>CM062815.1:19880039-20480039 GCA_031772625.1 Pinus tabuliformis
GGGAGGGACCTGCACAACACCAAGGCTCAGGTTGTAATGGTTTCTTTTGTTTCCTATTAAAAAAAATAAGTCCATTCTTCTCAACAATTTGTTATTTATGAGTTGTTTCATATACTCCTTGGTCTATATGTTAAATATGTTTTATTTTATGAGATTTTCAGGTGCTATTTAATCGTTTGATTGTTAGTGAATGCAAGTTTCGAAGAGAAGGAGGAGCTCATCCGGATCAACGAGGCTGGACTACTACAACAGCGTTGGGTTACAGGTAGGATCTAAACGCTTGATTTCTCATATTGTAAATGCATATTTAGAGAAGGATTGCTCTTAATTGTCTTGTTTGTCACTAGAAAGCCTTAAGCTTCTAGGGAGGTTGGCTTTGTCCGCAAAGTTGACTCTTTCCGCATGACACTCGGGATGGGCTTTGTGCACATTCGTGCATCTCGTTTGCCCGACTCTCCCTTGTGCCTTCATTTTGGTCGTCTGGGCACCCATGTAAACCCATTCGGGTAGGTCATTTGGTGGCATCTGTGTCAACTCGTTTAAGTGGATCGTTCGGGCAAGTCATTTGAGGGCATCCATGTAAACTCGTTTGGGCGGGTAATTCGGGCAGGTCGTTTGAGGGAGTTCGTGTAAAATCATTCGGGCGGGTTAGCCAAGGGTGTCCATGTAAACTAGTTCAGGAGGGTCGGGTGAGGGCTTCTATATAAACTCATTCGATTGGTTCGTTTAGTGTGAGGGCACGCCCAGGCACACGAGCTCATATCAAAGATGCTAAGTTGTAAACGAAGGTGAGCTTTGTGCATGCTTATGTAGCTCGTTTGCCTGGCTCTCCCTTGTCCCTTCGTTTCGGTCATGTGGGCCCATGTAAACTCATTCGGGTGGGTTGTTTGAGGGCGTCTATGACAACTGGTTCAAGTGGGTAATTTGAGGGCGTCCGTGTAAACTCATTTGGGTGGGTCGTTTGAGGGCGTACATGTAAACTCATTTGGGCGGGTCGTTTGAGGGTGTCCTTGTAAACTCATTAGGGCGTGTCTATCGGGTCGGGCAAGTGCATTCCTGTAAACTCGTTCGAGTGGGTCAGGTGAGGGTGACTGTGTAAACTTGTTTGGGCAGGTCAGTGAGGGTGTACCGCGTAAACTCGTTTAGGTGGGTCATTTAGTGTGAGGGCCCCGGCACATGAGCCCATATCAAAAATGCTAAGTTGTGACCCAGGACGAGCTTTGTGCACGTTCATACAGCTCATTTGCCCAACTCTCACTTGTCCCTTCATTTTAGTCATGTGGGTGACCATGTAAACTCGTTCGAGCAGATCATTTGAGGGTGTCTGTTTCAGCTCATTTGGGCGGGTCATTCAGGCGGGTCATTTAAGGGCGTCCGTGTAAACTCATTCGAGCAGGTCGAGTGAGGGTGTCTGTGGAAACTCATTTGGTTAGGTTGTTTAGTGTGAGGGCACGCCTGGGCACACGAGCCAATATAAAAAATGCTAAGTTGTGACCCGGAGTGGGCTTTGTGCATGTTCGTGTAGCTCGTTTTGCACGCTCTCCCTTGTCCCATCATTTCGATCGTGTGGGTGCCCGTGTAAACTCGTTTGGGTGGGTCGTTTGAGGGCGTCTGTGTTAACTCATTTGGGTGGGTCGTTCGAGGGCATCCCTGTAAACTCATTTGGGCAGGTCATTTAGGCGGGTCGGGCAAGGGCATCCATGTAAACTCGTTTGAGCGGGTTGGGCGAGGGCGTCTTCTTAAACTCATTTGGTCAGGTCGTTCAATGTGAGCGTATGCCTGGGCACATGAGCCCATATCCAAAATGCTAAGTTTTGACTTGCTGTGGGCTTTGTGCATGTTCTTGCAGCTCGTTTGCCTAGATCTCCCATGTCCCTTCATTTCAGTCATGAGGGTGCCCATGCAAACTCATTCGGGTAGTTCGTTTGAGGATGTTCGTGTCAACTCGTTCAGGTAGGTCATTTGAGGGCGTCCATGTAAACTTGTTCAGGTGGGTCGTTCGGGCGGATCAGGCGAGGGCGTCCGTGTAAAATCATTTGGGCAGGTCGGGCAAGAGTGTTCATGTAAACTCATTCAGTCGGGTCATTTAGTGTGAGGGCATGCCCGAGCACACGAGCCCGTATTAGAAATGATAAGTTGTCACCCAGGGTGGGCTTTGTGCATGTTCATGCAGCTTGTTTACCTGACTCTCCCTTGTGCCTTCATTTCGGTCGTGTGGGCACCCATGTAAACTAATTTGGGTGGATCATTTGAGGGCATCCATGTCAACTTGTTCGGGCAAGTCGTTTGAGGGAATTCGTGTAAACTCGTTCGGGTGGGTCAGGTGAGGTCAACCATGTAAACTCGTTCGGGTGGGTCAGGTGAGGGTTTCCATGTAAACTCTTTTGGTCGGTTCGTCCAGTGTGAGGGCGCACCTGGGCACACTAGCCCATATCAAAAATGCTAAGTTGTGACTCAAGGTGGGATTTTTGCACATTCGTGCAACTCGTTTTCCTGACTCCCCCTTGTGCCTTCGATTTGGTCGTGTGGGTGCCCATGTTAGCTCATTCGGGCAGGTCGTTTGAGGGTGTCCGTGTCAACTCATTCGGGCAGTTCGTTTGAGGGCGTCCATGTAAACTCATTCGGGCAGGTCGTTTGGGTGAGTCGGGCAAGGGCATCCATGTAAACTCATTCGGGTGGGTCAGGCGAGGGTGTTTGTGTAAACTCATTCGATCAGGTCATTCATTGTGAGGGTGCACCTGCGCACACGAGCCCGTATAAAAAATGATAAGTTGTGACCCAGAGTGGGCTTTGTGCATGTTCGTGCAGCTCGTTTACCTGACTCTCCCTTGTCCCTTCATTTTTGTCATGCCCCTACACTGGCGAGGCTCTTTCGATTGCACTATAGCGAGGTGTGGCACCAACCACTTTATTTTCACGAAAACTTATGATCATGTACTACGACTAACATTTGTACTTAGTTTAATTTTCATTACCAAGTATTAGTTTATTTTGTATACAAGATGAAAACCATGAACATTCATCATAACCAACATTTACATATAGAAATGCATAATAGTATAAAGGGAGTGGCAACTCCCCAATGTGCGCCTTCCCATATTTCAATATATATAATTTTCATGTACAAGTTAAATCTTGGAGGAAACCCCAAATTTACACTTAGCAAATTTTTCACAACTTTGGAAAACTTGGTTGCCCAACCTCGTCGGCACCTCCGAACAGTCGTCGCACGTTCTTCCCAACTCATTGTTCACACTTGAATTCCCTCGTTCATCTCGTCACATCGTTTTCCCAAATTGGGCACCCACTTGTGTCACTGTGCACACCTACCCGACACGTCCACACATCAGTCGCCTTTGTTCACAACCCGTCGCACTTCGTTTCACCTCCTGTTATTTGCCCAACTTGGGTGCACTCCTCATGTTCATGTCACCCAACCTGGGCACCCTCCACATGCCAGTCGCACCTCCCATTCACAAACCAAAACACCTTCATTCACACGGCATCCAACCTGGGTCACCTATCATTCAGCCCTGCACGAACACCCTACCTGGTTCGCCTGTCGTTCAGCCCTGCAGGAACACCCTACCTAGTTCGCCTGTCATTCAGCCCTGCACAAACACCTTACCTGGGTCACCCATCATTTAGCCTTGCACGAACACCGACTTGGTTCACCCATCGTGCATGTTTGCCTTCACCCAATTCACCCGCCATTCTACCTATCGTGCGTGCACATCCACATTGTAGTCCCTTCACACTTCTTCTCACTTGTCACCAAGACTCGCACTCCAAGTGATATGCGTCCAAGTACATTTATCTTCACTCTTCAACTTGTCCTCCACATATACACTCATCTACCCATTGTATGAGCACCCAGCTGACCTGCCCATCCAACATACATCCATCGAATTCACCTCTTTGTTTGCACGTCGTCCCACCCGTTATGTGGGTGACCATCCACCTGTGTGGTGGTTCGCCCGTCGGCTCACCTGCTCATCAAGTCGCCCGGGACCACCCACATGGCATATATATTCCAATTCCCAAAACACATCGCATTCTTCATTTTTCACTTTGCATGCTTCTCCACCGTGGTGCGCAGTCGCTCATATGCACGCCCGCTCATCTGCGTGCCCTGCAGCTTGTGGTCCTCACATTCTCCCCCACTTGAAATCATTATCGTCCTCGACAATCTCTCACCCTGGAAATCATCTGTCACCAAGATATCCATACCAAGGCATATACCCCATCAGTGTGTCATACATTAGAATGTCTCCTCAATCCATGATCATCAACCACATCCATCACAATCTCCACATGCTGCCCCTCCATCTCAGCTACATGCTCACTACAACATATTGTGTCAACCTCATCATGTATCGTCATCATGTGAACTGCTACCATGATACTCCAACACAATGCTAACATATTTCCATACACTAATGTCCCTCATGACTTGAACAATTCAGGTGCCTAGTCCAATTGTCATGCTCAAACCATAAGAATGAACATCCTCATGCCATCATCAGTCATTTCTCAGAACATCCTATCACATCATCAACTCAATCAAGAATCCATATCCATATAAGTTTAAGCCATGCTCAGGTCTAGGAAGTAATCTCCATCTTGTCTACAACATGTTGTCCATGTGCTACCTATGATCATAGATCAATCAGCTCCAATGTGCCAAAAGTGGTTAAGTCTCGGCTCAACCCATGCCCAAGTGTTGCCACCAAGGCATTGTCATCGCTCCAAATCCATCAATCCAAAGTGTCTCATATTGATCCTCCTCATCAAGTCACTCTTTCAAGCACACCCATACATGTACTCAAAAGTATGCACCCCATCCTGCATCAAAGTCCTTGACCTCAGTTCCTCAATACATCAGATCCTCCAATTCCACCATAATATGAAGTCCTCAAAAGTCACAAAATCATGTCATCATGAGTTCCATGTGTCATCTCCAACAGACATCCTAGCAAGCATACAACTCTTGGCCCAAAGATCTCTACAAGTTGCATCAGCTCTCCATGTAGTAGGAATGCTCCATAGTCTACTCACAAGTCCAACTAGTCCATGGCCTTGTTGTACAAGAGTGAACAACATCTCCATGTCACACCAGCAAATCCACCTGCACAACATCCCTGTCTTGGCACTCCTCGTTGGATTCCCATAAATGACACCTCTACAAGTGCTCCTACATAATGTCCCTGCATAAGACTACCATGCTCCATGTCCCCAACCTGATGTCCATGACTCAAGTTGCCCATGTTGTCCATCACATCAATCGGTCATCATCATCCAAGTCTGTAATCTTTAGTCTAGTGAATTTGGTCACCCAAACATATCATCATCCCAACATATGAGTCTCTTCCACCATGGCTCCCCCACTAAAGTTTCCACCAAGACTTCCTCTTGGTCTTGGCCATGAGAAGTCCAACCAAGTATCACCATACTCAAGTGTGTGCCCTCCTCCAATCTATCCATGAGTCATGCCAGGAACTTAGCCAATTCTCCATGTGGCTAAAGCATGACCCATTCTTTCGTAATGATCGTCATGTTCCACCCTTGTCATAGGCCTTTGTACCTTCTAACATAAGGTCACAAACAACCCCAACAAGTCCTACAATAGTCAATGGTCCTTGCTTCCCCATACAAGGTCTCATCGTAGACATCCATGGTAAAATCATCCCTTGTATCGACAAACTGATTTTTCTCATCTGTACATATGGTTCATCTTCCAAAAGTCTCACTGAAACACAAGTATCAATAGTACTTACATCATCATGAGGCTCCTCCATGTGAGTATCCTCATCCACCAATGTCTCCAAACTGCATGATCCTGGTCCAACTAGATCAATCTCAAGTCCATCCTCCATCGTTGTCCCATCTGCAACATCCTCAACTATCATGGCTTCCTCTTCTTCGTCATCGCAATCTGCAACTTCATCCTACTCCATTGCCCAACCAATTCGAAGGAGTTCATCTTCAACATTCATTTCCAAGACATCAAGTTTATCTCGAATCCTCGGGTTCTCTTCTTTCATCCGCTTCAACCTGTATAAGGTTAGCAAGAGCTTCCCTTTGAATTCTTCCAAACCTGCCATATCTTGTCGTTCAGCTTGGCCAAGCACGAAGCTTCACTTCTGCTAAACATGTCATGAAGCATTACACTTCTTCCACCATTCACCTAAATTACCCTGATATACCACCTGTTACCTACAAAACTTGAACTTCCTTTCAAGTCTTCAGTCTTCTCGTAGAATCATCTCCTTGATTCAATTCACCAGCTCTGATACCACCTGTCAAGATAGTGCAGTGGGAACATCAACACTTCATCGTCAACCCGAACATTAACTCTGATACCACCTGTCATGCCCCTACACTGGCGGTACTCTTCCAACCACACTATAGCGAGGTGCGGCACCACCGACCACTTTCTTTTCACCAATACTTATGATCGTGGACTACATCTAACATTTGTACTTAGTTTCTTTTTCATTAACAACTATTAGTTTATCCTTTATACAAGATGAAAACCATGAACATTCATCATAACCAACATTAACATACATAAATGCACAACAGTATAAAGGGAGGGACAACTCCCCATTGTGATTTTTCTCGTATTTCAATATATATAATTTTTGTGTACAAGTTAAATCTTGGAGGAAACCCCAAATTTACACTTAGCCAAATTTTCACAACTTCAGTACACTCGGTTGCCCAGCCTTGCCGGCACCTTCGAACAGTCACTGCATGTTCTGCCCAACTCTTCGTTCACCCCTGAACGCCCTCATTCAGCTCATCTCGCCATTTGCCCAACTTGGGCACCCACTTGTGTCAGCATACATGCCTACCTGACACGTTTGTACATCGGTTGCCTTTGTTCACAGCCCGTCGCACTTCGTTTCACATCCATGTTGTTTACCCAACTTGGGTTCTCTCCTGTGTCGCCCAACTTGGGCACCCTCCGCATTCTGGTCGCACCTCCCATTCACAAACCCAAACATCTTCGTTCACCTGGCATCCAACCTCGGTCACCCATCATTCAACCCTGCAAGAACGCCCTACCCAGTTCACCCATCATTCAGCCTTCCACAAACACCCTACTCGGTTCGCCCGTCATTCAGCCCTACACAAACGCCCTACCTGGGTCACCCATCGTTCGAACATGCATGAACGCCCTACCATGTTTGCCTGTTGTGCACATTTTCCTTTGCTCAGTTCACCCGTCGTTCTGCCCATCGTGCATGCACATCCGCACTTCTTCGCACTTGTCACCAAGACTCACACTCCAAGTGATCTGCAGCCAAATTCATTGATCTTCACTCTTCAACTCATCCTCCATATATACACTCATCTGCCCATCATATGAGCGCCCAATTGACCTTCCCATCCAACATACATCCATCGGCTTCACCTCTTTGTTTGCACGTCGGCCCACCGATTATGTGGGTGACCATCCACCCGTGTGGTGGTTCACCTATTGGATCGCCTGCTTGTAGGGTCACTCGGAACCACCCACACAGCATATATATTCCAATTCCCAAAACACATCGCATTCTTAATTTTTCACTTCGCATGCTTCCCCAACATGCTATGCCCTTTATCATCCGCGCACCCTGTAGCTCGTGGTGCTCACAGTTTCGGTTGTGTGGGTGCCCATGTAAACTCATTCCGGCAGGTCCTTCGAGGGTGTCTGTGTCAACTCGTTCGGGCGGGTCATTTGGGTGGGTTGGGCGAGGGTGTCCATGTAAACTTATTTGGGTAGGTCGAGCGAGGGTGTCTGTGTAAAATCATTTGGCCGGGTTGTTCAGTGTGAGGGCACACCCGAGCACACGAGCCCATATAAAAAATGCTAAGTTGTGACCCATGGTGGGCTTTGTGCATGTTCGTGAAGCTCGTTTGCTCGGCTCTCCCTTGTGCCTTCATTTTGGTCATGTTGGCACCCATGTAAACTCATTTGGGCAGGTTGTTTGAGGGTATCCATGTTAACTCATTCGGGTGGGTCGTTTGAGGGCATACATGTAAACTCGTTCGGGCGGGTGATTCCGGCGGGTCGTTTGAGGGTGTCCATGTAAATCCATTCAGGCGGGTCAGCCGAGGGTGTCCATGTAAATTTGTTCGGGCGGGTCTAGCGAGGGCGTCCATGTAAACTCGTTCGGGCCGGTCGGGTGGGTCAGGCAAGGGTGTCCATGTAAACTCGTTTTGTCGGGTCATCCAGTGTGAGGTCGCACCTAGGGAGGTGAGCCCTTATAAAAAATGCTAAGTTGTGACATGGGGTGAGCTTTGTGCACGTTCGTGCAGCTCGTTTGCCCTACTCTACCTTGTGCCTTCATTTCGGTCATGTGTGAGCGTCCATGTAAACTCGTTTGGGCCAGTCATTTGAGGGTGCCTAGGTAAACTTGTTCGAGAAAGTCATTTGAGGGCATTCATGTAAACTCACATAGGCGGGTCATTTGTCAGTGACTGTGTAAACTCATTCAGGTGGGTCATTTGAGGGCACCCTTATTAACTCGTTCGGGCGGGTGGTTTGAGGGCGCCTGTGTAAACTCGTCCAGGCGGGTCATTTGAGGGCATTCGTGTAAACTCATTTGGGTGGGTCGTTTAAGGGCGCCCTTGTAAACTCGTTTGGTCAGGTCGTTCAGTGTGAGGGCGCACCCAGGCACATGAGCCCGTATCAAAATTGCTAAGTTGTGACCCGGGGTGGGCTTTGTGCACGTTCGTGTAGCTCATTTTCCTGGCTCTCACTTGTTCCCTCGCTTCAGTCATGTGTGGGCACCCATGTAAACTCAGTCAGGTCAGGTCGTGTCACGCCCCTACACTGGTGGTAATCTTCCAACCACACTATAGCGAGGTGTAGCACGACCGACCACTTTCATTTCACCAATACTTATTACTGTGGGCTATGCCTAACATTCATACTTAGTTTATTTTTCGTTACCAAGTATTATCTTTGTTACATAGTAATTTGTCACTATCTTCACTCTAGTCTTCCTACTGTGTCATGTGTTCAAGCCTAACATGCTCATATTAGACAAATTCTCTCTGATGTTGCCAAATGACCCACTTCTCCTAAGTTATCTGCCTCATCGCATCTGTTGGCTTAATAAATGCGCTGAAGGGCGCTCCTAAATAGTCCAGAAGCGTTTCCATCATGGAGGTACACTTGATTCCCGCGATGGTCCGATTTTATGTGCCATCATGAGCTTGCGTGTGATCTTCAGCGATGATTTGACTAGCTAAGTTATTCAATAGTGATGTTAGTGCAGAAGATCAGTTATGCCCCTGCGATGATCCAAATTGGGCGAATTTGTTTCAACAGTTGGCCTTCCAGATGACTCCAGACCTGGTTCTTGGCATAGTTTGTATCACCTTCCTTTCTCTGGCATGGCTGTTCCGTCATCTGTGCTACCTTCCTTGGAGATAAGCTCACTCTTCCACCTTTAATGGAGACTCCTACTCCTATTTAAACTCTCACCATTGCTATGCACTATTAGTTCTTTGGATAGTTGCTGATAGTTGGCTACTTGAGCAGTGCTATTAGTGTTTGTGAGTTTGCTAGATAGCTAGTGTGAGTGTGACAAGTGTGGGATTGTTGGTAGCTTGAGGAAGGATGTGAAGTGCCCTTAATCTTGTGTAAAACTTGTGAGTGAGAGAGACTTGCATGTTGGGAGATCCATCTTCAAAGAGTGAATTCTTGAGGAACATGCTGGCTGGACCCTTCTGAGAAGGCTTGTGACGCCAAGACTTTGGTTGTAAGCGTACTCTTATTTCATATTAGTGAAATCAATGATATTTTCCTATTTCTTGTATGTAAAGTACTTGATAGTGCATGAATTCTTAACTTTGCGAGTAAATAGATCATTGTTGTTCTGGTTACGTGCTTTGTTGTATTTCCTTTGCATTGTTTTAGATTGATTACTCATTAGGAGAAGGAAGCGGAAGCTAGAGCAACACAACAGAACTCCATCAACCACCGGTTGAGGTAGGCCTCCAACTATGACTGTTTAAGGAAAGCTTTTGTTGATTTGTTCTTGTTTGTGACTAGACCCACTCTAGGGCTAGAGGGGTTGCCTCTGTCCATAGAGGGAACACTTTCCTGCATAACAAATTGGTGACTCCACTGGGGATTTTGGCCTATGTTCTTCTCTTGTTTGCTCTTATTTTGTTTTTGATTTTGGCCTCTCTTGAGTTTTGGGGATTAATTATCAGTCTTTTGAGTTTTCTGGGTTGATCTAGGAAATACCTCTATTTGATTGAATGGTTGACTGGTTTTGGTTCAGGAGTTTTTGTTCATTTGTCATTGTTTTTTGCATCATTGCAGAAAAAAGCCTAACAGTTGCGATGTCATCCCCACATTTTACCCATGATGATCTCGGGTTGCTAGCTTAATTCCCGCGACGACTCTTGAAATCTCATCATCGCGGAAAATAGGTGTATTTCCGCGATCATCTCGGGTTGTCAATGTAAAACTTTCGCTGACATCTCTTGTTTTCCATCCATCACTAGCGATGGTATCTCATTTAGCGATGACATCTCTAGTTGTCTGTCCATCACCTAGTGGTGGTATCTCATTTAGCGATGACATCTCTAGTTGTCAGTGTAACACTTGCGATGATTCCTGTAAAGTTGTTTTTACAACTTTTTACCTCCTGAATCATCAATCTTGTCTATCTATTGTTGTTTCTTGTCTCCCATTAGCTTGTTTTAATTGCTTTTTGTTAGGGTACTGTCTCTTTGATTTCATTGAGTGAGTCTTGTGTTTCTTGGACCATGTGACCTATCCCTTCAGAAGTTTCGTCGAGAAACTGTTTGCTTGGGTTACTTGTTTGTTCAAGGTTCATCCACAACCATCTTGTTGATTTGCTTGAAGATTTTTCACTGCTTGTTTTCTTGCTAGTTGATTTTAGTGTCGATTATTGAACCAATTCTTTATGTTGATTCGATTTCTTCACTACCAAGCATAGATCACAATTATTTGGATCGATCAGTTCACACTTGCTTGTTTGTATTTTTAAATTTAGAACAAAAAAAATTAAAGGATTGCATTCATTTGATATACGAAAATGAAAGTATATGTGCATTTCAAATTTTCATGTTTGAGAAATTGAAAAGAGAATTTTAATTCTTTCATTAATAGTATCGATGTATCATGAGATTAGTGTATTGATGCATTGTGTTTCTTAGTGTTTTCATTCACTTGTCTTGGTTTGGGAATGAACTCTCTACCTTTTTGTAAGTAGGTGTTCATCGAAATGAAAGATGCTTTACTCATTTTAGCTGCATCCTAGATTTCTGATATACATACGCTAGGGCCTGGAAACTAAAACATAATTCAAGATCAGGCTTAAAACGAACTGAATAAATCTAACAATGCATTGGAAAATAATGCACACTATTTAGAGGTCTAGGCTAGAGACATGCTCTGGCGTCGTTAAACCTAGTCACCTTTGTTTTCACCCAAGGTTAGGTGATTCCTCCTTTTGTGACTCAATAGTGGTCTAGTACGGAATTGTGCTCCCATGTGCCGTCGAGTATATGTTGGGAGAACCCACTAGGTTATCATCCTTTATCCCTAGGAAGCCGTGTCTGTCGCCTTGGAAACCGTAACACACCGAACACAACATTCAGGAATATTGACTGCTATATGGAAAGTCCTTGGTTTTCATATGACTACCAAGGTGTAAATGCAGTTTTATGGGTTGTCTGGTAAACCTTTTGCCTAGTTTCTCCAGAGTAGTCACTTTCGTTCCTTTTCAGACTCCCTAAAAGAAAAGGTCCATCCGAGCACTTGTCACTTCAGGCTCATTAAATATTCAAAGGCGACTAGAGTCATCTTTTTGTCCTTTTCTTGACTCTTTAAAGATGAAAAGGTCAAGTTTTGTTCCTACGTCATAAAATTCACTGCCCGTGAAATATTCCTGGTAATAGTTCAAGTTCTTGGTTGTTAAAAGAGTGTTTCTCAGGCTCGTTCCCAATGGCAATAGTCCCTGAGTCTACCAGCCAAGGTCTTCCCCTAGATGGGAACCTTGGTCCATTTCCTTCTTTTGGAAATGCTAGTGCTCTGTATATGGCAACATTATCTTTGCCTGGGTTAACCATCGGTTTACCCGTTTGGTTGTTTTCAACCTCAGTGGTCCTAAGTGTCATGACTCCTATTCCACCGTCTCCTTTGCCTGAACCACGACATGTTGATTCCAAGGTTTGAGCCCATGCCTTCTTCCCCTGTTTCTTCCTCCTCCTCTCCTCCTTCGCATGGTGAAAGTTTCACATCTAGTAACCAGGAGATTAAGAAGAAGACGAAGAAGAAGTTCGATAAATGTGAGGCCACTGTGCAGCTACTGCTCCAAGTACATCTCAGGTCGAAACACCTTCTACTCCTTCGTGGAAGGTTAAGTTTCCTTGTAAATTGTGCAAGGGTGACCGTCTTCTTCGTGATTGTCCTGATATTCCTATGATCTTAGACGTATGGTCTCGCAATCTGGCTCGTCCCTTATCATCCTCTAAAGCTCATGACGATGCTACCTTATCAACTGGCAGTGGTAAGAAGAAAGGGAAGATTCGATTCCCCTGTAGGCTATGTGAAGGCAACCATCCCCTTCACCTTTGTCTACTTATGAATAAAGCTTCCGCCATTTTGGAAAGTCTTACAGCTTCTTCACCCCAACTTCCCGTTGGTTATCAAAGGCTCTCTTCAGACCCTCTCCGCGTCAACAAAGAGCTTGACTTCGATTCTTCTCTTTTCTGTCCTCCTCCTTCCGAGCCTGGCTTTGCTCAGCCTATTTTGGACCAACCATTGGTCAGAGAGAGTGTCGACTTTGGTTCACCACCTATTGATCACTTTATTTCAGAAGAGTGTCATGCTCATGTTCTTCTTGTCTCGTCAGATTCTCTTGAGTCCGAGAACGACCCTCCTATCCCTGCTAATCACAAGAGTCCTTCTTCAGTTCCTATAGAGCAGGGGGGCAATCATATAATTCCCCCACCAATTAGTTCAGTCATTTCCTTCGACTAGAGTCATTTGATTACACTCCACCTTCCATCCCATGTGCCTTTCCAGATTACAGTACATGCCTCTGATAAGGCAGTACCTGGCATTGTCTTGGATGAGGGTGCATCTATTAATCGTATGCCTTCCACTACTTGGCAAGCTTTGGGCTCCCCACAGCTTGTGCTGGTCACATAGAATCTTTGGCATTTGACGGAGGAACCAGTCAACCGTTAAGGATCCTTCCAAAGTTCCCTATTACATTGGGAGGAAAAACCGTCTATATCGACGTACTGGTTGTCCAAGGTGCTTTAGATTTTAGTCTTCTCCTTGGCCGTGACTATGTTTATGCCATGGGGGCCCTCGTTTCTTCACATTTCCATGTGGTCTGTTTTCCACACGATGGAAGCATGGTGACCATAGATCAATTATCGTTCTTTAGTCCCCCGATGCCT
This sequence comes from Pinus tabuliformis, assembly GCA_031772625.1. Lineage (NCBI taxonomy): Eukaryota > Viridiplantae > Streptophyta > Pinopsida > Pinales > Pinaceae > Pinus > Pinus tabuliformis. Next base: position 19,893,486 of record CM062815.1, read on the forward strand.
CCTGTGCAGTTGTCATCCCCTCTCGGTTCTTACTCGCAAGCAGTACCTTCCTTGCCACAGGTCAATTATGTGGCTACTCGTTCTGTCTCCGCATCTGATACTGATCATGTAGATGGTCTCGTACATCATGTACTGGGGGCATTGGAACCCAATTTGTCATTGATGCATCATGACATGTATTCCTCCCAGAGTGCGTTTCTTCCATCCTGTGAAGACCTCTTGGGAGCCATGTTCCCGTATGGCCCATGAAACAAGGATCCTAGAGCACAGTTCCTTGTCTTGTGTCAAACTCACTAAAAAATGAAACAAGGGTTATGAGGATAGTTCTTTTTCACTATGTCAACCTCATTAAAAAATGAAACAACTCCTCCTTTTCCAAATTGAGTCTTTGATTAAGATCTCGTAAAATCCAAGTCGAGTCTTTCCAAGATCTCAAATGTGAACCTTCATTACATCCACCTCGTTGAATGCAATGAAGCTTTGGGGGCATGTAGCTCGATTTGCGTCATTATGCTGGGGGCATGCGAACTTATAACAAGCATAGTTTTTCATTTCAAGCTTGTGTAAACATGAAACCAAATCCAAGCAGAGTTCTCCATGGTTCAAGCTTTTGTAAAAATTAACCCATAGCCGGTTTACACCTCGTGATTGCCATTTTTATCTGCTAAATTCTACTAGATGAGCCTTGGTTGTTTCATTCCATTGCCACCATCTCTTTGGCTAATCATATGCTTTCACATGGTTGTTTATCCTTTCCTAAGGAACTGTAGCGATGAGTGGTTTTATTAGCCAGCCTCTTGACCATTACATGTTTTGAGTAGTTCCACCATTGTCGGAACCAATTGCTACCCTTTATACCACTCCTTCCTCCAGGACGAGTCTCCTTTAAGCTCTTTTCTGACTCGTAAAATATGAAAATATTGTCGAGTTTTCCCTTTTGACTCGTTAAAGAGAATAAAAATGGTGGTCTCCTTTAAGCTCTTTTCCGACTGTGTAAACACGAAAAGATTGTCGAGCTTTTGTCGTTTCAAGCTCGTTATTGGTCACGAAACGACATGATTCTGACCACTTTTCTACTTTTTCGGGTCAAAATCACTAGCTATGAAAAGTACTCCTCGATCGTAATGGCCAAGCGGTTCTTTCAAGTATCATTTTATAATTTTTCAGGCTTGAGAGACACAAATTTACGAAAAAGGACCCCCCTAGAGTTTTCTTTTCCATGTATTTTTCAAACTCTCTAAACATGAAAAAGACTCCGAGTATTACCTATGTTGGACTCGTTAAACCCTGATTACATTGGACTTGTCACCATGGTGAGACTCGAGCTTCTCCTTCCTAGGTCTCATTAAATTATTACTAGGTTGCTCAACAACAGGTTTATCATTGATTGTCTATGGCAGCTAGGTACTCTTGAACATTGACACTTTTGCTTCTTGTCGGGTTGGGATATCCACACATCATCATTTGGCCCTCCATGGGTTTGGGTTATCATTCAACCTCATTCCATCTGATTCATGCTGTTTCCATTGAGCCTCTGATCCTTTAGTTCTTGAATGCTGCCACCCTCCGGAGTCGTGTCGCTGACATGTTCAAGAGTATAATCCTTCTGCAGTTTACACCCTCGCCTTCTCCTCTAATACTCTGTTTCACCATCTATTGCTTGTTCCTTATCTCGTTCCATTGATGGGGGAAACATTATGGCCCTCCTGTGATGGGTCATCTCTTGTCGACATCAGCTCATTATCCAAGAGATTGATCTAGAGATCCCCTTTGGTACCTTAGAGCTTGCATGCCTCAATGGCAAGTTCTTTGCACCTGACGGTCGACTTTCATCATTGGTCATCGATTGGGTGATTCCACGAGTGTCCGACTCCAGATCATTCTTCACACTTCGTGGATTGTGCTAGCTAGTACCTTGAGAACCATTGGAATTATTGGTGGCTTCTCTCACACTTGTTAACGATTTTCATCATTGACTGGTAATCAAGTGATTTTCTATCATGCTCGACCTCAGCATATCTATTCGTATGCTAGAATTTGTACTACGATTGGATGGGTTCAAGACCCCAAACTCAGATTACATATGTTCGGGCTGCATGGATTGGTTTATGATTACATGACTCATTGATGGATGGCTGCGACCATACCTGAGTCTTCATGGATGGCTGCGACCATACCTTTATCATCATCATGGTCTCATTAGCTGGATGGCTGCATCCATACAACAGACCTATTTCGTATGTCTTTTGGATGGCTGCACCCATGCCTAGACTACATGTAATTCATTATCAGAGATATCAATTGTACTGCGTACAGGTTCTTCCAGATGGTGTTACAGCTCAGGCAATTTCATAAAGCATTTCACCCCTCCCACTCTCTCTAGATTCATACTTTAGGGGGCATCTGCTACACAGTAATTTATCACTGTCTTTCTTCTAGTCCTTCTACTATGTCATGTGTCTGAGTCAAATATGTTCACATTGAACAAATGCTCCCTTGTGCTTCCAAATGACCCACTTTTCCTAAGTTATCTGCCTCAATGCGACTATGGGCTAAACATGCGTGCTGAAGGGTGCTCATAAACAGTCTAACCATGCTACCAGCGCGGAAGTACATCTGATTCCCATGATGGTCTGATTTAATGCACCAGCGTGGGGCTACTTGTTATCTTTAGCAATGATCTAACTGGCTACGTTACTCAATAGCGATGTCAGTGCTGAAGATCAGTTATGTACCCGCGATGATCCAGATTGGGCGAATTTGTTCCAACAGCCGGCCTTCCAAATGACTCCAGACCTGGTTGTTGGCATAGTTTGTCTCGCCATCCTTTCTCTGGCATGGCTGTTTCATCATTTGTGGTACCTTCCTTGAAGATAAGCTCACTCTTACACCTTTCATGGAGACTCCTTCTCCTATTTAAACTCTCACCATTGTTATGCACTGCTAGTTTTTGGATAGTTTTTGATAGTTGGCTAGTTGAGTAGTGTTGTTAGTGTTTGTGAGTTTGCTAGATAGCTGGTGTGAGTGTGACAAATGTGAGATTGTTGATGGCTTGTGGAAGGTTGTGAAGTGCCCTTATTCTTGTGTAAAACTTGTGAGTGAGAGAGACATGTATGTTGGGACATCCATCTTCAAAGAGTGAATGCTTGAGGAACATGCTGGCTGGATCCCTTTGAGAAGGCTTGTGAACTCAAGACTTTAGTTGTAAGCTGACTCTTATTTTCATTATTAATACAATCAATGAAGTTTTCCTATGTCTTGCATGTAATGTACTTGATAGCTCATGACTTCTTGACTTTGTGAGTAAATAGATCATTGTTGCTCTGGTTATGTGCTTTGTTGTATTTCCTTCGCATTGTTTCAGGTTGATTACTCATTAGGAGAAGGAAGTAGAAGCTGGAGCAGTGCAACGGAACTCCATTGACCACCGGTTGAGGTAGGCCTCCAACTATGACTATTTAGGGAAAGCTATTGTTGATTTGTCCTTATTTGTGACTAGACCCACTCTAGGGCTAGAGGGGTTGCCTCTGTCCGCAGAGGGAACACTTTCCTGCATCACAAATTATTTGTGGTACAGGAAAGTGTTCACTCTGCGGACAGAGGTTCCTTCTCCTAATGAGTAGTCAACCTGAAACAATGCAAAGGAAATACAACAAAGCATGTAACCAGAACAACAATGATCTATTTACTCACAAAGTGAAGAATTCATGAGCTATCAAGTACATTACATACAAGACATAGGAAAACATCATTGATTGCATTAATATGAAATAAGAGTAAGCTTACAACAAAAGTCTTGATGTCACAAGCCTTCTCAGAAGGGTCCAGCCAGCATGTTCCTCAAGCTTTCACTCTTTGAAGATGGATCTCCCAACATGTAAGTCTCTCTCACTCACAAGTTTTACACAAGATTAAGGGCACTTCACAACCTTCCTAAAGCTACCAACAATCCCACACTTGTCACACTCACACCAGCTATCTAGCAAACTCACAAACACTAACAACACTACTCAACTAGCCAACTATCAGCAACTATCCAAAGAAATAGCAATGCATAGCAATGGTGAGAGTTCAAATAGGAGAAGGATTCTCCATGAAAGGTGGAAGAGTGAGCTTATCTCCAAGGAAGGTAGCACAAATGACAGAACAACCATGCCAGAGAAAGGAGGGCGATACAAACTATTCCAACAACTAGGTCTGGAGTCATCTGGAAGGTTGACTGTTGGAACAAATTCACCCAATTTGGATCATCGTGGGGGCATAACTGATATTTTGCACTAACATCACTATTGGATAATGTAGCTAGTCAGGTCATTGTTGAAGATCACATGCAACCTCGTGCTGGGACATAAAATCGGACCATCACTGGAATCAGGTGTACTTCCGCAATGGCAATGCTTCTGGATTGTTTAGGAGCACCCTTCAGCGCGTTTATTAAGCCAACCGACGTAATGAGCCAGATAACTTAGGAAAAGTGGGTCATTTGGCAACATCAGAGAGCATTTGTCTAATATGAGGATGTTAGGCTTGAACACATGACACGGTAGGAAGACTGGAGTGAAGACAGTGACAAATTACTGTGTAACAGATGCCCCCTAAAGTATGAAGCTCGAGAGAGTGGGAGGGGTGAAATGATTTACGAAACTAACTGAGCTATAACACCATCTGGAAGAACCTGTATGTAAGTACAACTGATATCTCTGATAATGAATTACATGTAGTCTAGGCATGGGCGCAGCCATCCAAAAGACATATGAAATAGGTTTGTGGTATGGACACAACCATCCAGCTAATGAGACCATGATGATGATAAAGGTATCATCGCAGCCATCCATGAAGACTCAGGTATGGTCGCAGCCATCTATCAATGAGTCATGTAATCATAAACCAATCCACGCAGCCCGAACATATGTAATCTGAGTTCAGAGTCTTAAACCCACCTAATCATAGTACAAATCCTAACATGCGAATAAATGTGCTGAGGTTGAGCATGATAGAAAGTCACTTGATTACCGGTCAATGTTGAAAACCATTAACAAGCATGAGAGAAACCACCAATAATGCCAATGGTTCTCAAGGTACTAGCTAGCACAATCCATGAAGTGTGAAGAAGGAGCTGAAGTCGAACACTCATGGAATCACCCAATCAATGACTAATGATGAAATTTGACCGTCAGGTGCGAAGAACTTGCCATTGAGGCATGCAAGCTCTAAGGTACCAAAGGGGATCTCTAGATCAATCTCCTATATAATGAACTGATGTCAACAGGAGACAACCCGTCACAGGAGGGCCATAATGTTTCCCTCGTCAATGACACGAGATAAGGAACAAGTGGTAGATGGTGAAACAGAGTATCAGAGGAGAGGGCGAGGGTGTCAACTGTAGAAGGATTATACTCTCGAACATGTCGATGACACGACTCCAGAGGGTGGCAGCATTTAGATACCAAGGGATTAGAGGCTCAACAGAGATGGCATGAATCATATGGAATGAGGCTAAATGACAACCCAAACCCGCGGAAGGCCAAATGAAGATGTATGGATGTCCCAACCCGACAAGAAGCAAAAGTGTCGATGTTCAAGAGTGACTAGCTGCCATAAACAATCAATGATAAACCTTTTGTTGAGTCCAACCTAGTAATAATTTAATGAGCCCTAGGAAGGAGAAGCTCGAGTCTTGTCATGGTGATGAGTCCAATGTCGTCAGGGTGTAACGAGTCTGACATAGGTAAAACTTGGAGTCTTTTTCATGTTTAGAGAGTTTGAAAAAGACACAGAAAAGAAAACTCTAGGGGGTCCTTTTTCATAAATTTGTGTCTCTCAAGCCTAAAAAATTATAAAACGATACTCGAAAGAACTTCCCGACCATTACGATTGAGGAGTAGTTTCTGTAACTAGTGACTGTGACCCAAAAAAGTAGAAAAGCGGTCAGAATCACGTCATTTCGCAACTGATAACGAGCTTGAAACAACAAAGGTCTGGCAATCTTTTTGTTTTTACACAGTCAGAAAAGAGCTTAAAGGTGACCGCTCCTTACTTCTTTTAACGAGTCAAGAGGAACAACTCAGCCATATTTTCATTTTTCAAGTCGAAAAAGAGCTTAAAGATGACTTTTTGGATCAAGTGTACACGAAGCTGACATAATTCCACTACCTGAAGCTCTGCATAAAGCACGTCAAACGTAAACCCATTCGATATAAAATGAAAAATAATTGTAGAAACATAGTTCAAAAACCATAATTTGACTAACCATGTGACAAAAATGAGAAAAAACCCACATTTAAAAAATATAATTTTTAATTTCCAAAAATTACTATAGAAAGGGGTTAATCCAACCATTTTTACCATAGTTACTATTCATTTCACAGTGGAACATTTTGGAGCACCAAAGTTGGTGAGCTAAATTCGGCCTTGTTCATCCACCATTCACTTCAAAATTTGTTCCAGGTAAACAGTCCTTGTCCTGCACCTCAATTCCATACCTTTTTCATGCAACTTGAACATTACATGTGTTAGTTTAGGCGGGTTTTTGGACCGAGCTCTGCCGCTCGGTCATCGCGGGTATAGCCTTCGGGTCCACGATGACCAAGAAAAATGACACATAATGCCCTCTGATCATCGCGGAAAAGTGATGTACTTCCGCGATGACCGTGAAAAAACACAACCAGCGACCTCGCGTCATCGCGTCTGTTTTAAAAACAGACGCGATGACGACGCGAACTTATTTTTTATGCAAATTACACATTGAATTCGGTAAACAAAGTGCTAATTTGATTTTTCTCATCATGCAGGTGACAATGGCATTTGTCTAGCAAGAACGAACGGATGATGACAATGATGTGGAAGCTTTAACCGACATGGGGTGCTGAACTGCATTGTGGACATGCGGATTGCTCAAATTCTTCCTTACTTCGCACCTTTGGTCACAGCCTGATTTACTGGAGCTATTGATCCGAGCATGGAATCCCACAGATGGGAAATTCATCATCTGAGGCCGGGATATCAAGTTTGACGTTATAGACATATATTTTTTGATTAGGCTATCCTGTCGAGGTGAGAGGCCCATTATGGAGGGGCAGCGACCCAGGGACAATTCCTTAGAGATGCTGATGGCTCAAGTGTCCCCACGGGCACGCAAGACAAGGAGTGGGAAGGTGGCAATCCCAATAGTGGACGACGTAGTCCTTCGTGCTATACTTTTCATGGTGACACGGGTAGCGGGCTTCCAAGCCCAACACGAAGCTTTGAAGACCCATCTCCAGCTGGCTCTTGAATGTCTCAATCCAACCATGTTTAACTGGGCAGAAATAGTGACGGCGAACATGAAGAGGCAACTCACCAACTGCCATTGAGGGGAGACAAAGCAGTTTGGTTATGGATCTATCTTAGTCCCGCTCATGCTGGAGCGAGTTCTGGCACTGCAGTTATAGGACATGGATATAGATTTACCCAGACCACATGAGCCCAGGCCACACAGTGGGCGCATGTCATGTCATGCCATGAAGGGTCGAGCCAGCATGTTCCTCAAGCATTCACTCTTTGAAGATGGATCTCCCAAGATGCAAGTATCTCTCACTCACAAGTTTTACACAAGATTAAGGGAACTTCATAACCTTTCTCAAGATACCAACAATCCCACACTTCTCACACTCACACCAGCTATCTAGAAAACTCACAAACACTAACAGTACTGCTCAACTAGCCAACTATTAACAACTATCCAAAAACTAGCAGTGCATAGCAATGGTGAGAGTTTAAATAGGAGAAGGAGTCTCCATGAAAGGTGGAAGAGTGAGCTTATCTCCAAGGAAGGTAGCACAAATGATGGAATGCCCATGCCAGAGAAAGGAGGGCGATACAAACTATGCCAACAACCAGGTCTGGAGTCATCTGGAAGGCCGACTGTTGGAACAAATTCACCCAATCCGGATCATCGTTGGGGCATAACTAATATTTTGTGCTAACATCACTATTCAATAATGTAGCTAGTCAGGTCATCACTAAAGATAACAAGTAGCCCCACGCTGGTGCATGAAATCGGACCATCGCGAGAATCAGATGTACTTCCGCGCTGGCAGCACGGCTGGACTGTTTATGAGTGCCCTTCAGCACACATGTTTAGCCCATAGTTGCGATGAGTTAGATAACTTAGGAAATGTGGGTCATTTGGCAAAACAAGGGAGCATTTGTTTGATGTGAGCATATTTGACTCGGACACATGACACATTAGAAGGACTGGAAGGAAGACAGTGACAAATTGTTGTGTAATAATCTTTATCCTTTATACAAGATGAAAACCATAACCATTCATCATAAATAGCAAAAACATGAACAATTGCACAATAATATAAAGGGAGGGGCAACTCCCTGACGTGAGTCTACTCGAATCAATATATATATAATCTTCAATTTTTATAACATAAGCTAAATCTTGAAGGAAACCCCAAATTTACACTTAGCCAACTTTTCACAACTTTGGCAAACTTGGTTGCCTAGCTCGTCGGCACCTCTGAACAGTCACCACATGACTCTCCAAACTCTTCGTTCACCTGCTGCACATCTCGTGTCATTTTCCCAACTCAGACGTGCTCATCGTGCCTATGTCACCCACCTTGGGTGCCCTCTGCATGTCCTCGTCACACCTCCGCTTACCAACCAACACTCCACACTTCATTTCTCCCAGTTCTCGACACGCCCAACCACGGGTCACCCTCACCTTGTTCACCAATGTTGACACCATGCATGGTGCACCCAACCGCGGGTCATTCGTCGTACCTCCATGTCAACCATACATGACTGTCACCTTAACAGGATGTGTCCAATCGTGGGTCACGCGTTCACCCGGTGCCCTATGCAGGTCGCCTGACCTCTCGTCATGTCTTTCTACCTGGTCACCCTACGCTCATTCACCTGGTGCCCTACCCGAGTCGCTTGTTTACCTCCACATAGTTCAACCGCCAACCAACTCTGCCCCTAGCTCCACCCATTCAGCCTGGGCTCATGTGTCCAACTTTGAGCTAACCGTAGTCCTTCGCACTTTAGCTCACACTCCTTGGTTGATCGTTTGTGAGATGATTGAATTATGTTCTTCCACTCCAACTTTTCCTTCTATTAATAAGCTCCCTGCCCATGTGTTCAAGCTCCCATCCGACCTGCTATTTCACCATAACCGTCGCCCTGTCCATATGTTTACACCGTTGGCCCACCCATTCCACTGGTCGGTTGCCCCATCGTATGTCGAGTCACCCATTGGCTCTCTCACTCCTCGGGTTGCTCAAGACCACCCACACGATATAACCAAGTCTTCACCAAGACTTCGTCACTCTTCCTTCCTTTCACTTCGCGCGCCTCTGTGGTTACTTCAACTCGCCCATGTGTCTCGTCCACCGCAACTCATCTGCTCGTTCAGTGAGTCGCCCATACATCACATGGATCTCAGGGCATTACAGGTCGGCTTGGGTCATGTCATGTCGTGTGAGGGAACCCATGAAAAATAATTCAGTTGGGTTGGGTCGAGTGGTGTGAGGGAACCCATGTAAACTCGTTCAGGCGCAGTCTTGCTTTTCATGTGAAAAGTGGATCGATAATTGAGATGTTTGTTTGGTTTTGCTGGAAGGATGGACATGGGTCATTTTTAGGGTGGCTAATTCTAATATACTCTCCATCTCCACTCAGTAGCACACGAGCGGTAATGTTTGCCATGCTCGTCTTAGTCCCTGGGTTGGCATTTCATGTGAAAGGTGGGTTGGCAATTGAGCTATTTTTTCAGGTTTTCCTGAAGAATGGCCTTGGGTCATTTGTAGGGTCGCCAATATTCATCTTCTCTCCATCCCCACTTAGTAGCACATGAGTGGTAATGTTGCCATGCTCGTCCCAGGAGGCATATGTGAACATTTCCCCTTCTACTCTCCAAGTTCTTGGAGTTGTATGGGCTATTTTGGTGTGGCTCCTGAGCTCGTCCTCGTCCCTCTTGCCCATCTAAATGATACAAGTGATAGGTTTTATTTTCATGTGAAAGGTGGGTTGGTAATTGAGTTTTTTTTGTCATGTTTTCCTAAAGAATGGCCTTGGGTCATTTGTAGGGTTGCTGATTTGCATCTTTTCTCCATCCCCACTAGGTAGCACATGAGTAGTAATGTTGCCCATGCTCATCCCAGGAGGCATATGTGAACAATTCGCTTTCTTCTCTCAAAGTTCTTGCAGTTCTATGGGCTATTGTGGTGTCGCTCTCAGGCTTGTCCTGGTCCCTTGTGCCCATCCAAATGATACAAGTAATAGGTTTTCTTTTCATGTGAAAGGTGGGTTGGTAATTGAGTTTTTTTTTTCAGGTTTTCCAGAAGGATGGCCTTGGGTCATTTGTAGGGTGGCTAATTTTCATCTTCTCTCCATCCCCACTCAGTAGCACATGAGCGGTAATGTTGGCCATGCTCGTCCCGAGAGGCATATGTGAACAATTCCCCTTCTGCTCTCCAAGTTATTGGAGTTGTATGGGTTGTTGTGGTGTGGCTCTTGGGCTCGTCCTAGTCCCTCGTGCCCATCCAAATGATACAAGTGATAGGTTTTCTTTTCGTGTGAAAGGTGGGTTGGTAATTGAGTTGGTTTTTCGAGTTTGCTTGAAGAGATGGCCTTGGGTCATTTGTAGGGTGGCTAATTTTCATCTTCCCTCCATCCCCACTTGGTAGCACATTAGCAGTAATGTTGGCCATGCTCATCCTGGGAGGCATATGTGAATAATTCCCCCTCTTCTCTCCAAGTTCTTGGAGTTGTATGGGATGTTGTGGTGTGTCTCCCAGGCTAATCGTGTTCCCTCGTGCCGATCCAAATGATACAAGTGACAAGTTTGCTTTCTGCGTGAAAGGTGGGTTGGTAATTGAGTTGTTTTTTCAAGCTTGCCTAAATGATGGCCTTAGGTCATTTGTAGGGTGGCTGATTTTCATCTTCTCTCCATCCCCACTTGGTAGTACATGAGCGGTAATGTTGGCCATGCTCGTCCAGGGAGGCCTATGTGAACAATTCCCTTTCTGCTCTTCATGTTCTTGGAGTTGTATGGGCTGTTGTGGTGTGGCTCTTGGGCTCGTCTTGGTCCCTCATGCCCATCCAAATGATACAAGTGACAAGTTTTCTTTCCATGTGAAAGGTGGGTTGGTAATTCAGTTTTTTTTTTTCAGGCTTGCCTGAACAATGGCCTTGGCTCATTTGTAGGGTGGTCGATTTTCATCTTCTCTCAATCCCCACTTGGTAGCACATGAGCAGTAATGTTGGCCATGCTCCTCCTGGGAGGCATTTGTGAGAAATTCCCCTTCTGCTCTCTAATTTCTTGGAGTGGTATGGGTTGCTGTGTGTGGCTCCTTGGCTTGTCCTAGTCCCTTCGTGCCCATACAAATGATACAAGTGACAGGTTTTCTTTTCATGTGAAAGGTGGGTTGATAATTGAGTTTTTTTCTTTGGTTTTCCTAAAGAATGGCCTTGGGTCATTTTTAGGGTGGCCGATTTTCATCTTCTCTCCATCCCCACTCGGTAGCACATGAGCAGTAATGTTGGCCATGCTCATCCCGGGAGGAATATGTGAGAAATTCCCCTTCTGCTCTCTAAGTTCTTGGAGCTATATGGGTTGTTGTTGTGTGGCTCCTGGTCTCATCCTATCCCTCGTGCTCATCCAAATGATACAAGTGATAGGTTTTCTTCTCATGTGAAAGGTGGGTTGGTAATTGAGATGTTTTTCCGAGTTTTCCTAAAGGATGGCCTTGTATCATTTGTAGGGTGGTCGATTTTCATCTTCTCTCCATCCCCACTTGATAGCACATGAGCGGTAATGTTAGCCATGCTCATCCCGGGAGGCATATGTGAACAATTCCCCTTCTGCTCTCCAATTTCTTGGAGTTGTATGGGCTATTGTGGTGTGGCTCCCGGGCTCGTCTTGGTCCCTCGTGCCCATCCAAATGATACAAGTGATAGGTTTTATTTTCGTGTGAAAGGTGGGTTGGTAATTGAGTTTTTATTTTCAGGTTTGCATGAAGAGATGGCCTTGGGTCATTTGTAGGGTGGCCTATTTTCATCTTCTCTCCATCCCTATTCAGTAGTACATGAACGGGAATGTTGTCCATGCTTGTCCTAGGAGGCATATGTAAACAATTCCCCTTCTAGTCTCCAAGTTCTTAGAGTTGTATGGGCTATTGTGATGTGGCTCCCAGGTTTGTCTTGGTCCCTCGTGCCCACCCAAATGATACAAGTGACAAGTTTGCTTTCTATGTGAAAGGTGGGTTGGTAATTGAGTTATTTTTTTGGGCTTGCTTGAACGATGACCTTGGGTCATTTGTAGGGTGGCCGATTTTATTGTCTCTCGATCCCCACTTGGTAGCACATGAGTGGTAATGTTGGCCATGCTCGTCCCGGGAGGCATATGCGAACAATTCCCCTTCTGCTCTCTATGTTCTTAGAGTTGTATGGGTTGTTGTGGTGTGGCTCCCTGGCTCATCTTGGTCCCCTCATGCCCATCCAAATGATACAAGTGACGGGTTTTATTTTCGTCTGAAAGGTGGGTTGGTAGTTGAGTTGTTTTTTTTGGTTTTCCTGAACTATGGCCTTGGGTCGTTTGTAGTGTGGCTAATTTTCATCTTCTCTCCATCCCCACTCGGTAGCACATGAGCTGTAATGTTGGCCATGCTCATCCTGGGAGGCATATGTGAACAATTCCCATTTTTCTCTCTAAGTTCTTGGAGTTGTATGGGTTGTTGTGGTGTGGCTCCCGGGCTCATCTTGGTCCCCTCATGCCCATCCAAATGTTACAAGTGACAGGTTTTCTTTTTGTATGAAAGGTGGGTTGGTAATTGAGTTGTTTTTTCAGGTTTGCCTGAATGATGGCCTTGGGTCATTTGTAGGGTGGCCAATTTTCATTTTCTCTCCATCCCCACTCAGTAGCACATGAGCGGTAATGTTGGCCATGCTTGTCCCATAAGGCATATGTGAACGATTCCCCTTCTGCTCTCTATGTTCTTGGAGTTGTATGGGTTGTTGTGGTGTGTCTCCCTAGCTCATCCTGGTCCCTCATGCCCTTCCAAATGATACAAGTGATAGGTTTTCTTTTCGTGTGAAAGGTGGGTTGGTAATTGAGTTGTTTTGTTAGGTTTCCCTGAATGATGGCCTTGGGTCATTTGTAGGGTGGCTGATTTTCATCTTCTCTCAATCCCCACTCAGTAGCACATGAGTGGTAATGTTGGCCATGCTCGTCCTCATCCCTCTTGCCCATTTGAATGATAAAAATATTAAAGTTTGCTCAGCGCTCCATTGAGCCTTCATTGTTGTGGTCCCAAATGGAAACCCCAAAACTTTGTCATGCTTATGTCGCTATCTTGCCCCTCAGTTGTTGCAAATAGAAAATTTTGATTGGGCTAGGTAGCCATGTGTGGCTCCATTGAAATTGGTTCCTCATTATATTGTTAACCTCCTCCCTATTTGGTGGGGAGGGTTTTGCTTTTCATGTGAAAGGTGGGTTGGTAATTGAGTTGGTTTTTTGGGTTTGCCTCAAGAATGGCCTTGGGTCGTTTGTAGGGTGGCCAATTTTCATCTTCTCTCCATACCCACTAGGTAGCACATGAGCAATAATGTTGTCCATGGTTGTCTCGGGAGGCATATGTGAACAATTCGCCTTCTGCCCTCCAAGTCCTTGGAGTTGTATGGGCTGTTTTGGTGTGGCTCCCAAAATTCCCTTTGAAGTGGGAGGGTGCTACCTGGTTGATCCTTCCAGTAGTCATATGCTTGTCTCAAAGATGAAGCCATGCATGTCTAAGTATGAACTAATTCAGACTGCGAAACTGTGGATGGCTCATTAAATTAGTTATAATTTTTTTGATGGTACCATACTACTTGGATAACTATAGTAATTATAGAGCTAATACATGCACCAAGTCCCGACTCTTTGGAAGGGATGCATTTTTTAGATAAAAGGCTGGCGTGGTCTTGCTCGCTTCATTCAAATTTCTGCCCTATCAACTTTCGATGGTAGGATAGAGGACTACCATGGTGGTGAAGGGTGATAGAGAATTAGTGTTCGATTCCAAATAGGGAGCTTGACAAATGGCTACCACATCCAAGGAAGGCAACAGGCACACAAATAACCCAATCCTAACATGGGGAGGTGATCCAAATTAGCATATTTCATGAATGTTTCAAAATTATGTCAGATCAAAGCTTATGAATAACAAGTATCATAAATGACATCTGAAAAATGGAAATTGTGGCCTACACGGAACAACGAGGACCCTCGGTCAAAGCGTGCTGATCGTTGGCCCATGGAGACCACGCATGGACAAAAATTGGCAATCTAAAGCCCAGGTCTAGAAACAGAAGCAGTTTCTGATACATGATTAGTGCTAATCGCATATCACAGGACAAAACCCTCAGAGAAGGAAAGCCCCGAGCACTCAGTCACGAGGAAAACTAGGACACTGTATGGAAAATGTCAAAAGGTGGGTCTCGCACCCAAAATCGGCAAGATATAGTGTGCACTTTGAGCGGTAAGTGGGTTTGGCTGAGTTCAGCACAATGCCATACACTATGCAACACGCGTCTAGTGGATGAGAGAGAAAACCACTTACATTGCATGAGTAACAGTCAAGCAACTTACCCGCACGATATAAATGGATACCATAGGATCTGGAGGCTCTAGATCAATGGCGGAGAATTAACCTGATGGATGACCGGATTTGACGAGAAAATAGACTGAGGCGCATAAAGATTTGAGGTCCATCATGACTGATGAGCTGATAGAAGAATCAATTTTGCAGGAAAATCCCAGAGTAACAAAAATAACGACTATTTGAAGAAAATTGACAGTCAATTCATAAGGCAACAAGCCACCTCTCTGTGCAGCATTACATAGCGATGACGATGCAGAGTAGGGGAATTCCAATGGATAGAGGCAGGCGATCTAGAGAGCTAGGAAGAGGAAATGAATATTTGGGGAGTAGATTGGCTTTAAGCCACGAACAGACAAAGAGCAGATGGAATAGAAGTAGAGAAAGAAGCAAATTGCAAAGAACAGAGAAACTGAGCTGACCTGCAGAGCAAAGGCAACATCAAGCAGACAGAGACAGAGAGAGTCTGAGAGTCTATGAACTCCAGAGAGGGCTTGAGAGATTCAAGCAACTCCTATGTGCATACCTGTCCGGTATTGAGTACCAAATTGGGCTCATACCATTGAGACCAATTGAGGTCGAGATCCAGTAAGGGGAAGGCTGTGTATTCTAGAGGCTTAGGGAATACAATTACCACCCTACTGATCATCATCTGTTAAGTGAGACTCAAATTGAGCTCCTTATTGTAAAATATCTTCTTTAAGACAAAATAGAAAATGCCACCACTGAAGCTGGACCAGGAGACGTAGCCTAGGAGGATTGGGTGAACTCCTTATTAAATTTGTTGTGTTTTTGTATTTTCTAACTGTGTTTCTCTTAATGTTTCAAGTGTCTGTGTATTTCACAATCTTATCGATCCGTCGCTTAAAATAACATAGAACACCCCAACACATGGGCCTATAATACCTTCATTAATTAACTGAGATCATTCATGAGTGATTTTTAGATCAAGTGGTATCAGAGCTGTTAGGTTTTTCAAGGTTGCACAAGCTTGTGCTAGATTTTTCTATTGAAAGAAACTAGATTGAAGCTTAAATTATGAGAAGGAGAGTTGGTTGAAACTAACCCAGAGATTGGAAGAGTCTATCCTCAGAAGAAAATGTCAGAGGAAAGTCCCTTGGGGCCATACCATCAATTTATAGATAGCTTCCTAGCCATGAGGTCCATGGTAGAGGAAATGTATAAGGACTTTAAGAAACATAAAGATGAGGATTCATCGGGCTCCAAACAAGACAAAGGAGAAGAAGAATCTCTCCTCCATGACCACTCAAAAGGCAAAGGGAAAGAAGAAAGCTTTCTCACACCTCCTGATAGCCCTGAACATAAAAAGAAGGCATCTTTGATTAAATTAGATGTTAAATTTGATTTACCAATATATGATGGAGAGTTGAATGCAGAGAAGCTGGATAATTGGATTAGACAAATTGATGTGTATTACAGAGTGCAGAGTATCGACTCAGACAAGAGTAAGATTCAGTTGGCCAACATACGCCTCGGAGGCACTACCTTGGTATGGTGGGAAGGCAAGACACAAGCTGACATGAAGAAACATGGTAAGATCCTTTCTGTCTGACGTGAATTTGTTTCTACAATCAAAAAGCAGTTCTATCCACTAGCTTACATGCAGCAAGCCATGATGAGCTGGCAAAATATTCGCCAATTCAAAGGGAAAAGTGTACAGGGTTACACCCAAGAATTTAGGAAGAGAGCTTTGATTCTAAGAATTTCATTAGACTCACTTGAGACTCTGTTTAAGTACATAAGGGGTCTACACAGCGACATGAGGCACACTATCCTTATGTTTAATCCCACTAGTATAGATGAGGTATCTATTCAAGCTACACATCTAGAATCTAGAGGAAAGAATGGGAACCCAGAAGTTGGGGGATCATCCAAACCCATTGCAAGCAAGAATAAGGAGAAAAGAAAACAGAAATGGAAAGAAAGGCCAATACTACACAAAAGACAAAGTCTTCATGCACTCACTGTAAAAAGGATGGGCATGATGATGAGCACTGTTGGATTCTACATCCGGAGTTGAGACCTAATAATTTCAAGGGAAAGAAGAAGAATACTACTGCAGCTATTCAGAAATATTTGGGGTTAGAATCAGGAGATGAAACAACCATTGTAGCCACAGGTATAAGAGGTAAAAATTATGAAGCATCTACTAGTAATTCTGCACAATCTATTAATGATGAAGAAGATGAGAGAAAAAGACATGAGATTTTCCATATTCGAGTTTTTTCCAAACATCAAAAGATTGATACTTTGTTTGATAGTGGCTCACAAGTAAATTTAATTTCTAAAGCAATTGTAAAGAAGTTGGGGTTACTAACTACACCTCACAAAAAACCATACCCATTAGGTTGGTTAAGTGATAAAGAACAACTACAAGTGACTAGACAATGTAAACTTAAGTTTTATTTTGGGTCAGCATTTGTAGATGAGGTTGAGTTAGATATAATTCCTCTAGATATATGTGGAATTGTTTTGGGAAGTCCTTACTTGTATGAGAGAAAAGATATTTTCTATAGAGCTTAGAACAAGTATCTACTCATTAAAGATGGAATCGAATACTTTGTAAGAGCTCATACGCTCAAGAGTAATTATACTCTCATAAACTCAGGGAAGATGAAACAGATTGTAAATTAATGAAAACAATTTTTATTGATGGTTGTAAAGGAAAAGAAACCTGATAAAACCAATGTATTTGAGGGTTGCGATGTTAAATAGCAAGCTGATTTAGAAAAAGTTGTTTCATAGTATGATATCTTGTTTGAAGAACCTAAAGGTCTGCCACCCAAAAAGGAAATAGTGCATGATATTAATTTGTAGCAAGATGCTCCATTTCCTAACATTAGGACATAAAGGTTGTCCACTGTAGAGAATGCAGAAATCAAGAAGCAGATGCAAGAGTTGCTCAAGAAGGGGTTCATCAGACCTAGCACATCACCATGTGGGTCACCAATCGTTTTGGTGAGAAAAAAGGATGGCTCATGGAGAATGTGCATTGATTACCGAGCACTGAATAAGGTAACGATAAAAAATAGTTATCCCCTTCCTCGCATACATGATCTACTAGATCAGTTAAAGGAAGCTGTTTATTTTTCCAAGTTAGACTTGCATAGTGGATATCATCAGGTCAGAGTTGCAGAACAAGATACATCAAAGACTACTTTCAAAACAAAGCAAGGATTGAATGAGTGGTTGGTTATGCCTTTTGGCTTAACTAATGCTCCTACTACTTTCATGAAAATAATGAATGATGTACTCAGACCTTTTCTTGATGATTTTGTTATTGTATATTTAGATGACATTCTTATATTTAGCAAAATGTGGGAAGAACATTTAAAGCATATTAAATAGACACTAGCTGTTTTGAAAAGAGAAAAGCTTTATGTTAAACTCTCAAAATGTGAATTTGGCAAAACATCTTTGAATTATTTGGGGCATATAGTAGGGGGTGGTGAATTGAAGATAGATCCCTCTAAAGTGGCAGTCATTATAAACTGGCCTAAACCCAAATCTGCTACAAAAATGCGAAGCTTCTTAGGAGCAACACAATATTGGAGAAAGTTTATTTCTAGCTTTTCCTTAATTGCAACTCCCTTACATGCTTTGACAGGATTGAACAAGGTGTTTCATTGTGGAGGCAAACAGCAAAAAGCCTTCGATGCCTTGAAAGAAAAGATTAGTACAACACTAGTACTAGCACTGCCAGATCTTCAAAGACCATTTGAATTCCTGCAACGATCAAATTTCATGCTCCGGCATGAGTCTATTTGATATCTTTTGTGATGTTTTGACTGATTACATTGCCCATTAGCGATGTCAGCACTAAACCTTAGTTATAAACTCACGACGATCCAAATTGGGCGAGTTCGTTCCAATAGTCAGCCTTCTAAATGTCTCTGGACCTAGTTGTTGGGTCATTTTGGGTCGCCCTCCTCCCTCTGGCATGGTAGTTCCGTCTTTCGTGCTGCTTGTCTTGAGGATAAGCTCCCTCTGCCTCATTTCATGGAGACTCCTCCTATAAAATCACTCACCATTGCTATTATCTGCTAGTTCTTTTGGTTGCATAGTGCTGCTACTATTTTTGAGTTTGATAGATAGTTGGTGTGAGTGTGACAAGTGTGGGATTGCTTTATAGTTTGCAAGAAGTTGTGGAGTGTCCTTAGTCTTGTGTAAATATTTTGAATGAGAGAGAGAGAGATATTGCTATTTGGGAGACCCATATTTGAGAGTGAATGCTTGAAGAAACACACTGGCTGGACCCTCTGAGAAGGCTTGCGATGTCAAGACTCGGTTGTAAGCTTACTCTTGTTTCATTATTAGTACAATCAATGATGATTTCCTATGTCTTGTATGTAATTTACTCAATAGCTCATGACTTCTTGACTTTGTGAGTAAATAGATAATTGTTGTTTCCTAGTTATGTGCTTTTTCATTGTCTTGTGTTGTTTCAGGTCAATTACTCTCTAAGGGGAAGGAAACGAAAGCTAGAGCAGTGCAACAGAACTTCATCAATCACCGATTTGAGCTAGGCCTCCAACGATAACTATTTAAGGGAATCAATTGTTGTTTTGTCCTTGCTGTGACTAGACCCACTCTAGGGCTAGATTGGTTGCCTTTGTCCGCAAAGGGAACACTTTCCTGCATCACAGGGGTTTCCTCCAAGATTTAACTTGTACATGAAATGTACATATATTGATATACGGGCATACTCACATTAGGGAGTTTCCTCTCCCTTTATACTGTTGTGCATTTCTATATGCTAATGTTGTTATGATGGATGTTCATGGTTTTCATCATGTATAAACGATAAACTAATACTTGGTAGCAAAAAACAAACTAAGTACGAATGTTAGGTGTAGTCCATGACCATGAGTATTGGTGAAAAGAAAAGGGTCGGTGGTGCCGCACCTCACTATAGTGTGGCTGGAAGATTACCACCAGTGTAGTGGCATGATAGAAACAAAGGGACAAGGGAGAGCCGAGCAAACGAGCTACACGAACGTGCACAAAGCCCACCCCGAGTCACAACATAGAATTTTTGATACGGGTTAATGTGCCCAGGTGTGCCCTCACACTCAACGACCCACTTGAATGAGTTTACACGAATGCCCTCGCCCGACCCACCCAAACTAGTTTACACGGATTCCCTCGCCCAACCCACCCGAATGAGTTTACACGAATGCCCTCAAATGACCCACTCAAATGACCTGCCCAAACAAGTTTACATGGATGATCTCAAATGACTAGCTCGAATGACTCGGCCAAATGAGTTGACATGGATGCCCTCAAACGACCAGCCCAAACGAGTTTACATGGGCACCCACACAACTGAAACGAAGGCACAAGGGAGAGTTAGGCAAACGAGCTACACGAACATGCACAAAGCCCACCCTAGGTCACAACATAACATTTTTGATATAGGCTCATGTGCGCGGGTGTGCCCTCACACTGAACAACCCACCCGAATGAGTTTACATGAACGCCCTCGCTTGACCCACTCGACCCGCCCGAATGAGTTTACACGGACACCCTCGCCCGACCCTCCCGAATGAGTTTACATGGACACCCTCAAATGACCCACCCGAATGAGCTGACATGGACGCCCTCAAATGACCCGCCCGAACGTCCCACCCAAATGACTTGACATGGATGCCCTCAAATGACCCGCCCAAACGAGTTTACACAGACACCCTCAAACGACCCACCCTAATGAGTTTATAGGAATTCCCTCGAATGACCCGCCCCAACGAGTTTACACAGATGGCCTCAAACAACTTGCCCAAACGAGTTTACATGGACACCCTCAAACAACCCACCCGAACAAGTTTACATGGGTGCCCACACTACCGAAATGAAGGCACAAGGGAGAGTTGGGAAAATTAGCGGCACGAATGTGCACAAAGCCCACCTCAGGTCACAACTTAATATTTTTGATATGGGCTCGTGTGCCCGAGCGTGGCCTCACACTAAACGAAACGATTGAACGAGTTTATACAGGCGCCGTTAAACGACCCTCTCAAACGATTTTACATGGCAAATGACCCGCCTGAATGAGTTTACATGGTAAATGACTCGCTTGAATGAGTTTACATGGAAAACAACTTGCTAAAATGAGTTTACACGGATGCCCTGAAATGACCCGCCCAAACTAGTTTACACGACCAACCTCAAACAACCCACCCGAATGAGTTTACATGGAAAACGACCTTCCCAAATGAGTTTACACGGCACCCTCAAATGACCTGCCTGAATGAGTTTACATGGAAAATGACCCGCCCGAATGAGTTTACACAGAAAATGACCCTCAAACAACCCATCCAAATGATTTTACATGGAAAAATACCGTCTCGAAAGATTTTACACGGGTTCCATCAAACAACCCGCCCGAATGATTTTACATAGCAAACGACTCGCATGAACGAGTTTACATGGGCACCTCAAATGGCCCACCCGAATGAGTTTACATGGAAAATGACACACCCAAAAGGGTTTACATAGGCAAATGACCCGCTCAAACGAGTTTACTTGGGAAAATGACCTACCTGAATGAGTTTACATGGTAAACGACCCGCCCAAACAAGTTTACATGGGCTCCAATACACGACCAAAATGAAGGCACAAGGGAGAGTCGGGCAAACGGGCTGCACGAATGTGCACAAAGCCCACCCTCGGTCATAACTTAGCATTTTTGATATGGCCACATGTGCCCTGGGTGTCCTCACATGACACGACGTGACTCGACTTGACCCAACCCACCCTAACGCATTTGCACAGGCACCCACACAGCACATGTCCTGACCCGCCCGAATGAAATTTGGGGTCTCCATGGGTGTACGACCCAAATGAAATTTGGGGTTTCCATGGGCGCACAACCCAAACAAAGGCATGAGGGAGCATCCAGAAATCGGGTCACACGAACGTGTAGAAGACACACAGGCAGTCATGACTTAGCATTTTTGGAACGACCACGTGTGCCCAAGCACCCACACATGGCACAACATGACCCGACGGGCCCTAGGTGAGACAACCCGACCTGCTCGAATGCATTTTCATGGGCACCCACACATGACATGACACCACCCGACCCAAAAAAAATTTGTGGTTTCCATGGGTGCATGACTTGAACGAAGGCACAAGGGAGCGTCAGGCAAACAGGCTGCACAAATGTGTAGAAGGCACACCGGGGGTCATGACTTAGAATTTTTGGCACTGCCACATGTGCTTGAACACCCATGCATGGCACGACCCGACCCGCTGGAACGAAATTTCGGGTTTCCATGGGTGCATGACCCGAACGAATCCACGAGGGAGCATTGGGAAAACGGGTCACACAAACATGGAGAAGGCACATGGGTGGTCAAGTCTTAGCATTTTTTGCATGGCCACATGTTCCTGAGCACCCACACATGGCATGGCATGACCCGAACCGACTTGCTCAAATGCATTTTCACGGGCATCCACACACGACACGACCCAACCTGTCCGAATGAAATTTTGGGTTTCCATGTCTACACGGCCTTAATGAAATTTGGGGTTTCCATGGGTCCGTAACCCAAGCGAAGGCACAAGGGAGCATTGGGAAAATGGGCTGCACAAAACGTGCAAAAGACACATGGGTGGTGACAACTTAGAATTTTTGGCACAGCCACATGTGCTTGGGCACCCACACATGGCATGGCATGACCTGACCGGCCCAAATGAAATTTGGGGTTTCCATGGGTGCACGACCGGAAGAAAGGTGTGATGGAGTGTCAGGAAAATGAGCCACATGAACGTGTAGAAGACACGTGGGTGATCTTGACATAGCATTTTTGGAATGGCCACGCGTGCTTGGGCACCCACACACGGCACGATACAGCACAAATTGGCTCACTCGAACGAAATTTGGTGTTTGAAATGGCACATGAACCAATTGAAGGCACGAGGGTAGGAATATCTTTGACTCTAATACATAAATATACCTAGTGTAACATGCCCTTAAGGTCTTCAACATTTTCTTTTGATTCTCCGACTCACCTATATATATTTCTTTTCTTGAATAAATACAAATATCAAAATTACATTTATGAAGACCGAACCCAGTTATGCTTTCTTCAACACCCCCTCTTAACAAGGGAGGTATTCATAAATCATTACAAGGTGTTTAGCTATTTTCAATCTTGAATATTTCACATAAGAGAAACTGGATTGGCAACCCATCTGTTATAGCATCATATTAGCCAACATTGTTCATAGAAAGGCCTTAAATAACAACTTTATGTCTCATCAGATCAGATCAAAATGTTGGCGAGGCCAATGACTTATAAACACATCAGTAATTGTCTCTCAAGGTACATACCCACATAGGTGTTCCCTGAGTATGACCTTCTAGGACAATTCCTGTCGTGGGTTCCCATCCCTCAGATAATATCGCTCCTCTTGCCTACTCTTGTCCTGGATGCCCTACACATCCTCAAAGAGCATCAGATGCTAGATGATTACCCAATCCTCCAATTCTTTCTTGCCAAGTGAAGGAAAGAATGTTGTGTCTATCTCTTCCCCTTGATTGAGGAACACATGCCCAAGTTTCCTCTGATAAGGAACTTGCCCAAGCTCCTTTGTAGTTGGGAACTTGTTAGAACTCCCTCTTAGCTAGGGACTTGTCCATTCATCAACAATGTCTTCTTCGTGGGTCCTTTAGCTACTTGAACTCCTTCTTTCCTTTGATGTCATGAAGTCTTTGTTTGAACTTCTTCTTGGTAGGGTACCGGCCATTGATCACTTTCCCTCCTGGTTTGTCAAGTCATTGCTCCCTTCATGGAAAGTGGCCTTCTTGATATATATCAAGTCCTTTTTTTCATCTAGCTACTCCTTTTTCATCTTGTCTATCCTTCATAATACATGTCACATGGATGCTTAGTTGTACTTTCTTGTTCCCATACTTTGATTTAGTGGACCTTCATGACTTCATCGTGATATTGCTTCAACGTCAAATGGTGCTTTTGTTGGGTGGCCTCTTCATCATGACATATTTGTAGAGTTGAATCGGTTATTTGCACCTTACTATCTCCAATGCCTTCATAGGTGTCAAGGGTCCTTTGATATTTTTATTCCTTTGTCAGAGTTTCCATACCTTCTTTCGAGAGATGTTGAGGAATCTTGTTAAATATTGATTCTTTGTGACAACGGTGTTCTTCACATGCTTGATCTCTTGCTTCATTTGCTTTTTCTTGGATTGATTAGTCAACCACCTTATACTACTTATGAGAGCACTTCTTTATGTTGACCATTACTCCATTGTAGTACGTTCCTCTAACCATATCGTTAGCGAAATAGATCCTTTTATTCTTGATCATGATTCTAGAACTTTTCTCATGACCCAATATAAATGATGACATGACTTAAACTTTGATGCATACATACCTCATCTTGATTATTCTTTTATCATCTCAGCTTTATTTGATAGTTCTCCTTTGGTGTATCCTTTCTTGCTTCATCTGCTCTCGCCTGTATATCATCCTTTCTTGAATCCCATAAATGGGACTCCTAATGAGACATCTACCCCCTTATGTACGAACCTTATTTTGAAGATTCTATCAGAGGATCTTGAAGACCCTTACCTTACAAATGTTTCTTCCTTTGATGATGGCAGCCTTCTAATATTTTTTATCATGATCAATCATTTTTTGATTGTGGATGAGACCCTATAATAGGTATGCTCCTTCTATGTGAATATCTTGAGCTATATCTACACCATGCTCCTATATTCTAGAAGATATCTTTAACCATGCAATCTATTCTATTTCTATATGCTCCTATACTACTGAAAACTTTGGAAGAAGACTTTAAGCAAAGAGGTTGACTTAGTCATAGGAGGATCTTCCTTCTTTTGCTTTTTGTCATCTTCTTTCACTTCTTGAGATAAAGGAGCTTCTTCCATTTTTCTCTTGTTTTTGTTGTCCTTCTTAAGTTTAGGACAATCCCTTTTGTAGCGTCCATATTCTTGGCATCAAAATCATTGGACTTTGGACATGTAGTGGTCCCAACCAATTTGTTACTTTCCTTGCAAAAATACATTGAGGTATACTTAGAAGCGGACATATACTTACTTGATAGAGTTTGAGATGTAGTGAACTTGCTTTCTTATTCAAGACTTGATGGCTTTCCTTCCTTAGATATTGATGTTCTTCAAGTTTCTTTCTTCAAATGGACTTGCTTGATGACTTGAATCGTAGTGCATTTCATTTTTCAAGATGGTGTAACTTGATGTAGTTCCCTCTTTGATTTGTTCTTCTTGTAGGTGCCTTTATACAAGGAATTTCTTCTTTCTTTGTAGTCTTCCATGATGAATGATAGATGGTAGAACTTCTTGTCCTTGATGTGATTGAGACTTCTTGGCTTGATGCTTCAACCTTGTGGATGTTCTTGAGATTCCCTTTCCTTGATGTGTCACCTTAGCTCTGATACCGCATTGAAGAATCTGGGGCAATGGGGTATAACAAGATTCTTCTAGACTTGATAACAATTTGTGAACCTCTTCTATGATTTATCTTGTTATCTTAATCTTCTTCTCTTCTTATTAATGCATGTGTGTTTACTTCATCAAACTGGTGCAAAAAACATAAGAACAAGAACACAAGATGTTGGCTCTCTGCCAGGGAAAAACCTCTCTCTCTTTGAGAGGAAAACCCTTTCATAAATTTCTCTTATTGAAGCTTATTATTGGTCATTATGAAGCCCTACACCCTCGACAAGAATATCCTCCAAGCACAAGTCAATTCCTTCCTCCTCTCTGCACTTTGTTTCTTTGGCACTTTGTTCCCCGACACTGTGTCCTTATTTCAACTTTTGATAGTCCTTGGTGGACTAGCTCTAGAAGAGACTCCAACCTTTGATCCTTAGTGAGATCCTTTACCGATGAAGAAACCTTCATTCTCTTGACCAACCGAGCCTTTTTCTTGATGTGAGGTTGCAGACTCGATGTACACCAAGTTTACTACACCTGGAGTGATTTCCATTGTGATGAGACATGGAAACCCCAAATTTCCTATACTTGGGAGGCTTTCAACAAGGCAGGACATGGAATCCTCGAGTTCCCCGCAATTTGGCAACTTTTGTTGAGGAGGGACTAGGAGACCCCATGTCACTCTCCTATCCTAGTGGTAGTATTCAACCACACATAAGCAGGTGCAGCATTGTCATACTTTTTCCTTTTACCACTACTTGAGTACACGGTCTACACCTACTTTAGCACTCAGTCAATTTTCCAATAAGTGTTCTTAACAATGCAGTGAAAATAACTTACCATCAATTTAACTTTTTCAATTATTCTTTCAACCCATCGTGTCGTGTGGTCATGCTGCACTGCTCGCAGTCTGCACAACACAACTCCATGCCTAAACTGTGAACCTATCTGCCCGACTTTCTGTTTCGCGATGCCCAAACTCTGCTCGTTCCCCATGGGGTTGTAAATGCAGTTTTATCTTGGTCATCAGGGTGTAGCAGGATTTGATTGAAGCCTGAGAATCCATCTAGCAGTGAGATCCTTGAGGCCCCTACCACCCTTTGAAGAATGTGATCCATCTTGGGTAAGGGGTAGTTGTCTTTGAGGGATACTTGGTTCAGATTCCTTAAGTCCACACACAGCCTAATTTCACCGGTCTTCTTTCTTGTAGGGACCAAGTTGGAGATCCATTCAGAGAATCTGATTGGTGCTATGATGCCTGCCTTAAACATCTTCTGTACTTCTTGTTCCATTGCTGGGAGAAGCATAGGATTGATTCTCCTCAATTTTTGTTTAAAGGGCTTTTGATCAGGTTTGAGAGGGATAGTGTGCTGGATAACAGAGGTATCATAGGACTTCAGATCCTCATAACCCCATGCGAAGACATCCTAGAACTCTTTAAAAAGGTCAATGTATTTTGGCTTTTGGTCAGGAGGTAAAGAAGCAGACAGTTTAATTACCTTGGGCTTTTCCGCAGTCCCAATGTTGCACTCTTCTATGGCATTGTTGATGGGCTGCATTTTTGGCTTGCTGGGAACATCATTTGAATCAAAAATGTCTTCTAAAGGAGCTAAGCCAGTGGGTAAAAAGTTGTCTTTCAGCTCTATGATTTCAGCCTCAACATTGGTCATTTCTTCAGAATTGATTGATTGGATTTGCTGAATGTTCTCTTTGTTGAAAATGGTTGGGTTTAGCATTTGTTTTGTTGTTCTAGGTGATATTGGGTGAACAACTTGTTGTAACTGTAGTTGTGATTGACTTGCTCTGTCAAGTATTTGTGATTGACTTGCTCTCTCAAGTATTTGTGATTGACTTGCTCTGTCAGTGTCAATATTTAATCCTGCAAATTCTTGTTGTAAAGTTAAAAAATTGTTTATTTGCATATCATCCTCAAATACTTGCCAATCTTTGACATTGTTTGGAACAGAGGGTCTGTGTTTAATTTCAGCTGTAAAACAGTTGTTGGGTTCCAGTGGCAATTTGCAAGTGCTAGCAAATGTTGCCAAACTATGTGCATGGAGATTGTGGGTTCTGGAAATTTTGGTGATTTGGGATTCAGAGAAGGTTTTTAGTATCTCAGTCACAGCAGACTTATAGGACCTCAACCTTTTGTCATTGGTGACAAAGTTTCCTTTCACTTGTTGAATGACCAGGTCAGAATCTCCCATGATTGAAACCCTAGCAGCTTGTAATGGCTTTACTAGCTTTAGACCTAGTAGAAGGGCTTCATACTCTGCCATGTTATTGGTGCACTTGAAGTTTAATCTATAAGCCCTGCCTTCTGCATGGCTGTTTTCTTTGTTGTGTATCCAAACTCCAGCTCCTGCTCCTAATTTGTTAACTGAACCATCAAATTCAAGGAACCATAGAATATCCTGGTGGAAAGGAGATTTGATAGTATGTTCATGAGATGGTAATGTAAGTAGGAGTTGGGGTTTATTCTCTAGCTTGTATTCTAGGACAGTTTCATCATTCGATTGAAAATCTTTCACAACTAGAGCAGGAGCAATGTCTAGTGTATGTTTGATTGAAGTTTCATGGAAGGTACTTCCTTCATTAATGTTTTCTTCTTGTATGAGTGTTTTAGTCCCAATATCATTTTTTGAGAGACTTGTGTTATCACTGAAGAGAATATATGAGTCTATGTCAGAGTGGACAACATATATGGGAAAGTTTTGAGGGTTTTCCTCACTGCTGACCATGTATTTCATGAGTGTTTCCATGTATAGCCTTTTTGGTTGTCCAAAAACAGAGATAGTTGCATAAGACATGTCTAGCTGTAGGGAGCCTTGGAGTTTGGCTCCCCATGACCTTGACAACAGCATCCCATACTTAGGTGGGATATCAGCCACTACAACATCCATTAAAATTGTTTTGTTAGGGTATTGAACCAAAGACACACATAAATCTTTTATGAGGCCTAAACACTTGACTTGGCTTGAGTCAAAAGAGAACAGGTCCTTGTATGGTCTTGTTATATCCAAATTTAGTCTTTCCATGACTGCTTTTGGCATGAGGTTGTGGGAGGCACCTGAGTCAAACATTGCATTATGTAATATTTTGTCATGAATATGTAAGCTCACATAAAAAGGTAATATCCCTGTGACTACTGTTTTTCCATCTACCTCTGGGCCAAACAGCAATTCTGGAGTGTCATCCAGCACATTGACATCATCTTTGCTATTGGTCAGTTGAAGGGATTTTTTGATCTGTTGCTTATAAATGTCATGCTTGGCTAGTTCCAAGAGGGGAATTGCTATCTTTAATTTGCTAATTTCACTTTTCATGTCAAAGGGCTTTTCAATTTGGGTCTTAGGGCTCGGGATAACATTTCTTTCTTTGTTCACAAGTTCTTCTTCTTGATTCTCATCCTGATCTTGGGGCTTATCCTTCTTATTCATCTCTTTAGGAGTAACCTTTGCATTGGGGGGAACGGATGATGTAGCCATTGGCTGCTTTAAGAGGGATGATTGAGTGATCTCTTCAACAGTTACTTCTTCTGTCGGCAATTTAAATTTATCATCAGGTTCCATCACTATGGCTCGTTTAGGCTTTTGGCTGTCTTTAGTCTTTTCAGGCAAATTTATGTTAACAGTCCTGCTCCTTAGCTTGTACTGTTTATGGACTTCATAGACAACAGTGTCATAGCCTTGCTTAAAGTCAAATGATTCACCTGATTTGGTTTGGAACAGTTTGATTTCATCATCCTCATGATTTTCTTGATCATCATGATGTTCTTGTGTCAGGAAAACTTGACTCTCACCATCCAATCCCATCAAATTAATGTGAGGATCTTCATTGGGTTCAACTGATGCAGAGGTCTCTACATAGTTCTCTTGAAAAGGGGGCCTTATGTCTGGATCAGCATTTACCTTGCCTGTGTTTGGGTTTTGATTTCTCCTAAAATTTGGATTTCTGGGGGGGTTGTTTTGTGGTGCTTCCCATGATGATTTTCTTTCCACTGTTTCCACTCTATCACCTAATCTTTTCATGCTATTGAGTATTGCATCCAGCTTCTGATCAAAGGCAGAGGTTTCTTCTTTATATATGCTTCTCTTTTCTAACCTTGCCCTGTTTCTTTTGGCAATCAGGTTTGCTTCCACTGTGACAGCAGCCTTTTGAGCGTCTTCAAGGGTTTCAGGTTCTCTTTCCTTCAACTGATATGCCATGTCAGGATCAAATCCATCAGGGAATTTGTACAAGGCCAAATCAGGAGGAGGTCTTAGATTTTGTGGTATCGCATTGTACACATTGTTGAATCTAGCACAATACTCCAGAACGGTCTCTTGAGGACCTCTCTTGATTGTTTCATATTCAGCAAGTATGTGCAGGGGATCTTTCTTCTTCTCCCATCTAGTAGTAAAGGCTTGATAAAGCTCATCAGGGGTTGCAATAGAATTTGCATTCAGGGATCTAAACCAGGTCCTAACATCCCCAGTTAGGCTTTGAACAAACATTCTCATCCTGACACTGTCATCATCTATTTCATAGGTCTCAAAATGGTCTTGCATCCTCTTAGCATGCTGAACAGCTGTCAGAGGGCCATTGGAGTCAAAATATGAGATTTTGGTTTGGTAATCTTGGGGTAAGGCTGCAGCATTAGCTGGTATCCGCAAGGGTGCATACCTGTTCGCCATATTTGGTGGGTTGGGTGTATTTATAGGGACTGCTGGGATAATAGGAACAGTGGGTACCACAGGGGTAACAGGTGAGGCTGAACCTGAATGATGGTTGAAGGGGATATGTGCAGTGAATGAAGATGAGGGAGGAGGACTCTGAGATGTGGATGGTGAACTAGGAGAACTTGGAACAGACCTAAAGAGGACTTTAAGTGGAGTAGAAAGGTTGGGAAAATCTGCAACAGAGGTCAAAATAGCAGGCTGGTCCTGCTTTTGTTGCTTCCTGATGATTCGTGGAATAGTGTTTGGATTATCAACAATGATGGGTGGATTAGGGTCAGGATTAGCCCTAGTATGTCGAGGATTTTTCTTAGGAGCCAGTTTCTAACTGTTTTTCAGGACTTTTATAGGAAGTTTTTTATATATGCAAGGACTGGATGAAGATTTTGGAATGGCTATATATGTTTCAAAGCTAAGATGAAGATTCCCTATCTAGCTCTTCCCTAAAGCTGTCACTGTGGTACAGAAACAGTTCTAAGGCCTCTTGGCTGGTTTCAGGCTTGATGGTAGCTTTGGAAGATAGATAGTAATTGAAAAAACCTAAGAAGTCCCCAGCGGAGTCGCCATTTATGTTAACACCCAGGTTGTTCCCTATAACTCCCAAGGGAATACGGCTGGGGTAACCACTAACCAATCTTTGGATTACAGCTTCTAGCCAAGCTGAAATCAGAGAGGGCTCTCTCTTTATGATTTGTCTCTGTTATGATGGTGTTTTAGGCTAGATGTGAAGTTTAATTTTGGTTCAATTGTTTGGTTGGAAAAGTTTCAGTCAAACGTATATGCTCTTACCAGCATATTATATAACATTGGGCAATGGAGTCAGTGGTCCTTTGGTTTGGCGAGCTATGTTGATACAGTAATGAAAGCTGCAGAGCAGGGTAATTGTCTGGGGAACAAAGCTTTGAAATTTAGTTTGTGTGTAACATGTTCAGGATAAGAAAGGCAATTAAGGATCTTTCTATAAACTGGTATAAAGGGAAAAGCAATTGTTATCTGGAAGCATTTAAGAATTTCTAGATAACATTCGCAGCATGGAATTAAATGTAACATGAGCATTTAAGAATTCATGTCTATTTTAATCCTGAAGAAAACATTTACAGCAATATAAGATTGAGCACAGGGTGTTATGAAACATGTCCTGAACTATTCTTTTTCTTTATTGCTAGATATGATGAAAATATGAACGTGAAATAACATAGGGAAATGAAACAGAGTTTAAAGAAAACATATCACTCCACCAGACAACGCAAGGATTCTGCAGCAGCACTTAGATTATCAACAAGACACCAGAGTTCCAGGAAATCACTGAGCTGAAATTGCTCTTTGCATTAAACTTTTCTGAAAGTACAGAGTATACATGCCTCATGAGTAAAATTTACCAACCCCTTATGCGTTACTAAGGGGGGTATATATACAAATTTACATTAGAAAATATCTGAATGAAGAGTAAATGCTCCATAAATGTCCTACCAACTGCTGGAGTGTAGCAGCTGAAAGAGTAAATGTTGTAATAACTTTTAGTCCCTTAGCTGTCAAAAATGGTCAGAGACTGTTGACTTGGTGGCAATTGGAGTCGGTTGGAGATGCGTTGTTCAAAACTTGGCTAGCCGTCATTGTCTATGTGATGAGTCACCTTTTGGCCGCTCTTTAAACGCTAACCCTTTTGCTGTCTGTCTTCTGGTGACCTGGAGCTGTCAGTGGCCGAATGACTTGAAGCTATCGTGGCAAAATTTGGAGCATGGCCTCCCACCAGTCCTCCTTAGGCATTTGATGTCTCCGAATTTTTATTAGAGTCTCATCGGCCTCTGTATACCGCCAAAAGTTAGGAGGAGTTTCAAACAAATGATTTGCCTCACTTTCAATGAAGAATAGGCCTTCAAGTTTAGTGTACAAGCTCTGTCCTGTTGGAGGCCCTGTTTCCTCAGGAGTACTGCCAGATGCAGTGATTTGATTTTCAATGTAAGTAGCCATCCTGTTGGTGAATTGATCTCTGGTAATCAATTTGCCTGTGCTGTTCAGCAGGCCAGGTAGTCCCCTTGCTTGCAGCATTCCTATTTTGAGTTTATACTCCTCCACCTCAGCCTGTATTTCATAGCATTTTCTTTCTACAGTCTGTACATAATTTCTGAGAGTTAGCACCTTTTTAGTTGTGAGGATGGCTTCTATTCTGTTGACGATGCCAATGGCTGCCAGCTCCTCTTTGTCTTGCCTGTTCAAAAAATCTATCAGTTGGTTTGCCTGCTCAGGTCTGTTTCCCAGCACTGTTTTGGCCCTCTGGATTTCTGTCTGTGCTTGGCCAATTAAATCCATGTACTCATGGATTGTTTTGATGGATTTCCATTGTTTGGTGATAGCTTGGGTAATCTTACCCCACAAAATTCTTTTTATGTCTGCCATGGTACTTTCCAGATTGAGCTCCTTTTCCAGGGCCTTTATTTTATCCTTCAGGGCCTTAATTTCTCTGCCCTGCTCTGCTACTGTTACCTTTGATTTATCATATTTGGCATCTATCTCTACCAATTTTTCTTTTGCTTTCTTTATTTCATCCGCCTGGAGCTCCATTGCCTTGACAGCCTTGGTCAATTCCTCTACACTTGGGTGGGCATCTGGAGCTGCTGTTGTGCCTGCTGCTTCTGTTGTAGGGGCCACTGTTGCCCCTGAAGTTGTTGTTGTTGTTGAAGCTGTTGGAGGAGCCTGGAGTGTAGATTCTCCCTGTTTGTCTTGTAGCGTTCCTTCCAGCTCTTTCTCCAATTCTTTGATCCTCTGATCTTGCTGTAGAAGGAGGTCAAGTTGTTCATTAAGCTGTTTTTCTTTTTGTAGTTCTGCTGTCTGAGGGTGTTCTGTAGGTAACAGCCCCAACCTCTTCTTCATTGCATTCAGATCATCATCTTTCTTCTTTATGAGGGCCTTTATACCTGTTGGATCACTAGGATCATGCCCTAGATCAATAATAATCTCCTCAAGAGACTTTATTCTATTGTCCTTGGCCTTAGAGGACATCCTCTCAAAATCTAGCTGAGTGTTTGTGTTCTTCAAGGAATCTTTCAGCTCATGGGCCAGTGTGGCCTTCTCTACCAATGTGGCATAGACCATCTCCCCAGTCTGCTTGTGGAGTTCAATCTGGTCCATAGGATGTATGTCTTTAGCTAGGACCTCCACCCTTGTTTTGATGAAATCTGCAATTGTCATTGGCTGTGGCCCCTTGGGTTTGAAATGGCTGAATATCATTTTTTCTTCCTTGAAGTCATAGACCGACATCAATCTTTCCTGCTGGGCTGGTGTAGCATCTATGAACTGTTTGTAAACCTCAGCCCTTAATAACTCATTTGCTGCCTTGATCTATTTAAAAGAAGCCTTAGTGCCTTTAGGCTTCTGGCTTTGCTGAGATGAGGATGACACCTCCAAGCCAAGCTGTAAAGTCTGCTCCTGCTGAAAGGAGCTTGTCCCTGTATGTTGGCTTCCCTCCCTGTCTTTTACTGTGCTGTTTAATACATCTTCAGTAATTTCTTCCACCTCAGGGGAATCTGCCCTTTGTCTTTTGGCCTCTGGCTGATGGGAAGGTCCACTAATAGGAGTGGACTCTTCTCTTTCTCTTTTAGTGCCCCTCTCCTCATGGGCTGGAGTTTGCAAAATAGGTGTTGTAGGAGTCTAAGTTTGTGGAGGAGGAGTTTGATCTTTCTGCTGCTCTGTTTGTTCTTCCCTCTGCAGCTCATTTTTCTGCTTAGTTTGTTGTTCAGTTGAAGGGGCTGCCTTCTCTTTCAGTGTTTCATGTCCTGCATCCATTATGCCTTTGCCTTTATCCACTGCTGCTGCCGATGTAGAGGGTGCCTGTGGTGCTGTCCTTGTCACTGAGGTCCCTTCTCCCACTGAGTGAGGCGGCCTGAAAGGTACCTGCTGCACATAGTCCAGGTCAATAGTCTTCTCAAGCTCTTTCATGTTTTTAAGAATTCTTTCTTCTTCAGTTAAATTCTCCACTAGAGTGTCCAGCTGCCATTCTTGCAAGTTGGCATACTTTTTTATGTGTGGGTAGTGGCAGTGCTTAATACCTAGGAGTCTGTACTTATTTCTCCTAGCAGTGATGAAACCTTGAGGGTCATAAGGGACCCATCGAAAACTATAGGACAACTTATATTTGTCTTTGAGGATCAAGTCTGCAGATTCCCATCCTTCCTTCTTGTTCATAATGAAGGGGCCCAACTCATTTTTGAAATTAAGGTGGGCCTTTTTCTTGGAGCTGTGGAAATGGGTGAGGTCTGACTGAATTAATTTCCTGTAATACTCCAAGGCAAATAATCTCATAGGTACATACTTGGGGAGCCTGTATGGACAGAGCTCACAGCCATATACTCTAAACACAGTATGGTGTTCATATAGGTACCAGTCACCTATTTTGTACTTCTTAGATAGCTGCATAGCTTTCTTGATCTCATTAGATATTCTAGGTGGAGGGGACCTCATCAGCATGCAAGAGACTGGGTACACAAACTGGTCAACAAATTCACAGTAGGTATAGGGTGAATTTGTGACTTTATGATAAACTGAGGTCCAGAAGATGACAGATCTTCTCTCCCCTTTATTATCCAGCCTTCTGATGTAGCATGGGAAGGCTTCAGAATGATGAAACATGAACAGATGGTAGATGTAATCTGAGTATATGAAGACCCCCTGTCTGTCCACTTTGCTTAATTGATCATGAATCTTATTGGCTATAAACTTAGCAAAGTTATACTTTCGGGCAGGGGGTTGACGCGGGCTGTAAACAGACATCAACACTAGCATGGATTTATCCACATTCTCACTGTTTTGGTATCCCAATACATAGGCTATCATGTCTAGTAATAGCCTGCCTATATCATCGAAATGCTCCCTCAGATAGGGAGGTGGCCCTGTAGGCTGGCATTCAGGTCTCATGAAGTTCCGGGTTACCTTTTGCAGCTCCTCACTGGTCATCTTATCACCAGTTTCCAGCAAATAAGTTGTGGAGAACGGGATCAGCAACTCTGTCTGATCAAACTGTAACATCTTGTTGATGGAGTCAGCATTTACATAGAAGAGGATCCTCCCTGATGGAGTATTGACAGCTCTGTGCTGGACATCATAGTGTTCAGCACATAGGTGAATGATTTCAGGGAAAACATTCACAGCTGGGAGACAGTAATAGGGTAGGTTTGACTCCCATATCCCATGTGTACCATGCCCATCCTTATAATCTTCCCTTAGTTGAGTGAAGATCTTCAAGAAGTCCCTGTCTCCCTCAAAGTCCTCAATGAGACAATCCTTGTCAATGAATGGCAAGGCCTCCAGCTCCTTGTTGGTTTGATTCAATGGAGTTACACTGAGGGAAGAGGATGTAGAGGCTGCCATGATATAGTCTGAATTTGTGCAGGTGGAGGTACTGGCTTGACAAGTCTATAAAGACTTAAGTAGCAGGTGAACTGTAAACACAGTCTGGTGTCCTCTTTTAGTGAATAAAGGTAAACAGGTTTGTAAGTTGCTGCAAATTCATAGGGATGTGAATTGCTATTAGATAAGTTGCAGAGATATTGATGTTTCTTTTTATAAAGAGTGCAGGTGGCCTGTACTCGGCAAAAGGGAACAATGCCGAGCACCTCGGGGGCAGTTTTACAGTTTTAGCCCGCGGACTGATCGCTCCAAGGTCGAATTGTGGTTTAGGGATGGTGCAGATTGCTTGGGTTTAGTTTAGGTAATCAGGCAGAACTGAATTAAGTAGTTTTACCAGTCCTTTAATGGTGATTTTTACAGATAATTGGAATGCAGGGGCAAAGTGGGAAAACTGGAAAAATACCTGGAAAAACCGACTTGGAAGCTCGCGGGCCGGGCTGTGGAGACTTAGTGCCGTCGAATTCTAAACTTTCAGCGGTTGAGTTGTCGAATTTGATGGCTGGCTGAGAAAATTCGCGGCAGCTGTTGGCAACGGCTAGTTCTCTTTTGCATGAAAATGACCGAAAACGGCTTATTTAGTCGTTTAAAACGTTAATTTTGGTAAAAGTGTGCATTTGGCGCTTTTCCGCCGATGACGTTAGCATGAAGTCATGGCGGGACCCAGGTACGGAGGTGACGTGGCAGCGGAGGTGTCTGCCAGGGTGGCAGGACATGGTGGCGGGCAGATGTGGTGGCAGGTCCGCGTGGAGGGCCACGGGACGCTGGGGCGGGCACTGGTGAGGTGACGTCAGGGTGACGCGCCAATGACGTAGGAGGGAGGGTGGTAACAGGGGTGGCGGTAAGCGGGTTCCCTGCACCACCTTTGGGCAAAGGCGGTAACGGGGAGGGGGGCTCCGAACAACCCCACCGCCTGCCACGCGTCCCCTGTACGGGACGGCCAAAACCACTTTCCCCGGACGCTAAAGGTCGGCAGGTCGGGGAGTGAAAATGACCGCCCACCTTTAGATCTGGGCGACGGAGATCGGACGGCTGGCGGGCCCTCCGACGGATCGAGCAGGTTGGGGGGGGGGTCCCGCCGGCACAATATAATATTCAATTTAATATTTGGGGCGGAGGACTATAGAAAAATGGGTTTTTCGTAGTGTTTTTGGTTTTCCGGGTTTTTGCAAGGGTTTATACAAGAAAAAAGGGGTTTTGTGTGTTTTTTAGCAGAGGGACGGTGAGGGTTGAGGGGAAAGATTTCTGCTCATAACCAGAGGTTAGAGCACATCCAAGACAAGGTTGACCACAGTCCCAGATGGACTGAAGTCCCCTTAGACCATTTACATGGCTATAATGCCAAAAGGAGAATATGTAGATAATGCTGGGATTTATACACCATGGTGTTTAATACTAGTAGGGGAAAGGTAAGATAGGGGAGTTATATAGTAGAATTAGAGGTTAATATGGATGAGGAGGGCAAATGAAGGGGATATCACTAAGTTTGTTTGAGACTCACTTAGTTTAGAGGGTAGATCAAAATGAAAAGAAGTTTACATAGGAAGTGTGGCTTTCACAGCCATAAGAACCACCATGAAACCATGAATTCTTCCAAGGATCCCAACTGGTGAGGGGATGTTAGTAAATGACATGAAAAGGGAAAAGGGAAGTTAGACATGCTCCTTTGCTTGCTGCAACTTGATGCAGAAGAACACCTTGTCAATTGGTTGACTTTGCTTTGGTAAACACAATTAATTCATCTGCAATGGTAAAGATAACCTTTCTGCAACCCCAACTACCTACCCTGCTACTTGCCTAGCATTTTTATTTCTTCTTGGAGGGTGCACTTGGACTTGCAGACCCTTACTTGCCTTTTCTTTTCTTTGGCTTTTTCTTTTGCTTTTCTACCTGCTTCTACCCTTATTGCTTCCAAGGTCCCAGATTAAGCAGTTGGGAGCCGTTTCTTCTCTACCTGAACTACTTGTCTTCCAAGATTAAACAATTTGGACAGACTTCTTTCTCTAATCTATAACTGCAATTTAAAGCATGGCATGATCCAGATTAAACTGTTGGATCATCCATCAAAATTGAAACAAGGCCATCAAATTGAAAGAAGGAGAAGCTCTTTACACACCTTGTCTTCTCTAGGAAATATGGGATCTTTGGATAATCAAAGCTGAGCATATTTGGATTTTCCCATGTCAATCATGAAATATGAAACCTATTGGTATAGGTAGCTAACAGTGGCTCCACATGGGGATGGTTTTTCATTTGAAAGACCGAGAACAGCAGGTCAGATTGCCTTGGCCATTGGCTGTTTTTACCAATCTTTGAAGTTTGCTGTTTTGAAATGTCAAAATTGTATGCTTCTCTTCTTGGTAGACCTTCTGATTCTATTCACCTTTTGCTGATAGTCAATAACCTTCAAAAACTGCATTTTTACAATCTAAACAGAAAATAAAATATACATCTGCCTATATACAAGAGAACCTCAGGCTGCACTTATGGGAAATAGTCAAAATAGTGCTTCAGCATCCTGCCATTCACAGGACCTTCATCCAAGTCAGTTTCATTAAGACTTTTTAGGAAGTAAGTGTTGTTACCTTGCACTGCTTGGACAGCAAATGGTCCTCTCCAAAGGGAATCAAATTTTCCATGTTTTCCCTTCTCCTCTCTTCTTGCATCCCACTTAAGGACTTTATCACCAACATTAAAATCTTCTGCTTTGGTTCTTCTGTCAAAGGCCTTTTTTAATTTTTCTTGTAATACCTGAGCTCTGCTGAAAACTTGATCTCTGGTTTGCTGCAGGCATATGATTTGATTTATCCTTCTTTGC
The DNA here is from genome assembly GCA_031772625.1 of Pinus tabuliformis. Taxonomy (NCBI): domain Eukaryota; kingdom Viridiplantae; phylum Streptophyta; class Pinopsida; order Pinales; family Pinaceae; genus Pinus; species Pinus tabuliformis. The sequence continues at coordinate 19,931,517 of CM062815.1, forward strand.
ATATCGTTTGGTTCAGCTTGGCTTTCTTGAAGAAGTTTCATAACAGGCACTCCTAGTGATGAGGGAAATTTGGCTTCTAGTCCATAAACCAACTCATAAGGGCTGGTCCCAATTGATCTTTTGGTTGTCAGTCTATCTGCCCATAAGGCATCGACTAGCTTCTTATGCCAATTCTTTTTATTTTCTTCCAACACCTTCTTTATGATGTTTACCAGGCTTTTGTTTGATGATTCAGCAAGGCCATTTCCTTGGGGATAGTATGCAGTAGAATGACCCAGGGTAATGTGAAATTTGTGGCAGAAATTCACCATCTTTTTGGATCTGAAAGCAACAGCATTGTCTGTAATTATCTTATCAGGGCAGCCAAACCTAGCAAGTATGTTGTTCTCCAAGAACTGAATGATTATTGAATCATTTGCTTGCCTACATGGGGCAGCTTCAATCCACTTAGTGAAGTAGTATGTGGCTGTTAAGATCCATCTATGTTGTCCTGAAGATGAGGGATGAATTTCCCCAATGAAGTCCAAGCCCCATTGTTGAAAAGGTCTTTCCGTTGCAATGGGCCTTAAGGGAAGTGGCAGCAATTGTCTTTTGCCCTCAAACAGTTGGCATTTGTGACATGAGGTTGTGAATTTCTTGACATCAGAGAACATGGTGGGCCAGTAGTAACCAGCCCTCAGTATTTTTTCCACGGTGGACTTCCAGTATAAGTGTCCACCACAGTCACCTGCATGAAAGTCTTGCATGATATTGTTAGTTTCATTTTCAATTAAGCAGTGCAATAATATACCTTCATGGTTTTTCCAAAGCAAATTGCCATCCATTACACAAAATTTTGATGTTTTCATTTTTAAGAACCTACACTTAGTTTTGGACAGTCCAGGGGGAGCACACAGGTTTTGTAAGACATAACAGATATCAGAGTACCAAGGTGATTGTACAAAGGCTACATTGATCTTTGGAGTCGCCAGCTCTGTTTCACTGTCCAGCTGATTGATGTCTAGGACTTGGAAATTTGTTTCTGTCATTAATTTGGCCAAGCCTTGCCCTTTTATTAGCTTTGTAGGTTTTATTTCAATGTCAAATTCTAGTATGCTGGCAATCCATTTTCCTCTCCTGCCTTCTGAATTTTCTTGAGTGAGAATGTCTTTGACAATAGGACTTGGCACATATGCTATAACATGGGAATAGAGGATATAAATCCTGAAGTCTTTAATTGCTTTGACTAAAGCATAAGCTTGTTTTTCCATGATTTGATACTTCAAAGGTGCATCTCTTAGGGCTTTGCTAAAGAAAGCTATTGGCTTCTCATTTCCTTGGTCATCCTTTTGTAATAAAACCGCAGCAATAGTATGTTGGGAGGCAAAAGAGAAAATGATAAATTCTCTGTCAAACTGTGGATTAGTCAACACTGGGGTTTGGGTAAGGGCCAGTTTTATACCTTCAAAGGCTTGCTTGGCTTCAACAGTCCATTTGACCTTTGAATCTTTTTTTAGCATGTTATTTAATAATCTGCTTAGTTCCGCTAAGTTTGGGATGAACCTTCTCAAGAAATTGATTTTTCCCAAGAATCCTTGCAATTCTTTGACATTTCTTGGGTGAGGCATTTGTAAGATGGCTTGGATTCTATCTGGATCAATCCTAATACCATCTTTTGAGATAATGTGACCCAGCAGCTTGCCTTCCTCCAGTCCGAACAGGGATTTCTTGGGATTTAAAGAAATTCCATATTTTCTGCATTTTAGGAAGATCTGTCTCAAATGTTTGAGATGTTCTTGGTCTGATTTTGAGAAAGGTGTTAGGTCATCCAAGTAAATGACTAAGAAGTCATGAATCTCTTTAGAAAAAGCAATGTCCATTGCTCTTTGAAAAGTTGCCCCTGCGTTTTTCAATCCAAAAGGCATTTTTACATATTTGAAGGTTCCCCATGGGGTTGTAAATGCAGTTTTATCTTGGTCATCAGGGTGTACCAGGATTTGATTGAAGCCTGAGAATCCATCTAGCAGTGAGATCCTTGAGGCCCCTACCACCCTTTGAAGAATGTGATCCATCTTGGGTAAGGGGTAGTTGTCTTTGAGGGATACTTGGTTCAGATTCCTTAAGTCCACACACAGCCTAATTTCACTGGTCTTCTTTCTTGTAGGGACCAAGTTGGAGATCCATTCAGAGAATCTGATTGGTGCTATGATGCCTGCCTTAAACATCTTCTGTACTTCTTGTTCCATTGCTGGGAGAAGCATAGGATTGATTCTCCTCAATTTTTGTTTAAAGGGCTTTTGATCAGGTTTGAGAGGGATAGTGTGCTGGATAACAGAGGTATCATAGGACTTCAGATCCTCATAACCCCATGCGAAGACATCCTGGAACTCTTTAAAAAGGTCAATGTATTTTGGCTTTTGGTCAGGAGGTAAAGAAGCAGACAGTTTAATTACATTGGGCTTTTCCACAGTCCCAATGTTGCACTCTTCTATGGCATTGTTGATGGGCTGCATTTTTGGCTTGCTAGGAACATCATTTGAATCAAAAATGTCTTCTAAAGGAGCTAAGCCAGTGGGTAAAAAGTTGTCTTTCAGCTCTATGATTTCAGCCTCAACATTGGTCATTTCTTCAGAATTGATTGATTGGATTTGCTGAATGTTCTCTTTGTTGAAAATGGTTGGGTTTAGCATTTGTTTTGCTGTTCTAGGTGATATTGGGTGAACAACTTGTTGTAACTGTAGTTGTGATTGACTTGCTCTGTCAAGTATTTGTGATTGACTTGCTCTCTCAAGTATTTGTGATTGACTTGCTCTGTCAGTGTCAATATTTAATCCTGCAAATTCTTGTTGTAAAGTTAAAAAATTGTTTATTTGCATATCATCCTCAAATACTTGCCAATCTTTGACATTGTTTGGAACAGAGGGTCTGTGTTTAATTTCAGCTGTAAAACAGTTGTTGGGTTCCAGTGGCAATTTGCAAGTGCTAGCAAATGTTGCCAAACTATGTGCATGGAGATTGTGGGTTCTGGAAATTTTGGTGATTTGGGATTCAGAGAAGGTTTTTAGAATCTCAGTCACAGCAGACCTATAGGACCTCAACCTTTTGTCATTGGTGACAAAGTTTCCTTTCACTTGTTGAATGACCAGGTCAGAATCTCCCATGATTGAAACCCTAGCAGCTTGTAATGACTTTACTAGCTTCAGACCTAGTAGAAGGGCTTCATACTCTACCATGTTATTGGTGCACCTGAAGTTTAATCTATAAGCCCTGCCTTCTGCATGGCTGTTTTCTTTGTTGTGTATCCAAACTCCAGCTCCTGCTCCTAATTTGTTAACTGAACCATCAAATTCAAGGAACCATAGAATATCCTGGTGGAAAGGAGATTTGATAGTATGTTCATGAGATGGTAATGTAAGTAGGAGTTGGGGTTTATTCTCTAGCTTGTATTCTAGGACAGTTTCATCATTCGATTGAAAATCTTTCACAACTAGAGCAGGAGCAATGTCTAGTGTATGTTTGATTGAAGTTTCATGGATGGTACTTCCTTCATTAATGTTTTCTTCTTGTATGAGTGTTTTAGTCCCAATATCATTTTTTGAGAGACTTGTGTTATCACTGAAGAGAATATATGAGTCTATGTCAGAGTGGACAGCATATATGGGAAAGTTTTGAGGCTTTTCCTCACTGCTGACCATGTATTTCATGAGTGTTTCCCTGTATAGCCTTTTTGGTTGTCCAAAAACAGAGATAGTTGCATAAGACATGTCTAGCTGTAGGGAGCCTTGGAGTTTGGCTCCCCATGACCTTGACAACAGCATCCCATACATAGGTGGGATATCAACCACTACAACATCCATTAAAATTGTTTTGTTAGGGTATTGAACCAAAGACACACATAAATCTTTTATGAGGCCTAAACACTTGACTTGGCTTGAGTCAAAAGAGAACAGGTCCTTGTATGGTCTTGTTATATCCAAATTTAGTCTTTCCATGACTGCTTTTGGCATGAGGTTGTGGGAGGCACCTGAGTCAAACATTGCATTATGTAATATTTTGTCATGAATATGTAAGCTGACATAAAAAGGTAATATCCCTGTGACTACTGTTTTTCCATCTACCTCTGGGCCAAACAACAATTCTGGAGTGTCATCCAGCACATTGACATCATCTTTGCTATTGGTCAGTTGAAGGGATTTTTTGATCTGTTGCTTATAAATGTCATGCTTGGCTAGTTCCAAGAGGGGAATTGCTATCTTTAATTTGCCAATTTCACTTTTCATGTCAAAGGGCTTTTCAATTTGGGTCTTAGGGCTCGGGATAACATTTCTTTATTTGTTCACAAGTTCTTCTTCTTGATTCTCATCCTGATCTTGGGGCTTATCCTTCTTATTCATCTCTTTAGGAGTAACCTTTGCATTGGGGGGAACGGATGATGTAGCCATTGGCTTCTTTAAGAGGGATGATTGAGTGATCTCTTCAACAGTTACTTCTTCTGTCGGCGATTTAAATTTATCATCAGGTTCCATCACTATGGCTCCTTTAGGCTTTTGGCTGTCTTTAGTCTTTTCAGGCAAATTTATGTTAACAGTCCTGCTCCTTAGCTTGTACTGTTTATGGACTTCATAGACAACAGTGTCATAGCCTTGCTTAAAGTCAAATGATTCACCTGATTTGGTTTGGAACAGTTTGATTTCATCATCCTCATGATTTTCTTGATCATCATGATGTTCTTGTGTCAGGAAAACTTGACTCTCACCATCCAATCCCATCAAATTAATGTGAGGATCTTCATTGGGTTCAACTGATACAGAGGTCTCTGCATAGTTCTCTTGAAAAGGGGGCCTTATGTCTGGATCAGCATTTACCTTGCCTGTGTTTGGGTTTTGATTTCTCCTAAAATTTGGATTTCTGGGGGGGTTGTTTTGTGGTGCTTCCCATGATGATTTTCTTTCCACTGTTTCCACTCTATCACCTAATCTTTTCATGCTATTGAGTATTGCGTCCAGCTTCTGATCAAAGGCAGAGGTTTCTTCTTTATATATGCTTCTCTTTTCTAACCTTGCCCTGTTTCTTTTGGCAATCAGGTTTGCTTCCACTGTGACAGCAGCCTTTTGAGCGTCTTCAAGGGTTTCAGGTTCTCTTTCCTTCAACTGATATGCCATGTCAGGATCAAATCCATCAGGGAATTTGTACAAGGCCAAATCAGGAGGAGGTCTTAGATTTTGTGGTATCGCATTGGACACATTGTTGAATCTAGCACAATACTCCAGAACGGTCTCTTGAGGACCTCTCTTGATTGTTTCATATTCAGCAAGTATGTGCAGGGGATATTTCTTCTTCTCCCATCTGGTAGTAAAGGCTTGATAAAGCTCATCAGGGGTTGCAATAGAATTTGCATTCAAGGATCTAAACCAGGTCCTAACATCCCCAGTTAGGCTTTGAACAAACATTCTCATCCTGACACTGTCATCATCTATTTCATAGGTCTCAAAATGGTCTTGCATCCTCTTAGCATGCTGAACAGCTGTCAGAGGGCCATTGGAGTCAAAATATGAGATTTTGGTTTGGTAATCTTGGGGTAAGGCTGCAGCATTAGCTGGTATCCGCAAGGGTGCATACCTGTTCGCCATATTTGGTGGGTTGGGTGTATTTATAGGGACTGCTGGGATAATAGGAACAGTGGGTACCATAGGGGTAACAGGTGAGGCTGAACCTGAATGATGGTTGAAGGGGATATGTGCAGTGAATGAAGATGAGGGAGGAGGACTCTGAGATGTGGATGGTGAACTAGGAGAACTTGGAACAGACCTAAAGAGGACTTTAAGTGGAGTAGAAAGGTTGGGAAAATCTGCAACAGAGGTCAAAATAGCAGGCTGGTCCTGCTTTTGTTGCTTCCTGATGATTCGTGGAATAGTGTTTGGATTATCAACAATGATGGGTGGATTAGGGTTAGGATTAGCCCTAGTATGTCGAGGATTTTTCTTAGGAGCCAGTTTCTAACTGTTTTTCAGGACTTTTATAGGAAGTTTTTTATATATGCAAGGACTGGATGAAGATTTTGGAATGGCTATATATGTTTCAAAGCTAAGATGAAGATTCCCTATCTAGCTCTTCCCTAAAGCTGTCACTGTGGTACAGAAACAGTTCTAAGGCCTCTTGGCTGGTTTCAGGCTTGATGGTAGCTTTGGAAGATAGATAGTAATTGAAAAAACCTAAGAAGTCCCCAGCGGAGTCGCCATTTATGTTAACACCCAGGTTGTTCCCTATGACTCCCAAGGGAATACGGCCGGGGTAACCACTAACCAATCTTTGGATTACAGCTTCTAGCCAAGCTGAAATCAGAGAGGGCTCTCTCTTTATGATTTGTCTCTGTTATGATGGTGTTTTAGGCTAGATGTGAAGTTTAATTTTGGTTCAATTGTTTGGTTGGAAAAGTTTCAGTCAAACGTATATGCTCTTACCAGCATATTATATAACATTGGGCAATGGAGTCAGTGGTCCTTTGGTTTGGCGAGCTATGTTGATACAGTAATGAAAGCTGCAGAGCAGGGTAATTGTCCGGGGAACAAAGCTTTGAAATTTAGTTTGTGTGTAACATGTTCAAGATAAGAAAGGCAATTAAGGATCTTTCTATAAACTGGTATAAAGGGAAAAGCAATTGTTACCTGGAAGCATTTAAGAATTTCTAGATAACATTCACATCATGGAATTAAATGTAACATGAGCATTTAAGAATTCATGTCTGTTTTAATCCTGAAGAAAACATTTACAGCAATATAAGATTGAGCACAGGGTGTTATGAAACATGTCCTGAACTATTCTTTTTCTTTATTGCTAGATATGATGAAAATATGAACGTGAAATAACATAGGGAAACGAAACAGAGTTTAAAGAAAACATATCACTCCACCAAACAACGCAAGGATTCTGCAGCAGCACTTAGATTATCAACAAGACACCAGAGTTCCAGGAAATCACTGAGCTGAAATTGCTCTTTGCATTAAACTTTTCTGAAAGTACAGAGTATACATGCCTCATGAGTAAAATTTACCAACCCCTTATGCGTTACTAAGGGGGGTATATATACAAATTTACATTAGAAAATATCTGAATGAAGAGTAAATGCTCCATAAATGTCCTACCAACTGCTGGAGTGCAGCAGCTGAAAGAGTAAATGTTGTAATAACTTTTAGTCCCTTAGCTGTCAAAAATGGTCAGAGACTGTTGACTTGGTGGCAATTGGAGTCGGTTGGAGATGCGCTGTTCAAAACTTGGCTAGCCATCATTGTCTATGTGATGAGTCACCTTTTGGCCGCTCTTTAAACGCTAACCCTTTTGCTGTCTGTCTTCTGGTGACCTGGAGCTGTCAGTGGCCGAATGACTTGAAGCTATCGTGGCAAAATTTGGAGCATGGCCTGCCACCAGTCCTCCTTAGGCATTTGATGTCTCCGAATTTTTATTAGAGTCTCATCGGCCTCTGTATACCACCAAAAGTTAGGAGGAGTTTCAAACAAATGATTTGCCTCACTTTCAATGAAGAATAGGCCTTCAAGTTTAGTGTACAAGCTATGTCCTGTTGGAGGCCCTGTTTCCTCAGGAGTACTGCCAGATGCAGTGATTTGATTTTCAATGTAAGTAGCCATCCTGTTGGTGAATTGATCTCTGGTAATCAATTTGCCTGTGCTGTTCAGCAGGCCAGGCAGTCCCCTTGCTTGCAGCATTCCTATTTTGAGTTTATACTCCTCCACCTCAGCCTGTATTTCATAGCATTTTCTTTCTACAGTCTGTACATAATTTCTGAGAGTTAGCACCTTTTTAGTTGTGAGGATGGCTTCTGTTCTGTTGACGATGCCAATGGCTGCTAGCTCCTCTTTGTCTTGCCTGTTCAAAAAATCTATCAGTTGGTTTGCCTGCTCAGGTCTGTTTCCCAGCACTGTTTTGGCCCTCTGGATTTTTGTCTGTGCTTGGCCAATTAAATCCATGTACTCATGGATTGTTTTGATGGATTTCCATTGTTTGGTGATAGCTTGGGTAATCTTACCCCACAAAATTCTTTTTATGTCTGCCATGGTACTTTCCAGATTGAGCTCCTTTTCCAGGGCCTTTATTTTATCCTTCAGGGCCTTAATTTCTCTGCCCTGCTCTGCTACTGTTACCTTTGATTTATCATATTTGGCATCTATCTCTGCCAATTTTTCTTTTGCTTTCTTTATTTCATCCGCCTGGAGCTCCATTGCCTTGACAGCCTTGGTCAATTCCTCTACACTTGGGTGGGCATCTGGAGCTGCTGTTGTGCCTGCTGCTTCTGTTGTAGGGGCCACTGTTGCCCCTGAAGTTGTTGCTGTTGTTGAAGCTGTTGGAGGAGCCTGGAGTGTAGATTCTCCCTGTTTGTCTTGTAGCGTTCCTTCCAGCTCTTTCTCCAATTCTTTGATCCTCTGATCTTGCTGTAGAAGGAGGTCAAGTTGTTCATTAAGCTGTTTTTCTTTTTGTAGTTCTGCTGTCTGAGGGTGTTCTGTAGGTAACAGCCCCAACCTCTTTTTCATTGCATTCAGATCATCATCTTTCTTCTTTATGAGGGCCTTTATACCTGTTGGATCACTAGGATCATGCCCTAGATCAATAATAATCTCCTCAAGAGACTTTATTCTATTGTCCTTGGCCTTAGAGGACATTCTCTCAAAATCTAGCTGAGTGTTTGTGTTCTTCAAGGAATCTTTCAGCTCATGGGCCAGTGTGGCCTTCTCTACCAATGTGGCATAGACCATCTCCCCAGTATGCTTGTGGAGTTCAATCTGGTCCATAGGATGTATGTCTTTAGCTAGGACCTCCACCCTTGTTTTGATGAAATCTGCAGTTGTCATTGGCTGTGGCCCCTTGGGTTTGAAATGGCTGAATATCATTTTTTCTTCCTTGAAGTCATAGACCGACATCAATCTTTCCTGCTGGGCTGGTGTAGCATCTATGAACTGTTTGTAAACCTCAGCCCTTAATAACTCATTTGCTGCCTTGATCTGTTTAAAAGAAGCCTTAGTGCCTTTAGGCTTCTGGCTTTGCTGAGATGAGGATGACACCTCCAAGCCAAGCTGTAAAGTCTGCTCCTGCTGAAAGGAGCTTGTCCCTGTATGTTGGCTTCCCTCCCTGTCTTTTACTGTGCTGTTTAAGACATCTTCAGTAATGTCTTCCACCTCAGGGGAATCTGCCCTTTGTCTTTTGGCCTCTGGCTGATGGGAAGGTCCACTAATAGGAGTGGACTCTTCTCTTTCTCTTTTAGTGCCCCTCTCCTCATGGGCTGGAGTTTGCAAAATAGGTGCTGTAGGAGTCTCAGTTTGTGGAGGAGGAGTTTGATCTTTCTGCTGCTCTGTTTGTTCTTCCCTCTGCAGCTCATTTTGCTGCTTAGTTTGCTGTTCAGTTGAAGGGGCTGCCTTCTCTTTCAGTGTTTCATGTCCTGCATCCATTATGCCTTTGCCTTTATCCACTGCTGTTGCCGATGTAGAGGGTGCCTGTGGTGCTGTCCTTGTCACTGAGGTCCCTTCTCCCACTGAGTGAGGCGGCCTGAAAGGTACTTGCTGCACATAGTCCAGGTCAATAGTCTTCTCAAGCTCTTTCATGTTTTTAAGCATTCTTTCTTCTTCAGTTAAATTCTCCACTAGAGTGTCCAGCTGCCATTCTTGCAAGTTGGCATACTTTTCTATGTGTGGGTAGTGGCAGTGCTTAATACCTAGGAGTCTGTACTTATTTCTCCTAGCAGTGATGAAACCTTGAGGGTCATAAGGGACCCATCGAAAACTATAGGACAACTTATATTTGTCTTTGAGGATCAAGTCTGCAGATTCCCATCCTTCCTTCTTGTTCATAATGAAGGGGCCCAACTCATTTTTGAAATTAAGGTGGGCTTTTTTCTTGGAGCTGTGGAAATGGGTGAGGTCTGACTGAATTAATTGCCTGTAATACTCCAAGGCAAATAATCTCATAGGTACATACTTGGGGAGCCTGTATGGACAGAGCTCACAGCCATATACTCTGAACACAGTATGGTGTTCATATAGGTACCAGTCACCTATTTTGTACTTCTTAGATAGCTGCATAGCTTTCTTGATCTCATTAGATATTCTAGGTGGAGGGGACCTCAACAGCATGCAAGAGACTGGGTACACAAACTGGTCAACAAATTCACAGTAGGTATAGGGTGAATTTGTGACTTTATGATAAACTGAGGTCCAGAAGATGACAGATCTTCTCTCCCCTTTATTATCCAGCCTTCTGATGTAGCATGGGAAGGCTTCAGAATGATGAAACATGAACAGATGGTAGATGTAAGCTGAGTATATGAAGACCCCCTGTCTGTCCACTTTGCTTAATTGATCATGAATCTTATTGGCTATAAACTTAGCAAAGTTATACTTTCGGGCAGGGGGTTGACGCGGGCTGTAAACAGACAGCAACACTAGCATGGATTTATCCACATTCTCACTGTTTTGGTATCCCAATACATAGGCTATCATGTCTAGTAATAGCCTGCCTATATCATCGAAATGCTCCCTCAGATAGGGAGGTGGCCCTGTAGGCTGGCATTCAGGTCTCATGAAGTTTCGGGTTACCTTTTGCAGCTCCTCACTGGTCATCTTATCACCAGTTTCCAGCAAATAAGTTGTGGAGAACGGGATCAGCAACTCTGTCTGATCAAACTGTAACATCTTGTTGATGGAGTCAGCATTTACATAGAAGAGGATCCTCCCTGATGGAGTATTGACAGCTCTGTGCTGGACATCATAGTGTTCAGCACATAGGTGAATGATTTCAGGGAAAACATTCACAGCTGGGAGACAGTAATAGGGCAGGTTTGACTCCCATATCCCATGTGTACCATGCCCATCCTTATAATCTTCCCTTAGTTGAGTGAAGATCTTCAAGAAGTCCCTGTCTCCCTCAAAGTCCTCAATGAGACAATCCTTGTCAATGAATGGCAAGGCCTCCAGCTCCTTGTTGGTTTGATTCAATGGAGTTACACTGAGGGAAGAGGATGTAGAGGCTGCCATGATATAGTCTGAATTTGTGCAGGTGGAGGTACTGGCTTGACAAGTCTATAAAGACTTAAGTAGCAGGTGAACTGTAAACACAGTCTGGTGTCCTCTTTTAGTGAATAAAGGTAAACAGGTTTGTAAGTTGCTGCAAATTCACAGGGATGTGAATTGCTATTAGATAAGTTGCAGAGATATTGATGTTTCTTTTTATAAAGAGTGCAGGTGGCCTGTACTCGACAAAAGGGAACAATGCCGAGCACCTCGGGGGCAATTTTACAGTTTTAGCCCGCGGACTGATCGCTCCAAGGTCGAATTGTGGTTTAGGGATGGTGCAGATTGCTTGGGTTTAGTTTAGGTAATCAGGCAGAACTGAATTAAGTAGTTTTACCAGTCCTTTAATGGTGATTTTTACAGATAATTGGAATGCAGGGGCAAAGTGGGAAAACTGGCAAAATACCTGGAAAAACCGACTTGGAAGCTCGCGGGCCGTGCTGTGGAGACTTAGTGCCGTCGAATTCCGAACTTTCAGCGATTGAGTTGTCGAATTTGATGGCTGGCTGAGAAAATTCGCGGCAGCTGTTGGCAACGGCTAGTTCTCTTTTGCATGAAAATGACCGAAAACGGCTTATTTAGTCGTTTAAAACGTTAATTTTGGTAAAAGTGTGCATTTGGCGCTTTTCCGCCGATGACGTCAGTATGACGTCATGGCGGGACCCGGGTACGGAGGTGACGTGGCAGCGGAGGTGTCTGCCAGGGTGGCAGGACATGGTGGCGGGCAGATGCGGTGGCAGGTCCGCGTGGAGGGCCACAGGACGCTGGGGCGGGCACTGGTGAGGTGACGTCAGGGTGACGCGCCAATGACGTAGGAGGGAGGGTGGTAACAGGGGTGGCGGTAAGCGGGTTCCCCGCACCACCTTTGGGCAAAGGCGGTAACGGGGAGCGGGGCTCCGAACAACCCCACCGCCTGCCACGCGTCCCCTGTACGGGACGGCCAAAACCACTTTCCCCGGACGCTAAAGGTCGGCAGGTCGGGGAGTGAAAATGACCGCCCACCTTTAGATCTGGGCGACGGAGATCGGACGGCTGGCGGGCCCTCCGACGGATCGAGCAGGTTGGGGGGGGGTCCCGCCGGCATAATATAATATTCAATTTAATATTTGGGGCGGACGACTATAGAAAAATGGGTTTTTCGTAGTGTTTTGGGTTTTCCGGGTTTTTGCAAGGGTTTATACAAGAAAAAAGGGGTTTTGTGTGTTTTTTAGCAGAGGGACGGTGAGGGTTGAGGGGAAAGATTTCTGCTCATAACCAGAGGTTAGAGCACATCCAAGACAAGGTTGACCACAGTCCCAGATGGACTGAAGTCCCCTTAGACCATTTACGTGGCTATAATGCCAAAAGGAGAATATGTAGATAATGCTGGGATTTATACACCATGGTGTTTAATACTAGTAGGGGAAAGGTAAGATAGGGGAGTTATATAGTAGAATTAGAGGTTAATATGGATGAGGAGGGCAAATGAAGGGGATATCACTAAGTTTGTTTGAGGCTCACTTAGTTTAGAGGGTAGATCAAAATGAAAAGAAGTTTACATAGGAAGTGTGGCTTTCACAGCCATAAGAACCACCATGAAACCATGAATTCTTCCAAGGATCCCAACTGGTGAGGGGATGTTAGTAAATGACATGAAAAGGGAAAAGGGAAGTTAGACATGCTCCTTTGCTTGCTGCAACTTGATGCAGAAGAACACCTTGTCAATTGGTTGACTTTGCTTTGGTAAACACAATTAATCCATCTGCAATGGTAAAGATAACCTTTCTGCAACCCCAACTACCTACCCTGCTACTTGCCTAGCATTTTTTATTTCTTCTTGGAGGGTGCACTTGGACTTGCAGACCCTTACTTGCCTTTTCTTTTCTTTGGCTTTTTCTTTTGCTTTTCTACCTGCTTCTACCCTTATTGCTTCCAAGGTCCCAGATTAAGCAGTTGGGAGCCTTTTCTTCTCTACCTGAACTACTTGTCTGCCAAGATTAAACAATTTGGACAGACTTCTTTCTCTAATCTATAACTGCAATTTAAAGCATGGCATGATCCAGATTAAACTGTTGGATCATCCATCAAAATTGAAACAAGGCCATCAAATTGAAAGAAGGAGAAGCTCTTTACACACCTTGTCTTCTCTAGGAAATATGGGATCTTTGGATAATCAAAGCTGAGCATATTTGGATTTTCCCATGTCAATCATGAAATATGAAACCTATTGGTATAGGTAGCTAACACACCCAACTCCTTCCTTTGCACTTTTTCTATGATGTGGAAGTCTGAGTTCGATGTCCCTTCGTTGAACTCCATCCTCCTTACTTATACGCATCCTTTCGCCCAAGGGTAGTCTCTCTCATGGATAACAAGAGTCGGCTCTGTCACCTGCCACATAACCTCGACACACCCCATTCCAACGAACTGCCACATCCCTTTGTGTGCATTGTCACACCCATGGGTTGGCTCCAACACTTAGCCGATTACACCCGTTGCATCACATCACACACCTGCCCGCGTCCTAACTCGTCCGCACATGGTCACCTCTTTCATCTCGGCAACCAACAAGGCTCACCCACGTGTCTTCCGCCAGTGACTCGCCCATTGTACACAGATCAAGGGGCGTGCACCTTGCCCAACATGGCACACCCACTATGAGTGCGCTCATCACCATCGCACATAAGTGAATGTCATGCGAAGTCTTCACATATAACCAAATGCTCACATGGGTCGCATATAACCAAATGCGGGCACCCATACTATGGGTTCAGTGTTTCGACTCTCTTGGGTGCTCCCGAATCGAATACCTAACACCCTAGGCCCCCCCTTCCTTGTACGTGGTAGAGGTTTCTGGCATGATGGGATGTGGAAACCACAGATTTCACACACTTTGGCAGGTGTCGTCACGGTGGGGCAGGGAAACCCTGCTTTCCCTGCACTTGGACAGATTCCATCAAAATGAGGCATGGAAACCCAAAGTTCTAGAGATAGACCAGGCAAGTGGTTTCCACCCCGCCACGATATTGAAACCTCGAGTTTGCAAGACTTGGGCGGTTCCTCATTTTTCCACAACATGGAAACCATGAGTTACATAAACTTGGGTGATTTTGATCATGTTGCGACATGGAAACCCAAGTTCCCCATACTGGGGCTACAGTTTTCACCTAGGCGGGAGATGGAGACCCCAGAGGTTCCCAAAATTAGGCGGTTTCCATCATCCCATGAAATAGAAGCCACCGGGTTCTGTGGGATTGGTCCATTCTCTATCATTCCTCAGCATGGAAACTCGAGTTCCTTGCACCGAGGTCACGGTTTCTATCGTGGTGGGACATGGAAGACCCCGAGTTTCCCATAATTGGGTGGTTTCCATCATGCCACGGAATGGAAAGCCTCGTGTTCTGTAGACTTGGGTGGTCGTTCCCCGTCACGCGATTACATGGAAACCTGAAGCTCCCCAAACTTGGGTGGTTGTTCCCTATCATGTGATGACATGGAAATTCGAAGCTCCCCAGACTTGGGTGGCAGTTCTAGCCACGGTGCGAGTGACATGGGAACCCCATGTTTCCCAGACTTGGGTAGCAATTCTTGTTGTGATGCGAAATGGAAACCTCGTGTATCCACTAACTTGGGTAGGAGTTTCCATCGCGTCATGAAAGGGACACCCCGAGTTCCCTAGAATTTGGCGACTTTTCGTCGCCCCATGACATGGAAATATGAAGTTCCACAGACTCTCGGGTGATTTAGGGTGTGCCATGACATGGAAACCCTAGGTTTCCTAGACTTGGGTGGTTTCCATCGGTGGTTCTGGCCATGCCATGACATGGAAACCACAAGCTCCCCAGACTTGGGCAGTGGTTTTGAAACACCCCAAGTTCCCTAGACTTTTGAGCTCATTTGCATCATCATGGAAACCCCAAGTACTTGGCATTGTGGCATTGTTGAAAACCTCACATTTCCATCATGCCATAAAATGTGGAAACCCGTGGTTCCATCAAGGGTGGGACATGGAAGCTCGAAGTTTCCCCAGACTTGGCCGCCGCTAGTTTTGGCCATGGCACGACATGGAAACCCCAGGTTTCCCAGGCTCAAGCACCAGGGCATGACATGAAAACTCCAAGTTTCCCCAGGCTTGGGCACTGCTAGTTTCAGTTGTGGCACGACATGGAAACCCGAAGTTTCCCAGGCTTGGGTACTAGGGCACGACATGGAAACCCCAAGTTTCTACAGGCTTGGGTGCCACCGGTTTTGGATGTGGCACAACATGGAAACCCCAAGTTTCCCCAGGTTAGGGCGACGGGGCGCAACTTGGAAACCCCAAATTTTGGGCGCGACATGGAAACACCAAATTTTTTGTGTCAGGCGGAAGCCTCAAATTTTAGGTGCCAGGTGGAAAACCAAAATTTTGGTGTGACATGGAAACCCAAAATTTTGGGCGCGACATGTGTTAGAGTTTCTCTTTACATCCCTCCGTCAGAGATCATTTCTCTTATTGCATTTCATTTTTAGGTGTCCCGCTCGATTCACTTTGTTGCATTTCGCTAGGGGCATGCCATAATCTGACGAGAGGGTCTTGTTATTCATTACCCCTCATGCCTTATACCTGCTCGCTCAGGTCTTTTAATCAAGCTTTTAAAGTCACTTATAGTCCTATTTTAGTCTTTTGATCAGCAGAGTCATTTCAATCACTAGGTCTAGGGTTTCACAAATTGTGTCTTCAAAGTGTCCAATAATTCCAACAGGCCAGAGAGAGGTTTTATTTCACAAAATTTTATTGTCATATGGATGGATTATGACTATTCTTCAAAACTCTGTTTTGAATAAAATTTGTCATTTCATTTTGTGATAAATTGCCATGTAATTTTCAAAAAAAATTCAGTTGTTGAAATCTCCAAGCGCAGCCCTAGTCTTCCTTTGTCAAGACATGCCACTATCCCTGCAAAAATAGCCAAAAGATTCATTATTCAAGTCAGATAATCAAAGAAGAAATAGAAGAAGAGGGTTCGTATTAAAGTGAAAAAGTGCCAAAAGCTAAAACATTACAAAGATGGGTTTTTGAGAACCAAAAATCAAAGCCATGTCTTTAGAAAGATATTTCTGTGTGTATAATGTCATTTGCATCCAAGAAGATCAAGGAAAGTAAAAGTTAGTGGTGAGAAGGCGATTTTCAAAGCCAAGACTATGTTTATTGGCTACACGGCACATTGGGTTAGGTCGCGGCACACACAGGCCACATGGCGCATTGGGCGCAAATTCTCAGTGTAAAATTCCACTGTCGCGGTGCATCCAGGAGGCGCGGTGCACTGGGTTTGTGCGTGGCGCACAGAGCCTACAGGCCAGTTTTATGTCGCTTCTGTCATCAAAACTCACAAAACGCCATTTTTTCTGCTCCAAGTAAGTTAAAGCGTGCTTCTATTGAATTTAACTTGTGTTGGGTGTTGTTTGGAGGGAGAATTCAAAGGTTTGAAAGTTTGAAAATATAAACCCTATGTGTATATCAAAAGCTTCTCCTTTGGGGTTTTAAATTTGGTGTTTTGAAATTATGATGGTGGTTCCAACTCTCCTTTCCCACCTGTGATCTTTTCCCATGCCCTAACCGCCCAAACCACTCATATCCCAGCTTCCCATTTGCCCTATTCTACAATCATATCAGTCCCTATCATCATTCTCCCTCTCATATATCATTTATCACTATATCATTCCCCAAATCCCTACATCCCTAAAAGTCGCTGTCCCCACACTCCAATTTTCACTTGCCAAAATTCCATGGTACCCACTGTTCACAATCCTTTTCTATTTGTCACACATTTGGAAATCAAAACAGGACACCAAACTCTTCATATTTACCTCAGACAACATGGATGAAGAAGGCACTGAGACAATGCAAAAAGGATGATAGGCTCTGAATCTTGGCTGAAGCCTCTTTGGCTGAGCATGATAAACCTTCAGTCCAAATTTCAATGAAATTTGGAGAAAATTTTGTCAATTTTGAAAATTTTGGTTCAAAACAGGTTTTCCTGCCCAACACGTAGCACCACTTGGTGTGCACTTATAATTGGGAGATCTCCAGGAGGAAAACTTTACATTTTTTGATTTTTCATAAAAATTTATGTATGCTCATGGATTACCTAAGGATTTCATCAAGTTCTGGGTTTCCTAAAGGGTCAAAAACACCCTAAAAATAATCTTTCTGCCACCTTTTGCACCCACAGGAAGAAGTCTTGGGAGATTGAAGTTTTGGAGGGTCAAATGACATCCAAATTCAGAAATTCCACTTGGGTTGGAAAGGGGACAGGCAGGGATTTCCAACAAGCTATCTTGAGCTCAATTTGGACTTTGGGAAGTGCCTTAAAATCAGCTCCAAAGTTGTGCTATGCATATAGGTTTCAGGCACGGCGCATAGAGGATTTTTTCCTATTTTTCACTCAGCAGCTCAGGAATTGGCCCAATTTTGACTAGTTTTACTTTTTGATGTAATTATTGATCTATATTGATGTAAATTGATGAATATGATGTAATTTTGGCACTTATTTACTTGTTCTTGAAGATTCATTCACTAAAAAGTGAAAAATTAATGAATTAATCAATTTCCTATCATATAGAGGCAAGTTGTTTGATTGCCTAGATTTCAGTGCTTTGTTTAGAATTGGTTGAAACAACTCCTAGAATATGAGCTCGACCCCTATAGGCAAGGGAATGGGTTGGGATAGTCTATATCATGTATTTTTTGAGTCATTTTCAGGGTTGGACACTTGGAATTGTTTGGCACATCATTGTACATTCTATCTCTGCATTTTTGGCTAAGGAAAGACCAGGGGTTTGCAGCACTTGTTGGGATCCATGTGGCTCTATGTTTTGATCATGTTTTTCTCTATGTACTTGTAAGTTCATTGATGTTTATGTGTATCATTATCCCTTCTATTTGCTTCTTAAATTAAACAAATGAGTGATTAAGGTAGAATTCACTCGACTGTTGTGCTTTGCCTTGAAATTTTGCTTAATTTTCAATGTTTTCATCTATTTAAGGAGGACTCTTGAGACTTTCTTGCCCTCCTTGGATCCTCACCAGTCTGATCCATCCATACATTCAATCTAAAGCATCAAAAAGATTTCCTTCCTTGCCCCAATCAGAATTCTGCCAAAATTTGGCCTCATCCCCGTACCCAAAATTGCCTTTCCCTTTTTCCAACGAAAAATCTCCCAAAAACTCAAATCAATCCTTGCACTTCATACCTAGCCTAAGATTAGTTGTTAAATTGGTCATGTCAATCCCCATCTAATTATCCTTTGCTGAGATTAACCCGGAGAGAGCCCTCTCCTATCCTAGTAGGGCTAGCTACGAGGCTGAGCGTGGTTTGATGTGGACCTAGAATCTTACCTTTTCAGCCTGGGGTAAATCTAGGCTCTAACATAATGGCGACCGTACTGGGGAAAACAGTTTATTTTCATTGTTTGGCTTTGTAGACTACAGATGGAGTCTGAAGATTAGCCAGGTAGCCTTCAAAACGCTTTTGCTTTGCATTAGCGCAAGTAGATAAAAGCTGCTTTAGTCAATGTCCGGTCTAGTTTATAAACTGAACATCTGATCTAAACGATCACCCCAGTACATGTATCAATTTTAGATATGATGGTTGATGGTGGAAAACGATCAGACATAAGAAGGATGAAATCATTCACCTGGTGACTCCTGTAAAGACTCCACTGGAGGACTAACCCTTCTCTGAGAAAATGGAAGGATCTTACACAAAGTTTGGGTATCCAAAATGGAATGGTATTCAGGATCTAGTCTTCTTTCTTGTAAATTACTTCTTTGCTATTCTTGAAGCTGTCTTGAAAGTTTTTCAGAATTTGTTGTATGATAAAAGTGATCAAAATCTTCAATCGACCTATTAAAAAGAGTAAATACTGGGTTTCCCTTTGATCTTGGCCTCCTTACTTTTCCTACATCTTATGATGACTCTCTTCAGCGTGATGAGCCTAAATAAAACAAAACTGATCCCATAGCTCTTGTATATACTCCTACACCTATTATAGTCCCAGATAGGTATAAACCTCTTGTTTTACCTTCTGTTCTCCATGCTTTCCCCAAAAACTATGATTTATATTTGCCGAGATTTGACGGTGAATGTAAGAATGTCAACGCTGAGCAACATGTGCAGAATGTTGAGACTTTTCTAGACCTTTTTGAAGTTGATGAACAAGATGTCAGTATAAGGCTTTTTTCTCTTTCTTTGCAAGGTAAAGTGAAGAGTTGGTTCAAAGCCCTGCCTGATGCAAGCATCTCAGATTTCTAGCAGTTCATCAAGTTTTCCTCGATAGGTGGGTGGTCGGATAGAACCTTTTCTTGATTATAGAAGAGTATAACCAGCGGAAAAGATTGCCAGGGGAGACAGTACAACAGTTTTCAGCCAGATTTAACCAATTTTATTATTCGACGCCGGTTAATATAAGAACTCCTCTTGGATCCGCTCTCTTGCACCACCTAGGTGCCTTTGATCTGGAAATGGAGTTTCAGCTAAAAGAAAGGAATCTTGCAACACTTGAAGAGATACAGAACAGTGCAGTAAATGTAGAGGCTCATTTGCTGATCTGGAGGGAAAATCTGAAGGAAGAAGAGATGAAAAATATAGATCCAGAGGAATCAAAATCTATAGAAGTAAAGCTTGACATTTGGGTAAGTGCAGTAGAAGAGATGATGTAGAAGATCACTACAAGGAATGATTATAATGTTCAAGCCCATGGCTCGCTGATTGAAGAAGAACAAGTTGCTGCTCCAAAACATCTTCTTTCTTACCCCAGTTGTCATAGATCTGATAATGATTGTTTTATAGATCATCTTGGGGAAGAGAGGTCTGTTGATATGGCATGTATGCTTGAAGATGTGTTTTATACTGACGATTTGCCTCAGTTTGATCAGTATGATGATGATTACGTTCTCCAAATAGAAGCTAATCTTGCAGACAAAGCAGCAGCTAGTTTGTGGGAGGAAGAAGTTCACTTTCAGTAGTTCGAATATAGTAATCAACCGATGCATATCAATGTTAGGTAAACTTGACTCAGGATAGAGTCAAAGTTGACCAGGTTAAACAGTGATGGTTTTGGGGCACATGGTATTGTGTACCCATAATATTCTACCCATGGTAGTATATGTAATGGAGCTTATAAAAGGCTGGAAGAAATGGAAATGACGAGGAAAGCGAAACAAATTTCAAAGTAAGTGAAGGGTCTTTGCCTTTTTGTTTTTCTTCATTTCAGTTCATCAGAGACAACATTCATGCACTCAGAAATCAAATGTCGACAAGTTTTGATCTGGATCATCTTGAGGGCAATACAAGCCTTGTTCAAGACTTCTCATATTCAGATTTCCAGCCCCCAAATGCCATTGATTGCCAATTTTCACATGAAGACATGGAAGCTGGCACATATGATCAAATGATACAGGATGACTCCCTACCTTTCTGTTTTGAATCATTTCAGTTTTTGAAGGGTAAATTGCACAGTAAATCTTCGAATGGGCAGCCTGTAGGAAATCAACAATCTCTAGGTTTTAATGTTGAAGATGAAGATCAGATTATAGATGAAGGTGTGGAAGCCGAAATACATGATTTAATGATGCAAGAGGATTCTGTACCCTTTTGTTTCGAAGCATTTCAATTTATAAGGAAGAATCTTTGTAATATCTCTAAAGAAAAAGATGAACAACCAGTAGGATGTCATACACTTTTAATGGATACATCGCAACAGTCTTCTCAAATTTATAATGATCCTATTGCTCGTGTGTTGGATGAAGTTTGATGTAAAATTTCTTCCCCATTGGCTAACCATGTTCCAGATAAGAATGTTGATAATAATCTTATTGAAAAGTTGCCTTCATTGTCTTGTTTAATAGATTTTTCATTACAAAACTCAGATCAAAGTTTGCAGTCATATGAGGAGATCGATAAAGGATATTTTTGTTCTGTTTGGAAATAGCAACAGAGTTTGGTTATTCACGAAATTTAGGATCCTTTTAACAGCTTTCTACAATCACCAGAGAAAGACAGTGCAGATGTGAGGAAAATTTTAAAATCCAGCTATGAAGATTACCTAGACCAGAGCAGTAATGTGTTGATGGAAATCAATAGCGATGCTTATGAAGATACTTTCACAATATTCTTAAAGTCATCCAGTCAATTCATGCTTTGCAAGTTTATCAGCAGTCAACTTCATTCCGCCTTTCCATGGGAGTTGCCGTTCAATAGTTTTCTCTTATTGTTCCTAACCGAGCACTTGCGGAGAATTCAAATAGCAGCTAGGATACTTACATGGTTGCATTGGCTGTTCCATTTCACTTGATTGAGTGGTGAAAAGAACACTTAGAGTAGGTTTGTTAGTTATGTTTTAGTCAGTTCAGTATTGAGTCGGTTTGAGTCAAGTTTCAGTCAATAAATGAGTCAAAAGTCTTGTGTCAGTTTGTTAAGTTATCGATTCCATAGCCCAATGGACGAAGGCACTGTCTATCTCTCCCAGAGAGCTGCTGTTCTTGGCACCTCCAAGGAGCTACCATCCCCATTGGAGCCAATGTTAGAGTCAGTCTTTACATCCCTCCATCAGAGATCATTTCTCTTATTTCATTTCATTTCTATGTGTCCCACTCGATTCACTCTGTTGCATTCCACTAGGGGCATGCCATAATCTGACGGGAGGGTCTTGTTATTCATTACCCTCATGCCTTATACCTGCTGGCTCAGGTCTTTTAATCAAGCTTTTAAAGTCACTTACAATCATGTTTTAGTCCTTTGATCAGCAGAGTCATTTCAATCACTAGGTCTAAGGTTTCACAAATTGTGTCTTCAAAGTGTCCAATAATTCCAGCAGGCCAGAGGGAGGTTTTATTTCACAAAATTTTATTGTCATATGGATGGATTATGACTTTTCTTCAAAACTCTGTTTTGAAGAAAATTTGTCATTTCATTTTGTAATAAATTTCCATGTAATTTTAAAAAAAATTCAGTTGTTGAAATCTCTAGGCGTAGCCCTGGTCTTCCTTTGTCAAGACATGCCACTATCCCTGCAAAAATAGCCAAAAGATTCATTATTCAAGTCAGATAATCAAAGAAGAAACAGAAGAACATGGTTTGTATTAAAGTGAAAAAGTGCCAAAAGCTAAAACATTACAAAGATGGGTTTTTGAGAAAGAAAAATCAAAGCCATGTCTTTATAAAGATATTTCTGTGTGTATAATGTCATTTGCATCCAAGAAGATCAAGGAAAGTCGAAGTTAGTGGTGAGAAGGAGATTTTCAAAGCCAAGACTGTGTTTATTGGCTGTGCAGTGCATTGGGTTAGGTCGCGGCGCAAACAGGCCGCATGGTGCATTGGACGCAAACTCTCAGTGTAAAATTCCATTGTCGCGGTGCATCCAGGAGGCGTGGCGCACTGGGTTTGTGCATGGCGCACAGAGCCTACAGGCTAGTTTTATGCTACTTCTGTCATCAAAACTCACAAAAATGCTATTTTTTCTGCTCCAAGTAAGTTCAAGCATGCTTCTATTGAATTTAACTTGTGTTGGGTGTAGTTTGGAGGGAGAATTCAAAGGTTTGAAAGTTTGAAAATATAAACCCTATGTGTATATCAAAAGTTGCTCCTTTGGGGTTTTAAATTTTGTGTTTTGAAATTATGATGGTGGTGCCAACTCCCCTTTCCCACCTGTGATCTTTTCCCACTCCCTAACCACCCAAACCACTCATATCCTAGCTTCCCA
Organism: Pinus tabuliformis; assembly: GCA_031772625.1. Lineage (NCBI taxonomy): Eukaryota > Viridiplantae > Streptophyta > Pinopsida > Pinales > Pinaceae > Pinus > Pinus tabuliformis. The sequence continues at coordinate 19,954,289 of CM062815.1, forward strand.
TTTGCCCTATTCTACAATCATATCAGTCCCTATCATCATTCAACCTCTCCTATATCATTTATCACTATATCATTCCCATATCATTCCCCAAATCCCTACATGCCTAAAAGTGATTGTCCCCACACTCCAATTTTCACTTGAAAAAAGTCCATGGTACCCATTGTTCACAGTCCTTTTCTATTTGGCACACATTTGGAAATCAAAACAAGACACCAAACTCTTCATATTTACCTCAGACAACATGGATGAATAAGGCACTGAGACAACGCAAAAAGGATGATAGGCTATGAATCTTGGCCGAAGCCTCTTTAGCTGAGCATGACACTCAATGATAAACCTTCAGTCCAAATTTCAAGAAATTTGCAGAAAATTTTGTCAATTTTGAAAATTTTGGTTCAAAACAGGTTTTCCTGCCCAACGCGTAGCGCCACTTGGCGCGCGCTTATAATTGGGAGATCTCCAGGAGGAAAAATTTAGATTTTTGGATTTGTCATCAAAATTTATGTATGATCATGGATTACCTAAGGATTTTATCAAGTTCTGGGTTGCCTAAAGGGTAAAAAACACCCTAAAAATGACCTTTCTGCCACCTTTTGCACCCACAGGAAGCAGTCTTGGGAGATTGATGTTTTGGAGGATAAAATGACATCCAAATTCAGAAATTCCATTTGGGTTGGAAAGTGGACAGGAAGCGATTTCCAACGAGCTATCTTGGGCTCAATTTGGACTTCGATAAGTGCCTCAAACTCAGCTCCATATTTGTGCTATGCATACAGGTTTCAGGCGTGGCGCATAGAGGATTTTTGCCTATCTTTCACTCAACAGCTTAGAAATTCGCCCAGTTTTGACTAGTTTTACTTTTTGATGTAATTATTGATCTATCTTGATGTAACTTGATGAATATGATGTAATTTTGGCACATATTTACTTGTTCTAGAAGATTCATTCACTAAAAAGTGAAAAATTAATGAATGAATTAGTTTCCTATCATATAGAGGCAACTTGTTTGATTGCCTAGATTTCAGTGCTTTGTTTAGAATTGGTTGAAACAGCTCCTAGAATGATGAGCTCGACCCCTAGAGGCAAGGGAATGGGTTGGGCTAGTCTATATCATGTATTTTCTTAGTCATTTTCAGGGTTGGACACTTGGGATTGTTTGGCACATCATTGTACATTCTATCTTTGAATTTTTGGCTAAAGACCAGGGTTTTGCAACACTTGTTGGGATCCCTATGGCTCTGTGTTTTCATGGTGTTTTTCTATATGTACTTGTAAGTTCATTGATGTTTATGTGTGTCATTCTCCCTTCTCTTTTCTTCTTAAATTAAACAAATGAGTGATTAAGGTAGAATTCACTGGACTGTTGTGCTCTGCCTTGAAATTTTGTTTAATTTTCAATGTTTTCATCTGTTTAAGGAGGACTCTTGAGACTCTCTTGCCCTCCTTGGCTCCTCACTAGTCTAATCCATCCATACATTCAATCTAAAGCATAAAAATGATTTCCTTCCTTGCCCCAATCATAACTTTGCAATAATTTGGCCTCATCCCCGGACCCAAAATTGCCTTTCCCTTTTTCCAACAAAAAATCTCCCAAAAACTCAAATCAATCCTTGAACTTCATACCTAGCCTAAGATTAGTTGTTAAATTGGTCATCTCAAGCCCCATATGATTATCCTTTGCTGAGATTGACCTGGAGAGAACCCTCTCCTATCCTCATAGGGCTAGCTACGAGGCTGAGCATGGTTTGATGTGGACCTAGAATATTACCTTTCAGCCTGGGGTAAATCTAGGATCTAACAACATGGAAATCCCAAATTTTTTTGCGCCGGGCAGAAGCCCCAAATTTTAGGTGTCGAGTGGAAACCCTAAATTTTTGGTGCGACATGGAAACCCCAAATTTTTTTGCTCTGGGTGGAAGCCCTTAATTTTAGGCGCCGGGTGGAAACCCCAAATTTTGGGCACCAGGGCGCGGCATGGAAACCCCAATTTTTCCCATGCTTGGGCACCTTTTTTGTTGCAATGTGGAAACCCTAAATTTTGGGCACCAGGGCATGACATGGAAACCCCAATTTTACCGAGCTTCGACACCTTTTCCATCGTAGAGTGGAAACCACAAATTTCCCGCCCCCAAGTAATAAAAAAATTTCATCTGGTGGAAGAGGCAAAAGCACGAGAGTGGGAAGGTTGTCCAGATTTTTCCGTGACAAGAGCGAAGCTCTGAATCGAGGCGACCAATGGCTGAATCTCAGTGGATCATGGAAGCAAGGCCACTCTACCACTTACAATACCCCGTAGCGTATTTAAGTCATCTGCAAATGATTCTTTTCAACGACCATTTGGAATTGAACTTCAAAGCTGCCCTAACCAAGATGATTCATGGTTGTGGTTTGCAAATGACACTCGCCCCTGGGGGTGACAAAGTGACACCCCCACTACAGGTCGAGATACAATCGAAGAGTGACATGCACTGCTTCTAGGATGGATTTTGACTTAGAGGCATTCAGTCATAATGCAACACACGGTAGCTTTGCGCCATTAGCTTTTCAACCAAGCACGATGACCAATTGTGTGAATCAATGGTTCCTCTCGTACTAAGTTGAATTACTATTGTGGTGCAGTTCATCAGTAGCGTAAAACTAGCCTATCTCACGACAGTCTAAACCTAGCTCACGTTCCCTATTGGTGGGTGAAAAATCCAACACTTGGTGAATTCTGCTTCACAATGATAAGAAGAGCTGATATCGAGGATCAAAACGCAACGTCACTATGAATGCTTGGCTACCACAAGCCAGTTATCCTTGTGGTAACTTTTCTGACACCTCTAGCTTCAAATTCCGAAAATCTAAAGGACTGATAGGCCATGCTTTCATGGTTTGTATTCGTACTGAAAATCAAAATGAAATGAGCTTTCACCCTTTTTTTCCACACGATATTTCTGTTCTCGTTGAGCTCATCTTAGGACACCTGCACTATCTTTTAATAGATGTGCCACCCTAGCCAAACTCCCCACCTGACAATGTCTTTTTCCCGGATCGACTTGTTGAAATGTGCCTTAAGGCTAAAAACAGGGGCAGTGCCCCATCTCTGCCCTATAGAATACGTAAAATAACGTTAAAAGTAGTGGTATTTCACTTGTGCTGAAAACGACTCCCACTTATTCTACACGTCTCAATTCATTTCATAAAGTCGGACTAGAGTCAAGCTTAATAGGGTCTTCTTTCCCTGCTGATTTTGCCAAGCCTATTCCCTTGGCTTTGTTTTCGCTAGATAGTAGATAGAGATAGTGGGAATCTCATCAATTCATTCATGCGTGTCACCAATTATATGATGAGGCATTTGGCTACCTTAAGAGTGTCATAGTTACTCCCGCCATTTATGCACGCTTGGTTGAATTTCTTCACTTTGACATTCAGAGCACTAGGCAAAAATCACATTGCATCAGCATCCACAGGGACCATCACAATGCTTTGTTTTAATTAAATAGTCAGATTCCCCTTGTTTGTACCAGTTCTGAGTCGATTGTTCAACACCTAAGGAAAAGCCCCTGGGACAGGGCATTCTATGCCTGTGGCAGTAGCTTGGGTAGATTGCCCATACCCCACAAGTTGAGGGCACATACCCCTAGGACCAGCCCTTAGAGCTAATCCTTTTCCTGAAGTTACAGATCCACTTTAATGACTTCCCTTACCTACATCGTTCTATTGACCAGAGGTTGTTCACCTTGGAGACCTGATGCAGTTATAAGTACAACTGGGCATGAACGATACTCGGTCCTCCAAATTTTCAAGGGCCGTTGAGGGTGCACTTGACATCGCAAGATGTGTAGTGCTCTTCTTGCTGCTAGACCCTATCTTTGAGTGAACCAATTCTAGGGTTGGAAAGTTGTTAAAAATAAAAGATAAGTCTTCCCAGGGCCCCCGACAACGTCTCCAGATTTCGTAACGTTTTTGCCTTCTGTCATGTCCCGGTTCAGGAATATTAACTGGATTCCCTTTCGATGCTTGTGTAGAGTGCACACTTGATACAAGGCTTCCCCATCTCTTAGGATTGACTAACCCATGTCCAAGTGTTGTTCACATGGAACCTTACCCCACTTTAGTCTTCAAAGTTCTCATTTTAATATTTGCTACTACCACCAAGATTTTCATCAGGAGCCGATCCACCCAAGCTCATGCTTGAGGTTTCTCAACGAACCCTACATCCTCCTACTCATCGGAGCCAGGCAATTGCTCCTATGGTCAAGTATAGGTTGCACGCTTCAGCGCCATCCATTTTCGGGGCTATTTGATTCGACATGTGAGTTATTACACACTCCTTAGCAGATTTCAACTTCCATGACCACTATCCTACTATCTTAATCAACCAACACCCTTTGTGGGATCTAGGTTAGCACGCAATTCGGCACCATAACTTGACTTTCGGTCCATCCTGCATCGCTAGTTCTGCTTACCAAAAATGGCCCACTTGGAGCTCTTGATTCCATGGCGTGGCTCAATGGAGCTACCGCACCCTCTTACCTATTTAAAGTTTGAGAATAGGTCGAGGGCATTACGCCCCTGATGCCTCTAATCATTTGCTTTACCGGATAAAATTCACGTGTGAGCTGCAACTATCTTGAGGGAAACTTCAGAGGAACTAGCTACTAGATGGTTCGATTAGTCTTTTGCCCCTATACCCAAGTCAGACGAATGATTTGCACATCAGTATCACTACAAGCCTCCACCAGAGTTTCCTCTAGCTTCACCCTGCTTAGGCATAGTTCACCATCTTTTGGGTCCCAACATGTGTGCTCACACTCGAACCCTTCACATAAGCTCAACATCAGTCGATGATGCACCCCCTAGAGAGGGGATCTTGCCCACCAGCTTCCTTACACCTCACAGGTTTTCAAACCCGCCAACTCACACACATGTTAGACTCCTTGGTCCGTGTTTCAAGATGGGTCGAATGGAAATCCTACCAACCAACACCACAAGCGTGCAGGTTCACAAGGCCCAGCACAAGGATGCATGCTTCATTCCTCAACCCCTGCAACTGCAAACCAACAGGTAGTAATCCACCTGTGCTTGTGACGATGCAGCAGCCCATGTTGGTTTGCACCTCAAGTCGAGCGGCAGACCAGCCTGAGCCATTCCACATCTGACCTAGACACATCGATAGCCTCCATCTGCTTCCCTCCCAGCAATTTCAAGCACTCTTTAACTCTCCTTTCAAAGTCCTTTTGATCTTTCCCTAGTGGTGCTTGTTCACTATCGGTCTCTCATCCATATTTAGCCTTGGATGCAATTTACCACCAAATTAGGGTAGCATTCCCAAGCAACCCGACTCGCCGACAATGCCTTGTGATGCGGTAGGGTCCCGGTCTGACGGTGTTGTCTCTCACTCAGGTGCCCCCTTCCAAGGGATTTGGCCTAGGTCAGCCGCTGAGGATGCTTGTAAAAACTACAATTCAGGTGACACTGCCGCCCAGTTTTCATGCTGGGCTCTTCTCGATTCACTCACCACTACTAGGGGAATCCTTGTAAGTTTCTTTTCCTCCAATTAATTATATGCTTAAACTCAGCGGGTGCTATTGCCTGAGCTGAGGTCACAAAGTTGGATCTAAATCTGCCCTACTTGACGGGAGGACAAGAGAGATTAAAGCAAGTTCGAGCGTTGCCACATAAAGCCCGCATCAACTAACACTGACTACCCATCCAATGGGACAAGATCACCGCTTGTCGACGCACGCCATGAAACATCGATTGAGGTATTTCAGCGAACCACACCACTTTGGGCATGGACGACCAGCTCCGCTACTCCCTAACTTATTGCAGGGAGTGCATTTGAATGGGATGTGATGCCCAAACAGATGTGCCCTCGAACGATGCCTCAGGTGAAAATTGCATTCAGAAACGTGATGATTCATGGGATTCTCCAATTCACACTAAGTATCGCATTTAGCTACATTCATCATCGTAACAAGAGCCGAGATATTCATTGCCGAGAGTCGTTTCCACATATTACCAAAAAATCCACCACAACACTGAATAGGGGCACCCCCCATAACAAATGTAAGACTAAGGGCCAAAAGGAGGAAAGGAAGAAAAAAACATGAAAGAAAGAGAAACAAAGGTGTCTACCCCCCTCACAGGAGGAGGCTCAAACAGAGAACAGTTTCCCCAAGCCCCACACCCTAGAAAAAAGGGGGAAATGCATGGAACACCAATCAAGAAGGACTAGGGTGGCCACCCCAGGAGCTCGCACTGCTTTTAATCCTTCCTGAACACTAATCCACAACAATTCCCCATTTTCTTCATAAAGCTAGGGACCAAAAGGAAGAAGGGAAGAAAACAAGGTGAAAGAAATAGAGATCAAACATGGCTACTGGCTCACAAGGGGAGGCTCAAATAAAGTAGAAGCTTCCCAAGCCTTGTGCCTTCGCAAAAAGGGGGAATCGAAGGGGATGACGATCGAGAAGGACTAGGGTGGCCACCCCAGGAGCTCACACTATGTTTCGTCCTTCCTGAACACCAATCCACAACAATCCCACCTTTTCTCCATAAAACTAGGGACTAGAAGGAAGAAGGGAAAAAAACAACATGAAACAAAGGGATTTCAACCGTGGTTATCAGCTCACAAGGGGAGGCTTCAAACAGAGAACAAGCTTCCCCAACCCCATGCCTTGGAAAAAAGGGGGGAACTGCAGGGGACGATGATTGAGAAGGACTAGGGTGGCCACCCTAGGAACTCGCACTGCGTTTTGTCCTTCCGAAACACCAATCGACAACAATCCCACCATTTCTATGTAAAGCTAGGGGCCAAAAGGAAGAAGGGAAGAAAACAACATGAAAGAAAGAGAGATATCAAACGTGTCTATCGGCTCACAAGTGGAGGCTCAAACATAGAACAAGCTTCCCCAACCCCGTGCCTTGGCAAAAAGGGGGGAACTATAGGGGACGACGATCGAGAAGGACTAGGGTGGCCACCCGCAGAACTCGCACTACTTTTCGTCCTTCTTGAACACCAATCCATAACAGTCCCACCTTTTCTCTGTAAAGCTAGGGGACAAAATCAAAATGGGAAGAAAACAACATGAAAGCAAGAGATATCAGATGTGGCTACTGGCTCACAAGGGGAGGCTCAAATAGAGAACAAGCTTCCCAAAATCCGTTCTTTCACAAAAAGGGGGGAACTACAAGGGACGATGATCGAGAAGGACTAGGGTGGCCACGCTGGGAACTCTCATTACTTTTCGTCCTTCCGAACACCATTCCACAACAATCCCACCTCTTTTCCATAAATATAGGGGCAAAAGGAAGAAGGGAAGAAAACAACACCAAAGAAACAAAGATCCCAAGAAAAGAGAGAAGCTCAACAACATGCCGAGTAGATGTCTGCTACCCAAAAAGAAATCAAACAAGGCGCCCAATCAGAAAGCATCCCACCTCTTCACACCCTCCCACATACATTACGGCACAACACCCTTTCTAGTTTACAACATAACAAACAACAATCAAACAACCAAGCAAATAAATCACAACCTAAACTTGACCACTAGAAAAGACAAGGGCCGCGATGAGACCAATGTCTGGAGCACGTTACTGAGAGGTAAACAACCCCCCAACCCAAAACAAGGATTCAAATGACAAATAGACTACTAATAACAAACCAACTCCACTGTTGTACCCCTTCATGTACAAAACACCCAACAACCTTTCCAGCGAGAAAGTCAACAGGGGGTCAAGAATCAAACTCCAAAGAGGTGTTGTCATGGGCCAACACTCAATGTTGGAGAAAGCCATGGGCCACAAATACATCGATGGTGCAAGGCCACTAAAGAGAGGTACGTCCGCAAAGTGCACACCACGAAACAAAGAAATGACAAGGTCCCACAGAAAACCCACAATCCAAAGGGAGGAACAAAGACACAACCCGCTACTTCTTTTTTCCTTAGAAGGGGAGTGGCCCACGAGAGGATGAGGAATTCCCTTGACGGCAAATGCATGAGATAAGATTGCCACCCTCATGCTCATTGGTGGGGAAAATTGCGATCTCGATGGACCTCAGACCAAGGGAGGGGTTTTCCATTACCTTGACAACCAACCCTTCTGCAAGGGCATATTGAGGAACAATCGAGAGGACTAGGGTGGCCAGCCCAATAGGTTGAACCACTCTTCATCCATCCCATACTGACCCCACCCGACAATTTCCCCTCACGGAAGGTTTGAGCTACCAAGAGTGCACACAACCACTCCCTCGACCCAACCACCAACAAAATAGCTCACCCAAGCAACACATCAACCACCGCCGCCTTTTTGAGAGAACCAACTATGGAAGCCCTCACCCTTGGCCCATGTGTTACCAGGAATAGTGTCTATGCATAGCTTCTAATCCCACTAAGGCTGGTAGATACCTTAGAAATAAACAAACTTAAAACTACTTTCGTTTTCCTTTATGAGAGATAGATGAGAGAAGAATAAAGGAGACCAACCTCTGTCTTGTGCTTGGTTCCTTGCTCAATTCCTCTCTCTTCTGATAGTCCTTTGCTATTTACTTTCTTGTATACCTAGCTTCATAGAGTACTATAGAATCAAATCAGCATAACACTATATGAGAACATAGATCTATTACCATAAACAATATAGGATCAGATGTATATTAACCATTCAAATGCATAAAACATCAATCACACAAATGTATGGAGGAAAACTTGAATAGCTTTATTGATAATCAAGAAAAAGCCAAGAGAATTACAACCAATTATTCTGACCCAGCATCAACCTCTCAGCAAGAATCCCTTCTTCACCTCATGAAAAGCTTAGATCACCCAACACTATGATATTGCACCAATAAACCAGCAGCACTTCCTTACAAGATACAAAATTCCAGCCTCTCGATCTCTGGGATGAGGGATCCATATATAGATGTCTGCAAGGGAGGTGAGTGAACTTTTGAGATTTGATTAGTGTCTCCCCTCTTATAGTTCTTGATTCCACTTGGAGATTGATAATATCTTACTCATCCCTGGTCGAATTCAGAGAGGCAAGTGTCACAGGAGAAGTTTCTGGAAGATTCCATGCTTCTCCACCTTGCGGATTGACCCTGCCATTTGTCCCTTCTCACCCGTCGCACCCCATAGAAGGGCTTTTTGACATGAAATGCAGCTACTATGTGTATTTAGGTGCGATGCAACGCACTTTGCCTATGGAGCAGGTGAAATGGTCCAGTTTTGACCAGTTCTGAGTGGTTTTTCATGGAGAACTTCTGGGAGATGTTGTAATCAGTTGACCTTATTCTTTTAGGGGTTGGAACAACACCTTTAGGGACTTAGGAGCCCTTGGTTTATGGAAATTTATGCTTGGGGTTGTAGTGCCCAAAAATGTCTATAACAGTTGCTCCCTAAAGCATGAGGTCGTTAATCTTTTTGATGTCGGGTGAAATGCTTTATCATGAGGATCTGAAGTTCTTTCAAGCTGGAAGGAGACCTGTAATAAGATACAATACAATACATCACCTTCATAATATTTTCATGATCTAGCTGAGGCAGGCATCCCCATGCTCAGCTTTATAAATTCATTTTTCGTGTACATGAGACAGACAATCGTCTAAGTGTAGACTGATGATTCTGGTAGAGCCATCATCCCTTAGATTGGATGATTATCTGTGCAGCAATGATGTACATTTTATGTCTTTATTTTCCTAAATATATATTGCAGCCCGGATGGATGAAACTAGATTTGGGGTCTTCAATCTCGTTCGATCTTCATTCAAAGTACAAGTCGATCCATGTGAGAGATGTTCTGGAGTCGAACATGGAAAGACATCACCTGATTACCAGCCAATGATGTAAGTTGTTAACAGGCGCGAGAGGAATCACCGATAATGATAATGATCCTCAAGGTATTGCAGTAAAATTCACATGGTATGAATAAGGGACTTGGCATCGAACACCATGCAAAATCTTTCGGTCGAAGGCCATTGATGTAAACCTGTCGCCGGAAGTGAGAAACTTGCCATTGAGGCATGCAAGCTTCAAAGTACTGAAAGGGTTGTTCCTAGATCGACTTCTTGGATAATGAGCTGATGTCGACAAGAAGCGATCCATCATAGGAAGGCCTTAATGAATCCCACATCAATGACATGGAATGGAGCAAATGATTTTAATGGAGGTGAAAATGATCTGGTGATATAAGGTTTAGGGTGGCGGTCATGAAAGAATGGAGTGTAAATGTATTGCAGTGGGTGAGACACAGGTGAATTCTCTGAGTGACTTCTCTTGAACATATCAGTGACACTGACATGATGGATTGGTAGCGTTAACACCAAATGTGGATGGTGTGATGGAACCATGGTGATGTGACCAGTGAATGGAACAACCCAACCCAAATTGGATGCGGAGTGAAAGTGTCATGTTCAAGAGTGACTTGCTACCAACAAAGTTTCTTCAATTTTTCTTCCCAATTTTTCCCCAGTCATTGTTGACCAGTACCTCTTTATTTTTGTCAAGCTTTAGGAGGATAACATATGCTTGTCCTATAATTTTCCCTTCAGGCAAACCCATCGCTATGTTTTAACGAGCCTAGCGATAGTGAAACTCGTTCTTGTCTGTTACGGACAAGTTTGTCGCTATTAGGTTTTAACGAGTTTAACGACAAAGTTTACTCGGTCATTTTCAATTTTAGAGAGTCTGAAAAGGGACGTAAAGGAAACTCCAAAAAATCTTTATTCGTCATCTAATCCCTTAAGTCCGAAAAAGTATTAAATAATAGAGAAGGGATGAATTTTCGATACTTTTAACGAGACGAACAAAACAAGCGCTCGATATTTTTTTGTAATAATCCCTCAAGTCCAAAAATATTAAAATATAAAGGAGGGATAGCACTTCTAGTCAATTTAACGAGCTGTAGAGGCTAATGGCTCGACAATCTTTTCATATTTTATGAGTCAGTTGAGAAGAGCTTAAAGGAGATTCGTCTTTGAGGAACAAGTGATAAATTCGGGTAGCAGTTGATTCCAGGTAAGGTTTGGAATTTTCCAATCACGGCAGTGTCACAAGGATGGCTAACAAGATCACTCTTCGCAGCTGTTCCTCAAAAGGGGTAAAAAATCAATTGGAGGTGAATGATCGGCCAATACAGAGTGGAGGTGATTATGAGAACACGACCAAGGCTTCAAAGGCTGAAGTACTACATTCACGATGGTTATTTACCACAAATTGGTTCATTTTTTATTTTAAAATGAGCTTAAACACTGGGGGAAACACTTGCTCATTGTTTATGTTTATTTTTTAACGAGCATGAAGTCCGCATTAAAACTGCTCGATCCAGTCGTAAAATAAGGATGTCTCATCTAAGATGCCATTTTTGTGGAGCTTGCACCTTACAAAGCTTTGCTCCGGATCCTTTCTTTATGCACGTTAGGAAATGAATAATACTACGAGTTTAAAGGGTTAGAGGACCTAAAAATTTAAAAAATAATTAATCGCTCTTCGCTTGCACGCCAAAAGGTTTGCATGCCGCCAGGTATAGAGAAAAATTTCCAGGTTACCAAGAAAGTTTCATCTGCGTAGTGGATAAAATTCTTTCTCGGCGATGCCTATCAAAATAGGAAAAGGGGAGTGGTGTCACCCGGCATAACCTTAACGAAGGTATCTTATTCCAGTCTCTTCCCATTTTCCTATAAGGACGGGTTCGCCAGATTAGTCATATATACCTCACAGAAATCAACCCTATACCCAAGGTTCTCTTGCCGAAGCAAACCAGGGTGCATGCCCCCTGGGTTTCAGTCATGTCCCCCAAATCACTCGCGCTCATCAGGTGGACGGACTGGGGATTGATGAGACATTTCTTCCGTGAAAAGACAATGCAAGTATGGTATATGACTATTTGCTATGCGTGATCCGGGGAATGAAAGCTGGTCTACGAGCTTGACCACTCTTCCTTCGTGCGGAAAACACATTACTCTAAAGAGTGGGGAGACAATGGCTCCCATGTAATAAATATAGTCTTTTCCAAGGAGTAGATTATAATCCAGGGGTCCTTGGACTACCATTACACTCATGTGAACAGTTTTCCCTCTCAATATAATGGGCACATTGGGAAGGATCCCTAAAGGTCGACTGGTTCCTTTGTCAAAGCCTGTTAGATTTCTCATTTCAAGCAAAAGTGATGGAAAACCAAACACTTTCCAAGCAGTTGAGGAAAGTATACTCACAGAAGACCCTTCATCTATGATGGTACCAGCTATAGCCATTCTATATACTTGAGCAATGATTCGGAATGGCACACTAGCCGGTAAACGGGGTTTGCCTAGTAGATTGCAGTCAAAGGAAACAACTAGGTTGCTTGGAGGTGGGACCGAATAAACGGCCGAGTATGACTCTGATGAACTTCCTTCTTGTGGTAAAGGAACTGGTAAACTGCCCCCATGTTCATTGGAGTCTGTGCTTACAAAAAGAATTTGGACGGTGTCATCTTTGTTCTCTCAGTGACTGTATCATCTGAAGATAGAACCTCTAAAGGCAAGACCGGGTCAACTATCGCCTTGACCTTTTGACTTTCGTCTGGTATGGATTCAGATGGTTTCTCTTCAATGATAGATACTTCGACCGACCACAAGGGCGTGTCAGCTAGATTTTCAACTAGTGACGGACTTGGCAAGAGTTTCTTATATCCAGGAGGGAGCCGTAACGGTGAAACCAGACAGTCGTCCAAAACTCTTTTAGCCTCATCTAAGAGGGGACAACAGTGTACGGCGTGATCGCCTTCAAACATCTTACAAGGAAATTTACATTTTCCTTTTTGTCCAGGGGCTTCACTTTCACTAGTTGACGATGTATTTTCAACATGATCATCAAAGATTGGCGGCACCGGGTTGTGAAAACGAGGAGACCAGTACCTTAAGATCCAAGGGATGCAAGGACAATCTTGATGATAGTGGTCTCCTTTGAAAATGACACATGGCGATTTAGGACTGGTCGGTGCAGTGTGTGGATTTTCGCTAGACGATGCTTGGTTGCCCCTTTCGCCTTTGGCTCCTTCTTCTTCTTTTCCTTCTTTTTCTCAGGTACTTGATTTTTGGCTTTACCAGCTTCATCAAGTGAAGAGGAAGGAGGAGAGGAAGAAATGGACGAAGTAGAGGGTTGGGGGGTAACTCTGGTATCGCTTAGTTGCTGACTCGATTGTTAAGGATTCGCGGTGTTCTGAACAACAGAGGTTGAGAAGAGCCATACGAGCAAACCAATTGTCAATCCTGGAAGTGACAATGTGGCCATATGGGGTGCACCAACATCTCCCCAAGAGGAGAAGGGAGTAGGATTTCCTCCAACGGGAACTCCTTGGTTGGTGGAATCCATTTTCCTCAACCTAAGACCAACGTAGGAAAGGTGATAGTTATTCCGTTTAAAATAAATTTTAGACGCTTTGATACAACTTGTTTTTTCAATTTTTAAGAGTCAAGAAAAAACAAAAGATGACTCTAGTCGCCTTCGATTTTTAATGAGCCTGAAGTGACAAGTGCTCAGATGGACCTTTTCCATTAAGGAGTCTGAAAAGGAACGAAAGGGTCTGCTCTGGAAATCTAGACAGAGGGATTACCAAACCAATCACAAAACTGCAGAATACTTTTTACGGTACGGCAGTCAATCTTCCTGAATGCTGTGTTCAATGCATTACGATCGATAGGGTGGCAGACACGGCTTCCTATGGATAAAGGATTAAGCCTATTGTGGTCTCCCAAAATATACTCGATGGTACGTGGGAGCACAAGTCCGTACTGTCACTTATCGTCTCAAAGTGGAGGAATCACCCAACCAACAGTGAAAACAACATTTACCAGGCTTTACGACACCGGAATACTTCTCTAGCCTAGACTTCTAGATGTTGTGCGTTAGGTTCCAAATCGTTTTTAGAGTCATTAAATTTATTTTATGATTGATCTTGCTTAAGAAAGTTTCCTTTCAGGTTCACTGCGTGATGTAGATGTACAATTCCTAAAATGCAATCTAAGATGATAAACAGTCGTTTAGTCTTCTTTTTGCAAATGAAAATCCTAGCTACTAAGGAAAGAGAGATGGTGTTCTTTCAACAAAGAGCAAAGAGCACACACTATATGCACTGTCCTAAATCAAACCAACAAACAGTCTAAATGCAATTGCACATACATGTATTTGTTTTCAGCCTTCTTAATGTGTAAATGATAAAAAGAAATTTAATGCGCAAATCTGAATTATTTTTCAAAGCGACAATTACTAACAAGTTTCTTTTCAAAAGAAAAAGAGGACAATGACAACACTTTGCGATTCGAAATTGAAAACTTGCTTTTGACACTAGAAAAAACTACTAATTCACATCAAATACAAGAGTAACAGGGTAATCGACTATCAAGAACAATCAGATTCTCTTCTATGATTGAAAATGACACTTGAGATACTTTCAAATCAAGAAACGACAGTACAATTACGCTACTTCTTTGTAAAGGAGAACTGAAAATGACTCAAAAATACATAAAAACATTTACAGTTCTTTGCACAATGGTGGCAGAATAACAACAAGGAAAGGGGTTTCAAACAGAGGTGTACTGACTACAAGCAGCAAAACTCCTAAATAGATCTGAAAAGAGTGAACACAGAAACCAAAATTTAGGAACAAGGCCTTGTCTGATCAGCGTACCTGTAACACAGTGAAACTGAAATGAAACGCACCTACTACCCTCGGGAAGTGCGCTGCATTTGAAGTTCACAGAACAGACAGTGCGCTAGACCAGGGACGAGACTTTGATTGGGTTTCGGGTCACAGTTTGCAGTTCAGTTCAGGGATTTTGGCCGAGCAAGTGGTAATCAGTAAATCAATCACAGGGGTAGATCTAAGGAGGTTACTAGACCCACCATCAGGGCAATTAGAGAGCTTGTAAATCAATTGTTTAATTCATAAACAAAACCTGGAGATTGACTGAAGCAGCGTTGATCTACTTTTCACTTGCATAACAAATGCAGTTCGAAGGCTAGCTGGCTTGACTTCAGGCTCCGTCTGTAAGTTTATAAAGTAAACAAATGTAGATGGACAAACAATCTACTCGATCCCCAATGGAGTCACCATTTTGTTGCCGGGAATAGTGTCTATGCAGAGCTGCTAATCCCACTAAGGCTGGTAGCTACCTTAGAAACAAACAAACTTAAAACTACTTTCGTTTTCCTTTATGAGAGATAGATGATAGAAGAATAAAGGAGACCAACCTCTGTCTTGCGCTTGGTTCCTTGCTCGATTCCTCTCTCTTCTGATAGTCCTTTGCTACTTGCTTTCTTGTATACCCAGCTTCACAGAGTACCTGTAGAATCAATGCAGCATAACACTATATGAGAACATAGATCTATTACCATAAACAATATAGGATCAGATGTATATTAACCATTCAAATGCATAAAACATCAATCAAACAAATGTATGGAGGAAAACTTGAATAGCTTTATTGATAATCAAGAAAGAGCCAAGAGAATTACAAGCAATTATTCTGACCCAGCATCATCCTCTCAGAAAGAAGCCCTTCTTCACCCCATGAAAAGCTTAGATCACCCAACACTATGATATTGCACCAATAAACCAGCAGCACTTCCTTACAAGATACAAAATTCCAGCCTCTAGATCTCTGGGATGAGGGATACATATATAGATGTCTGCAAGGGAGGTGAGTCAGCTTTTGAGATTTGATTAGTGTCTCCCCTCTGATAGTTCTTGATTCCACTTAGATATTGATGATCTCTTACTCATCCCTGGTCGAATTCAGAGAGGCAAGTGTCACATGAGAAGTTTCTGGAAGATTCCATGCTTCTCCACCTTGCGGATTGACCCTGCCATTTGTCCCTTCTCGCCCATCGCACCCCATAGAAGGGCTTTTTGACATGCAATGCACCTACTGTGTGTATTTAGGTGGGATGCAACACACTTTTCCTATGAAGCAGGTGAAATGGTCCAGTTTTGACCAGTTCTGAGTGGTTTTTCATGGAGAACTTCTGGGAGATGCTGTAATCAGTTGACCTTGTTATTTTAGGGGTTGGAACAACACCTTTAGGGACTTAGGAGCCCTTGGTTTATGGACATTTATGCTTGGGGTTGCAGTGCCCAAAAATGTCTATAACACCATGCCTTCCAACGAACAAAAGAGCGAGCACCACCATTATGAATGACTCTAAATTTATCCATCATAGTTCCAAAGCACCTCAATTGTAGCAACCATGCCTGGCCGAACAGATCGTCAGAAGGGCTCCCAAGAAATAAGTTTCTGAACCCCCTACAGAAACACATTTGGGGAAAGAAAATCAAATGATGGGTGGGAAAAGCACAAGCATGGATTGCAAGCACACACACGAAAAAACAAGTGTTATCTCAAGACAAGCAACCAAAAATGTTCCCACCAAACACCAAACCTACTCCCTTAGAGACACACCACACAGTCCCACATTGCAATTGAAACCCAACCAACCCGAACCAAAAAAGAAAACACCTACTATCAATAATCCTACCGCAGGTTCACCTACGGTAACCTTGTTACGACTTTTCCTTCCTCTAAATGATAAGGTTCAATGAACTTCTCACGACGTCGATGGCGGCGAACCACCATCGTCGTCGCAATCCGAACACTTCACCAGGTCATTCAATCAGTAAGAGCAACAGGTGGTGTGTACAAAGGGTAGGGACATAGTCAACATGAGTTGATGACACACGCTTACTAGGAATTCCTCGTTGAAGACCAATAATTGCAATGGTCTATCCCCATCATGATGCAAATTGAGAATATTTCTTGATCCTCTTGAACCAAGAACAAAAACTTGTTGGCTGCATCAGTGTAGCACGCGTGTGGCCCATAATATCTAAGGGCATCACAGACCTGTTATTGCCTCAAACTTCCATGGCCTAGATGGCCATAGTCCCTCTAAGAAGCTGGTCGCGAAGAGGAACCTCCGCATAGCTAGCTAGTAGGCTGAGGTCTCATTCGTTATCAGAATTAACCAGACAAATCGCTCCACCAACTAAGAATGACCATGCACCACCACCCATAGAATCAAGAAAGATTTATTAATCTGTCAATCCTTACTATGTCTCGACCTGGTAAGTTTCCCTGTGTTGAGTCAAATTAAGCCGCAGCCTCCACTCCTGGTGGTGTCCTTCTATCAATTCCTTTAAGTTTTAGCCTTGCGACCATACTCCCCTTGGAACCCAAACACTCTAATTTCTCAGAAGGTGCTGGCAGAGTCCTTAGAACAACATCCACTGATCCCTAGTCGGCATCGTTTATGGTTGAGACTAGGATGGTATTTGATCGTCTTCGAGCTGCCAACTTTCATTCTTGATTAATGAAAACATCCTTGGAAAATGCTTTTGCAGTGTTCCATCTTTCATAAATCCAATAATTTCAGCTTTGACAATGAAATACGAATGCCCCCGACATTCCCTATTAATCATTACTCCGATCTCGAAGGCCAACACAATAGGACCAAACTCCTATCACGTTATTCCATGCTAATGTATTTAGAGAATAAGCTTGCTTTGAGCACTCTAATTTTTTCAAAGTAACAGTGGCAGAGCCACGACCAAGCCAATTAAGGCCAGGAGCACACCGCCAACAAAAGGGACAGAAAGGTAGGTGCACACCGAGTAGGCGGACCGACCTTTACGACCCAATATCCAACTACGAGATTTTTAATTGAAAAAACTTAAATATATGCTATTGGAGCTGGAATTACTACAGTTGATGGAACCAAACTTGCCCTCCAATGGATCCTTGTTAAGGGATTTAGATTGTACTCATTCCAATTACCAGACTCTATGAGCCCAATATTGTTATTTATTGTCACTACATCCCCATTTCAGGATTGGGTAATTTGTGCACCTACTGCCTTCCTTGGATGTGGTAGCCGTTTCTCAGGCTCCCTCTCTGAAATCCAACCCTAATTCTCCATCACCCATCACTACCATGGTAGGCCTCTATCCTACCATCGAAAGTTGATAGGGCAGAAATTTGAATGAAGCATCGCCAGCACAAGGGTTGTGCGATCTGTTGAGTTATCATGATTCACTGGAGAAACGGGCAAGCTCCCACCAGCCTTTTATCTAAATAATGCTTCCATTTCAAAGAGTCACGAATTGGTGCACATATTAGCTCTAGAATTACTATGGGTTATCCGAGTAGTATGGTACCATAAAAAAATATATATAACTGCTTTAATGAGCCATCCACAATTTCATAGTTAGAATTAGTTCATACTTAGACATGCATGACTTAATCTTTGAGACAAGCATATGGCTACTGGCAGGATCAACCAGGTAGCACCCTCCCACTTCAAAGGGAATTTTAGGTGCTCTCTTACCAAAAGCTAATCTAAACATCCATCAAGTCAAAGAGATATCAAAATATCATATAAAAGTTATATGCCTTGCACCTCTTGCATCCTAAGAAGGAAGCACACGCAACATGCCAAGGACATGGTGAACAAATGGGTAGACTTGCCGAGCCACAATGCACCAAGGCCACTTCGGAGTTTGCAACCAGACCCAAACCAATAAGAAAACGAGAAATCACTCACCCACTCCCTTAGAAATTCCTCCAAAAACCTCCAACCCACACTGAGGCCACCTAGGAGTCCACCTAGACAGCAACAACGGTGGACCTCAATCTCCCGATCGCCTGCGGCAGCCTCGATGCAAAGGAAATAAATGGAGAACGACCAATCACACAACCTCTATATTATAAATGAGCCCCAACCCTCCCTGCCCTGCACCGAGGCCACCTAGGAATCCACCCAAACAACAGCAATGATGGACCTCGATCTCCTGATCGCCTGCGGCAGCCTCGATGTGAAGGAAAAGGAAGGAAATAAAAAGAGGATGACTAGCTGCAAATTCTATCATAGAGAGGCCATACAAACCTCCCCGCCCCGCACTGATACCACCTAGGAGTCCACCTAGACAATAGCAACAGTGGACCTTGATCGGATGATCACCTGCAACAGCCTCGACATAAAGGCAAGGGAAGGAAATAATACAAGACAAACCAAGCCCACAACCTCCCCTAGAAATGCCCCCCAACCCTCCCCTCCCCACACAAATGCCACCTAGGAGTCCACTTGGACAGTAGCAATGATGGACCTCGATCGCATGATCACCCGTGGAAGCCTTAATGCAAAGGAAACAGAAGGAAATAAAACAAGACCAACCGAGCTGACAACCTCTCTTAGAAATGCCCCTTGACCCTCCCCGCCTCGGATCGAGGCCACCTAGGAGTCCACCTGGACAGCGGCAATGGTGGACCTCGATCACTTGACCGCCTGCGGAAACCACACGTGAAGGCAAATGAAGGAAATAAATGCACATCAAGAGGATCGCTACAAAATACAAGAACATATCCAAATAGGAGGAGGGATTAGGTAGCTCTGTACCCCATGCACCCTATGTACAGGAAAACTAGGAGATTTCCCACAGTTTTACCAACTAGGCAATGAATAACTTTCACCTACAACCACCTCCACATAGAGGAGGGAGGTCAAAGCATTCCACCTCGAAATCCTTCTTCCAAATATCCTCCACCATTGATGTAGCAAGTCTCCTCCCCATTGGACCACGAGTGCATACACAATTGAAACAAAAAATTCCCATAAATGTTGTGACTTAACATTTGCAACCGCTAAAGCCTACCATGCACGCGAGATGCAAGGAAAAGGCCGACCACTTGATGAAACATATGGGCAAACATATCTATCAAAACCTCAAAGTCAAGGCAACCACGGATGATGTGCACTTTGAAAGGAATGCCAACCCTTAACATTACAATAAGGAGAAAAGAGCCTCACATCTCCTGATAGAAAAAGCAAGCAAGAGGGAGGGTAGGTGGTTTACAACCAAAACCCTTCCACATTCCTCTTAACTATATGCATCTCAACCGACAATGCCAACATAGAAAGAGTACAAGCACAAGAAGCTGACACCATAAATGGTCGAACAATGAAGAGGCTAACTGTCACAGGGAGCCACACCACAACAAACCATACAACTCTGAGAACTTAGAGCAAAAGGGGAATTGTTCACATATGCCTCCTAGGACAAGCATGGCCAACATTACCGCTCATGTACTACCGAGTGGGTATGGAGAGAAGATGAAAATCAACCACCCTAAAAATGACCCGAGGCCATTCTTGAGGCAAACCCAAAAAACCAACTCAATAACCAACCCACCTTTCACACGAAAAGCAAAAACCTCCCCACCAAATAGGGAGGAGGTGAACAATATAACGAGGACCCAATTTCAATGGAGCCACACATGGCTACACAACCCAATCAAAATTTTCTATTTGCAACAACCGAGGGGCACGATAGTGACATAGGCACGACGGAGTTTTGGGGTTTCCATCTAGGACCACAACAACAAAGGTTCAAAGTAGTGACAAGAAAACTTTAACATTTTTATTGTTCGGATGGGCAAGAGGGATGGGGACGAGCATGGCCAACTTTACTGCTCATGTGCTAGCAAGTGGCGATGGAGAGAATATGAAAATTGGCCACCCTAAAAATGACCCAATGCCATCGTTTGGGCAAACCTGACAAAAAAACTCAATTACCAACCCATCCTTCACACGGAAAGAAAACCTATCACTTATATCATTTGGACAGAGTTTTGGGGTTTCCATCTAGGACCACAACAACGAAGGTTCAAAGGAGTGATGAGAAAACTTTAACATTTTTATCATTTGGATGGGCAAGAGGGATGGGGATGAGCATGGCCAACATTACCGCTCATGTGCTAGTGAGTGGGGATGGAGAGAAGATGAAAATCGACCACCCCTACAAATGACCCAAGGCCATCATTCAAGCAAACCTGAAAAAACAACTCAATTACCAACCCACCTTTCACATAGAAAGAAAACCTATCACTTATGTCATTTCACCTTCCAGGGTTTTGGGTTGCCATTTAGCCTTATTCCATCTGATCCATGTTGTCTCCACCAAGCCTCTGATCCCTTGGTACCTGAATGTTGCCACCCTCCGAAGTCGTGTCGCCAACATGTTCAAGAGTAATCCTTCTGTAGTTCACAGCCTTACCTCCTCCTCTAATACTTTTCTTCACCATCTACCACTTGTTCCTTATCTCGTGTCGTTGATGGGGAAACATTATGGCTCTTCTGCAACGGATCGTCTCTTTTCGACGCCAGCTCATTATCCAAGAGACTGATCTAGAGATGTCCTTTGGTACCTTGGAGATTGCATGCCTCAATGGCAAGTTCTTCATGCCTAATGGTCAACTTCATCATTGGTCATTGATTGGGTGATTCCATGAGTGTTCGACTTCAATTTATTCTTCACACTTCATGGATTTTACTATCCAGTACCTTGAGAGCCATTGTCATTATTGGTGGTTTCTCTCGCGCCTGTTAACGGTTTTCATCATTGACCGGTAATCAAGCGACTTTCTATCATGCTGAACTTTAGCACATCTATTCGCATGATAGAATTTGTACTATGATCAATTGGGTTTCAAGACCCCAAACTAAGATTACACATGTTCGGGTTGCGTGGATCAGTTCATGATCACATACATGACTCTTTGATGGATGGTTGCGACCATACTTGAGTCTTCATGGATGGCTGCGACCATACCTTTATCATTATCACGGTCTTCCTAGCTGGGTGGCTGCCTCCATACCATAGACCAAGTTCGTATGTCTTTTGGATGGCTGCACACATGCCTAGACTACATGTATTTCACTATTAGAGATATCAGTTGTACTTGCACCTGTAGGTTCTTCCAGGTGGTGTTCTAGTTCAGGCAGTTTCATAAAGCATTTCACCCCTCCCACTCTCTTGGGCTTCATACTTTAGGGGGCGTCTATTACACAATAATTTGTCACTACCTTCACTTCAGTCCTTCTACTATGTCATATGTCCAGTGAAACATGATCATATTAAACAAATGCTCTCTTATGTTGCCAATTAACCCTCATTTCCTAAGTTTTATGCCTCGTCGCGAGAATACATTTAATACACGTGACAGACCCCTATCATAAAAAGTCTTGTCGCAACCCCATCGCGAAAGTACATCTGTTTCCTACGATGGTCAGATTTCATTCCCTGACGCGAGGCTATTAGCTATCTTTAGTGACGGTTGGACTATATACATTGCTCCCTAGTGATGTTAGTGCTAAGGCTTAGTTAGCTACCACAGTCAACCTTTTAGGTGTCTCTACACCTAGTTGTTGGGTTAGTTTGGGTCGCCCTTCCCCCTCTGGCATGGTAGTTCCATCTTTTGTGCTGCTTGCCCTGAGGATAAGCTCCCTCTCCCTCATTTCATGGAGACTCCTTCTCCTATAAAATCACTCACCATTGCTATCATCTGTTAGTTCTTTTGGTTGTATAGAGCTGCTACTGCTTTTGATTTTGATAAATAGTTTTGGTGTGAGTGTGACAAGTGTGGGATTGCTTTATAGTTTGCAAGAAGGTGTGGAGTTCCCTTAACCTTGTGTAAAGTTTGAGAATAAGAGAGAAAGAGAGGTTGCTATTTGGAAGACCCATCTTTGAGAGTGAATGCTTGAAGAAACACACTAGTTGGACCCTCTGAGAAGGCTTGCGACGTCAAGACTTGGTTGTAAACTTTGCTCTTGATTTATCATTAATACAATCAATGATCATTTCCTATGTCTTGTATGCAATTTACTTGATAGCTTATGAATTATTTACTTTATGAGTAAATATATCATTGTTGTTTCTAGGTTACGTGCTCTGTTGTTTCTTTGTGGTGTTTTAGGTTAATCGCTGGTTAAGGAGAAGGAAATAGAAGCTGGAGCAGCACAACGGAACTTTATCGACCACTAGTTTGAGGTAGGACTCCAACGATGACTATTTGAAGGAATTAATTGTTGTTTTTTCCTTGCTGTGACTAGACCCACTCTAGGGCTAGAGGGGTTACCTCTGTCCGCAGAGGGAACACTTTCCTGCATCACAAGTTGGCGACTCCACTGGGGAGTCCTTTCCATGTTTCTTCTCTTGTTTTCTCTTGTTTTGGTTTTGATTTGGTGTCAATTGAATTTTGGGGATAAACTATCAGTCTTTTGGGTTACCTGGGTCAATCTGGGAAATCCCTCTATTGTCTGTAGGATTGAATGGTTTTTTTTTGGATTTTCTTGTTCATTTGTTATTGTTTTTAAGATCGTCACTGAAAATAGTTTAACAGTTACGCTGACGTCAGTTTGTCTCTGTTGCAAAGTTCTCTGCGTCACTGAATCCAGTCGTACAGTCACGATGACTCATGAAATCAGCTCAACGCGAAAGAGACGTGTACTCTCAAGATGATGTTTCTTTGTTACTACAGTTAGTGATTGATCGTCCCTAGTTGTTGGTGTTATGCCCGCGACGATTCCTGTAGGGTTGTTTTTTTCAATTCTACCTCCTGAATTCACCAGTCCTATTGATCCCTTGCTTTTTTTCTCTTTCCATCTAGCTTGTTTGTGATTACTTATGGTTAAGGTACTCTCTCTTTGGTTTGATTGAATGAATCTTGTGTTTTTGCCTGTGTGACCTAGTTTTTTCTTGCAAATTCTTGAATTGCTTGGCTTGGTTGCTAGTTTGCCCAAGATTCATTTGGATCAACTGGTTTTCACACTTGCTTGTTTGTTTCTTTTAAAATTCAAAACAATCAAAATCAAAAGACTACATTCACTTAGTATACGAAAGTGAAAGTGTATTTGCATTTCAAGTTTGCATATTGGAAAGTAAATGATAAAATCTATCATCAGTAGTATCCGTGCATTGTAGGGTTGATGTGTTTATGCATTGTGTCTCTTAGCTTAACTTGGGTTTCTTCGTTTGGGAATGATCTCTCTACCCTCCTGTAGGTAGGTGTTCATTGAAGTGAAAGATGTTTTACTCATTCTAGCTGTAGAAATTTTGAATAATATGACACTTATTCACTGAGATTATCCCGATTATACACTATTGCGGAATGCATGCATAAGACATAACCTCCTCTACATTGATCATCAATTTTGCGAAATTAAATACAATGAAACATCAATCGCGTGCGCACATTAACACAGTATGTAATCCAGGGAAAGCATAGAGCTGAAAACCCCACACTATCTATATATTATAATGATAGAGAACATATAACAATACATAGTACAATACTCCTCACAAGTACTTAGTACTATCTCCACCTGCTACACAAACTAGCCCACATCTGAATCAAGTCACAGGTTCAAATCTCCTTCGCTGCCTGCCTGCCTCTACTGCGCAATCCAAAGCAAGCATAGGAATGATCCAAGCTCATTTTCCTTGGCTTGTACTGCGCAATCCTCATTAGAAATCTCCATCAATGCATGTGCAAATCTCATGCACAACTATAGTCACAACTGATAGCAGTCTCAACATCTAACACCTGTCTCCACTGAACTGTCCATGCACTGAGTTAACTGATGTATTATTTATTTGCTTTATGACTTAATAATTAGTGAATTAATTAAAAATTAATTCACATCACTCATCGCTAGTGTATTTGCAGTTAAATTAAATACAACTAGTTCAACCAAGTCAAACTGAACACAACTCCAGCAACTTCTGAATCAACTCCACTAAACTCAATCACTTGAGTTCTAACTGAAATCCATCATGCAATAGCTCAACTGACCCATAAGAAAAGCGTATTTCCTTCTGACAGCTGCATGTGCCACATCCATAGCTCGAATTGAAGTGCTCCAAGAGGATAAGATAATGTTTATAGTCCAAATATTATTATGAGCTAATAATATTCGACTGTTCTATTTTTAGCCTGGCAGTCTAAAAATAGACTCCGCCCATATTTCTAAAAATAGAAGTCCATCTATTTTTACCAACATGACCAATCATCCACAAATATCATCCTGCAACTCATAGACCATGATCCATATGTCTAAAAATAGACTTTGCGCCAAAAATAGCTTGCGGGCCCACTTAGTGAAGGCGACTCCTTTCCACTAAGCTCGATCATCTTGTTGCATTCTCAACACTCCCTCTCAACAAGATATGGATTATCTGCAACCCCTATCCTACCTCAGTGGCATTCGAATTTCCTCCTGGTGAGCACCTTCGTCAAGATATCGGCATCCTGATCCTCCGTTGGAATGTAGGAAAGTAAAATGATTCTTCGCTACACACAATCTCTGATGTTATGGTACCTGATGTCAATGTTCTTAGATCTATCATAAAATACTGGATTAGCCGAGAGTTTAATGCAACTCTGGTTATCATAATAAATCACTGTAGGCTCCAAGTGTGACCCGAACAACCTGACCAGGATCTTCCTCATCCATATAGCCTCGCATGCAGCCAAACGTGTTGCCATATACTCGGCCTCTGCTGAACTGAGTGCCACGGATCTCTGCTTCCTGCTGTACCAAGAAACTGTTGTCGACCCGATACTGAAAATCCCTCCAGATGTGCTCTTTCTGTCCGTTGGGCTCCCTACCCAATCTACATCCGTGAAGCCACATAGGTTCACCCCATCCTCCTATCTGTACCACAATCGATATCCCGATGTGCCTCTGAGATAACACAATACATGCTTGCCTGCCTTCCAGAAGATCTTGGTTGGCTTAACCATAGCTTGTGAAAGTTGGTTAACAACATAGCATTATCGGGTCATGTATTGACCAGATAAATAAGCGACCCCACCAGCTGTCGATAAATAGTGGCATCCACTACTTCTGCTGAAGTAGCATCCTCCTTCCTCCAACCTCCAGGAAGAGGAGTATCAACAGGCTTACAGCCATGCATGTTGAACTTCTCCAGTATCTCCCGAGCATACTTACCCTGAGAAACAAATAGTCCATCACTGCACTGCCAAATTTCCAATCCCAGGAAAAAATGAAGGAGGCCCAACTCCTTCATCTCAAACTCCTTAACAAGATCCTCCTTGCATGAAAGTATCAACAGCTCATCACCTATCAAAATCAAATCATCTACATAAAGTACAATGATAAGCAACTTACCCTCCACCGCAATCTGGTATAGGTTAGGATCCGCCTCACTCTTGGAGAATCCAAGTCCAGTGAAATAACTATGTATCTGTGTGTACCAAACACGTGGTGCTTGTTTCAACCCATATAGCGCTCTCTTGAGCCTGCACACATGCGACTCGCTGCTGAAGATCTCGAAACCTTCGGGCTGCTCTATGTACACCTCCTCCTCAATGACTCCGTTGAGGAATGCAGTCTTCACATCCATCTAATGAATGTGCCACCCCATCTACGCTGAGAGAGCAAGAATCGTCCGTATGGAAGAATAACTCGCGACAGGTGCAAAGATCTCCTCATAATCGATCCCCTCTATCTGTGAAAAGCCTCGGGCAACAAATCTTGCCTTGTACTTCTCTACAGTCCCATCAGCTACCTACTTCACTTTGTAGATCCATCTCGAACCCACCATTGATTTCCCTTTCGGTCTTGGGACAATCTCCCATACACTGTTTCTGACAATCGAATCATACTCTTCCATCATGGCATCTACCCATGCGGGATCCTCCACGGATTCCTCAAAAGAGGATGGCTCAGTCACGACACATTTGCTCACAAGAGACATGTATCCAGTGTACCGATCAGGTGACTGTCTCTGTCTGCGTTGGCCTGTAGGTGGTCCTACAACCTTCTCTGCATCTTGAGCCAGACGCTCAGATTCTGTAGTGCGCTTTCGCCCTCTGATGGTTGGCACTGCATGAGTGGTCTCTTCCACTCCATGAACTTCATCTTGTGGCTGATCCACATCTTGAAGCTCATCCTTAGGAACTAATAGCTCCTCATCTGCATGCAAGTGTGGCTCCCTCTCAAGCAAACAATTCATGGCTTTCTCCTCATGAAATTTGATATCTCGTCACACAACAATCTTGCGACTGTCTGGAAAATACACACGATAGTTGTGGGGCATATTAGTGTACCCCTCAAATATCCTGACCTCTGCGGTCAGCTCTAGCTTCTTCCTAGCATCCTTCATCACATGCATGTAAATGTTAGAACCAAAAATCCTCAAATGAGAAATATCAGGCCTCTTACCAGAATAAGCCTCCTTGGGTGTACTCATGCCAAGTACCCTGTGAGGACAACGGTTCTGCACATTTACTGCAGTATTGCATGCTTCCACCCACAAGTGAAGGGGTAGGCCCTGATCATGCAACATCGCTTGTGCAGCACCCATGATCATTCTGTTCTTCCACTCAGCAACCCCGTTCTACTGTGGGTTATGGGGAGCTATGAGCTCTCTTCGAATCCCTTTTGTGCTGTAGAAATCCTTGAAATTGCCAGAGATGAATTCACCACCATTATTTCTCTTAAGAGCCTTCACCTTCTTCCCCGATTCCTTCTCGACCAGTTCTTTGAAGTCACAAAACTTTGAGTATGTCTCGCTCTTCTTCTGCATGAAGAAGATCTAGCAGTTTCGAGAGAAATCATCAACAATGATCACATAGTACCTATGCTTTGCTGTCGAAGCTACTGAGAAAGGTCCATACACGTCTGTGTGAATTCTCTTAAGGATCATCGTGGCACGACTATCCTTCTCGTGAAAGGTGGCTTTCACAAATTTTCCCAAAGTACACCCCTTGCACTGATCTGACTACGCAAGAGTGCCTTTAGGAAGCCCAATAATAATCTGCTGCAGTATCTTCAAGGCTCCATGGTGAAGGTTGCCCAATGTCTTGTGCCACAGCTCGCCATCATCCTAGCTCACCAATCCTTCTGCCTTGCATGCCATTGTTGCGCAGCCATCTACATGCAACTGATAAAGGTTCCTAACTTGAACCCCTATCTTCTGGGTTTCTCCAGTTGTCTTACTGCGCAGGAAAGCCTTTCCCTCACTAAAAACAACATCATATCCCTTGTCTTCTAACATCGCCACAGAGATAAGATTCTTCTTCAATCCTGGAACATGCATCACTTCCTTCAATATGAAGGGTTTACTAGACTCCCTCTCAAAGGAAATGGTACCGATACCGGTCACACTATATCTACCATCATCAACCATCTCGATGTGCACTCCAAGATCTTTCTCCTCCAGATCAGAAAACAAATCTCAATCTCCTGTCATATGAAAAGATGCACCACTACCCAAAAACCATACCGATCCCATCACACTTGATACCAAGCATGTGATCAACAAAAAATCCAGCTTAAACTACGAGGCTAAGGCCTCTCCCGCTGCAAATCCAGTAGCTTGCTTATTTTTCTTCTTCTGTGGACAATTTGTGGCATAGTGTCCGTGCTGGTGATAGTGAAAGCACTTCACCTTGGAATGAGAAGATTTCTTGTTCTTCCCCTTTTTTGCTTTGGCAGCCAAAGCGCAATTTTCTTCATCAAGTGCCTCTGATGAAGATCCGTCCCTGGTATTCCGCCTGATCTCCTCCTGCACAAGATCTGACCAAAGTCTTTCCCATCCTAGCAATTTCTCCTGACCATTGACAGAGTCCTGATAGGAATGCCAACTTTTTAGAAGACCAAGAAGAGCCAATCTCACCAAGTCCTCATCATCAACAGTCACCCCCACACTTCCCAGCTCATCCCGACATTGAGTGAACTTCGTGAGATACTTGGGCATACTGTCTCCTTTCTCACACTTAATGTTTCTGAGTTTATCCTTGACCACCAAATTCCTCTAGTCGCTCTTTCTTTGGAATATATCTGTCAACGCTTTCCACATCAAGTATGGAGAAGTCTTTCCATGCAGGATGGACACAATGTGATCCTTCACGCCCTCCAACAGAATCCTTCGACACTTTGCTGTCTTCTTTTGCCAAACCTCAACGTGAGCAGCATCAGTAGGCTTTGGGACCTCAACCTCTATGAACTCCTTCAGCCCATTGTCATCTAACACCGCCTCCATCTTGTCTTTCCATGCAATATAATTCGAGCTGCCCTCAAGAGCATACTCTAATCGCAATCTGTTGAAAGACATTTCAACTTTGACACCAAGAAAACACTGCTGCAAATTCGAATTCCACCAGCTCAAAACTCAACCGCTTCTGATCTAAAATTCGTGAGAAAAAAGTATTTCTCATACAGAGATTGACTGTATGGGATTTTACCGGATATCTCACCTTCCAAAGGGAGGATGAATCTAGAGGCTACCTGGCCCGATTACAGACTCTGCTTGAATAAATAAAATGTAAACACTTTATGAATAATAGATCTGATGATCAACTCTGCTCTGATACCATGTAGAAATTTTGAATAATATGACACTTATTCACAGAGATTATCCCAATTATATACTATTGTGGAATGCATGCATAATACATAACCTCCTCTACATTGATCATCAATTTTTCGGAATTAAAAACAATGAAACATCAATCGCATGCGCACATTAACACAATATGTAATCCGGGGAAAGCATACAGTTGAAAACCCCACACTATCTGTATCTTATAGTGATAAAGAACATGTAACAATACATAGTATAATACTCCTCACAAGTACTTAGTACTATCTCCACCTGCTACACACAAACTAGCTCAGATCTGAATCAAGTCACACGTTCAAATATCCTCCGCTGTCTACCTGCCTCTACTGCGGAATCCAAATCAAGAATAGTAATGATCCAAGCTCGTTTTCCTTGGCTTGTACTACACAATCCTCATTCGAAATATCCATCAATTCATGTGAAAATCTCATGCACAAATATAGTCACAACTGATAGCAGTCTCAACCTCTAACACCTGTCTCCACTGAACTGTCCATGCATTGAGTTAACTGATGTATGATTTAGTTGCTTTATGAGTTAATAATTAGTGAATTAATTAACAATTAATTCACATCACTCATCACTAGTGTATTTGTGGTTAAACTAAATACAACTAGTTCAACCAAGTCAAACTGAACACAACTCCATCAACTCCTCAATCAACTCCACCAAACTCAATCACTTGAGTTCTAACAGAAGTCCATCATGCAATAGCTCAACTGACCCATAAGAAAAGTGTATTTCCTTCTGATAGCTGCATGTGCCACATCCATAGCTCGAATTGAAGTGCTCCAAGAGGATAAGATAATGTTTATAGTCCAAATATTATTATGAGCTAATAATATTCGGCTGTTCTATTTTTAGCATGGCAGTCTAAAAATAGACTCCGCCCATATGTCTAAAAATAGAAGTCCATCTATTTTTACCAACATGACCAATCATCCACAAATAGCATCCTGCAACTCATAGACTATGATCCATATGTATAAAAATAGACATAGTTTAAAAATACACTTTACGCCAAAAATAGCTTGCGGGCCCACTTAGTGAAGGCAACTCCTTTCCACTAAGCTCCATCATCTTGTTGCATTCTCAACACTAGCTGCATCCTAAGTTTTTGTATACATACGGTAAGGCCTAGAAACTGAAACATAATTCAAGATCAACTCTAAAATGAACTGAATGAACTTAATAATGCATTGGAACATAACACACACTATTTAGAGGTCTAGACTAGATATGTGCTCCGGTGTCGTTAAACCTAGTCACTATTGTTTTCACTCAAGGTTGGGTGATTCCTCCTTCTGTGACTCAATATCGGTCTAGTACAGAATTGTGCTCCCAGTACCATCGACTATATGTTGGGAGACCCCACTAGGTTATCATCCTATATCCCTAGGAAGCCGTGTCTGCCGCCTTGCAAACCGTAACACACCGAACACAGTGTTCGGGAAGATTAACTGCCATATGAAAGTCCTTGGTTTTCATATGATTGCCAAGGTGTATATGCAATTTTATGGGATGTTTGGTAAACCCTTTGCCTAGTTTCTCTAGAGTAGTCACTTTCATTCCTTTTCAGACTCTTTAAAAGAAAAGGTCCATCTGAGCACTTGTCCTTTCAAGCTCATTAAATATTCGAAGACGACTAGAGTCATCTTTTCATCCTTTTCTCGACTCTTTAAAGATGAAAAGGTCAAGTTTTGTTCCTGTGTCTTAAAATTTATTCGGCCACATTCACACTTACCATGTTACATCTGATTGCATTTTAGTTTGCGTAGGGTTATTTCTCCTTATTTGATTAGTTTTCCCTAAGGATTTTGAGTTAAATCATCATGGTGGAATCACTGATCCCGTCTCCCATTCCAAGCAACCAAGGGTCTCCATCTTCTGTCGCTCCTGAGGTACTGGTTGCTAGTGATACTCTTCCTATTATTCTGAGCATCCAACTGCTTAAATCTCACACTCCAGAAGATGAGTCTTACAATATTCATTGGAATCCCGTTTGGGAGCCTTCTGAAGAAGACTTTCCCCTTACTCCTCCTGGTGTTTCGGTCCCAATGTCTTCTTGTGACATGGATGAGACAAATCCCATTGCGAGTGAAGATTCCTTTATGGCAAGTGGTGAAATTCCTATACCTACAGAAACATCACCCTTCCATGTCACCTCTCATGGTATCACGCTACCTCTACGATATAATGCTCTGGCTGATATCATAGGCTCTAGGTCTCCCCTTACAAGTTCCATGTGGTCTCGTATTGTCACTCCGACTTCAACATCTTTCACTCCTCGGATTCACAATGTAACATTTTTCCTGACTATTCCAACTGTTTGTGTGGCTTCCTCAGCCCTTGTTGTTAGTGCCATTACTACATCTTCAGTTGTGACCACTGTTGCTGGACCTTTGGTAGGTCCTTCAAATAGTGGCCCCTCGACACCCATATCTGCGGTTGTTGACCCTAGCCTTAGTGCCCACCTTCTTATGATCAATATATTCAAATTCCTCAAAATCTAGATCCACAAAATATGTATAATTACTATGATTCTCGAGGAACTCATATTTATCACCCTGGACCCATAGCATCTCAACCTGTGGTTGAGGTCTCAATTTCATTGTCTATTGTTTGGGGTACCACAGCTTATCATGGTGGCCAAGTTTAGTCTTCAAATTTTCAAGGACCACCCTATCAAGATCAACCATCTTACGGACAACAGTCTTTCGGATATCCATACTATGGGCAACCTTATTTAGGGCAAACTATCGGCCCACAAGGACAACCCATTCAGGGACAACCTTTGGCCTTCAGTGGGTCTTCTTTTACATACTTCAGAAAACCTTTTGGTAACCCAGGATGACCTTACATTCAACAAGGCCAACCTAGTACCCAACAAGGCCACCCTTTTGGACAAGTTGGTCAGCCTTAAATTCAACAAGGCCAACCAATTGTTCAGCCTAATCAACCATTTGGTTAGTCTGGACAACCTGCGGTTGCACAGGGTCAACCCAATATATAGCAAGTTCAAACTTTTAGGTAGATGGGCTAACCTCAACCTCAACTGGGCCAACCTTCTAGCCAAATGGCTCAACCTCCATCTTCTCAAGGACATCCATCTAGGCCTGCTCAACCGGGCACTCAAACGCTCGTTGTTTGTCAAGCTCCACCCAGTTTTCAGCCCCAGTCTGGGCTCCAGACCTAATCTAGTCTCCAAATTCAGGTTGGATCCAAAACCCAATCTGCTTATCAAACATAGTCTGGTCCCTAGGCTCAGTTTCTAGCCCAGCCGCCTTATGGTTTTCAGCAATCCCAAGGGCAAACCCAATTTTCCCCATATCAAAATTATCAACCGCTGCAGGTTAATCCTTGTCAGAATTTCCAACAACCATATGCTGCTCCTGCAAGCCAAGTTGGTAATCAGTGGAATGCTGGGGGTCAAATCTAGGGTCAACTGTCTAGTTATAGTTATAATCCCTATGGAGAGAATCCCTACGGACAAAACCCTTATGGGCCAAATCCATCCGGACAAAATCAATGGGGGCAACAAGCAACTGGATGGAACTCTGGTAGTACTTCTTACCCGTGGCCTTAGATGTCCTTTAACCCTCAATTACCCTTTTAGCAATGTTGGAATTACCAAATGTGTCCAAACTAACAAATGATCCCATTCTTCATAATCCGTACTGGCCACTTGTTCCAACTAAAATCCCAAGTGATTGTCCCATGTTTGATGGTAAATCTGGAGAAGATCCCCAAGCTCATGTCATGACTTATCACCTATGGTGTTTGTCTAACTCATGGCTTGATGATTCAATCTCACTCTACCTTTTTCAATGGACTCTCACTAGCTCTGCTGCTAAATGGTATATTGAGATAGCTTGCGGATCTTTTCAGGACTTTAACTCGTTGGCTATGGCATTTTTAACCCATTTTCAGTTGCAGATTCAATATGAAATGGGCACACATCTCCTGACATCCCTAAAATAGAACACGGTCATGCATATCTTTGATCATATCCATGAATGGAGGAGACGTTGCTGTCTGATTAAGTTCTGGATTCTTGATCAGCTTCTAACTGATTGGTTCACAACCTCATTTTTTGGTCTGATAGCCCAGGACATTGCTATGGGGGAATGTGTATCTGAAGAGTAAGCTATCACATGTGTTCAGTACCTTGACCTGGTTTACTCCTAGTTTGGTACACTATATGATTATTTTCCTGATGCTCTGAGGCTCGGAACTTCCAAAGCCCCATCAACACCATCTGTTGATGGTGTCATCAGTTCTTTCAATATGTCCTCTAAGAAATCTTCCACAAACCCTATGAAGAAAAAGTAGAACACTTTGAATGGATATGCTTCTCAGGCTGTATCCAATTCTGGTAACACTTCCGAGGTTAACGCCATTCAGTTCACCATGGCGGACAAAGCTTCGAAAGGAAAGAAGAAGGGAAAGGGAAAGAATAAGGCCGATCAACTAAAGCAAGATTCCCCTAAACCTCCACCCCAGGAAGGTGCCAAACACAAGCCTAAGTATCCTTACCTTATTTGTGATGAGGATCACTATACTAAAGACTGCCCAAGGTGGTTTGAAGTTAGTCATTTGTTAAAAGGTAACTCTAGGACTCCTGTCATGCTCAAAGACCTTTTCCCTCGTAGCAAACTCAAATGGTGGCTGATCCATATCAATCCTCCTCTCCCTTTGGTTCTCATTTATTTATGGCTGGGACAATTCCCGTCCACATTACTGCTCGGTCAAAAGAATATCCTTTGCCTTCCAGGAAGGAAATTGAGGTCCCCTCTAGTGCTCCTCTGTCCAGTTCTGGTCCTCTCCATATTGAACGACCTAGCACTGAGGCAGTCATCCGACCTCGTCCTAAAGGGGTACTCTGGAAGTCTTCCTACAACCCTAATGCTCGTGCTTCTTAGCACTATAGCATCATTGAGGACTTAGCCCAGGCTCGATCAGCTATGTCTGCATTAGAGGTCCTTGAGAGTTGCCCCTCTTAGAGGAAGTCATTGCTATCAACAATCGGTGGCATTGACCTGGCCGACTCGGATTTGATCACTTTTGGCCTAGACAGTCATGTACTGAGACCACCTCACCAAATTTCCTTCCTTATCTAGGTCATCATCAATTCTAAAATGATTCACCGCACGGTCATTGATGAAGGTTCTTCTACTTGCATTATGTCTATTGCTTGTTGGAAGACTATCGATTCTCTAACTCCGAGCCAGTCTCCCACGACCTTGGAAGCCTTTGATGGGAGATAGTCTCGTCCTTATGGTATACTCCAGTGCTTGCCTATTACTCTAGTAGGGAAGATGGTCGAAGTGGAGGTCGAAGTTGTCGATGCCAATTTAACTTACAACCTCCTTTTAGGATGAAGCTGGACATATGCCATGTGAGCCGTGACTTCATCTCTATTTTGTGTTATTTGCTTTCCTCATCAAGGGAAAATTGTCACAGTAGACCAGTTGTCCTTCTTTGCCTCTTCCTACTCCGATGGCAACATGCCTTTCATGGAGCATACCTTGGTTCCATGTGAGAGTCTGGGAGCTAGACTCTTTAAAGATCCTACCCTTTTGGGTGTTTTTTCACTCCCACCTCCCAACACCACTCCTGTTAATATGATTTCTGTTCACTCTAATCCTTGGGTTCTTCTTCCTGTTGATCAGATAGAATCCTAGGGTGATGAGATGTCATTGAGTCCTGCCGAGCTCAACTACGTCGAAATTGTTTCCGTATCGGCTTCATCCCTTGAACCTGCTCCTTCGAGTAGAGCTCTCAACTCATATGTTCAATCCCCTTGGCTTGGAGATGACACTTCTTTAGACCCTTTAAAAGAAGTTTTTCCTTCTGATGAAGCGATTATTGAGACTATGTCTTTCGAGGAACCCCCTTTGTCTAATCATCACCATCGTTCCTCGTTTCTCCCTACCCATTGGGAAATGCTTACCTGTCTCAAGTAGTTTTCTCCTTGTCTCCCTCCCCAACCCCTTCAGACACCCATCCAAATTCATCAAGTGTCTTCCGAAGGGAATATGGGGAACATTACGCAAACTCAACCAGTCAACATCTCTATTAACCCAGGGATTGTTGAGCACATTCATGTTGGAGTAACTTGTACTCTAGAGGAGATTTAGCTTTATACTGATCTTTTTCGCGAATTTCGTGATGTGTTCACTTGGTCTTATGAAGAAATTCCTGGAATTGATCCTAGCATTGTGGTGCATGAAATACCTATGTATCTGGGTGCCAAACCTGTCCAAAAGCATCTACACCCCATGCACCCTTGAAAGGCTACAACTATTAAAGAAGAAGTTGAAAAGCTTCTTAAGGCTGGCTTCATTTACCCTATCCTACTCACATATTAGGTTTCTAATATTGTCCCTGTGACTAAAAAACAGGGCACTATTAGGGTATGTGTTGATTATTGCGACATTAATCATGCCTGTCTCAAAGACAACTACCCTACACCCTTCATTGACCAGCTCATTGACGAGTGTGCTAGGAGTGAGATATATTCATTCATGGATGGATTTTCTAGTTATAACCAGATTAATATCTCACCTACAGATCAACACAAGACCGCCTTTATCTATTCGTGGGGCACTTTCGCTTATAAAATGCTCCCATTCGATTTAAGAAATGTCGGTGCTACCTTCCAATGTGCAATGTTTTATGTGTTTCATGATATTCGACACATTGTGAAACCTTACCTGGATGACTTTCTAGCTCATTCAGTGAAACACCAAGACCATCCAAACCACCTTCGCAAAATTTTTCTTCACTATCGACATTATCGTATCCATATTAATCCACATAAGTGCATCTTCTACGTGGAATCCGGTAGACTTCTTGAGTTCATCGTCTCCCGGAAGGGTATTCGTTTGGATCCCCTTAAATTTGAAGTCATCCTGAATCTCCCTCCCCCTGCTTCTTTGCAGCAATTACAAAGTTTGCAGGGTAAAGTAAATTTTCTATGATGATTCATTCTAAATTATGCTGAAGTGGCCAAAGGCTATACGCAGTTATTAAAGCGGGATATCCCTTTTCGTTGGGATACCGCTACACAAGAGTCATTCAAGCACCTCAAGGCCCTCCTTGTTCCTCTGCTCTATTGTTACATCCGCCTGATTATCACCGTGACTACACTCTTTATTTAGCCGATGCTAATATCACCATCAGCATGGTTCTAGTCCAAGATGATGATGATGGTACTGAGCATGTCATTTACTATCTCAGTCATAATTTACTTGATACGGAAACTCGATATGCCTATTTCGAGAAGTTGGAATTGGCCGCTATTTGTGCCGTCCAACGTTTCCGCCACTATATTTTATTGCGCACCATGATGGTGATTTCTGATTGCAACCCAATGATGTGCATCTTGTCATGTTAGTTATTGGGGGGGAAATACTCAAAGTGGATTGTCATCCTTCAAGGGTTCGACTTGGAGTTCACTACAGCCAAGTCTAAGAAGTCCCTCGTCTTCGCTGAGTTGCTTTGCTCCCTACCATATGTTACCGCGCCCTCTCGGTTAGAGGACCATATTCCGGATGAATATATGTTTTTCATTAGTACCCTCGATCCTTGGTACGGGGATATTATTGTCTATCTTTAGATGTCCTCTTTTCATCCAGATTTTTCCAAGGATGCTCAGTGATGGATTCGCCATCATTCTCAACCTTATCGAATTATTGGGGACACCCTATACCATCTCGGTGCTAACTCTGTTCTCTGCCAATGTTTAACATTCGAGGAGGCCGAACGAGTTCTAAATGACTACCATTTCGGCACCTGTGGTGGTCATAAGTCTAGGTATGATCCTACTCAGAATATCCTCCGTGTTGGTTATTTTTGGCCATCTATTTTCAAGGATTGTGTCCCTATCGCCCGCTCTTGTCATGGGTACCAAATATATCAATGGAAGATGCGTGCGCCTCCTACTCCTTTGCACCCTATCATTACCATCAGCCCTTTTTCCAAATGGGGCATTAATTATATGACCTGTAACCCTCGTTCGGCTAGGGGGCATGGGTATATCATCATTGTCGTTGATTATTTCACAAAATCGGCTGAAGCGATGCCTACACTATCCGATGATAGTTAGACAGTGGCGTAGTTTTTATTCAATCATGTCATTTGATGATTCGGAGTCCCCCAGGCTATCGTCATTGATCACCACAAACATTTCCATGATCATATGATGACTGAGTTAACAACCCAGCTGGGCTTGCAGCATGATAGCTCAACATTGTACTATCCTCAGGCCAATGGCCAAGTGGAAGCTGTCAACAAAATTTTGGTCATGATGCTTCAACGCAACATTGGCATGCACAAGTCCAACTGGCATTTGATGTTGTTTTCCGCTTCATGGGCCTACCGAACTTCAGTGAAGGATGCCACCAGGTTCACCCCGTTCTAATTGGTTTACGGTCTGGAGGCTACCCTTCCGATTGAGTGTGAGATCCCTTCTCTTAAATTAGTCGTCGAATTACTCCCCAACACTACTCCGGTAGAAGAACGTCTTCTTTACCTAGAGTGATTAGACGAGACCTGTCGACTAACCTCTCTAGCCATTTAAGCGTAGAAGAAGAGAGTGAAAACTCACTTCAATCAAGCTGTCAATCCTTGTTCTTTCATTGAAGGAGACTTAGTCCTAGTTTATGATCAAGAAAATGATAAGCTGGGGGCAGGCGAACTCGAGCCTATGTGACATGGGCCTTACATTGTGAAATGAGTTTTACAAAAAGGGGCATATGAGCTGATTGATTATGAAGGGAGTCATCTAGATAAGCCTCAAAATGGGCTTTATCTGAAAAAATATTATGCGTGAATCTCGTGCATTTCATTTGTACATACGTGTGTTTTCAGCAGGTGTGTTGTCAGTGTGTGTTTTCATGTTTAGCTTGGTGTGTAGGCATAATTGCTGCATATTGTGTCTTTTTTCTTCTTGTGTAGATGTTTGGTACACCTTACATTGGTTTCGTTGATGGTGCCTGCCGCAATACCCGGAACCATTCTTTTGTGGCATGGGTGATCTACAATCCTCACAGTAAGTTAGTAAGCCTTCAAGGTGTTTGTCTAGGTTACACCACAAACAATGTCGCTGAATATAGTTTTGTTATTGAATTACTGACCGAGGCTATAAACCTCGATATTTGTGCATTGGTTGTGAATCTGGATTCTTAACTTGTTGTCCACCAGCTTAACGGGCATTATTCCATCAGAGATCATCACATTTTAAGGTTGTATTTATGTGTTAAATTATTGAAAAGAAATTTTTATTTTATTACATATCAACACATTCTAAGAAGATTAAACACATTAATTGATGCATTAGCAAATCATGTATTAGACAGACATTTATGCAACATGTAATCAAAACAGTATATGGAAGCATTCAAAACACAATAATGAACCATAGAAATATGTATATATATATATATATATATATATATCGTGTGGTGCACTGAGGTGCTCAAAAAATAAGTGTATATGTTAAAATAAAGTATGTGCTCTCCATACATCTGAGATACATGTCTCTAAAAAAAATTAGTAGAAAATAAAACCTAGGCATCTACTACGGTGAGTTATGCTCTCTGTAGCACACCACTACTCGTGCGACTCGTCTCAAGAGTCTATGCACCCTAGGTATCACCCCTACTGTATGTATCTGATACTCTATAGGGACCTCTTCGATCCTGTTGTAATCAGGGATCCCCTCTGTCAGACCCTCAAGATTATGGGCCACTATCTCCACTAAACTGCAAGATAGGGGAACCAAGGCCAGCTCTCTGATGCCTTGTGGATCCCTCTGTGCCTCTGGAGCTAGTTCCACAGGCCTCCCTGGTCCCACATCTGCAAGTAACATAAGATACATTATTAAGACATATGCATAAAAAATCCAAAAAAAACATCATAAAAGACAAAATACAAAAATAGTGTGATCAAGTGTTTTACCTCCATCGTCCCACTGCTCACCAGCGGGTAGTTGCATGTTAGGGTCTCCACGAAAATCCATACCTGCATATGGCCAGTCCTCAATGAAGATCGTCTGGCGATCCAACCACTCTTGGAATAGTTTCCCCCATGACACTAGTCGTCTGCCACCCCCTCGCTGCATGACATGTGCCGAGTGAGTGATCCAGGTCTCCCATAGTCTAGGTCTGTCCAAGTCCATGTCCTGTAACTGAAGTGCCGGCACTCGCTCCAGCATGAGCAAGATCAAAATAGACCCGTAACCAAACTACTTCACCTCCCTGCGACGACATTTGGTGAGCTACCTCTTCATGTTAATGGTCACTGCTTCCGCCTAGTTGTACATGGTCAGGTTGAGGCAATCAAGAGCCAACCAGAGATGGGTCTTTGTTGCCTCGTGTTGGGCTTGGGAGCCCGCTGCCCTCGTCACCGTAAAGACAACCAAGTGAACAACTAGGTCCTCTACCATTAGAATTGCCAATTTCCCACTAGAGCTTAATTTACATGCCCCTGGGCACACCCGTGCTATCAACATGTCCAATGATTCGCCGCTAGTTCGTTGGCCCTCTAGAATCGACCTCTTGCCATGATGGGATAATTTGGTCAGGAAATATATATCTGTAGCATCAAACTTAATGTCTCTGCCCTGGATAATGAACTTTTCGTTCGTTGGGTTCCAAGCATGAATTAGCAACTCTAACAAGTCGGGTTGGGCCCGAAGATGTGGAGTGAGGGAAAATTTCAGTAATCCACAAGCACGTAAAGCTTTTCGACACCCGGCATCATGGAATGCTTGTTCATCATTAATATCGTGAATTTGTTCTTGCCACTCAAATGCCATGTTGCCCTGCATTGCAAGAAAAATGAATTAGAACTCTCTTAATAAGCTTAAAACCATAAATTATAAAAAAAATTAACTTGACGACATCGTCACAGCTGTTTTCCAAACAACGGTGATAGCTTGAGCTCAATAGTTCATTTTTCCCATGATCGTTGCGAGAGTACATCTATCTCTCGCGATGATCACAGAGGTAGTGCATGTCACAAAGTTCAGTCGTCACTAACCCGGGCGGCTTTTCTGCGACGACCGAGAGGCGGACTCGGATTTGAAAATCCAACTAAAACCACCTATATAATACCGAATTGCATAAAAAAACCACCCAAATGTAGTGTAAGGAATAATGTACTTACTTGGAGCAAGTTTTAGGAGGAACCGTGGACAGTTGAGGCTAAAATCGACTTGAGAAGTCTGCTCAGGTTGGTGCTCCAAAATGCCCAAAGGGTAAAAATGCACAATGTAAACGGTAAAAAATGAATTACCACACCCCTTTTTATAGTAATTTTTTGAAAAATTAGGAATTACACTTTAGGGTGTGGGTTTTTTGCATTTATATCATATTTTTAATTAGGGTTTTTGCGTTTTTGGCCATATTTCTGCTTATATAATCTATTTATGTTGGATGGGTCTTACGTTTGATGTGTTTTGTGTAGGACTACAGGTGGTGGGATTATGCCATACTTTGTATACACTTGGTCCATATTTTTTGCAAAGTCCTCTTTAAGCTCTTTTTTTACTCAAAAGACGAAAATATTACCGAGTTGTTCCTTTTGACTCGTTAAACGAAATAAGAGGTGGTCCACTTTGAGCTCTTTTCCAACCATATAAACATGAAAAGATTGCCAGACTTTTTTCGTTTCGGGTTCGATATTGGTTATGAAACGACATGACTTTGATCACTTTTCTACTCTTTCGGATCAAGGTCACTAATGACGAAAAGTACTCCTTGATTGTAATGGTCAAGTGGTTCTCTCGAGTATTATTTTATAATTTTTTGAGCTCGAGGGACACAAATTTACGAAAAAGGACCCCCTTGGAGTTTTCTTTTCCATGTCTTTTTCAAACTCTCAAAACCTGAAAAATACTTTCGAGTTTTACCTATGTCGGACTCGTTAAACCCTGATGACATTGGACTCGTCACCATGATGAGACTCGAGCTTCTCCTCCCTAGGGCTCGTTAAACTATTACTAGGTTGGATTCGACTGAAGGTCGAACTTATATTACAAGCATATGCTATCCCCTTCAAGATTGTTTCCAAAAATAATTGGCGTACTCGCCAACAATGGTGGGGGAAAAATTGGAAGTTGTCATTGGTTACCTGCGGCAGCTAGTCACTCTTGAACATTGAAACTTTTGCCTATTGTCGGGTTGGGATATCCATACATCGTCATTTCACCTTCTGGAGTTTTGGGCTGCCATTTAGCCTTATTCCATCTTATCCATGTTGTCTCCATCAAGCCTCTGATCCCTTGGTACCTGAATGCTACCACCATCTGGAGTCGTGTCACCGACATGTTCAAGAGTATAATCATTCTACAGTTCACATCCTTACCTCCTCCTCTGATACTCTTCTTCACCATCTACCACTTGTTCCTTATCTCGTGTCATTGATGGGGAAACATTATGGCCCTCCTACGATGGATCGTCTCTTGTCGATGCCATATATTATCCAAGAGACTGATCTAGAGATCCCCTTTGGTACCTTGGAGCTTGCATGCCTCAATGGCAAGTTCTTTACACCTGACGATTGACTTTCATCATTTTTCGTCGATTAGGTGATTCCACGAGTGTTCTACTTCATCTCATTCTTCACACATCGTGGATTGTACTATACAATACCTTGAGAGCCATTAGCATTATTAGTGATTTCTCTCATGATTTTTAGCGGTTTTCATCATTGACCAGTAATCAAGTGACTTTCTATCATGCTCGACTTCAGCACATTTGTTCACATGCTAGAATTTGTATTATGATCGATTGGGTTTCAAGACCCCAAACTAAGATTACACATGTTTGGGCTACATGGATCAGTTCGTGATCACATACATGACTCTTTCATGGATGGCTGCGACCATACCTGAGTCTTCATGGATGGCTGCGACCATACCTTTATCATTATCATGGTCTTCCTAGCTGGGTGGCTACGTCCATACCACAGACCAAGTTTGTATGCCTTTTGGATGGTTGTGCCTATGCCTAGGCTACATGTATTTCACTATCAGAGATATCAGTTGTACTTGTGCCCGCAGGTTCTTCCAGATGGTGTTCTAGTTCAGACAGTTTCGTAAAGCGTTTCACCCCTCCCACTCTCTCAGGATTCATACTCTAGGGAGCATCTATTACATAGTAATTTGTCACTGCCTTCACCTCAGTCCTTCTACCATGTCATGTGTCCAGTGAAACATGCTCATATTAAACAAATGCTCTCTTATGTTGCTAATTGACCCCCATTTCATAAGTTTTCTGCCTCGTCGTGAGAATACATTTTATACATGCAATGTACCCTTATCATAAACAATCCTGTCACGACCCCGTCGTGAAAGTACATCTGTTTCCCATGACGGTCGGATTTCATGCCCCAGCATGAGGCTATTAGCTATCTTTAGTGACGGTTGGACTGTATACATTGCTCCCTAGCGATGTAGGCACTAAAGCTTAGTTAGCTACCAACAACGATCCATATTGGGTGAATTCATTCCAACAGTCGGCCTTATGGATGTCTCTAGACCTGGTTGTTGGGTCAATTTGGGTTGCCCTTCCCACTATGGCATGGTAGTTCTGTCTTTTGTGCTACCTGCCCTAAGGATAAGCCCCCTCTCTCATTTCATGGAGACTCCTTATCCTATAAAATCACTCACCATTGCTATCATCTGCTAGTTCTTTTGGTTGTACAATGCAGCTGTTGATTTTGGGTTTGATAGATAGTTTTGGTGTGAGTGTGATAGGTGTGGGATTGCTTTGTAGTTTGCAAGAAGGTGTGGAGTGCCCTTAACCTTGTGTGAAGTTTGAGAATAAGAGAGAGAGAGAGAGTTTGCTATTTGGGAGACCCATCTTTGAGAGTGAATGCTT
The DNA here is from genome assembly GCA_031772625.1 of Pinus tabuliformis. NCBI lineage: Eukaryota > Viridiplantae > Streptophyta > Pinopsida > Pinales > Pinaceae > Pinus > Pinus tabuliformis. The sequence goes on from CM062815.1 coordinate 19,997,401, forward strand.
GAAGAAACACATTGGTTGGACCCTCTGAGAAGGCTTGTGACGTTAAGACTTGGTTGTAAGCTTTTCTCTTGATTTATCATTAATACAATCAATGATCATTTCCTATGTCTTGTATGCAATTTACTTGATAGCTCATGACTTCTTGACTTTATGGGTAAATAGATCGTTGTTGTTTCTTGGTTATGTGCTCTATTGTTTCTTTGTGGTGTTTTAGGTTGATCGCTAGTTAAGGAGAAGGATACGGAAGCTGGAGCAACACAACAGAACTTCATCGACCACTGGTTTGAGGTAGGCCTCCAACGATGACTATTTAAGGGAATGCACAAGTCTCTTGGATAATGAGTTGGCGTCGACAAAAGACGATGCATCGTGGGAGGGCCATAATGTTTCCCCCATCAATGACATGAGAGAAGGAACAAGTGGTAGATGGTGAAGCAGAGTATCAGAGGAGGAGGTAAGGATGTGAACTACAGAAGGATTATACTCTTGAACATGTTGGAGACACGACTCCAGAGGGTGGCAACATTCAGGTACCAAGGGATCAGAGTCTTGATGGAGATAAAATGGATTAGATGAAATAAGGCTAAATGGCAATCCAAAACCTCGAAAGGCCAAATGACGATATATGGATATCCCAACCCGACAAGAGGTAAAAGTGTCGATGTTCAAGAGTGACTAGCTGCTGCAAGTAACCAATGACAACTTCCAAATTTTCCCCCACCATTGCTGGCGAGTACCCCAACTATTTTTGGAAACAAGCTTGAAGGGGATAGCATATGCTTGTAATATAAGTTCGACCTTCAATCAAATCCATCCTAGTAATAGTTTAACAAGCCTTAGGGAGGAGAAGCTCGAGCCTCATCATGGTGACGAGTCCGATGTCGTCATGGTTTAAGGAGCCCAACATAGGTAAAACTCGGAGTACTTTTCACATTTAGAGAGTTTGAAAAAGGCATAGGAAATAAAACTCTAGGGGGGTCCTTTTTCATTTGCTAGTTTGTCTTTATGAGTAAATAGATCATTGTTGTTTCTCGGTTACGTGCCCTGTCATTTCTTTCTGGTGTTTCAAGTTGATCACTGGTTAAGGAGAAGGAAACAGAAGCTGGAGAAGCACAACGAAACTTCATTGACCACTGGTTTGAGGTAGGCCTCCAATGATGACTATTTAAGGGAATTGATTATTGTTTTGTCCTTGCTATGACTAGAACCACTCTAGGGCTAGAGGGGTTGCCTCTATCCACAGAGGGAACACTTTCCTACATCACAAGTTGGTGACTCCACTGGGGAGCAATGTATACATTCCAACCATCGCTAAAGATTGCTAATAGCCTCGTACCAGGGCATGAAATCGGACTGTCATGGGAAACAAATGTACTTCTGTGATGGGGTCATGATAAGATTGTTTATGATAGGGGTCTGTTGTGTGTATTAAGTGTATTCTCGCGACAAGGTAGAAAACTTAGGAAATGAGGGTCAATTGGAAACATAAGAGAGCATTTGTTTAATATGAGCATATTTCACTGGACACATGACACAGTAGAAGGATTGAGGTGACGGTAGTCACAAATTACTGTGTAACAAGTTCGACACGATATGTTGCAGGGAGCATGTAGCTTGAGATGGAGGGACTAACCTTCCACGATGGGAGTAGCATGTCGAGATTGCGACGGATGTGGTTGATGATCATGGATTGAGGAGAATTTTTGATATATGACATACCAATGGAGTATATGCCTTCGTATGGATATCTTGGTGACACGTGGTTGTCGGAATGAGAGATTGTCGAGGACGAAAATGATTTCAAGTGGGGGAGAATGTAGGGCCCACGAGCTACAGGGCATTCGGGCGCACAGGCGGTTAGACAAGCTACGGCATGGTGCGAGAACCTGTAAAGAGAAACAATGAAAATGCAATGTGTTTTGGTGGAGACATGTGTTTATAACCCGTGGGCAGTCCCAAGCGAGCCGACGGGCAGGTGAACTAACGGGAGGGCCGACGGGCGAGCTAACGTGTGAGCCAACTTAATGATGGGTGGGAGAGCATGGATGAATGAGTGGGCCAACGAGTTAAGGAGAAAAAACCAATGCATTGTGGGCAATCATGGATGAACGAGTGGGCCAACGAGTTAAGGAGAAAAAACCAATGCAATGTGGGCGAGTTGGTGGGTCGGCCTACGTGCCCCCACACAACGTTCGATGGGTATACATAACACGGAGGTGAATTCGAAAGGAGGCATTCAAACTTGGACAAAAAGTCTTCGTGAGAGGTGCAAGCTAAGTCTGTTGTGGAGGTGTAGTTCGGCATGTGGATGTGCCCGCACGATGGGCATGTCGAACCACAACGTATTGTGCAGACCAAGTGAATCGAACAGGGCATTCATGCAGGGTTGAATGATGGGTGAACCGGATAGGGCATTCGTGCAGGGCTGAACGATGGGTGAACTAGATAGGGCATTCGTGTAGGGCTGAACGACGGGCATGTCGGGTGACTCGATGAGGGCATCCGTCGAATGAAATGAAGGGCCAGTTGGTGGTTCATGCAGGACGACATGGTCAGGGTATCTACCAAACGAGGGGGTGGTCGAACCAGAGGCGTGAATGGGAGTTTTTGTAGGTGGTACTACATGCGGCCCACCAAACGAAGGGAGGTCAAGACTATGAACGGGAGTTCGGGTGAGAGGCGACATAGGTGCGTGTGCACCTGCCAAACGAAGGCACAGTTGAGTTAAACGATAATGTCAGGCTGGGTAAGTTGGTGAGGGTGTTCGCTAAACAAATGGTTAATGAGACGGGTGAAGTGTGATGGGTTGTGAATGAAGGCGACCAATGCACAGACGTGCTGGGTAGGCGTGCACTGTGACACGGGTGGGCGCCCAAGTTGGGCAAATAGCACGAAGAGTTAAACAAACGCGTTTAGGGGTGAACGAAGAGTTGGGCAGAAAATGCGGTGACCTTTTGGAGGTGCTGACGAGCTGGGCAACTGAGTTTGCTGATGAAGTTTTAAAATTGGCTAAGTGTAAATTTGGGGTTTCCTCCAAGATTTAACTTGTACATGAAATTTACATATATTGATATATGGGTAGACTCACATCGGGGAGTTTCCCCTCCCTTTATATTGTTGTGAATTTCTATATGTTAATGTTGTTATGATGGATGTTCATGGTTTTCATCATGTATAAAGGATAAAATAATACTTGGTAACAAAAAATAAACTAAGTACGAATGTTAGGAATAGTCCATGACCGTGAGTATTGGTGAAAAGAAAAGGGTCGGTGGTGTTGCACCTCACTATAGCGTGGCTAGAATATTATTTCCAGTGTAGGGGTGTGATAGAAACAAAGGGACAAGGGAGTGCTGGGCAAACGAGCTACACGAATGTGCACAAAGCCCACCCTGAGTCAAAACATAGCATTTTTGATACTGGCTCATGTGCCCAGGCGTGCTCTCACACTCAACAACCCACCCGAACAATTTTACACAGACGCCCTCACCCGACCCACCTGAACGAGTTTACACGACGCCCTCACCCAACCCACCTGAATGATTTTACACGGATGCCCTCAAATGACCCGCTCGAATGACCTGCCCAAACGATTTTACATGGATTCCCTCAAACAACCCGCTCGAATGACCTGCCGAAATGAGTTGACATGGACGCCCTCGAATGACATGTCCGAATGAGTTTACATGGGCACCCACATAAATGAAAAAAAAGCACAAGGGAGAGCTGGGCAAATGAGCTACTCGAACATGCACAAAGCCCACCCCAGGTCACAACATAGCATTTTTTATACAAGCTCATGTGCTTAGGTGCGCCCTCACATTGAACGACCTGCCCAAATGAGTTTACACAAATGCCCTCGACCAACCCGCTCGACCTGCCCAAATGAGTTTACATGGATGCCCTCACCCAACCCTCCCGAACGAGTTTACACAGACGCCCTCAAATGACCCGCCCGAACGAGTTGACATGGACGCCCTCAAATGACCCGCCTGAACATCCAACCCAAACGAGTTGACACGAACACCCTCAAACAACCTGCCCGAACGAGTTTACATAGATGCCCTCAAATGACATGCTCTAACGAGTTTATAGGAATGCTCTCGAACGACCCACCCAAATGAGTTTACATGGACGCTATCAAATGACCCACCTGAACGAGTTTACATGGGTACCCACATTACCGAAATGAAGGCACAAGGGAGAGTCAGGCAAACGAGCTGCATGAATGTGCACAAAGCCCACCCCGGGTCACAACATAACATTTTTGATATAGGATCGTGTGCTCCGACACGCCCTCACACTAAATGACACGACTGAACATGTTTACACAGGCACCCTCAAATGACCCTCTTGAATGATTTTATGTGGCAAACGACCCGCCTGAACGAGTTTACAAGGTAAACAACTCGCTTGAATGACTTTACATGGAAAACAACTTGCCCAAATGAGTTTACACAGGCACCCTCAAACAACCTGCCTAAACAAGTTTACACAGCCGCCCTCAAACAACCCACCCAAATGAGTTTACATGGAAAATGACCTTACCGAATGAGTTTACACAGCACCCTCAAATGACCCACCCGAATGAGTTTACATGGCAAATGAACTGCCCAAACGAGTTTACAGGGAAAATGACCCTCAAACGACCTGCCCAAATGATTTTACATGGAAAAAGACCCTCTCGAATGAGTTTACACAAGTGCCCTCAAACAACCCGCCCAAATGATTTTACATGACAAACGACTCACATGAATGAGTTTACACGGGCGCCCTCAAACGGCCTACTCGAACGAGTTTACATGGCAAACGACACACCCGGAATAGTTTACATGGGAAATGACCCCCTCAAACAAGTTTACATGGGAAAGCAACCTGCCCGAATGAGTTTACATGGTAAATGACCTGCCTAAACGAGTTTACATGGGCTCCAATACACGACCGAAACGAAGCCACAAGGGAGAGTTGGGCAAACAGGCTGCACAAACATGCACAAAGCCCACCCTCGGTCACAACTTACCATTTTTGATATGGCCACGTGTGCCCTGATTGCCCTCACAAGACAAGACATGACTCGACCCAACCCAACCCACCCCAATGTGTTTGCACGGGCACCCACACAGCACACGTCCTGACCCAACTAAACAAAATTTGGGGTTTCCATGGGTGTACGACCCGAATGAAAATTGGGGTTCCTGTGGGTGCATGACCCGAACGAAGGCACGAGGGAGCATCAAGAAAACGGGCTGCACAAATGTGTAGATGACACACAGGGAGTCACAGCTTAGTGTTTTTGGCATGACCACATGTGCCCAGGCACCCACACATGGCACGACATGGCCCGACAAGCCCTAGGTGAGATGACTTGACCCGCCTGCACACATTTGCATGGGCACCAACACATGACACGACACGACCTGACCCAAACAAAATTTTGGGTTTCCATGGGTGCACAACCCGAACAAAATTTGGGGTTTCCACGGGTGCATGACCCGAACGAAGGCACAAGGGAGCGTCGGGAAAACTGGCTACACGAATGTGTAGAAGGCACATGGGGGGTCACGACTTAGCATTTTTGGCACTACCACATGTGCCCAAGAATCCATGCATGACACGACCTGACCCGCCCAAATGAAATTTGGGGTTTCCATGGGTGCATGACCCGAATGAAGGCATGAGAGAGCATCAGGCAAACTGGTTGCACAAACATGCAGAAGGCACACAAGTGGTCAAGTCTTAGCAATTTTTTCATGGCCACATTTTCTCGAACACCCACACATGGCACGACATGACTCGACCCGACTCGCTCAAATGCATTTGCACGGGCACCCACACATGACACGACCCGAACTATTCGAACAAAATTTGGGGTTTTCATGTGTGCACGAACCGAACAAAATTTGGGGTTTCCATGGGTGCATGACCTAAGAGAAGGCACAAGGGAGTGTTGGGCAAACGGGCTACACAAACATGCAGAAGACACATGGGTGGTGATGACTTAGAATTTTTGGCACAGCCACGTGTGCCTGGGCACCCACACATGGCACGACACGATTTGACCTGCCCTAGGCGGGCCGACCTGACCCGCCTGAATGAAATTTTCGGTTTCCATGGGTGCACAACCAGAAGAAAGGCATGAGGGAGTGTTAGGAAAATGAGCCACACGAACATGCAGAAGACACATGGGTGATCATGACTTAGCATTTTCAGAATGGCCACGTGTGCCCAGGCACCCACATATGGCACGGTATGGCACAAATCGTCTCACCTGAACGAAATTTGGGGTTTGAATGGGCACATGACCTAATCGAAGGCACAAGGGTAGGAATATCTTTGACTCTAATACATAAATATACCTAGTGTAACATGCCCTTAAGGTCTTCAACATTTTCTTTTGATTCTCCGACTCTTACAAATATCAAAATTACATTTATGAAGACCGAACCCAGTTACGCTTTCTTCAACACCCCCTCTTAACTAGGGAGGTATTCATAAATCATTACAAGGTGTTTGGCTATTTTTCAATATTGAATATTTCACATAAGAGAAACCGGATTGGCAACCCATCTTTTATAGCATCATATTAGTCAACATTTTTCATAGCAAGGCCTTAAATAACAGCTTTATGTCTCATAAGATTAGATCACAATGTTGGTGAGGCCAATGGCTTATAAACACATTAGTCATTGTCTCTCAAGGTACATACCCACATAGGTGTTCCTTGAGTATGACCTTCTAGGACAATTCTTGTCTTGGGTTCCCATCCCTCAAATAATATCACTCCTCTTGCCTACTCTTGTCTTGGATGCCCTACACATCCTCAAGGAGCATCAAATACTAGATGATTACCCAATCCTCCCATTCTTTCTTGCCAAGTGAAGACAAGAATGTTGTGTCTATCTCTTCCCATTGATTGAGGAAGATATGCCCAAGTTTCCTCTGACAAGAAACTTGCCCAAGCTCCTTTGTAGTTGGGAACTTGTTAGAACTCCCTCTTAGCTAGGGACTTGTCCATTCATCAACAACATCTTCTTTGTGGGTCCTTTAGCTGCTTGATCTCCTTCTTTCCTTCGATGTCATGAAGTCTTTCTTTGAACTTCTTCTTGGTAGGGTACCGGCCATTGATCACTTTCCCTCCTGGTTTTTCATGTCATTGCTCCCTTCGTCGAAAGTGGCCTTCTTTATATATATATCAGGTCCGTTTTTTCATCTAGCTACTCCTTTGTCATCTTGTCTAGCCTTGATAATACTTATCACATGGATTCTTAGTTGTACTTGCTTGTTCTCATACCTTGATTTAGTGGCCCTTCATGACTTCATCATGATATTGCTTCAACATCAAATGGTGCTTTTGTTGGATGGCCTCTTCATCATGACATATTTGTAGAGTTGAATCGGTTATTTGCACCTTACTATCTCCAAGGCCTTCATAGGTGTCAAGGTTCCTTTGATATTTTTCTTCCTCTTTCAGAGTTGCCATGCCTTCTTTCGAGAGATGTTGAGGAATCTTGTCAAATAGTTATTCTTTGTGACAATGATGTTCTTCACATGCTTGATCCCTTGCTTCATTTGTTTCTTCTTGGATTGATTAGTCAACCACCTTATACTACTTATGAGAGAACTTCTTTATGTTGACCTTTACTCCATTGTAGTACATGCCTCTAACCATATCATTGGCGAAAGAGATCCTTTTATTCTTGATCATGATTCTAGAACTTTTTCCATGACCCAATATATATGATGACATGACTTAAACTTTGATGCATACATACATCATCTTGATTATGCTTTTATCATCTCGATTTTATTTGATAGTTCTCCTTTGGTGTAGCATTTCTTGCTTCATCTGCTCTCGCTTGTATATCATCCTTTCTTGAATCCCATAAATGGGACTCCTAATGAGACATCTACCTCCTTATGTATGAACCTTATTTTTAAGATTCTATCAGAGGACCTTGAAGACCCTTACCTTGCAAATGTTTCTTCCTTTGATGATGGAGGCCTTCTAATAATTTTTTTCATGATCAATCATTTCTTCATTGTGGATGAGACCCTATAATAGGTATGCTCCTTTTATGTGAATACCTTGAGCTATATCTACACCATGCTCCTATATTCTAAAAGATATCTTTAACCATGCAATCTATTCTATTTCTATATGCTCCTATACTACTCAAAACTTTGAAAGAAGACTTTAAGCAAAGAGGTTGACTTAGTCATAGGAGGATCTTCCTTCTTTTACTTCTTGTCATCTTCTTTCACTTCTTGAGTTACATGAGCTTCTTCCCTTTTTCTCTTGTTGTTGTTGTCCTTCTTAAGTTTAGGACAATCCCTTTTGTAGCATCCATATTCTTGGCATCCAAATCATTGGACTTTGGACATGTAGTGGTCCCAACCAATTTGTTACTTTCCTTGCAAAAAGACATTGAGGTATACTCAGAAGGGGACATATACTTACTTGATAGAGTTTGAGATGTAGTGAAATTTCTTTCTTCTTGAAGACTTGATGGCTTTCCTTCCTTAGATATTGATTTTCTTCAAGTTGCTTTCTTCAAATGGACTTGCTTGATGACTTGACTCGTAGTGCATTTCATTTTTCAAGACGGTGTGACTTGATGTAGGTCCCTCTTTGATTTGTTCTTCTTGTAGGTGCCTTTATACAAGGCATTTCTTCTTGCTTTGTAGTCTTCCATGATGAATGATAGATGGTAGACCTTCTTGTCCTTGATGTGATTGAGACTTCTTGGCTTGATGCTTCAACCTTATGGATGTTCTTGAGATTCCCTTTCCTTGATGTGTCACCTTAGCTCCGATACCGCGTTGAAGAATCTGGGACAATGGGGTATAACAGGATTCTTCTAGACTTGATAACAGTTTGTGAAGATCTTTTACAATTTATCTTGTTATCTTAATCTTCTTCTCTTATTATTATTGCATGTGTGTTTACTTCATCAAACTGGCACCAAAAGCATAAGAAAAAGAACACAAGATGTTGGCTCTCTTCCAAGGAAAAACCTCTCTCTCTTTGAGAGGAAAACCCTTTCATAAATTCTCTTATTGAAGCTTATTATTGGTCATTGCGAAGCCCTAGACCCTTGACAAGAATATGCTCCAAGAACAAGTCAATTCCTTCCTCCTCTCTACACTTTATTTCTTCGGCACTTCATTCCCCGGCACTGTGTCCTTCTTTCAACTTTTGATAGTCCTTGGTGGACTAGCTCTAGAAGAGACTCCAACCTTTGATCCTTAGCAAGATCCTTTACCAATGAAGAAACCTCCATTCTCTTGACCAAACGAGCCTTTTTCTTTATGTGAGGTTGCAGACTCAATGTACACCAAGTTTATTGCACCTGGGGTGATTTCTATCATGACGAGACATGGAAACCCCAAATTTCCTGCACTTGGGAGGCTTTTGACAAGGTGGGACACAGAATCCCCGGGTTCCCCACAATTTGGCGAATTTTGTCGAGGAGGGACTAGGAGACCCCACGTCACGCTCCTATCCTAGTGGTAGTATCTCAACGACACATAAGTAGGTGTAGCACCGTCGTACTTTTTCCTTTTACCACTTCTTGAGTACACAGTCTGCGCCTACTTCAGCACTTAATCAATTTTCCAATAAGTGTTCTTAACAATGCAGTGAAAATAACTTACCATCAATTTATCTTTTTCAATTATTCTTTCAACCCATCGTGTCATGTGGTCTTGCTGCACTACCCATAGCCTGCAGGATACAAATCCATGCCTAAGTTGTGAACCTGTCCACTCGACTTTACATTTCGCGATGCCCAAACTCTACTCATCGGTGCAGTCCATAGTGAGGGCACATGGCTCGCATGTAGTGCAGCCTGCCTACCCAATTGGTAACCCGCCCCACTCTGCCTGTTCACACTACCAAGTCCAACCTGCCTACTGTAATCCACTCGTCGTTGCGGCCCTCTTACCCATGTCCTTCTCTTCCCTTTTTTCTTGTCCAACTCCTTCCTTTGCACTTTTTCTATAATGTGGAAGTCTGATTTCAATGTCCCTTCATTGAATGCCATCCTCCTTACTTATATGCATCCTTTCGCCCAAGGGCCATCTCTCTCCAGGATAACAAGGTTCGGCTCCATCACCTGCCACATAACCTCGAGACATCCCATTCCAATGAACTGTCGTGTCCCTTAACGTGCATCGTCGCACCCATGGGTCGGCTCCAACACTTAGCCGATTACACCCATTGCATCATGTCACACACCTACTCGCATCCTAACTCGTCCGCACATGGTCACCTCTTTCATCTGGGCACCCAACAAGGCTCGCCCACGCACCTTCTGCCAGTGACTCACCCATTGTACATGTATCAAGGGGTGTGTGCCCTGCCCAACATGGCGCACCTGCTATGAGTGCACCCATCACCACCGCGCATAAGCGAATGTCATGCCAAGTCTTCTGATATAACCAAATGCTCACTCAAGTCACATATAACTGAATGCGGGTGCCCATACTAAGGGTTCAGTCTTTTGACTCTCTCGGGGGATCCCGACTCGAATACCTAACACCCCAAGCCCCCCCCTCCCATATGTGGCCGAGGTTTTTGGCACGATGGGATGTGGAAACCATAGTGTGATGCAGGAAAGTGTTCCCTCTGTGGACAGAGGCAACCCCTCTAGCCCTAGAGTGGATCTAGTCACAAACAAGGACAAATCAACAACAATTTTCCTTAAATAGTTCAAGTTGGAGGCCTACCTCAACCGGTGGTTGATGGAGTTCTGTTGCGCTACTCCAGCTTCCGCTTCCTTCTCCCAATAAGTGATCAACCTAAAACAAAGCAAGGAAATACAACAAAGCACGTAACCGGATACAGCAAAGAACTATTTACCCATAAAGTCAAGAAATCATGAGCTATCTAGTATATTGCATACAAGACATAGGAAAACATCATTGATTGCATTACATATAAAATAGAGTAAGCTTACAACCCAGGTCTTGACATCACAAGCCTTCTCAGGAGGGTCCAGCCAGCATGTTCCTCAAGCATTCACTGTTGAAGTAGATTTCCCAATACAAGTCTCTCTCACTCACAAGTTTTACACAAGATAAAAGGCACCTCACAACCTTCCTCAAGATCCCAAACAATCCCACACTTGTCACACTACGATAGTATTGTGACTATTGTTGATAGTATTGTGACAAGTGTGGGATAGGGATCCAAAAGAAATATGAAATAGGTCTGTGTTATGGACATAGCGACCCAGCTAATGAGACCATGATGAAAATAAAGGTATGGTTGCAACCATCCATCAATGAGTCATGTAATCATAAAACCAATCCACGTAGCCCGAACATGTGTAAGCTGAGTTCGGGGTCTTGAACCCATGCAATCATAGTACAAATCCTAACATGTGAATAGATGTGCTAAGGTTGAGCATGATAGAACATCGCTTGATTACCGGTCAATGATGAAAACCGTTAACAAGCGCAAGAGAAACCACCAGTAATGCCAATGGCTCTCAAGGTACTGTCCAACACAATCAACGAAGTGTGAAAAAGGAGCTGAAGTTGAACACTCGTGGAATCACCCGATCGACGACCAATGATGAAAGTTGGTCGTCAAGTGCAAAGAACTTTCCATTGAGGCATGCAAGCTCTAAGGTACCAAAGGGGATCTCTAGATCAATCTCCTGGATAATGAGCTGATGTCGACAAGAGACGACCCATCGCAGGAGGGCCATAATGTTTCCCCCATCAATGGCACGAGATAAGGAATAAGAGGCAGATGGCAAAACGGAGTACCAGAGGAGAAGGCGAGGGTGTAAAATGCAGAAGGATTATACTCTTGAACATATCGGCGACACGACTCCAGAGGAGGGTGTGGCAGCATTCAGGCATCGATGGATCAGAGGCTCGAAGGAGATGGCATGAATCGAATGAAAATTAGGCTAGAATGATAACCCAAACCCACGAAAGGCCAAATGACAATGTATGGATGTCCCAACCTGACAAGAAGCAAAAGTGTCAATGTTCAAGAGTGACTAGCTGCCATAGACAATCAATGATAAACCTGTTGTTGAGTCCAACCTAGTAATAGTTTAATTAGCCCTAGGAAGGAGAATCTCGAGTCTCGTCATGGCGACGAGTCCAATGTCGTCAGGGTTTAACGAGTCCGACATAGGTGAAACTTGGAGTCTTTTTCATGCTTAGAGAGTTTGAAAAAGACACGGAAAAGAAAACTCCAAGGGGGTCCCTTTTCGTAGAGTTGTGTCTCTCGCGCCTGAAAAAGTATAAAACCATACTTGAAAGAACCGCCCGAACATTACGATCGAGGAGTACTTTTCATAAGTAGTAACTTCGAACCGAAAAAGTAAAAAGGCGGTCAGAAGCACATCGTTTTGTAACCAACAACGAGCCTGAAACGACAAAAGCCCGACGATCTTTTTTATGTTTAAACGGTCGAAAAAAAGAGCTTAAAGGAGACCACCTCTCATTTCTTTTAACGCGTTAAGAGGGAAACTCGGCCATCTTTTCATGTTTCAAGTCAGAAAAGAGCTTAAAGACGACTTTTTAGGATCAGGTGTATGTAAAACCGTCGTAATTCCATTATCTAAGATCCTGCACAAAGAACACATCACACGTAAACCCGTTTGAGATAATATGAACAATGTATATAAAAACACAGTAAAAACCATATTTTGACCATGCATATAGCAAAAACCATGAGAAAAAACCCACATTTATGAAATGTAATATTTAATTTCACAAAATTACCATAAATAGGGAGGTTAATCAATAATGTTTTACCATTGTTACCATTCAGTCACTGTGGAGCGTTTTGGAGCACTGAGGTTCGTGAGAAAATTCCGGCCCGTTCGTCCATCATTCGTCTCGAAACTTCTTCCAGGTAGATAGACTTTATCCTACGCTCTGATTTAATGTCTTTTTAGTTGCATTTGATGGTGGGATGTGTGAATTTGGGCGGATTTTCAATTCGCATTCCGCTCTCGGTCATCGCGGGTTTAGCTATCGGGTCCGCAGCGACCGATAAAAATTTACACAGACTGTGCTCCGATCATCGCGGAAAAGTGATGTACCTCCACGATGACTGGGGAAAAATAACACTGGCGCCCATGATCATCGCGTCTGTTTTAGAAATAGATGCAATGATGATGCGCGACCATTTTTTAATAAAATTTACATCTAAATCTTTGCAACCAAGGTGCTAATGGAATTTCTCATCATGCAGGGTTATAATGGCATTCGTCTGGCAAGAACGCACGCATGATAACAATGATATAGAAGCTTTCGTCGATGCGGGATGCTGAAACGCATTATGGGCATGGGGATTGCTCAAATTTTTCCTAACTCCACATCTACGGGCATAACCTGACTTGCTGGAGCTACTGATCAGGGTCTGGAATCCCACAGATGGGAAATTTATCATCTGAGGTCGGGATATCGAGTTCGATTCTATAGACATCTATTTTTTGACCGGGCTGTCTCGTCGAGGTGAGAGGCTCATTCTAGAGGGGCAGCGACCCGGGGGTGATACCTTAGATATGTTGATGGCTCAAGTGTGCCCACAAGCATGCAAGTCAAGGAGTGGGAAGGTGTCAATCCCAATAGTGTAGGATGTAATCCTTCGTGCTATTCTTTTCATGGTGACACAGGCAGCGGGCTCCCAAGCCCAACATGAGGCTTCGAAGACCCATCTCCGGCTGGCCCTCGTGTGTCTCAATCCCACAATGTTTAACTAGGAAGAGGTATTAGCGACAAACATGAAGAGGCAACTCACCAACTATCGTCAAGGAGAGACGAAGCAGTTTGGTTATGGATCCATCTTAGTTCCGCTCATGCTAGAGCAAGTGTCAGCACTGTAGTTGCAAGACATGGATTTGGACTTACCCAAGCCACGTGAGATGAGGGCCACGCAATGGGCTCACATCATGCCACAAGGAGGTGGCGGATGACCAGTGGCGTGGGGGATATTTTTCCGAGAGTGGCTGGAGTGATAGACAATCTTCGTGGAGGATTGGCCATATGTCGGCATGGACTTCCGCGTAGATCCTGACATGCAGCTGCTCGCTGGAGAGTAGTGGGATGATGGTGGTAAGACACTCGATCACATTTTTTTTATTTTTATGATGCTTTTTATTTTTTCATGTACATTTCCTAATGATGAACGCTATGGTATGCAGATGTAGGACCAGTGAGACCCATTGGACTGGCTCCAGAGGCGCGGAGGGACGCGCAAGGCGTTGGAGCACTAGCCCTGGATCCTCCAGAGGATGATACGATGGAGATAGTGATCCAGAACCTTGAGGGCCTGCTAGCAGGGATTCCAAATTACATGGGGATCGAGGAGGTCCCCAGAGTGTCCCAAATCCACACAGTAGGAGTGGAACCCAGGATGCACTGCCTGTTGAGGCGGGTGGCACGAGCGGCGGTGCACTATAGGGAGCAAAACCCACTGCAGTAGACACCTAGGTTTTTATTTCCTGTTCGTGATTTTTGAGAGACATGTGTCTTAGATGTTCAGAGAACACAGACTCTATTTAGACATGTACACTTATTTTTGAGCACCTCGGTGCACTATACAAGAAGCAAAAGACACAATAAGAGGAAATCATGCCTTCACACCAAGCCAAAAACATGAAAACACACACACACAACACACCTGCTAAAACAGACGTATATACAAACCAAAGTGCATGGAATTCACACACAGTACTTTTTCAAGTACAGCCCGTTTTGGGGCTTATCGAGAGGATTCCCTTCATAATCAATTAGCTCGTAGGCCCCTTTCTACAAAAATCTCTTTACAATATAAGGCCCAAGCCATATGGGTTTGAGTTTGCCTACCCCCAGCTTATCATTAGCTTGATCGTAAAGCAGGACTAAATCTCCCTCAACAAAAGAATGAGGATGGACAGTATGATCGAAGTGAGTTTTCACTCTCTTCTTCTGTGCTTCGATAGCTAGAGAGGTTAGCCGATGGGTCTCATCCAGTTGTTCTAGGTAATGAAGGAGTTCTTCTACTGGAGTAGTGTTGGGAAGTAATTCGACGGCCAACTTCAACGAAGGGATTTTGCACTTGATTGGAAGGGTAGCCTCCAGTCCATAAACTAATTGAAATGGAGTGAAACTGGTGGCATGCTTCACAAGGCGGAGAACAACATCAAGTGCCAGTTAGACTTATGCATGCCAATGGTATGTTGAAGCATCGTAAAAAGAACCTTGTGAAGGGCTTCAACTTGGCCATTGGCCTGAAGATAGTATGGAGTCGAACTATCATGTTGTAAGCCTAGCTGGGTTGTTAGCTCAGTCATCATGTGATTATGGAAATGCTTCCCGTGATCAGTGACGATGGCCTGAGGGACTCTGAACTATGAAATAACATGGTTGAACAAAAATTGCACTGCTATGTGACCGTCTTCAATTAATGTGGGCACCGCCTTGGCCCATTTTGTGAAGTAATCGACGACAATGATAATATACCCATGCTCCCCGCTAAGCAAGGGTTACAGGTCATATAATCAATGCCCCATTTTGCAAAAGGGTCGACGGTAACAATAAGGTGAAATGGAGAGGGAGGCGCACGCATCTTCCGCTGGTATATATGGCACTCGTGACAGGAGCAGATGAAAAGAATGCAATCCTTAAAGATGGAGGGCCAAAAATAACCGGCACGAAGGATTTTTTGAGTAGTAGCATATCTGGACATTTGACCACCATAGGCACTAGAATGGAAGTCATTCCAAACTCGCTCAACTTCCTCGAAAGTTAGGCATCGGCAGAGAACAGAGTCAGTGCTGAGATGGTACAGGGTGTCCCCAATGATACGATAGGGCTGAGACTGATGACGGATCCATCGCCGAGCATCCTTAGACACATCGGGATGAAAAGAGGACATCAGCAGATATACATTGATATCCCCGTACAAGGGATCGAGGGTGCTAATTAGGAACAGAGTTTCATCCGAGATATGGTCCTCTGACCGAAAGGGCGTGGTAGGAGATGGCAAAGAGCAAAGTAACTCAGCAAAGACAAGGGATTTCTTAGACTTGGCGGTGGTGAATTCCAAGTCAAACTCTTGGAGGATGATGATCCACTTCGAGTACTTCCCCCCCCAACAACTGACGTGACAGAATGTACGTCATCGGGTTGCAATCAGAAACCACGATTGTAGTGTGCAACAATATATAATGGTGGAAACATTGGATGGAACAAACAGTGACCAATGCCAACTTCTTAACATAAGCGTATCGAGTTTCCATATCTAAAAGATTGGGGCTGAGATAATATATGACATGCTTAGTGTCATCATCGTCATCTTGAACGAGAACCATGCCAATAGTGGTATCGACAGCGGCCAAATACAGAGTATAGTCGTGATGATAATTCAGAGGACGCAACAATGGAGTAGAAACAAGGAGACCCTTCAGATGCTCGAAGGACTCTTGACCGACGGCATCCCAATGAAAATGGGTGTCTCGCTTCAGTAACCATGTGAAACATTTAGCCACTTCGGCATAGTTTGGAATGAATCAGCTTAAAAAATTCGGTTTGCCCTGCAAGCTCTGCAATTGCTACAAAGAAGCAGGGGGAGGAAGATTCAAAATAGCCTCGACTTTAAGGGGATCCAAATGGATGCCCTCTCAGGAGACGATAAACCTGAGCAATCTGCCTAACTCAACGCAGAAGACACACTTGTGAGGATTAAGCCTGATGCGGTAGTGTCGACAGCGAAGAAAGATTTCGCGAAGATGAGTGGGATGGTCCTGACATTTTGTGGAATGAGCTGGTAGATCATCCAAGTATGGTTGTACAATGTGACGAATGTCATGGAATGCATAGGACATTGCACGTTGGAAGGTAGCACTAGCGTTCTTCAGACCGAAAGGGAACTTTTTGTAGGCGAAAGTGCCCCATGGACAGATAAAGGCAGTCTTGTGCTAATCGGCGGGCGCAATATTGATCTGGTTATATCCAGAAAAACTGTCCATGAGTGAATACATTTTGGTCCCAGCACACTCGTCAATGAGTTGATCAATGAAGGGTGTGGGGAATTTATCTTTGGGGCAGGCCCAGTTAATATCACGGTAATCGACATAGACTCGAATGGTACTCTATTTTTTATTCACAGGGACAGGATTGGAGACCCAATCCGTGAGTGGGATGGGGTAAATAAAACCAGCCTTAAGGAGCTTTTCAACTTCCGCTTTAATGGCTGCAGCCTTTTGGGGGTGCATGGGGTGTAGACGTTGACGAACAGGCTTAGCATCCGAATACGTAGGTATCTCATGCACCACTATGCTAGGATCAATACCGGGCATTTCTTCATAGGACTAAGCAAAGACATCACAAAATTCGCAAAAAAGATCGGTGTAGAGCTGAATTTCCTTCGGAGTGCAAGTGACTCCAACATGAATATGCTCGACAATCCCTGGTTTCGCAGAGATGTTGATGGGCTAGGTTTGCATGATGTTTCCCATATTTCCTTTAGAAGACACTTGATAAACTTGAATGGGTGTCTGAAGGGGTTGAGATGGGAGACAAGTAGCAAACTGCTCGAGACAGGTAAGAATTTCTTGGTGGGTAGGGAGAAACAAGGAATGATGGTGATGATCAGACCAAGGAGGTTCCTCGAGAGACATGGTCTCGATAATGGCTTCATCAAAAGGAAATATTTCCTTTAAAGGATCCGAAGAAGCGTCATCTCCAAGCCAAGGGGAATGAGCGTATGAGTCAGGAGCCCTGTTTCTTCAAAAGGGGGAGCCGATGCAGCAACGATTTCGACGTAGTTGAGCTTGGCAGGACTCAACGGCATCTCATCGTCCCAAGATTCTACCTGATCAGCGGGAGGGAGAACCCATGGATTAGAGCGAACGGAAATCATATTGATAGGAGCGACGTTAGGAGGTGGGAGCGAAAAAACACCCATCAGGGCAGGATGTTTAAAAAGTCCAGCTCCCACACTCTGATATGGTTTGGAGGTATGCTCCACAAAAGGCATGTTGCCTTCGGAAGAGGAGGCAAATAAGGACAGTTGGTCTACAGTGACAATCTTCCCCTGATGAGGGAAACGAATGACATGAAATAGAGATGAAGCCACGACTTGCATGGCATATGTCCACCTACGTCCCAGAAGGAGGTTGTAGGTAAGATTAGCATCAACAACTTCAACTTCCACTTCGACCGTCTTCCCTTCCAAAGTAATGGGCAAATGTTGGAGTATACCATAAGGGTGAGACTCTCTCCCATAAAAGGCTTCCAAGGTTGTAGGAGACTGGCTCAGCGTCGGAGATCCAATATCCTTCCAACAGGAAACAGACATGATGCAAGTTGAAGTGGCTTCATCAATGACTGTACGATGAACCATTTTGGAATTGATAATAACCTGTATGAGGAAGGCGATTTGGTGAGGCAGTCTCGGTATATGGCTTTCCAGGTCAAAAGTAATCAGATTCGAGTCAGACGGGTCTATGCCACTGATGGTTGATAGCAAGGACTTCCTCTGAGAGGGGCAGCTCTGGAGTACTTCTAAGGCAGACATAGCCGACAGAGCCTGGGCTAAGTCCTCAATGATGCTGTAGTGCTGGGAAGCATGAGCATTAGGGTTGTAAGAAGATTTCCAGAGTACACCTTTCGGAGGGGGTCGGATGGGGTCTTAGTGCTAGGTCTCTCAATATGGAGCGGACCAGAACTGGATGGAGGAGCACTAGAGGGGACCTCAGGCTCTTTCCCAGCAGGAGACAGATATTGTTTTGCCCGAGTACTGATGTGGACAGGAATTGTCCTAGCCATAAATACTTGAGAACCAAAGGAAGAAGAGGGTTGATATGGGTTAGCCACCATTTGCGTTTACTGTGAGGGAAAAGGTTCCTTGAGCACAACAGGAGTCCCAAGAGCACCTTTTAACAAATGACTAACTTCAGACCACCTGGGGTAGTCTTTGGTATATTGATCCTCATCACAGATAAGACAAGGGTACTTGGGCTTGTGTTTGGCGCCTTCCTCGGGTGGAGGTTTAGGGGAATCCTGCTTAGGTTGATCCGCTTTATTCTTTCCTTTTCCCTTTTTATTTCCTTTTGAGGCTTTATCTACCGTGGTGGACTGGACGGTGTTAAACTCGAAAGTATTACCAAAATTGGATATAGCTTGAGAAGTATTTTCATTTGGAGCATTCGACTTTTGCTTCCCAGGGTTCGCAGAAGTTTTCTTTGAGGGCAGATTAACGAAACCAATGATACCGTCAATAGATGGTGTTGGCGGGGCTTTGGAAGTTCCTGGTCTTGGGGCATCAGGCAAATAATCATATAACGTACCATACTGGGAGTAAACCAGGTCAAGGTACTGAGCGTGCGCAATAGCTTGCTCTTCAGTTACACATGCCCCCATAGCAATGTCCCATGCTATCGGACCAACGAATGAAGTAATGAACCAGTCGGTGAGAAGCTAGTCGGGAATCCATAACTTAATCAAATGATGACGCCGTCTCCATTCATGGATATGATCAGAGATATGCGTAGCCGTTGTCTATTTTAAGGATGTTAAGAGGTGTGTGCCTATTTCATATCGAATCAGCAACTGAAAATGAGTTAAAAATTCCATAGCCAATGAGTTAAAATCTTGAAAAGATCCGCGAGATAACTCAATATACCATTTAGCAGCAGAACCGGTGAGAGTCCTTTGAAAAACGCGACGTTGAATCGAATCATCAAGCCATGAATTTGATGAACACCATAGATGATAAGTCATGACGTGAGCTTGGGGATCTTCTCCATATTTATCATCGAATTTGGGACAATCACCGGGAATTTTAGTTGGAACCGGTGGCCAATACAGGTTATGAAGAATAGGATCATTGGTCAATTTGGACACATTCGGTAATTCCAACGTCACTAAAAAGGGTAATTGAGGGTTAAAGGACATCTAGGGCTATGGATAGGAAGGAGTACCAGAGTTCCAGCCAGTTGGCGGTTGCCCCCATTGATTTTTTCTAGACAGATTTTTCCCCGGAGGGTTTTGTCCATAGGGATTTTTTCCATAGGGGTTATAGGATGGCTGACCCTAGATTTGCCCCTCAGCATTCCATTGATTACCAACTTGGCCTGCAGGAGCAACATAAGGTTACTCATAATTCTGACAAGGACTCACCTGCAGCTGTTGATAATTTTGATACAGGGAAAATTGAGTTTGCCCTTAGGATTGGTGGAAACCATAAGGCAGTTGAGTTCCAAACTGAGCCTGAGAGGTAGGTTGCGTTTGATAGGCCGGTTGGGATTGAAATCCAACCTGCATTTGAAGATCGGATTGGGTCTGGGGGCTAGCCCAGGGCTGAAAACCGGGTTGAGCTTGAGAAGCAACAATCATTTGAGTGCCCGGTTGAGCAGGCCCAGAAGGATGTCCTTGAGAGAGCTGAGGTTGAGCCATCTGGCCAAAAGGTTGACCCAGTTGAGATTGAGGTTGGTCCATCTACCCAGAAGGTTGAGCTTGCTAGGTGTTGGGCTGTCCTTACACAACTAAGGGTTGTCCTAACAGACCGAATGGCTGAGCAGACTAGATAGTTGGTTGACCTGATTGGATTTAAGACCGACCGACCTGCCCGGAAGCTTGACCATACTGGACAGTGGGTTGGCCTTGCTGAACATAAGTTTGACCAACTTTCCCAGAAGGATAACCTTGCTGGACACCAGGTTGACCTTGTTGCATGTAAGGTTGTCTCCGATTACCAGAAGGTTGTGCAAAATAGGTAAAATACGGACCACCAGAGGCCAAAGGTTGTCCCTGAAAGGGTTGTCCTTGTGGGCCCCCAGGTTGCCCTAGATAAGACTGCCCATAATACTGCTACCCTTGAGAGGTTTACACGTAAGACGGTTGGCCTTGATTAGGTGGTCCTTGAAGATGTGCAGGTGATACTTGGCCACCATGATAAGTGGTGGTGCCCCAAGAAACTGATAATGGAATCGAGACCTCAACGGTAGGCTGAGATGGAAAGGATCCAGTAAGATAAAGGTGATTTCCTACGGGATCGTAGTAATGGAACAAACCTTGCGAGCCCGGATGCTGGACAGCTTGTAAATACTGATCGTATGCCCCCCCTGCTGGAATCGAACCAGAAGAAGGTGGGGCATTTAGCGTAGGATTAACAACTCTGGGTGTGAGTGCCGATGGGCCACTATAAGCTGACCTTGAAGAAGGTCTAGCTGCAGCGGTCACAACTGAGGATGCAGTAATGACACTGACAACGAGGGTTGAAGAAGCCACACAAACAGTTGGAATAGTCGGGACGACAGTGACAGACACATTGTGAATTTGAGGAATAAAGGACTTCGAGGTCGGAGTGATGGTGTGTGACCACATAGAACTCGTGGAGGGAGTCCTAGAAGACATAACATCCCTTAATGCCTTATAGCGTAAAGGCAACGTAACACCAAGAGGGCTGATACGAAAAGGTGTATTTTCCGGTGAGGTGGGAATTTCACCACTTGTCGTAATGGATTCTTCACTTGTGACAGGGGATGTGTCTTCCATATCAGAAGAAGACATTGGGACCGAAACACCAGGAGGAGTAGGAGGGATATCTTCTTCATAAGGCTCCCAAACAGGGTTCTAGTGAATTTCATAAGCCTCATCATCTGGAGCATGAGAGTTAATCGGTTGGATACTCGGAATAATAGGGAGAGTATCACTCACAACCGGTACCTCAGGAGCAACAGAGGAAGGAGACCCTTGGTCACTTGGAACGGGAGATGGGATCGGTGATTCCGCCAGGACGACAACTTCAAAAGATCCTAGGCAAACTAACAAGAAAGGACCCTACTCAAGCTAACACAAACAAGATCTAACCAGGTAAATGTAAATTGTGGACGAATAGATTTTAAGACATAGGAACAAAACTTGAACTTTTCATTTTTAAAGAGTCGAGAAAAGGACAAAAGATGACTCTAGTCACCTTCGAATATTTAATGAGCCTGAAGTGACAAGTGCTCAGATGGACCTTTTCTTTTAGGGAGTCCGAAAAGGAACAAAAGTGACTACTCTAGAGAACTAGGCAAAAAGGTTTACTAGACAAATCCGTAAAACTGCATATACACCTTAGCAGTCATATGAAAACCAAGGACTTTCCGTACGACAGTCAATCTTCCCAAATGCTGTGTTCAGTGCGTTACGGCTTGTAAGGTGGCAGACACGACTTCCTATGGATAAAGGATGATAACCTAGTGGGGTCTCTCCATATACTCGACGGTACGTGGGAGCACAAATCCGTACTAGACCACTATTGAGTCACAAAAGGAGGAATCACCCAACCTTGAGTGGAAACAAAAGTGACTAGGTTTAACGACGCCGGAGCACGTCTCTAGCCTAGACCTCTAAATGTGTGTGTTATGTTCCAATGCGTTGTTAGATTTATTCAGTTCATTTTAAAGTTGATCTTGGATTATGTTTCAGTTTTCAGGCCTTACGGTATGTATATATCAAAGCCTAGGATGTAGATAAAATGAATGAAATATCCTTTTCTTCGATGAAAACCTACTTATATGAGGGTAGAGAGATCATTCCCAAACCAAGAAAGCTAAGGCAACAAATAGTCACTCAATGCAAGCAGACATCAATTCTCAAAATGCACAGATACTACAAATGAGAGATCTAATCATTCGCTTTTCAATATGCAACCTGAAATGCAGATTTACTTTCACTTTCGCATGCTAAATTAAATGCAATTTTTTTGATTTTGATTCCTTTAATCTAAAGAAACCAATAAGCAACAAACAAATGTGGAAAAATGGTTGATCCAAACAATTGTAATCTATGTCCAAGTAGTGAAGAGAAATCGAAACAATGCCAATATTGGTTCAATAACAATCACTAAACATATGTGGTAGTTTTTTGCAGTGGTATGATCCGGATTATCCAAAGTTTCATGTTCATTCCGTCGACGTTTCAAACCCCAAAGGGGGTCCATCATCAGGACTAAATCAGAAAGAATATGAATGAGAACTTATTGAGAGAAGAGCTATAATGACCTGGGTATAAATAAACCTAGAACCCTAATTTTTTAAGAAGCCGACACTTGTGTAAATAATTTTTTCATTTATTTTTATTTATTTATATTATTATTATTTCCAAATTAATTATTCCTCTTAATTTACCTAGAACCTAAAATATTTTAATTGATATATCAATTAAAATATTTTAGGTTCTAGGTAAATTAAGAGGAATAATTAATTTGGAAATAATAATAATATAAATAAATAAAAATAAATGAAAAAATTATTTACACAAGTGTCGGATTCTTCAAAAAATTAGGGTTCTAGGTTTATTTATACCCAAGTCATTATAGCTCTTCTCTCAATAAGTTCTCATTCATATTCTTTCTGATTTAGTCCTGATGATGGACCCCCTTTGGGGTTTGAAACGTCGACGGAATGAATATGAAACTATGGATAATCCGGATCATACCACTGCAAAAATCACTAAACAATCAACCAAAAGTAAGCAAAGGGGAAGGCTCAATCAAACCAATAGCAAGCAACAATCGAATCTTTGCAAACAAGCAACCAAGAAAAACTGATCCAAAGGACTTGAAACAATAAAACTAGGTCACAAAGAAAAAAGGAAAGATTCGTCCAAAAAAGATCACAAGAGAGTGCCTCAACCTCTAGACAGTGAAAAACAAGTCATCAAGCAAGTGAGAATAGCAGAGGATTAGCAAGACTGATGAGTTCAGGAGGCAGAATTGAAAAAATTCAATTCTACAGCAATCAGCGTAGGCAATACACAGCAACAAAGCGTTGATAAAGAATGTCACGCAACAACAAAGCGATGTTAGCGCGAAAGTACACACCTTTTCCGTGATGGTCCAATTTACAGAACCATCACGACTGTTAGGTATAATAAAGCGATGGATAGGAAATTACAAAAAGGGTGATGCGATGACAACACGAGTATTAAATTAAAAAGCGCGATGATGTTCAAAAACAGCCACAGGCGAGCCAACAACTCCCAAACCAAAACAGTCAATCTTTAAACAAATAAAGCATTTCCCAGACCAGGCCAAGAAAACTCAAAAAACATACAACTAACCCCCAAAAACTTGAAAAGAGACCAAAACAAAAACTGAAGGCAAGAGTGAACAAGAAAAGAACAAAGGCCAGCTCCCCAGCGGAGTCGCCAATTTGTGATGTAGGAAAGTGTTCCCTCTATGGAAAGAGGCAACCCCTCTAGCCCTAGAGTGGGTCTAGTCACAAACAAGGACAAATCAACAATAATTTTTCTTAAATAGTTCAAGTTGGAGGCCTACCTCAACCGGTGGTCGATGGATTTCCCTTGCACTGCTCCAGCTTCCGCTTCCTTCTCCCAATAAGTGATCAACCTAAAACAAAGCAAGGAAATACAACAAAGCATGTAACTGGATACAACAAAGAAATATTTACCCATAAAGTCAAGAAATCATGAGATATCTAGT
The DNA here is from genome assembly GCA_031772625.1 of Pinus tabuliformis. Lineage (NCBI taxonomy): Eukaryota > Viridiplantae > Streptophyta > Pinopsida > Pinales > Pinaceae > Pinus > Pinus tabuliformis. The sequence goes on from CM062815.1 coordinate 20,021,849, forward strand.
ATATTGCATACAAGACATTGGAAAACATCATTGATTGCATTAAATATAAAATAGAGTAAGCTTACAACCCAAGTCTTGACATCACAAGCCTTCTCAGGAGGGTCCAACCAGCATGTTCCTCAAGCATTCACTCTTGAAGTAGATTTCCCAATACAAGTCTCTCTCACTCACAAGTTTTACACAAGATAAAGGGCGCTTCACAACCTTCGTGAAGCTCTCAAACAATCCCACACTTGTCACACTCACACCAGCTATCTAACAAGCTCCCAATACTATCAGCAACACTCCAAAGACTAAGAATGCAAAACTAGCATCTCATAGCAATGGTGAGAGCTTAAATAGGAGAAGGTCTCCATGAATGGTGGGAGGATGAGCTTATCTCCAAGGAGGGTAGCACAAATGACGGAACAGCCACGCTAGAGAAAGAAGGGTGACATAAACAAGGCCAACAACCAGGTCTGGAGTCATCTGGAAGGCCGACTGTTAGAACAAACTCGCCCAAACTGGATCACCGTGGGCACATAACTAGTCCGTCGCGTTGACATCGCTATTGCATAACGGAGCTAGTCATGTCATCATGGGAAAATACAAGCAACAGTTGCGCTGTCACCTAAAATTTGACCATTGCGGGGTTCACGTGTACTTCCACGATGGCAGTGCTTCTGGACTATTTTGGAGTGCCCTTCAACGCGTTTATTTGGGAAACAGACGTGATGATGTAGAAACTTTGGCAAAGTGGGTCATTTGGCAACATCAGAGAGCATGAGTATGAATGATTTTGGACTCATGACACAGTAAGAAGACTGGGATGAAGGCAGTGACAAATTACTGTGTAACACATAGATTTCGCACACTTGGGCAGTTGTTGTCATGGTGGGGTAGGGAAACCTTGCTTTCCCTGCACTTGGACGACTCTCGTCAAAACGAGGCATGGGAACCCCAAGTTCTAGAGATATACCAAGCAAGTGGTTTCCACCCCGCCGTGATATGGAAACCCCGAGTTTGCAAGACTTGGGCAGTTCCTCATTGTTCCGCAACATGGAAACAATGAGTTCCATAAACTTGGGCGATTTTGGTCGTGTTGCGACATGGAAACCCAAGTTCCCCATACTGCGGCTACAGTTTTCACCTGGGCGAGAGATGGAGACCCCAGAGGTTCCTAAAATTAGGTGGTTTCCATCATGCCACGAAACAAAAGCCACCGGGTTTTGCGGGCTTGGTCGATTCTCTATCGTTCCGTGGCATGGAAACCTAAGTTCCTTGCACCAAGGTCGCAGTTTCTGTCGTGGTGGGACATGGAAGACCCTGAGTTTCCCATAATTTTGAGGTTTCCATCATGCCATGGAATGGAAAGCCCTGTGTTCAGTAGACTTGGGTGGTCGTTCCCTGTCGCACGATGACATGGAAACCTGAAGCTCCCAAAACTTGGGTGGTCGTTCCTTGTCGTGTGATGACATGGAAACCTGAAGCTCCCCAGACTTGGGTGGCAGTTTTAGCCACGGTGCAAGTGACATGGGAACCCCGTGTTTCCCAGAATTGGGTAGTAATTCTTGTCGTGACATGAAATGGAAACCCCGTGTATCCACTAACTTGAGTAGCAGTTTCCATCACGTCGCAAAATGGACACCCTGAGTTCCCTAGACTTTGGCGGCTTTTCGTCACCCCGTGACATGGAAATCCGAAGTTCCGTACACTGTCGGGTGATTCAGGGTGTGCCACGACATGGAAACCCTAGGTTTCGCAGACTTGGGTGGTTTCCATCGGTGGTTCCAGCCACGCCGCGAAATGGAAACTGTGAGTTCTCCATACTTTGGCAGTGGTTTTGGAACACGCCAAGTTCCCCAGACTTGCGAGCTGGTTTGCATCATCATGGAAACCCCAAGTTCCCCGCATTGTGGCATTGTTGAAAACCTTGCGTTTCCATCGTGCCGTAAAATGTGGAAACTCATGGTTCCATCAAGGGTGGGACATGGAAACCCGAAGTTGCCCCAGACTTGGGCGCCTTCATTTTTTTCCATGGTACGACATGGAAACCCTAGGTTTCCCAGGCTCGGGCACCAGGGCACGACATGAAAACGCCAAGTTTCCCCAGGCTTGGGCACTACCAATTTTGGTTGTGGTGCGACATGGAAACCCAAAGTTTCCCAGGCTTGGGCACCAGGGTGTGACATGGAAACCCCAAGTTTCCACAGGCTTGGGTGCTGCTAGTTACGGACGTGGCACGACATGGAAACCCTAAGTTTGCCTAGGTTTTGGCATTGGGGCACAAGTTTGAAACCCCAAATTTTGGGCGCGACATGGAAACACCAAATTTTTTGCGCCAGGAAGAAGCCTCAAATTTTAGGTGCCAGGTGGAAAACCCAAATTTTTTGTGTGACATGGAAACCCCAAATTTTGGGCATGACATGGAAACCCCAAATTTTTCTGCACTGGGTGGAAGCCCCGTATTTTAGGCGCCGAGTGGAAACCCCAAATTTTGGGCACGACATGAAACCCCAAATTTTTTTGCACTGGGTGGAAGCCCCTAATTTTAGGCACCAGGTGGAAACCCCAAATTTTTGGCGCTGGGGCATGGCATGGAAACCCCAATTTTTCCCATGCTTGGGAACCTTTTTCATTGCAACGTGGAAACCCTAAATGTTTGGCACTGGGGCATGACGTGGAAATCCCAGCTAGAGCACAACATGGAAACCCCAATTTTCCCGAGGTTCGGCACGTTTTCCATCGCAGAGTGGAAACCCTAAATTTCCCACCCCCAAGTAATAAAAAAATTTCATCTAGTGGAATAGGCAAAGGCACGAGAGTAGGAGGGTTGTCAAGATTTGTTTGTGACAAGAGTGAAGCTCTGAATCGAGGCGACCAATGGCTGAGTCTTAGTGGATCATGGCAGTAAGGCCACTCTACCACTTACAATACCCCATCATGTATTTAATTCGTCTGCAAATTATTCTTCTCAACGACCATTTCGAATTGAACTTCAAAGCTGCCCTGACCGATATGCTTCACAGTCGTGGTTTGCAAATGACACTCACCCCTGGGGGCGACAAAGTGACACCCCCACTGCAGGTTGAGATACAGTCGAAGAGTGACATGCACCACTTCTAGCGTGGATTTTGACTTAGAGGCGTTTAGTCATAATCTGACACACAGTAGCTTCGTGCCACAAGCTTTTCAACCAAGCACGATGACCAATTGTGTGAGTCAACGGTTCCTCTCGTACTAAGTTGAATTAATATTGCGGTGTCGTTCATCAGTATGGTAAAAATAGCCTCTCTCATGACAGTCTAAACCTAGCTCACGTTCCCTATTGGTGGGTGAAAAATCCAACACTTGGTGAATTCTGCTTCACAATGATAGGAAGAGTTGACATCAAAGGATCAAAAAGCAACATCGCTATGAATGCTTGGCTGCCACAAGCCAGTTATCCCTGTGGTAACTTTTCTGACACCTCTAGCTTCAAATTCAAAAAATCTAAAGGACTGATAGGCCATGCTTTCATGGTTTGTATTCGTACTGAAAATCAAAATCAAATGAGCTTTTACCCTTTTTTCCACACGATATTTCTATTCTCGTTGAGCTCATCTTAGGACACCTGCGTTGTCTTTTAACAGATGTGCCACCCTAGCCAAACTCCCCACCTGACAATGTCTTCCACCCAGATCGACCCGCCAAAACATGCATTAAGGCTAAAAATAGGGGCAGTGCCCCATCTCTGCCCTACGGAATAAGTAAAATAACGTTAAAAGTAGTGGTATTTAACTTGTGCCGAAAATGGCTCCCACTTATTCTACACCTCTCAAGTCATTTCATAAAGTCGAACTAGAGTCAAGCTCAATAGGGTCTTCTTTCCCCACTAATTCTGCCAAGCCCATTCCCTTGGTTATGGTTTCACTAGATAGTAGATACAGATAGTGGGAATCTCATTAATTCATCCATGCGCGTCATTAATTAGATGACGAGGGATTTGGCTACCTTAAGAGGGTCATAGTTACTCCCGCTGTTTACCCACGCTTGGTTGAATTTCTTCACTTTAACATTCAGAGCACTAGGTAGAAATCACATTGCGTCAGCATCCACAGGGACCATCACAATGCTTTGTTTTAATTAAACAGTCAGATTCCCCTTGTTCGTACCAGTTTTAAGTCGACTGTTCAACGCCTAGGGAAAAGCCCCTAGGAGGGGGCATTCTATGCTCGTAGCCCAATTGGCATGCGACTGCCTGCCCTCGCCATGAGAACAACTTGGGTAGACTGCCAGTAGCCCACGAGATGAGAGCACAGACCCCTAGGCCCAGCCCTTAGAGCCAATCCTTTTCCTGAAGTTACGAATCCGTTTTGCCGACTTCCCTTACCTATATTGTTCTATTAACCAGAGGTTGTTCACCTTGGAGACATGATGCAGTTATGAGTACGACTAGGCATGAATGGTACTTGGTCATCCAAATTTTCAAGGGCCGCCAAGTGCGCATTTGACACCGCAAGAAATTCAATGCTCTTCCAGCTGCTAGACCCTATCTCTGGGTGAATCGATTCCTGGGTGGGCAAGCTATTAAAAAGAAAAGATAAATCTTCCCAGGGCCCCCAACGATGTCTCCAGATTTCCTAATGTTGTTGCCTACTGCCATGTCACGGTTCAAGAATATTAACCTGATTCCCTGTCGATGCTCATGTAGAGTGCACCCTTGATACAAGGCTTCCCCATCTCTTAGGATTGACTAACCCATGTCCAAGTGTTGTTCACATGGAACCTTTCCCCACTTCAGTCTTCAAATTTCTCATTTGAATATTTGCTACTACCACCAAGATCTGCACCGGGGGCTGATCCACCAAAGCTCACACCTGAGGTTTCTCAATGAACCCGTCATCCTCCTACTCATCAGAGCTAGGCAATTGCTCCTACAGTCAAGTATAGGTTGCACGCTTCAGCACCATCAATTTTCAGGGCTAGTTGATTCAACAGGTGAATTGTTACACACTCCTTAGCAAATCTCAACTTCCATGACCACTGTCCTATTGTCTTAATCAACCAACACCCTTTGTGGGATCTAGGTTAGCATGTAATTCGGCACCGTAACTTAACTTTTGGTTCATCTTGCATTTCCAGTTCTGCTTACCAAAAATGGCCTACTTGGAGATCTTGATTCCACAGTGCGGCTCAATGGAGTTGCCACACCCTCTTACCTATTTAAAGTTTGAGAATAGTTCGAAGGTGTTACACCATCGATGCCTCTAATCATTTGCTTTACCCAATAAAACTTTCACGTGAGCTGCAACTATCTAGAGGGAAACTTCGGAGGAACCAACTACTAGATGGTTCAATTAGTCTTTCACCCCTATACCCAACTCAGACGAATGATTTTCACATCAGTATCACTACGAGCCTCCACCAGAGTTTCCTCTGGCTTCACCCTGCTTAGGCATAGTTCACCATCTTTTGAGTCCCAACAGGTGTGCTCACACTCGGACCCTTCGCATAAGCTTAAGGTCAGTTGATGATGCACCCCCCAGAGAGGGGATCTCTCCCATCAGCTTCCTTGCACCTCACAGGTTTTCAAACCACCGACTCGCACACATGTTAGACTCCTTGGTCTGTGTTTCAAGATGGGTTGAATGGAAAGCCTGCCAACCAACACCACAAGTGTGTAGGTGCACACGGCCCACCACAAGGCCTCATGCTTCATTCCTCGACCATTGCAACTGCAAACCAACGGGTAGTAATCCACCAGTGCTTGTGACGATGCATCAGCTAACACTGAGTACCCATCCAAGGGGACAAGATCAGCACTCGCCGACGAACACCACGAAACATCGATTGAGGTATTTCAGCCAACCGCATTTCTTTGGGCATGGGCGACCAGCTCCGCTGCTCCCTAACATATTGCAGGGAGTGAATTTGATTGGGATGCGATGCCCAAATAGACATGCCCTAGACTGATGCCTCAGGTGAAAATTGCGTTGAAAAACTCGATGATTCACGGGATTCTCCAATTCACACTAAGTATCGCATTTCGCTACGTTCATCATCATAACAAGAGCTGAGATATTCGTTGCCAAAAGTCATTTCCACGTATTACTGAAAAATCCGCCACAACACTTAATAGGGGCACCCCCCACAACAAATGTAAGGCTAAGGGCCAAAAGGAGGAAAGGAAGAAAAATGCATGAAAGAAAGAGAAACAAAGGTGTCTACCCCCCTCACAGGAGGAGGCTCAAACAGAGAACAATCTCCCCAAGCCCCACACCCTCGCAAAAAGGGGAGAAATGCATGTAACATCAATTGAGAAGGACTAGGTTGTCCAACCTAGGAGATTGCATTGCTTTTAATCCTTCCTGCACACCAATCCACAATAATTCCCCCTTTTCTCCATAAATCTAGGGACTAAAAGGAAGAAGGGAAGAAAACAAGGTGAAATAAATAGAGATCAAACATTTCTACTGGCTCACAAGGGGAGGCTTAAACAAAGCACAAGCCTCCCAAGTCTTGTGCCTTTGCAAAAAGGGGGGAATTAAAGGGGATGATGATCAAGAAGGACTAGGGTGGCCAACCCAGGAGTTTTCGCTGCATTTTGTCCTTCCCAAACATCAATACAAAGCAATCCCACATTTTCTCCATAAAGCTAAGGGCGAGAAGGAAGAAGGGAAGAAAACAACATGAAAGAAAGGGATATCAACCATGGCTACCAACTCACAAGAGGAGGCTTCAAATAGAGAACAAGCTTCCCCAACCCTATGCCTTGGCAAAAATGGGGGAACTACAGGGGACGATGATCGAGAAGGACTAGGGTGGCCACCCTAGGAGCTCGCACTGCGTTTTGTCCTTCCCGAACACCAATCGATAATAATCCCACCATTTCTCTATAAAGCTAGGGGCCAAAAGGAATAAGGGAAGAAAACAACATGAAAGAAAGAGAGACATCAAACATGTCTACCGGCTCACAAGTGGAGGCTCAAACAGAGAACAAGCTTCCCCAACCTCGTGCCTTATCAAAAAGGGGGGAACTATAGGGGACGATGATCGAGAAGGACTAGGGTGGCCACCCCCAGAACTCGCACTTCTTTTTGTCCTTCCTGAACACCAATCCACAATAATCCCACCTTTTCTCCATAAATCTAGGGGCCAAAATCAAGAAGGGAAGAAAACAACGTGAAAACAAGAGATATCAAACGTGGCTACTGGCTCACAAGGGGAGGCTCAATAGAGAATGAGCTTCCCAAACCCCGTTCCTTCGCAAAAAGGGGAGAACTGTAGGGACGACAATTGAGAAGGACTAGGGTGGCCAACCCGGGAACTCGCATTGCTTTTCATCCTTCCCGAATACCAATCCAAAACAATCCCACCTCTTCTCCATAAAGCTAGGGGCAAAAGGAAGAAGGGAATAAAATAACACCAAAGAAAAAAAGATCCCAAGAAAAGAGAGAAGCTCAACAACACACCAAGTAGATGTCCGCTAACCAAAAAGAAGTCAAACAAGGCACCCAATCAAAAAGCATCCCACCTCTTCACACCCTCCCACATACATTACGACACAACACCCTTTCTAGCTTACAACATAACAAACAACAATCAAACAACCAAGCAAATAAATCACAACCTAAACTTGACCACTAGAAAAGACAAGGGCCACAATGAGACCATTGTCTAGAGCACGTTACTAAGAGGTAAACAAACCCCCAACCCAACACAAGGTTTCAAATGACAAATAGACTACTAATAACAAACCAACTCCACTATTGCACCGCTTCATGTACAAAACACCAAACAACCTTTCCAGTGAGAAAGTCAACGGGGGTCAACAATCAAACTCGAAAGAGGCATTGTCATGCGCCAACACTTAATGTTGGAGAAAGCCATGGGCCACAAATACATCGATGGTGCAAGGCCACTAAAGAGAGGGACATCTGCAAAGCACACACCACAAAACAAAAAAATGACAAAGTCCCACAAAAAACCCACAATCCAAAGGGAGGAACAAAGACACAACCCGCTATTTCTTTTTTCCTTAGAAGGGGAGTGGCTCACGAGAGGATGAGGAATTCCATCGACAGCAAAGGCATGAGATAAGATTTCCACCCTCATGCCCATTGGCAGGGAAAATTGTGATCTCGATGGACCTCAGACTAAGGGAGGGGTTTTTCATTTCCTGGACATCCAACCCTTTTGCGAGGGCATACTGAGGAACGATTGGGAGGACTAGGGTGGCCAGCCCAACAAGTTGAACCGCTCTTCATCCATCCCATATTGACCCCACCTTGACAATTTCCCCTCACGGAAGGTTTGAGCTACTAGGTGCACACACAACCACTCCCTCGCCCCAACCACCAGCAAAAAGGCTCACCCAAGAAACACATCAACCACCACCGCCTTTTCGAGAGAACCAACTATGGAAGCCCACACCCTTGGTCCATGCCTTCCAACGAATAAAAGATCGAGCACCGCCACTACAAATGACTCTAAATTTATCCATCATATTTCTAAAGCACCTCAATTGCAGCAACCATGCCCAGCTGAATAGATCATCGGAAGGGCTCCCAAGAAATAAACTTTTGAACCCCCTACAGAAACACATTGGGGGAAAGAAAATCAAAGGATGGGTGGGACAAGCACAAGCATGGATTGTAAGCACACACACGAAAAAACAAGTGTTACCTCAAGACAAGAAACCAACAATGTTCCCACCAAACACCATACCTGCTCCCCTAGATACACACCACACAGTCCGACATTGCAATTGAAACCCAACCAACCTGAACCAAAAAGGAAAACCCTTGCTATCAATAATCCTACCACAGGTTCACCTACAGGTAACCTTGTTATGACTTCTCCTTCCTCTAAATGATAACGTTCAATGAACTTCTCACGACATTGACGGTAGTGAACCACATTGTCGATGCAATCCAAACACTTCACCAGATCATTCAATCGGTAGGAGCGACAAGCAGTGTATACAAAGGGTAGGGACATAGTCAACACGAGTTGATGACACATGCTTACTAGGAATTCCTTGTTGAAGACCAATAATTGCAATGGTCTATCCCCATCATGATGCAATTTGACAATATTTCCTGATCCTCTTGAACCAAGAATAAAAACTCGTTGGCTACATCAGTGTAGTGCGCGTGTGGCCTAGAACATCTAAGGTCATCACAGACCTGTTATTGCCTCAAACTTCCATGGCCTAAATGGCCATAGTCCCTCTAAGAAGCTGGCTGCGAAGGGGAACCTCCACGTAGCTAGTTAGCATGCTGAGGTCCCATTCGTATCAGAATTAACCAAACAAATTGCTCCACCAACTAAGAACAACCATTCACCACCACCCATAGAATCAAGAAAGAGCTCTCAATATGTCAATCCTTACTATGTCTCGACCTGGTAAGCTTCCCTGTGTTGAGTCAAATTAAGTCACAGCCTCCACTCCTGGTGGTACCCTTCTGTCAATTCCTTTAAGTTTCAGCCTTGCGACCATACTCCCCCCAGAACCCAAATACTTTAATTTCTCAGAAGGTGCTAGCGGAGTCCTTAGAGCAACATCCGCCAATCCCTAGTCGGCATTGTTTATGACTGAGACTAGGATGGTATTTGATCGTCTTCGAGACGCCAACTTTCATTCTTGATTAATGAAAACATCCTTGGAAAATGCTTTCACAGTGGTCTGTCTTTCATAAATCCAAGAATTTCACCTCTAACAGTGAAATACGAATGCCCCTGACAGTCCCTATTAATCATTACTCCGGTCTCGAAGGCCAACACAATAGGACCAGACTCCTATCAAGTTATTCCATGCTAATGTATTCAGAGCATAAGCTTGCTTTGAGCACTCTAAATTTTTCAAAGTAACAATGCTAGAGCCATGACCAAGCCAATTATGGCCAGGAGCCCGCCGCCGACAAAAGGGACGGAAGGGCAGGTGCACACCGAGTAGGCAAATTGACCTTTACGACCCAATATCAAACTACGAGCTTTTTAACTGCAAAAACTTAAATATATGCTATTGGAGCTAGAATTACTATGGTTGATGGCACCAAACTTGCCCTCCAATGGATACTCATTAAGGGATTTAGATTGTACTCATTCCAATTACCAAACTCTATGAGCCCAGCATTGTTATTGATTGTCACTACATCCCCATTTCAGGATTGGGTAATTTGTGGGCCTATTGCCTTCCTTGGATGTGGTAGCCATTTCTCAGGCTCCCTCTCCAAAATCAAACCCTAATTCTCCGTCACCCATCACTACCATGGTAGGCCTCTATCCTACCATCGAAAGTTGATAGGGAAAAAATTTGAATGAAGCATCACCAGCACAAGGGTTGTGCGATCCGTTGAGTTATCATGATTCATTGGAGAAGCGGGCAAGCCCCCACCAGCATTTTATCTAAAAAATGCATCGCTTCCAAAGAGTCATGACTTGGTGCACATATTAGCTCTAGAATTACTACGGTTGTCCAAGTAGTATGGTACCATAAAAAAAATATAACTGATTTAATGAGTCATCCGCAATTTCACAGTTAGAATTAGTTCATACTTAGACATGCATGGCTTAATCTTTGAGACAAGAATATGGCTACTGGCAGGATCAACTAGGTAGCACCCTCCCACTTCAAAGGGAATTTCGGGCACTTTCTTACCAATAGATAATCTAAACACCCATAAAGTCAAAGAGATATCAAAATATCATGTAAAACTTTTATGCCTTGCACCTTTTTCATCCTAAGAAGGAAGCACACACAACATGCCAAGGACATGGTAGACAAATGGGTAGACCTGCCAAGCCACAATGCACCAAGGCCACTTCAGAGTTTGCAACCATGCCTGAACCAATAAGAAAACAAGTGATCACTCACCCACTCCCTTAGAAATGCCTCCAAAAACCTCCACCCCACACCGAGGCCACCTAGAAGTCCACCTGGACAGCAGCAACGGTGGACCTCGATCTCCTAATCACTTGCCGTAGCCTCGATGCAAAGGAAATAAATGGAGAACGACCAACCACACAACCTCTATATTATAAATGAGCCGCAACCCTCCCCGCCCCGCACCGAGGCCACATAGGAATCCACCCGAACAACAGCAATGATGGACCTTGATCTCCCGATCGCTTGTGGCAGCCTTGATGTGAAGGAAAAGGAAGGAAATGAAAAGAGGATGATCGACCACAAATTCTATCATAGAGAGGCCATACAAACCTCCCCGCCCTGCACTGATACCACCTAGGAGTCCACCTGGATAGCAACAATAGTGGACCTCGATTGGATGATCGCTTGCAACAACCTTGACACAAAGGCAAGGGAAGGAAATAATACAAGACAAACTGAGCCCGCAACCTCCCTTAGAAATGCCCCCCAACCCTTCCCTCCCTGCATAAAGGCCACCTAGGAGTCCACTCGGATAGTAGCAACAATGGACCTTGATCGCATGATCACCTGTGGAAGCCTTAATGCAAAGGAAATGGATGGAAATAAAACAAGACCAACTTAGCCCACAACCTCTCTTAGAAATGCCCCCTGACCCTCCCCGCCTTGCATCGGGGCCACCTAGGAGTCGACCTGGACATCAGCAATGGTGGACCTCAATCACTTGACCACCTGCGGCAACCACAATATGAAGGCAAAGGAAGGAAATAAATGCACATCAAGAGGCTCACTACACAATACAAGAACATATACAAATAGGAGGAGGGATCGAGTAGCTCCGCACCCCACGCACCCTACGTACAGGAAACCTAGGAGATTTCCCATAGCTTTACCAACTAGGCAATGAATAATTTTTTCCTATGCCCACCTCCACACAAAGGAGGGAGGTTGAAACATTCCACCTTGAAATCCTTCTTCCATATATCCCCCACCATTGACATAGCAAGCCTCCTCCCCATTGGACCACGAGGGCATACACAATTGAAACAAAAAATGCCCATAAACGTTGTGACTTAACATTTGCAACCGCAAAAGCCTGCCATGCACGTGAGATGCAAGGAAAAAGCCAACCACTCGATCAAACATATGGGCCAACATATCTATCAAAACCTCAAAGCCAACGCAACCACAGACAATGTGCACTTTGAAAGGAATGACAACCCTTAATGTTACAATAAGGAGAAGAGAGCCTCACATCGCCCGATGGAAAAAGTAAGCAAGAGGGAGCGTAGGTGGTTTACAACCAAAACCCTTCCATGTTCCTCTTAAATGTATGCATCTCAACCAACAATGCCAGCATAGAAAGAGTACAAGCACAAGAAACCGACACCATAAATGGCCGAACAATGAAGAGGCTAACCGTCACAGGGAGCCACACCATAACAACCCATACAACTCTGAGAACTTAGAGCAAAAGGGTAATTGTTCACATATGCCTCCTAGGACAAGCATGGCCAACATTACTGCTCATGTGCTACTGAGTGGGTATGGAGAGAAGATGAAAATCGGCCACCCTACAGACGACCCGAGGCCATTCTTGAGGCAAACCCAAAAAACCAACTCAATTACCAACCCACCTTTCACATGAAAAGCAAAACCCTCCCCACCAAATAGGGAGGAGGTGAACAATATAACGAGGAGCCAATTTCAATGGAGCCACACATGGCCACCCAGCCCAATCAAAATTTTCTATTTGCAACAACCGAGGGGCATGATAGTGACATAGGCATGATGGAGTTTTGGGGTTTCCATCTAGGACCACAACAACGAAGGTTCAAATGAGCGACGAGAAAACTTTAACATTTTTATTGTTCAGATGGGCAAGACGGATGGGGATGAGCATGGCCAACATTACCGCTCATGTGCTAGTGAGTGGGGATGGAGAGAAAATGAAAATCGGCCACCCTACAAATGACCCAAGGCCATCATTCAGGAAAACCCGACAAAACAACTCAATTACCAACCCACCTTTCACATGGAAGGAAAACCCATCACTTGTATCATTTGGACGGGCACGAGGGACCAAGATGAGTTAGGGAGCCACACCACAACAACCCATACAACTCCAAGAAATTAGAGAGGAGAAGGGGAATTGTTCACATATGCCTCGTGGGATGAGCATGGCCAACATTATCACTCATGTGCTACCGAGTGGGGATGGAGAGAAGATGAAAATTGGCCACCCTACAAACAACCCAAGGACATCGTTTAGGAAAACCTGAAAAAACAACTCAATTAACAACCCACCTTTCACAAAAAAAGAAAACCTGTCACTTGTATCATTTGGATGGACATGAGGGGAATAGGGTGAGCCAGGGAGCCACACCACAACAAACCATACAACTCCAAGAACTTAGAGAGCAGAAGGGGAATTGTTCACATATGCCTCCCGAGAAGAGCATGGCCAAAATTAGCACTCATGTGCTACTGAGTGGGGATGGAGAGATGATGAAAATCGGCCATGCTACAAACAAACCGAGGCCATCATTCAAAAAAAACCAAAAAACCAACTCAATTACCAACCCACCTTTCACACGGAAAGAAAACTTGTCACTTGTATCATTTGGATGGGCACAAGGGACCAAGACGAGCCCAAGAGCCACACCACAACAACCCATACAATTCCAAGAAATTGGAAAGCACAAAGGGGAATTGTTCACATATGCCTCCCAGGATGAGCATGGCCAACATTACCACTCATGTGCTACCAAGTGGGGATGGATTGAAAATCGGCCACCCTACAAATGACCCAAGGCCATCTCTTCAAGCAAACCCGAAAAAACAACTCAATTACCAACCCACCTTTCACACATAAAGAAAACCTATCACTTGTATCATTTGGATGGGCACGAGGGACTAGGACGAGCCCAGGAGCCACATCACAATGGCCCATACAACTCCAAGAACTTGGAGAGCAGAAGAGGAATTGTTCACATATGACTCCAGGGACAAGCATGGCCAACATTTCCACTCATGTGCTATTGATTGGGGATGGAGAGAAGATGAAAATCGGCCATACTACAAATGACCCAAGGACATCCTTTAGAAAAACCTAAAAAAATCCTCAATTACCAACCCACCTTTGACATGAAAAGAAAACCTATCACTTGTATCATTTGGATAGGCACGAGGGACCAGGACAAGCCCGGGAGCCACACCACAACAACCCATACAACTCCAAGAAGTTGGAAAGCAGAAGGGGAATTGTTCACATATGCCTCCCGGGATGAGAATGGCCAACATTACCACAAATGTGCTACCAAGTGGGGATGGAGAGAAGATGAAAATCGACCACCCTAGAAATGACCCAAGGCCATTATTTCGGAAAAACTGAAAAAAAAAACTCAATTACCAACCCACCTTTCACACGAAAATAAAATTGATCACTTGTATCATTTGGATGGGCACTAGGGGATTAGGACGATTCAGGGAGCCACACCACAACAACCCATACAACTCCAAGAACTTAGAGAGTAGAAGGGGAATTGTTCACATATGCCTCCCAGGATGAGCATGGCCAACATTTCCACTCATGTGCTACCGACTGGGGATGGAGAGAATATGAAAATCATCCACCCTACAAATGACCCAAGGCCATCGTTCAGCCAAGCCTAAAAAAACAACTCAATTACCAACCCACCTTTCACATGAAAAATAAACTTGTCACTTGTATCATTTGGATGGGCATGAGGGACCAAGATGAGCCCGGAAGCCACACCACAATAGCCCATACAACTCCAAGAACTTGGAGAGTATAAGGGGAATTGTTCACATATGCCTCCCAGAATGAGCATGGCCAACATTATTTCTCATGTGCTACTGAGTGGGGATGGAGAGAAGATGAAAATCGGCCACCCTACAAATGACCCAAGGCCATCGTTCAGACAAGCCCAAAAAAACAACTCAATTACCAACCCACCTTTCACATGGAAAGAAAACTTATCACTTGTATCATTTGGATGGGCACAAGGGACTAGGATGAACCCGTGAGCCGCACCACAACAGACCATACAACTCCAAGAACTTGGAGAGCAGAAGGGGAATTGTCCACATATGCCTCCTGGGACAAGCATGGCCAACATTATCGCTCATGTGCTACCGGTGGGGATGGAAAGAAGATGAAAATCAACTGCCCTACAAATTACCCAAGGCCATTCTTCAGGCAAACCCAAAAAATCAACTCAATTACCAACCCACCTTTCAGACAAAAAGAAAACCTATCACTTGTATCATTTGGATGGGCACGAGGGACCAGGACAAGCTCGAGAGCCACACCATAATAGCCCATACAACGACAAGAACTTAGAGAGCATAAGGGAAATTGTTCACATATGCCTCCCGCGACGAGCATGGCCAACATTACCACTCATGTGATACCAAGTGGGGATGGAGAGAAGATGAAAATCGGCCACCCTACAAATGACCCAAGGCCATTCTTCAGGAAAACCCCTAAAAAACAACTCAATTATGAACTCATCTTTCACATGAAAAGAAAACCTATCACTTCTATCATTTGGATGGGCACAAGGGACCAAGACGAGCCTGGGCGCCACACCACAACAACCCATATAGCTCCAAGAACTTGGAGAGTAAAAGGTGAATTGTTCACATATGCCTCGCGGAATGAGCATGTCCAACATTACCGCTCATGTGCTACTGAGTGGAGATGGAGAGAAGATGAAAATCAGCCACCCTAGAAATGACCCAAGGCCATTCTTCTGGCAAACCCAAAAAAACAACTCAATTACCAACCTAGCTTTCACACGAAAAGCCGGCCCAGGGACCAAAAAGAGCATGGCCAACATTACCGCTCATGTGCTACCGAGTGGGGATGGATAGTAGATGAGAATCAGCCACCCTACAAATGACCCAAGGCCATCCTTAAGGCAAAACCGAATAAACATCTCAATTACCAGCCCACTTTTCACACGACAAACAAGACCAAGCCCAAATGAGTTTACATGGGCGCCCTCACATGACCTGACCTGACCCAAACAAACGAGTTTTCATGGGTGCCCTCACACGACATGACATGACCCGACCCGACCCGACCTGACCAAGTTTACATGGGCGCCCACACACGACCGAAACGAAGGCATAAGGGAGAGCTGGGAAAATGAGCTACACGAACGTGCACAAAGCCCACCCCTGGTCACAATTTAGCAATTTTGATACAGGCTCGTGTGCCCAGGCGTGCCCTCGCACCGAATGACTTGAACAAAATAGTTTACATAGGTGCCCTAAAATGACCTACCTGAACGAGTTTACACGAACACCCTCAAATGACCAGCCCGAACAAGTTTACATGGGAGCCCTCAAACGACTCGCCCAAACGATTTAACACGGGAAGCATAAACGACCCACCTGAACGAGTTTACACGGCCACCCACAAACAATCTACCCAATCAAGTTTACACAAACACCCTCAAACGACCTGCCTGAATGAGTTTACATGAATGCCCTCACCCGACCCACTCGAACGAGTTTACAAAGACGCCCTCAAACGACTCACCCGAATGAGTTTACATGGATGCCCTCAAATGACCCGCACGAACGAGTTGACACGGACACCCTCAAATGACCCACCCGAACAAGTTAACATCGACGCCCACATGAAAAAAATGAAGGTACAAGGGAGAGCTGGGCAAACGAGTTGCAGGAACATGCACAAAGCGCACCCCGGGTCACAACCTAGCATTTTTTATACGGGCTCCTATGCCCAGGTGCACCCTCACACTGAAGGACCTGACTGAATGATTTTACATGGACACCCATGCCTGAACTGCCTAAACAAGTTTACACGAACACCCTTGCTCCACTAGCCAGAATGACCCACCCGAACGAGTTTAGATGGACACCCTTAAATGACTCGCCCAAACGACCCGCCCAAACGAGTTTACACGGATGCCCTCAAATGACCTGCCCGAACGACATGCCCGAATGAGTTGACATGGATGCCCTCAAACGACCAGCCCGAATGAGTTAACATGTGCACCCACATGACTGAAACGAAGGCACAAGGGAGATCCGGGCAAACGAGTTGCACGAATGTGCACAAAGCCCACTATGGGTCACAACTTAGCATTTTTGATACATGCTTGTTGTTACAAGGAAAAGTGTCTATGCAGAACTGCTAATCCCACTAAGGTGTGGTAGCTACCTTAGAAACAAACAAAGTAAAACTACTTTCGTTTTCCTTTATGAAAGATAAATGAGAGAAGAATAAAGGAGACCAACCTCTGTCTTGCGCTTGGTTCCTTGCTCGATTCCTCTCTCTTCTGATAGTCTTTTTGCTACTTGTTTCCTTGTATACCCAGCTTTATAGAGTACCTGTAGAATTAAAGCAGCATAACACTATACGAGAACATGGATCTATTATCATAAACAATCTAGAATCAGATGTAAATTGACCATACAAATGCACAAAACATAGATTACACAAAAGTATGGAGGAAAACTTGAATAGATTTATTGATAATCAAGAAAGAGCCAAGAGAGTTACAACCAGTTGTTCTGACCCAGCATCATCCTCTCAGCAAGTAAGCCCTTCTTCACTTCATACAAAGCTTAGATCACCCAACATTATGATGTTGCCTCAAGAAACCAACAGTAATTCTTTACAAGATGCAAAATTCCAGCCTCTGGATCTCTGGGATGAGGGATCCATATATAGATATCTGTAAGGGAGATGAGTCAGCTTGTTATTTGATTAGTGTCTTCCCTCTGATAGTTCTTGCTTCCACTTGGAGATTGATGATCTCTTACTCATCCTTGGTCGAATTCAGAGAGGCAAGTGTCACAGGAGAAGTTTCTGGAAGATTCCATGCTTCTCCACCTCGCAGATTGACACTGCCATTTGTCTCTTCTCGCCCATCGCACCCCATAGAAGGGATTTTTGAAATGCAATGCACCCACTGAGTGTACTTAGGTCAGATGCAATGCACTTTGCCTATGGAGTAGGTGAAATGATCCTGTTTTGACCAGTTCTGAGTGGTTTTTCATGGAGAACTTCTGGGAGAAGTTGTAATCAGTTGACCTTGTTCCTTTAGGGGTTGGAACAACACTTTTAGGGACATAGGATTGTTGTTGGGAAAAGTATCCAATACGGAATGACCCTATCCCACTCTAAGGGTGATAGTTCCTTAGCAACAATCAAAGCAAATCTATCTAAGATTACTTCTTTATGAGATGTAAGAGAGGGGAGAAAGAGATCCACTAACCGATGTCTTCCGCTAATGGTTGATCCAATCTTCTCTCCTTGCTGCTTGCTCCCAGCTCCTTGCTCTTTCACGGGCCCAGCTACACAAAGATCCTGCAAATTGACAAGAGAGGGAAACTACAAGAAGCATACATTCATAATTGATTCAAGGATTAGAATAAATCAAATACACAAGTACATCAATACATCATTGAAACACATGCATATAGAAGAACCTCAAATGCTTTATTAATGGAAGAAAGCAAGGTTTAGGAAGTGATACAACCATAAGAGGCCCAATCCAGCATCACCTTCCCGGCGGAAAGAAATCTCCTCTTCACCTCCTTCAAAGCAAATCACCTCAATAATTCTATACTAAAACCAACAGCAATTATTTGCACAAAATTCCAGCCTTTAGATCTCATAGGGTAGAGATCCTTATATAGAGTTTTGGAGAGAGCATGAGTCAGCTTGACGTGTGACTAGTGTCCTCTTCAACTCCAGTTATTCTTTAGTTTTTGAGTCCACTTGGAGATCCTTGCTTCCACTTGGAGTTTTAGAACCTCTTACTCATTACTAGGCGAATTCCTTGATCCAAGTGTCATTTTGGAAGCTTCCTGGGCACTGACACATTGAGGAATGAGACCTCCACATGTCAAAACTTGCTCAACGCAGGTAGCCTTTGTTGGAGTTGACATTCAATGCAGGTAGACCATGGAGCAGTTGACATTCAGCGCAGATGCTCAGTGGAGCAGTTGACATGATCCATAATTGACTTGTTTTTGAGTGTTTTTCAGTGGAGAACTGATTTGAATTGCTGTGGTTTGCTGACCTTGTTCCTCTAGGGGTAGGAACAACATGTTTAGGGACTTTGGATCCCTTATATTATTGACATTTCATGCTTCATGCTGTAAGGCACAAAAATGTCTATAACAGTTGCCCCCTAAAGTATGAGGTCGTTTATCGGGTGAAATGCTTTATCAGGAGGATCCGAAGTTCATTCAATTGTTGGGAGGTGACCTGTAATAAGATACAATACAATACATTATTTTTCATACTGCTTTCATGATCTAGCTGAGGCGGGCATTCCCATGCTTAGCTTTATAAATACATTTTTCTGTACATAGAACAGACAATCGTCTGAAGGTAGACTGATAACTCTCTGCTGAAATTATCATCCTTTGAGTAGGATGATCATCTGCTGTACATGTCAATGTCTTTATTTCCTGAATATATATTGCAGCCCGGATGGATGAAACTAGATCCAGGGTCTTCAAACTCGTCCGATCTTCACTCTAAGTACAAGTCGATCCATGTGAGAATTTCTTGGAGTCGAACATGGAAAGACATCGCTTGATTACTAGTCAATGATGAAAATTGTTAACAAGCGCGAGAGGAATCACCGATAATGATGATGACCCTCAAGGTACTGCAGTACAATTCACGTGGTGTGAATAGAGGACTTGGCGTCGAACACCACGCAAAATCTTTCGGTCGAAGGTCATTGATGTATACCTGTCGCCGGAAGTGAGAAAATTTCCATTGAGGCATGCAAGATTCAAAGTACTGAGGGGGGTGTTCCTAGATCAACTTCTTGGATAACGAGCTGATGTCGACAAGAAGCGATCCGTCAAAGGAGGGCCTTAATTAATCCCACATCAGTGACACGGAACGGAGCTAATGATTGTGATGAAGGTGAAAACGATTTGTGAAATATGATTCAGGGTGGCGGTCATGAAAGGATGAAAGATGATGTATGGCAGTGGATGGGACACGGTTGACTCTTTCTGAACGACATCTCTTGAACATATAACGACACTGATGCGATGGATCGGTAGCATTACCCCAAATGTGGATGGTATGGCGAAACCATGGTGATGAGACCGGTGAATGAAACAACCCAACCCGATGTGGTACGGAGGAAAAGTGTCATGTTCAAGAGCGACTTGCTACCATTAAAGCTTTGAGGTTCTCCCAAATTTTCCCCAGTCATTTCTGACCAGTACCTCTTTATTTTTGTCAAGCTTGAGGAGGATAACATATGCTTGTTCTATAACCTGCCCTTCGGGCAAGCCCATCGCTATGTTTTAACGAGCCTAGATAAAGGGAAACTCGTTCACGTCTAAAGACAAGTTTGTCGCTATTTAATGCATTTAACGAGTCTAGCGACAAAGACAACTCGGTCCTTTTCATTTTTAGAGAGTCTAAAAAGGTACGTAAAGTTAACTCCAAAGGTCCTTTTTCGTCATCTAATCCCTTAAGTCCGAAAAAGTATAAAACAATACAGAAGGGATGAATGTTCGATAGTTTTATCGAGCCGAACTAGACAAGCGCTCGATCTTTTTGTGCAATAATCCCTTAGGTCCAAAAAGATTAAAATCTAGAGGAGGGATAGCTCTTCTGGTCGCTTTAACGAGCTGGAAGGCCAAAACTCGGCAAACTTTTCATATTTTACGAGTCAGATGAAAAGAGCTCAAAGAAGACTCGTATTTTGAGGAACGAGTGATAAACAGGGATAGCAGCAGATTCCAGGTACAGGTTGGAATTTTCCAATCACGGCAGTGTCACAAGGATGGCTAGGTGAAATCACTCTTCGCAGCTATTCCTCAAAATAGGTAAACAATCAAGTGGAGGTGAATGATCGGCCAAATGAAAATTGGAGGTGACGGTGCAAACACGACCAAGGCTTTTATGGCTAATGAATTTACGATCTCAAATGGTTATTTACCGGTTCATTTTTTCTGGATGAGCTTGAACTCTGGGGGAAGCTTGCTCACATGCTTATGTTTATTTTTTAACGAGCATGAATTCCGCGTTAAAACTGCTCGGTTTTGCGTTTATTTTTTAACGAGCATGAACTTTGCCAAAACTGCTCGGTTTTGCGTTTATTTTTTAACGAGCATGAACTTTGCCAAAACTACTCGTTTGATAAGGTCAATTTTATATTTTACCATGACTAGCTTTGCCCTTTTCAGAGATAGTACTGTATCATCAATTGCTGCAACAAACTAGTTAGAAATGAACAACATGAGGTTAAAACTCTAATATTTCACTTTGAACTACGTAAAAAGCAATTAAAAGGTGTTTTTACCTCTCATTTTACCATTTCATTTGCATTTGGCTTGTTGGAGCTCTGGAGGTGCCTCTTCCTTTTGATTTTTCACCAGCTGATTCCGGGAGATTCTGTGGACGATTCTCAGCGCCGTCTGGACTAGGTAGGAGCTAAACCCTAGCTCTTTCTTTTCATGGTTTCATTCTTCCATTATGTGCCTGTTTTCCTGTTCCCATGAGCCCCAGGGGTTTCATTAGGGCATTCTGCCATCAGCGCAGGTGATCCATTCAAAACCTGCGTTGAATGTCAAGATGCCTAAGGGCAGTTTGACCTTCAACGCAGGTGGAACACTAGTCACCTGCGTTAGGCGTAGAAAAGGACTTCTGTTGCACAGTTTTTGATGAAAATTTCGCCAGTTTCTCATCAAATCCAGGATCTTACTCCTCCTCTTGTTTGTTTTGCAGAGTTTATTGGAGCAAAATGACCCTTACATGGTGAGAACGAGAGCATGAAGAAGAGGACATGATTGCCCTCCATGATCCTATCACGGTGAACGCACTGCGGAACTGTGGCCTGCTGAAATTCTTCCGTATCTCTAGCATGAGAGCACAGATATCCTTACTGCAGTACATGCTTGATGCTTGGGATCCTATTAACCAAGTATTCCAGATCAGGGGCAAGTCCATCCCCTTGACCATAGTAGACATTTACTTCTTGACTGGGTTGTCAAGGCGGGGTGCCCCCATTTCTTTGTCTGGTTCGGCCCGAGGGAGTGATTCCGTGAGAGATTATGTCCGCCAGTATTGCAGGGAAGGGTCCCAGCCGAGCAAGGATGGCAAGGTTGTTATCCGTGAGATTACTGACAGGTCTCTCAGGTCCATACTGTATACGATTGGTAGGATGGCCGGCAGCGCATCCCTTCATGTTGCCAACAGATTCTATGTGCAGCACGCCCTGGAGTGTCTTCAGCCGAAAGTATTCAACTGGTGTGATGCAGTACTTGTTCAGATGAAAAGTCAGTTGACCAAAGTAAAGGACGGGAAGCTGAAGAACTTTGGTTTTGGTTCAGTTCTGACTACCTTCGCTTTGGAGAAGATACCACTGATGCAGCCTCAGTATGTTGCACTCGACTTGCTTTCTCCCACTGAGCCACGCATGCATAGGTGGGTTGACCACATGTCTAGACATGCTGGTCAATCTCAGATTACTTTCACTGATACCTTCTTCAGGTGGTTCGAGCGCCAGGAGATGGCCTTTTCCGAGTATCCATATGTTGGTATGGATTTCCGAGGTGATCCGGCTTTGGTGCTACCGGATGGCGAGCAGTGGGGCGCTATTGGTGAAATCTTTGACCATATCACTGTTTACTGTTTTCATTTATAATGTCTTTGTGCTTTATTCTGTCAAGACTCTTATCAAACTCATGTGTGCATGCAGATGTTGGTCTTGTCTGTCCAGCAGTTTGCCCGAGAGCTCCAGTTGCTGCCCCAGCAGGGGAGGCTCCTGGGAGAGCTATTCTTCGTGACCTTGACTTGGCCGAGACTCTTGTAGTTGTGCAGGAACAGGTTGAAGGCCTTACTCTTGGCATTCCGGATGTACGGATTGACGAGTTACCTTTACGGTTGCAGCGGCATACCACTGGTGTACCCAGACGATGGACTCGTCTCTTGCGCATGATTGCACAGGCCGTGACTTGCTATCATGAGCATCACTAGGCTAGGGTGCCCCCCAGCCATTTTGAGTTTTTGAGGTCATATGACCGATTTTGTCTTGGTTACAGAACATTATATGTAAACCGTAAATAGCTATATATTTTTGATTTTCGGAGTTTTATTTCAGTTTTTATGTGATCCATGTGTGAAACATTGATGATGCTTCTCTTTTTATCAATTTTGCAAATGTCTATCTAACACATAATTTGCTAATGAGTCGGTTAATGAGTTTAAGTTTCTGGAAATGTGTTGATATTGAATGAAATCAAACTGTCTTTCCAAGATTTTAACTCTTAGGAACTTGCGGTAAATAGCTGGATTTCGGACAGGGTAGGTACCAGTGAGCTGTAGTACTACGAGTTGTGAATCTAGCCTGACGATTAGTCGACGTATGCCATGGGTGATGGCATCAGAGAGTAGTTCTATCAACGCGCTATATTCAGCGATGTTATTCGATGATTGACCAATACAAACCCCTCTGAAACTCACTAACTCGCCGCTTGGATCAAAAATGGCCCATGCTGCAGAGGATAGGTTCGTCGAACTACAACTCGCTCCGTCGGCATATCCAACCCATGGTTCCAATGGATTTGACATCTGCAATAAATGTAAAAAGTGGATTACTTAACCGAAATAAACACTTTAGCGAAAACAAAAATGTAACAAAAGCATACAGGTTACTATTAGGCATAGTAACGCTTAAGGTACAACCCGTTGCGGGGTTGCGCCAGTGGAATTCCGTCATAATCCATCAACTCGTAGGCTCCTTTTGCTAATACTCTCTTAACAATATAGGGGCCCATCCATAAAGACTTAAATTTCCCAGCTCCTAGTTTATCGGATTCTTGGTCGTAAAGCAAGTCCAAATCACCTTCTGAGAAGACACGGGGTTTGACATTTTTGTCGAATTACGCCTTGACTCGTTTCTTATGGGCTTCGTTAGCCAATGCGGCATCACGACGGGTTTCATCCAATTGGATTAATTTCAAGAAAAGAGTCTCTTCTTCTGAAGTTCCGGGGAGGAGATCAATTGGGAGTTTAAGAGACGAAATTTCACACTGGATTGGTAGGATTGCTTCCAAGCCATACACCAGTTGGAACGGTGTGAACCCAGTCGCATTTCTTACCGACATTCGATAGGCCCACAAAGCCGAGTACATGATTAAATGCCATCTTCTTTTGTGAACCCCAACCATCCTTTGCAGCATGCGCTTCAGGACCTTGTTGATTGCCTCAACTTGTCCGTTAGCTTGCGGATAGTATGGGGTAGAGCTGTCGTGAGACAACCCTAGTTTGGCAGCTAATTCAACCATCATGTGATTGCGAAAATGCGATCCATGATCTGTGACTATGGCCTGTGGTACGCCGAACCTGGCGACTACATGATTGAAAAAGAATAGGGCAGCTGTTTCACCAGTATTATCCAATGTAGGCATCGCCTCGACCCATTTGGTAAAATAGTCAACTGCGACTATAATATACCCTTGCCCCCCGGTCGAGGTGGGGTTACATTGCATGAAATCGATGCCCCATTTGGCGAAAGGCCCCACAGCTATTATTGGCTGTAAAGGAGCGGGGGGTCTTCTGGTTTTGCTATCAAAAATCTGACAAGCATGGCAACTTCTGACTGCGGTTATGCAATCTTTGAACATGGTTGGCCAAAAGTATCCTGCTCCTAAGATTTTTTGTGCTGTAGCATATCCAGATTGATGCCCCCCACAGGTGCCTGAATGACACTCATTCAGGGCTTTTTCGGCCTCCTCATGGGTGAGGCACCTTCTCAGAACCGTATCGACACCACGACGGTAAATGGTATCACCGACGATCATGTAGTCTTTTGCTTGGTATCGAATGTGTTTTTGTTCTGAGTGGGAGGTGTTTGGCTGAAATATTTGGGTCTGGAGATAAACTATTATATCTCCATACCACTCATCATTTGCCGATATCAGAAACAAACTTTCGTCCACGATTGATTCTTGGGATGTTTCATCGTTGGACGACGATGGGAGATCGCATAATAATTCTGCGAAAACTAAAGCTTTCTTTGATTTGGATTTTACAAATTCTAGATCAAACTCTTGAAGGATTGCTATCCATTTTGAATATTTGCCCCCAAGCAACTGTCGCGACAGTATATAAGTCATGGGGTTGCAATCTGACAAAATGGTAGTTTTCCGAAAGAGGACATAATGTCGAAATCTTTGGATCGCTTGAACAACAGCAAGTGCTAGCTTTTCAACATAAGAATATTTACTCTCTGTATCATTTAAGTTTTTACTTAAATAATATATAGGGTGTTCAATTCCATCGACTTCTTGAACTAAAACCATCGCAATGGTCGTATCTGTTGCAGCCAGATACAGGCTAAAGTCTCTTTGATAGTCTGGGGCATACATTAATGATGCTTTTACTAGAGAATCTTTCAGAGCATCAAAGGAAGCTTGCGCAACCTGGTCCCAGAAAAAAGGTACATCCTTTTTCAAGAGACGGGTATAACCTTTAGCAAGTTCTGCGTAATTTGGAATGAACCTCCTCAGAAAGTTTGCTTTCCCTTGGAGTTTCTGAATCTGAAGCAAATTCGAAGGTGGAGGCAAATTGATGATTGCCTGAACCTTGCAAGGGTCGAGACGAATCCCATCCTTGGAGACTACAAAGCCAAGTAAACGACCAGAACCGACGCAAAACACACATTTGTGCGGATTGAGTCTTATCTTGTAGTGTCGGCAACGTAGAAATATCGCTCTTAAATGCTGCGGATGATCAGTCCGCTTTCGCAAATGAGCCGGAAGGTCATCGAGATAAGGTTGAACGATGTTTTTGATGTCATGGAAAGCATAATTCATTGCTCTCTGAAACGTCGCCCCTGCGTTCTTCAGACCAAAGGGTAATTTTTGATAAGCGAATGTGCCCCACGGACAAATAAATGCAGTCTTTGACTGGTCCTGTGGGCGGATATTTATTTGATTATACCTGGAAAATCCATCCATAAATGAAAAGATTTCACATCCGGCGCATTCATCAATTATCTGGTCGATGAAGGGTGTAGGGTAGTTGTCCTTTGGACAAGCTTGATTTACATCCCTATAATCGATGCACACTCTTATTGTTCCTTGTTTTTTTGTAACAGGGACAATATTCGATACCCAATCGGTTAGATGAACTGGGTAGATGAAACCAGCACGGAGAAGTTTCTCAACTTCTGCCTTAATGGCAGCGGCTTTCTTGGGGTGCACCTGCCGAAGCCGTTGTCTTACTGGTTTGACATCAGGATACATCTTAATTTCATGTTCAACGATACTCGAGTCAATGCCTGGAATTTTATCATATGACCAAGCAAAGAAATCTCTGAATTCGCGAAAAAGAGCGTTATATATTTCCAGTTCTGAAGGGGAACAACCTTTGCCGACATAAATATTCTCTACAACATCTGTTTTGGTCGAGATATTTATGGCTATAGTCTCTTCAATATTGGATAGGTTCCGCTCGGAATCCACCGTATTTACAGTATTTGCTAGGAATTCAAACACTGAAGGGTGATAAAGGTCATCTTGAGTATCTTCCGGAGGAAGGGAACGATGGTGGCTATCATTCCATGGTGCCCCTTCAATCAACATTGATTGCAGGATTCCTTCGTCACTTCCATGCACTCGTGACCAGGGATCCAAAGGGGTGCCATATTCTTTAGACCTATCTACCCAAACGCTTGACGAGCGTTGACTTGGGCTCGCCTCCCATGCTTGAAACATTGATTGCTACAATATTTCTATTGGGCTTGGGGGCAAAACCATTGCATGATCCATGTTGACCTTGTCTTTTGCGACCTTCGTGGAAGATATCATGTTGCAGGTTGCTACAAACGGTATATTTCCTATGTAGATAGGAGATGGTAGCGTGAAAGTTCCCATCATTGTGGGGTCCTTCAATAGGCCTACTCCGATATCTTGAATTGAATGGTCGCTTCCATGGATCATGGGAATGCTTCCTGTAACTTGTGAACCATTAGGGAGGAAGTTTTGTTGGTCGACAACCGTAATCCCCCCTTCAAAAGGGAATGCGATCTTCCTAAAATAAGTCGACACAACAGCTGCCATGGCATATATCCACGGTCTTCCCAATAGGATGTTGTAATCAAGATTCCCATCGATGACTTCAACATCTATTTCTACTGTTTT
Organism: Pinus tabuliformis; assembly: GCA_031772625.1. NCBI lineage: Eukaryota > Viridiplantae > Streptophyta > Pinopsida > Pinales > Pinaceae > Pinus > Pinus tabuliformis. Next base: position 20,048,892 of record CM062815.1, read on the forward strand.
TCCACCTAGTTCAACCTTCAAGTTATTTAGGATACCGTAAGGGGTATATGTCCTACTGTCGAATGCCTTCAATGTTGTCGAAGATCTCGACAAGGTTGGCGACCCTAAAGTTTTCCAGCAACTCATCGACATAATACATGTAGATGCCCCCTCATCAATAATTGTTCGGTGAATAGTTTTGTTGAGGGCTTTGACTTGAATAAGGAAAGCTAGTTGAGCTGGCAACTGAGGGTCGTATCCTTTGTGATCAAAAGACACAAGATTGGAATCCTTAGGATCAACCCCACCAATTGCTGATAACAATGCCTGCCTTTGGGATGGACAATTTTGTAGTACCTCAAGAGTTGACATAGCAGATGGCGATTGGGCCAAATCTTCCACTATGTTATAATGTTGTGCCGCTCTGGCACGAGGATTAAATGTCGACTTGTGTACTACTCCCTTCAGCGGTTTTATTGTTAATTCAGGAATTATGGGTGGGACAACTTCTGTCGAAGTTGTTGTCGAACTACTTGGTTGATCTTTACCTTTGTCGTTCGACAGTTGCGGATTTCCGTAATCTTTGTTCCTTGTCGAAATCAAAGCATCATTCTGTTGCTTGGAAATCGACAACATTAGCACTTGTGACGGGGAAGCATTTCCACTATCAACCAGATTCTGACCTGGGTGGGGAAACGGATCAGTTAACACAGCTGAGGCCTTTGGACTCTTAAAGAATATTTTAAGTTCAGCTTTGAATGGACAATCTTGTGTCCAATGATCCTCGTCACATATAAAACATGGACTTTTTGGTTTCCCTTTCCTAGGAGGGTTTGAAGAAGGTTTTTCAGGCGATGACTCATCCTGTTTCTTCTTTTTCCCTTTGTTTTGCTTCTTCTTGCTTCCTGGTTGATTGGTTTCTTTGCCTTTATCTGCTGATATGGCATTTACTTCCGAAGCAAGAATTTCTTCATTTGCATTTTGATCTGAAGTCTTACGGGCTTTCTGAGACGAAGCCTTTTTCGATTTCGCACTTGCAGTGCCAATCACACCATCGCCGGCATGAGAGTCAATATTTGATTTAGGAGGGGGAGGAATTGAGAATTCTGGTCTAGGGGCGTCAGGTATCTTGTCGTAGAGCGTGCCAGACTGAGTATATACTAAGTCTAAATATTGAGCACGAGCAATGACTTGCTCCTCTGTTACGACTCCTCCCTTGGCCACATCTTCCGTTATGGCCGGAAGTAACGACTTTATAAACCATTCAGCTAATAGCTGATCGGGAACGTACGTTTTCACCATCCTACGACGACAACGCCACTCATGTATATGATCAGATATGTGAGTAGCTGTTGTCTGTTTGAAGTTGGTTAATATTTCGGTTCCCGTTTCATACCTTATGGGGAATTGAAAATGGGTTAAGAAAGTCGTGGCTAAGAAGCTGAAATTGTCAAAAGAGGCTCTTGGCAATTCAATATACCATTTAGCCGCTGGACCTATCAATGTCCTCTGAAAGAGGCGAAGTCTTATCGAATCATCGTTTAGAGTGTTCGATGAACACCACAGATGAAAAGTCATCACGTGATTCGACGGGTCTTCACCTAGATTTCCATTGAATTTAGGAATGTCCGAAGGAAGTTTGTGAGGAATCGCTGGCCACCAAGGGGCATAAGCAATCGGATCGTTTGTCAACCGATGTAAATCGGGTAACTCTAGAGTTGCCATGAATGGTAACTGTTGACTCAGATTAGGCGAAGCATACCCAGGATATGATGGAATCGCCTGAGCAGTTGGTCTTTGCATACCAGCATAATGTAATTGATGTTGGTACGATTGATACGGTTGGTGGACTACCCCACTGTAAAGTGGTTGGTTTTGACCGTGTTGGATATACGGTTGTCCACTGTTCGCAAAAATCTGTTGCTCAGAACCTTGGTATACCTGCTGGAATTGCGGTTGTTGGTACTGCACCAGCCACGGTTGTGAAGCCATGTGCTGTTGCGCTATACTAACCGTTGGACCAAGATGTGGGGTAATGGTACCCGTTTGTACTTGTGGTGCCCCGCTAGTTAGCGATTGTGGTTGAGTCATAGGATCAAGGGGCTGTTGCATTACAACCTGAGAAATCTAAGGTTGACATACAATAGGCATCGTTTGAACTTGCGACACGGTTACAATCGCTGGTGTTGTCGGGATGTTCGTCACAGGTACACATTGTTGCATAGAATACACAACTCTTGGTTGCTGGGGTAGCATAGGTACCCAACCACTTGTCGTAATTCTAGTATAACCTGAATACTGTTGTGAACTCCCGTATGGGTGACCTCCCGGAGGGGGTAATGAAAGGGCATACTGCCCCCCATACGGTGGTGACCCGGCACGGAAAGGAATCATTAACCCTTGAGGGCCGGATTGCCCAAACTGACCTCCAAACGGATCAATTTGTTGAGTTCCAACGTAAGAGTTACCGGGTATTATCCCGGAAGAACAAACAGGAACAGACCACATTGTCGTTATAGCCCCTGAAGGGGCCCCTTCCAGCTGTTGAGAGCTAGTCGGGACAGATGGTATGCCGGCAAACATTGTCGGAGTGACAACAGGAGGTTCTGTTGTCGCTATGTCATTTGACACAGTCCTAGATGTTGACGATTGTTCAGACATTTTGAGTCTATCCAATAGATTGCCTAGCGATTCTACAGGAACTTCCCCTGGTGATAGGCTAGCTTCTGATGTAGAGGGAAAAAGAGTGACCCCTACTCCAAAATGGGTTGGAGTAGTTGCTTGCGGATCTTCTACAATTTCCTCTATCGCAATCAGACCAGGTGGAAGGGGAAGACCGTCAGGTCCGTAAAATATTTCTGGTGCCGAAGAAGGGGTTGTTTCGACAACGACAGTTGTTTGAGGAGCAAGACTCTCTGAACCGGTTACAGATGGAACTGATTCAGTAACGCAAGTATTTTCTCTCAGACTAGGATCAGTGTTACTGTCCCTCTGGGGCCGTTGAACTTCTTCAATAGAGGCACGGTTCCCAGAAATGTTTGGAGTAACCGGAACCTAAAATGTTGTTGGAACACTTGTTCTAACTTTGATAGGAGATTTTGAACCAGTTAAACAAGTTCGCTTTGTGCGTACTGTTTTCGATTCCGGAGACAAAGACGGTTGACTCGTAAGCCTCCACGAACGACGGGGTTTCAATTGACTTTCTTCCACGATTGCGGATTACTCGATTAACCAAAATGCAAAGGGGAAAATGTGTTTCCAAATTGAATAAATTTTTAGACGCTTTTAGACACAACTTGCTTTTTCACTTTTTAAGAGTCGAGAAAAAGCTAAAGATGACTCTAGTCTCCTTCGATGTTTTAACGAGCCCGAAGTGACAAATGCTCAGATGGACTTTTTTAGGTATAGAGTTTGAAAAAGGCCAAAAGAAACTGCTCTGGAGTTCTAGGCAGAGGGTGTGCCAAACTTTTCGCAAAACCACAGAATACGTTTTACGGTACGGGTGGTCGATCTTCGTGAATGTTGTGTTCACTGCATTGCGATCAGTAGGGCAGCTGACACGGCTTCCTAAGGATAAAGGCTTTATTCCTATAGGGGTCTCCCAATATATACGCGACGGTACGTGGGAGCACAAGTCCGTATTGATACTTATCGCTTCACCGTGGAGGAATCACCCAACCACTCAACGCTAAGATATCACGTTTAACGACGTCGGAACACGTCTCTAGCTTAGACCTCTATGTGTTTGCGTTATGTTTCAAAGCATTGTTATGTAAATTCAATTCATTTTAGGTTGATCTTGTTTAGCAGTTTGCCTTTATGGATCACCACGAGATGTATGGTACAACTCCTAAATGCAGTCTAAGAATGAGAAGCAAGCTTTTTCAATCTTTTCAACTTATGAAAATCTTAACTACTGAGGGAAAAGAAAGACATCATCTTTTCACACAGATCATAGAGCACACACTAATGCACTTTTCCCTAAATCAACATGCAAGCTGTCAAAATGCACATGCACAATGCAGGTATTTCTTTTCTCTTTCTTAATGTTGATGTATTACAAAAAGAAAGTTGTTGTATAACTTTGAACTCAATTTCAAGTGAAAGCAAACAAGCTTTTGTCCAAAATCAAAAGACACCTTAAGATTTACTTGTTTCAACACTAGAAATACATAAATTCAAACCATATGACGAAAGCAAAAGCTCAATCAGCTATGAACAGCAAACAAACTAACTCTTAAGATCAAAACGACACTTATCACAGGTCTAGATCTAAGAGGCCACAGCAAGACTAGTTCACTTTCGTTATGGGAAACTGCAAATGATGTAAGAAATACACAAAGAACAAATACAGTTTCTTTATACAACCGAGGTGGAATAGTGGCAAAGAAAGATGGTTTCAGATAGGTACATTGACTGGTAACAGGCAGCAAAAACAAGACTAAAAATTGGGCAACAGAAAGCAGAGAACCCCAGTTGCACAAGGCCTAACTGGTTCAGCGCAACCTCAACACTGTCAGTTTGACATTCAGCGCGGGTAGCCTTCATGGGACCTGCGTTGAAATGCAGACTGCCTTCACAGTAGTTGCGCTGAAGAAGAAACTCTCGTTTCTCTCAGGTTCTGGGTCACAGATTGCTCAAAAATCAACAGTTTTTGGCCAAATCAAGGCTATCAATCAAGTACACACTAGAGGATGATTCAAAGGAGGATGAAGACTATCACTAAGAGCTATTCAGAGTCCTTGTGGATCATCTCTTCAAATCATAAACATGCCCAGAAACTGAGCTAGAGTAGCTGCCCTCTACTTTGCATTGGAAAAATCCAAACGCAGTTCGATTCGGTACTCCCTGTGTTTATAAAAGGAATAGCAAGAAACACAAACAACCAACAAGATACGATCCCTAGCGGAGTCGCCAATTTGTTGTTGGGAAAAGTATCCAATACGGAATGACCCTATCCCACTCTAAGGGTGATAGTTCCTTAGCAACAATCAAAGCAAAGCTATCTAAGATTACTTCTTTATGAGATGTAAGAGAGGGGAGAAAGAGATCCACTAACCGATGTCTTCCGCTAATGGTTGATCCAATCTTCTCTCCTTGCTGCTTGCCCCCAGCTCCTTGCTCTTTCACGGGCCCAGCTACACAAAGATCCTGCAAAATGACAAGAGAGGGAAACTACAAGAAGCATACATTCATAATTGATTCAAGGATTAAATCAAATACACAAGTACATCAATACATCATTGAAACACATGCATATAGAAGAACCTCAAATGCTTTATTAATGGAAGAAAGTAAGGTTCAGAAAGTGATACAACCATAAGAGGCCCAATCCAGCATCACCTTCCCGGTGGAAAGAAATCTCCTCTTCACCTCCTTCAAAGCAAATCACCTCAATAATTCTATACTAAAACCAACAACAATTCTTTGCACAAAATTCCAGCCTTTAGATCTCATACGGTAGAGATCCTTATATAGAGTTTTGGAGAGAGCATGAGTCAGCTTGATGTGTGACTAGTGTCCTCTTCAACTCCAGTTCTTCTTCAGTTCTTGATTCCACTTGGAGATCCTTGCTTCCACTTGGAGTTTTAGAACCTCTTACTCATTACTAGGCGAATTCCTTGATCCAAGTGTCATTTTGGAAGCTTCCTGGGCACTGAAACATTGAGGAATGAGACCTCCACATGTCAAAACTCGCTCAGCGCAGGTAGCCTTTGTTGGAGTTGACATTCAATGCTGGTAGACCATGGAGCAGTTGACATTCAGCGCAGATGCTTAGTGGAGCAGTTGACATGATCCAGAATTGACTTGTTTTTGAGTGTTTTTCAGTGGAGAACTGATTTTAATTGCTGTGGTTTGCTGACCTTGTTCCTCTAGGGGTAGGAAAAACATGTTTAGGGACTTTGGATCCCTTAGATTATTGACATTTCATGCTTCATGCTGTAAGGCACAAAAATGTCTATAACAAGGATCCCTTGGTTTATGGACATTTTATGCTTGGGGTTTGCAGTGCCCAAAAATGTCTATAACAGTTGCCCCCTAAAGCATGAGGTCGTTAATCTTTTTTGATGTCGGGTGAAATGCTTTATGATGAGGATCCGAAGTTCTTTCAAGCTAGGGAGGAGACCTGTAATAAGATACAATACAATACATTATCTTCATAATATTTTCACGATCTATCTGAGGCGGGCATTCCCATGCTCAACTTTATAAATTCATTTTCATGTACATAGGACAGACAATCGTCTGAGTGTAGACTGATGATTCTGGTAGAGCCATCATCCCATAGATTGGATGATTATCTGTGCAGCAATGATGTACATTTGATATCTTTATTTTCCTGAATCTATATCATAGCCCGGATGGATGAAACTAGATCCGGGGTCTTCAATCTCGTTCGATCTTCACTCAAAGTACAAGTCGATCCATGTGAGAGATGTTTTGGAGTCGAACATGGAAATACATCGCCTGATTACCAGCCAATGATGTGAGTCGTTAGCAGGCGCAAGAGGAATCACCGATAATGATAATGACCCTCAATGTACTGCAATACAATTCACGGGGTGTGAATAAAGCACTTGGCGTCAAACACCACGCAAAATCTTTCGGTCGAAGGCCATTGATGTAAACCTGTCGCCGGAAGTGAGAAACTTGCCGTTGAGGCATGCAAGCTTCAAAGTACTGAAAGGGGTGTCCCTAGATCGGCTTCTTGGATAATGAGATGATGTCGACAAGAAGCGATCCGTCATAGGAGGGCCTTAATGAATCCCACATCAATGACACGGAATGGAGCAAATGATTTTAATGGAGGTGAAAATGTTTTGGTGATATAAGGTTCAGGGTGGCGGTCATGAAAGAATGGAGCATAAATGTATTGCAGTGGGTGAGACACAGGTGAATTCTCTGAGTGACTTCTCTTGAACATATCGGCGACACTGACGCGATGGATTGGTAGCATCTACCCCAAATGTGGATGGTGTGATGGGACCATGGTGATGTGACTGGTGAATGAAACAACCCAACCCGACTTGTATGCGGAGTGAAAGTGTCATGTTCAAGAGCGACTTGCTACCAACAAAGTTTCTTCAAGTTTTCTTCCCAATTTTTCCCCAGTAATTGCTGACCAGTACCTCTTTATTTTTGTCAAGCTTGAGGAGGATAACATATGCTTGTTCTATAATTTTCCCTTCGGGAAAACCCATCGCTATGTTTTAATGAGCCTAGCGATAGTGAAACTCTTTCTTGTCTGCTATGGACAAGTTTGTCGCTATTAGGTTTTAACGAGTTTAACGACAAAGATAACTCGGTCCTTTTCAATTTTAGAGTGTTTGAAAAGGGACGTAAAGGAAACTCCAAAAATCATTTTTCATCATCTGATCCCTTAATTCCGAAAAAGTATAAAACAATACAAAAGGGATGAATTTTCGATACCTTTAACGAGCCGAACCAAACAAGCGCTTGATCTTTTTGTGTAATAATCCCTCAGGTCCAAAAATATTAAAATCTAGAGGGATAGCACTTCTGGTCCCTTTAATCAGCTGGAGAGGCCAATGGCTCGGCAATCTTTTCATATTTTACGAGTTAGTTGAAAAGAGCTTAAAGGAGACTCGTCTTTGAGGAACGAGTGATAAAATTGGGTAGCAGCTGATTCCAGGTAAGGTTTGGAATTTTCCAATCACAGCAGTGTTACAAGGATGGCTAGCAGGATCACTCTTCATAGATGTTCCTCAAAAGGGGTAAACAATCAAATGGAGGTGAATTATCGGCCAATACAGAGTGGAGGTGATGATGGGAACACGACCAAGGCTTTAAAGGCTGAAGTACTACATTCGTGATGATTATTTACTGGGAATTGGTTCATTTTTTATTGAGCTTAAATGCTGGGGGAAACATTTGCTCATTGCTTATGTTTATTTTTTAACGAGCTTGAAGTCCGCGTTAAAACTGCTCGATATATCCAGTCGTATAATAAGAATGTCTCATATATTAAAATGGCAATTTTTCAAATCTTTGCCCCACATCCTTTCTTAATGAAAGTTAGGAAACGACCAATCCTACGAGTTTAAAGGGTTAGAGGACCTACAAATTTAAAAAATAAATGGTCGCTCTTCGCTTGCATGCCAAAAGGTTTGCATGCCCCAGGTATAAAATAGAGTTTCAAGGTCACCTTCTATTCTACCGACAAGACATTTGTTTTATCAGGAAAGGTTTACCTCTTTCAGGTTACCAAAGATTGTTTTATCTGGACCGCAAAAAAAACACTTCTTCGGCGATGCCTATCGAAATAGACAAAGGCGGGTGGCGCAGACACCTCCACCCACATAACTTTAACAAGTGAATCTTATTCCAGTCTAATCCCATTTTCCTAAATGGACGGGTGTGTCAGACTAGTCATATATCCCTTGCGGAAACCTACCCTATACCTAAATTTTTCCTACCGAAGCAGACCAGGGTGCATGCCCCCTGGGTTTCAGTCATGCCCCCTGAATCACTCGCGCTCATCAGGTGGACAGACTGGGGATTGATGAGACATTCCTTGCATGAAAAGACCATTTAGGGATGGTATATGACTATTTGCTATGCTTGAACCGGGAAATGAAAGATGGTCTACGAGCTTGACCACTCTTCCTTCGTGCGGAAAACACATTACTCTAAAGAGTGATGAGACAATGGCTCCCATGCAATAAATATAGTCTCGTCGAAGGAGTAGATTATAATCCAGGGGTCCTTGGACTATCATTATGTTCATGTGAACAGTTTTTCCTCTCAATGTTATGGGCACATTGGGAAGGATCCCTAACGGTCGACTGGTTCCTTTGTCAAAGCCTGTTAGAGTTCTCATCTCAGGCAAAAGCAATGGCGAACCAAGCACTTTCCAACCAGTCAAAGAAAGGATACTCATAGAAGCCCCTTCATCTATGATGGTACTGGCCATAACCATTCTATATACTTGAGCAATGATTCAGAATGGTATACTAGCTAGTAAACGGGGTCTACCTAGTTGATTCCAGTCGAAGGAAACAACTAGGTTGCTTGGAGGTGGGACCGAATAGACGGCCAGGTACGACTCTGATGAACTTCCTTCCTGCGGTAAAGGAATGGGCAAACTAACCACATGTTCATCGGAGTCTGTGTTTACGAAAAGAATTTGGACGGTGTCATCCTTGTTCTCTTCGATGACTGTATCATCTGAAGATAAGACATCTAAAGGCAAGACCGGGTCTACTGCCGTCTTGACCTTTTGACATTCGTCTGGTATGGGTTCAGATGGTTTATCTTCAATGATAGATGCTTCGTCCGACCACTTGGGTGGGTCAACCAGATTTTCAACTAGCGACGGAATCGGCAAGAGTTTCTTATATCCAGGAGGAAGTCGTAACGGTGAAACCGGACGATTGTCCAAAACTCTTTTAGCCTCGTCTAAGAAGGGACAACGGTGGACGGCATGATCACCTTCACACAGTTTACAAGGAAATTTGCACTTTCCTTTTTGTCTAGTGACTTCACTTTCACTAGTCGACGGTGCGTTTTCAACATGATCATCAGAGGTTGACGACACCTGGTTGTGCAAACGAGGAGACCAGTCCCTTAAGATCTGAGGGATGCAAGGACAATCTCTATGATAGTGGTCTGCTTTGCAAATGACACATGGTGATTTAGGCCTGGTCGGTGCAGTGTGTGGATTTTCGCTAGACGACACTTGGTTGCCCCCTTTCGCCTTTGGCTCCTTCTTCTTCTTCTCTTTCTTCTTTTTTTCCTTCTTCTTCTCAGGTACTTGATTTTTGGCTTTACCAGCCCCATCAAGTGAAGAGGAAGGAGGAGAGGAAGAATTGGATGAAGTAGATGGTTGGGGGGTAACTCTGGAATTGTCTAGTTGCTGACTCGATTGTTCAGGAATTGCGGTGTTCTGAATGACGGAGGTTGAGAAAAGCCATACGGTCAAGCCAATCGTCAATCCTGGAAGTGACAATGTGGCCATGTGGGGTGCACCAACATCTCCCCAAGAGGAGAAGCGACTAGGATTTCCTCCAAGGGGAACTCCTTGGTTGGTAGACTCCATTTTCTCAACCTAAGACCAACATAGGAAAGGTGGTGATTATTCTGTTTAAAATAAATTTTAGACGCTTTGACACAACTTGTTTTTCAATTTTAAAGAGTCGAGAAAAAACAAAAGATGACTTTAGTCGCCTTCGATTTTTAATGAGCCTGAAGTGACAAGTGCTCAGATGGGCCTTTTCCATTAAGGAGTCTGAAAAGGAATGAAAGGGACTGCTCTGGAAATCTAGGCAGAGGGATTATAAAACCAATCGCAAAACTGCAGAATACTTTTTATGGTACGGCAGTCAATCTTCCCAAATGCTGTGTTCAGTGCATTGTGATTGATAAGGCGGTAGACACAGCTTCCTATGGATAAAGGATTAAGCCTATTGTGGTCTCCCGAAATATACTCGACGGTACGTGGGAGCACAAGTCCGTACTGGCACTTATCGTCTCAAAGTGGAGGAATCACCCAACCAACAGTGAGAACAACAATTACCAGGCTTTATGACGCCGGAATATGTCTCTAGCCTAGACTTCTAGATGTTGTGCGTTAGGTTCCAAACCATTGTTAGATTCATTAAATTTATTTTATAGTTTATCTTTCTTAATAAATTTTCCTTTCAGGTTCACCGTGTGATGTAGATATACAATTCCTAAAATGCAATCTAAGATGATAAACAGTCTTTTATCTTCTTTGTGCAATGAAAATCCTAGCTACTAAGGAAAGAAAGACAAAATTCTTTCAACAAAGAGCAAAGAGCACACACTATATGCACTGTCCTAAATCAAACCAATAAAACAGTCTAAATGCAAATGCACATGCATGTATTTTTTTTCAGCCTTCTTAATATGTGAATGATAAAAAGAAAGCTAATGCGCAAATCTAAATTACTTTTCAAGTGACAATTACTAACAAGTTTCTTTTCAAAATCAAAATGAAGACAATGACAACACTTGCGATTTGGAAATGAAGACTTGCTTTAGACACTAGAAAAACTACTAATTCAGATCAAATACAAAAGTAACAGAGTAATCGAATATCAAGAGCAATCAGACTCTCTTCTATGACTGAAAACGACACTTGCGACACTTTCAAATCAAGAAACGACAGTACAATTACGTTACTTTTTTGCAAAGGAGAACTGAAAATGACTCAACAAATACACAAAAACACTTACAATTCTTTGCACAATGGAGGAAGAATATCAGCAAGGAAAGGGGTTTCAAATAGAGGTGTACTGACTACAAACAACAAAATTCTTGAATAGATCTAAAAAGAGTGAACAGAAACCAAAATTCAGAAACAATACCTAGTTTGATCAGCGCACCTGTAACACAGTGAATTTGAAATGCAGTGCACCTACTACACTCGGGAAGTGCGCTAAATTTCAGATTCACAGAACAGAGAGTGCGCTGGGCCAGGGACGAGACTTTGCTTGGGTTCCGAGTCACAGTTTGTAGTTTAGTTCAGGGATTTTAGCCGAGCAAGTGGTAATCAGTAAATCAACAACAGGGTAGATCTGAGGAGGTTACTAGAGCCACCACAAGGGCAATTAGAGAGTTTGTAAATCAGTTGTTTAACTCATAAACAAAACCCAGAGATTGACTGAAGCGACATTTATCTACTTTGCATTTGCATAGAAAATGTAGTTCGAAAGCTACCTGGCTCAACTTCAGGCTCCATCTGTAAGTTTATAAAATAAACAAATGTAGATAAACAAACAACCTAGTCGCTCCCCAGTGGAGTTTCCATTTTGTTACAGGGAAAAGTGTCTATGCAGAACTGCTAATCCCACTAAGGTGTGGTAGCTACCTTAGAAACAAACAAAGTAAAACTACTTTTGTTTTCCTTTATGAAAGATAGATGAGAGAAGAATAAAGGAGACCAACCCTTGTCTTGCGCTTGGTTCCTTGCTCGATTCCTCTCTCTTTTGATAGTCTTTTTGCTACTTGTTTCCTTGTATACCCAGCTTTACAGAGTACCTGTAGAATTAAAGCAGCATAACGCTATACGAGAACATGGATCTATTATCATAAACAATATAGGATCAGATGTAAATTGACCATACAAATGCACAAAACATAGATTACACAAAAGTATGGAGGAAAACTTGAATAGCTTTATTGATAATCAAGAAAGAGCCAATAGAGTTACAACTAGTTGTTGTGACCCAGCATCATCCTCTCAATAAGTAAGCCCTTCTTCACCTCATACAAAGCTTAGATCACCCAACACTATGATGTTGCCTCAAGAAACCAATAGCAATTCTTTACAAGATGCAAAATTCCAGCCTCTGGATCTCTGGGATGAGGGATCCATATATAGATATCTGTAAGGGAGATGAGTCATCTTGTGATTTGATTAGTGTCTTCCCTCTGATAGTTCTTTCTTCCACTTGGAGATTGATTATCTCTTACTCATCCTTGGTCGAATTCAGAGAGGCAAGTGTCACAGGAGAAGTTTCTAGAAGATTCCATGCTTCTCCACCTCTCGGGTTGACACTGCCATTTGTCTCTTCTCGCCCATCGCACCCCATAGAAGGGCTTTTTGAAATGCAACGCACCCACTGAGTGTACTTAGGTGAGATGCAATGCACTTTGCCTATGCAGTAGGTGAAATGATCCTATTTTGACCAGTTCTGAGTGGTTTTTCATGGAGAACTTTTGGGAGAAGCTGTAATCAGTTGACCTTGTTCCTTTAGGGGTTGGAACAACACTTTTAGGGACTTAGGAGCCCTTGGTTTATGGACATTTTATGCTTGGGGTTGCAGTGCCCAAAAATGTCTATAACACTTATATGCTTGTGCATGCCCTCACATTGAATGACCTGAACAAACGAGTTTACAAAGACACCCTCGCCCGACCCGCTCGAATGCGTTTACACAGATGCCCTCGTCCTACCCGCCCGAACAACCAGCCTGAACGAGTTTACATGGATGCCCTCAAACGACCCACCTCAATGACCCACCCAAATGAGTTGACACAGACACCATCAAATGACCCACCTGAATGAGTTTACATGGGCGCCCACATGACCGAAATGAAGGGACAAGGGAGAGTTGTGCAAATGAGTTGCACGAACGTGCACAAAGCCCACCCCGGGTCATAACTTAGCAATTTTTATATGGGCTCGTGTGCCCAGGCACTCCCTCACACTGAATGACCTACTAGAACATGTTGAAACGAACGCCCTCAAATGACCCACCTGAACGATCCACCACAGATGCCCTCAAATGACCCACCCGAATGAGTTAACATGGGGACCCACACGACCGAAACGAAGGCACAAGGGAGAGCCAGGAAAAAGAGCTGCACGAATGTGCACAAAGCCCACCCCAGGTCACAAATTAGCATTTTTGATATGGGTTCGTGTGCCTAGGCATGCCTTCACACTGAACGACCCGACCGAACAATTTTACTGACACCCACGCCTGACCCCCCCGAACGAGTTTACATGGACACCCTCTCCCGACCCACCCGAACGAGTTTACATGGATGTCCTCAAACAACCTACCCGAATGACCCCCCTGAACGAGTTGACACAGACGCCCTCAAACAACCCGCCCGAATGAGTTTACTTGGGTTCCCACACGACTGAAACTGTAACGCCATGATATCGGTGCGACGAATGGACGACTCCCCGAATGAGTAGATGAGTTGTGGTTGGCAAAGTTCATGGGCGCATGAGATGAGCTGCAGGCCATGAAAGTGTTTTGGAAAGTAATGTGGAGTTTTACTTATACCCATGTGGGTGGTCCCGAGTGCCCCGACTGATGGGCCGGCTGATGGGTGAACGATGGAATGGGCTGGCGAACAAATGATGGAACAGGAGGGCTGGCATGTTGGTTAAGTGGAGAAAGCCAATGGTTGTGCGATGATGGGAAAGTCGGCTGGGTGTTTGAATGATGGGCGTTCAAGCGTATAAGCAAGCAAATGAAGGATGGTGGAGAGGAATCATTCTCACAATGTAGATCAACCAAAAGGTGTGAGCTGAAGTGCATGGGGACTGTGGCTAGGCATAGAATGGAGGACACATGAGCCCGAGCTGAGTGGGTGAGTTTGTGCACCATTGGTTGGAAGTCAAACTGGGCGGACGAGACAAATGACTCGAGTAGGGCATCAGGTGAATGAAGGTAGTGCAATTGGGTGGTTGACATGGTGGACAGGTCATACGACCCATGAAGGGCATCAGGTGAATGAGTTCATGGTGCGGCTGGGTGGAGTAACTGAGTAGGGCATCCATGTGGTGGGTCATGTGAGGCATTCAGAGGGTGCACCCACTGAATGATAGGCAGGCCGAATGATTGGATGAGTTGGCGAATGGGTGAGGGTGACCTGCGGTTGGGTGTGTCAACACTGAGTGGAAACAAAATGAAGTGTGGGTTGGAGAACGAAGGTGCAATGAGGACGTGCGGAGGGCTCCCAAGGTGGGTGACATGGGCACGACGAGTGCGCCTAAGTTGGGAAAATGACACCAGATGTGCAATAGGTGAATGGAGACTTGGGTGAGTCATTCAATGACCATTCAGAGGTGCCAATGAGCTGGGAAACTGAGTTTTCCGAAGTTGTGAAAATTTGGCTAAGTGTAAATTTGGGGTTTCCTCCAAGATTTGACTTGTGTTATGAAAATTGAAGATTATATATATATTGATTCGGGCAAACTCATCAGGGAGTTGCCCCTCCCTTTATACTGTTGTGTAATTGTTCATGTTATTGTTGTTTATGATGAATGTTCATGGTTTTCATCATGTATACAGGATAAACTAATACTTGGTAATGAAAAATAAACTAAGTATGAATGTTAGGCATAGTCCACGGTCATAAGTATTGGGGAAGAGAAAGTGGTCAGTGGTGTCGCACCTCGCTATAGTGGGGTTGGAAGATTACCGCCGGTGTAGGGGTGTGATAGGTGGTATTAGAGCTGATTTAGGTGAAGGGAAGGTGAAAGAAGTTGATCATTGGTATCAAGAGCTGATTCGGTTTGCAGGGAACCCGGTGAATGGTGGATGGTATATACTAGATCACAAAGAAGGAAGTTGATGGCAGAGATGGTAGGTGAACCTCATGCTATGGTGAGTGAATCTAGCCACAATGCAATTGAAGCTTTCATAAATAGGATATTGGAAAGGATGGAAGAATTGGATTCTTTTTGGACTTCGAAGATGGCTGGGGTCACTAAAGATCAAGAAGGAAATGCAAAGATGAGAGAGGAATTCGATGAACTCGGAGAACGATATGAGTATACTAAATGGAAGTATACACAATTAGAAGAGGAATTCAAAGAGATTGGGAAGGTGAGAGATCAAGGTTTGGCAAAAATCTTGGAATTGTAGCAATCTATTGATGAAGCAAAGGATGAGATCGTGGTGTTGAAGAAGGCTGTGAGACATAACTCAGGTGGAGGAGTGTCTCATGTGAAAGTCAAGGAACCAGAATCTTATGATGGTACAAGAAGTGCGAAGACTCTTGGTAACTTTATATGGGACATGGAGCAATACTTGGAATGCTTGGGATTGCCTGATGAGGAGACTAAGGTAAAAGTGGCTGATCATTTCTTGACAAAGGATGCTAAGATGTGGTGGAAAAGAAGGATGGATTAGATTGCCAATGGCAATGCTGATGACATAACTTCGTGGGATGACATGAAGAAGGCTTTGTAGACCCACTTCAGTCCTCAGGATGAAACTTGGGAAGCAAGGATGAAGATAATGTTTATAAAGCAAACGGGAAGTCTGTAGGCATATCAGTGGGAGTTTGCAAGTGTAGTTCTGGAACTTCCGGACATGGAGGAAAGGGACAAGGTGTTCAACTTTGTTATAGGGCTGAAACCTTGGGCACGCATTGAAGTGAAGAGGTAGAAGATTAAGACACTTGAGGAGGATTTTGCTGCTGTGGATCATTTGGTGGAGCATTATGATGAAACTTCTGATGAGAAAAAGAAGAAGTTCGATAAGCCGAAGGAGAAAAGTATGAAAGATGATGGTTCTAAATCGAGTGACAAGTTGAAGACAAAGAAACCATTGAAGTGTTAGATATGTGAGGAACCACATACGGTGAATAATTGTCCTTCAAGACAGAAAGTGGCTGTGGTGGCACAGCCTAATGCGAAGAAAGAAGAGACTTCTATGGGGGTGATGCAGATTCTTGGAGCTGCAGCTGCTATGGAAGCGGTCTCATGAAGAGATCTGGAAAGGAACAGCTCGGAGTATGTTTGGATGAAGATTGGGAGTGTGGATGTACTCACTATGGTGGATAGTGGGGCTACTCACAACTTCATGAGTGAAGATGTTGCAAGAAGGATTGGGCTGAAATTTGTACTGGTGTAGGCATAGATTAAGATAGTGAATTCTCATCCTGATTCCATGATTAGTGTGGCTGAAAAGGTGGACATGACACTAGGTGAGTGGACTGGGAAAGACAACTTCATGATAATACAGATTGATGACTATGAAGTTGTACTAGGAATGGAGTTTTTGAAACACTATGATGCAATGATTGTTCCAAATTTGAAGAAGTTGTACATTTATGATGGAAGGGAAGATATACCCATTGGTGTTACAACCATTGGTGTGACAAGACCTGAGTGTAAGCTGGCAGTGATGAAAATGGAAGACAAGAGGCATATGGATGAGGTGTGTAAGCAGTTGTCTATTGCTGAGGCAAAGCTTGCGGAACAATCACAGGTTATCAATAACTTGTCCGATAACATCTTGGATTTGTCTAGGAGGCTGGAGGAAGTTGAGGATGACTATGATGATGATGAGGTTTATGTGAGGCTGAATTTATAGGAGGAGGATCGGGTTTCATATCTACAAAGGATGGAGATAGAATATCTAGACAAGTGGATTGAGCTGATCAGTTGGGGAGAGCCTAAAGGATCTACTCCCTCCAAATCTTCTTAGATGACTTAGAAGATGGGGCTCATTATTATTTGCTCATGGCAGTGAGTCCTTTAAACAGGTTGAGCAAGTATGGTAGATAGATGATGCAAGAATGGTTTGGCATTAGCATCATGACATGTTGCAGATGGGATGGAGTTTCCATGGACCTGAGCATGGGTTTGGAGCCGATTCTTGATGAGTTCGGATAGTGGAAGAGTCTGAGAAAAGACTAATGGTGGCATGAGGATGTGCATTAACATGGTTTGAGTGTGACAGTTGGATTAGCTACCCAACTCACTCAAATTATGGGGCTCAATTAGTGTGCAGAGGTGTGTTAGCATTATGTTGGAGTATCATGATGATAGTTCACGTGATGGAACAACACATGATGGAGATGGTCGTTTTTCATATGTTGTAGGGATGTTTGCAATGTATGGACTAGTTGATATCATGGATGAAGGATATGGTTGTTATCTTGTGACGTATGGTTACTGAGATGAGATATTGTTGAGGACGACAATGATTTCAGGTGGGGGAGGATGTAATGCCCTAAGATCCGTGCGACGGATGGGTGACTCATCGAACGAGTAGACGAGCTGTGGTTGGCGAAGTGCGTGGGCACATGAGATGAGCTATAGGTTGTGCAAGTGTTTTGGGAAGAAATGCAATAGAATAATGTGGAGTTTTACTTATACCCGTGTGGGCGGTCCTAGGTGTCTTGACCAATGGGTGGGCCAACAGGCAAACGATGGAACGGGTGAGCGATCGAACGATGGAACGGGTGGGCCAACTTGTTCGTTAAGTGGTGAAAGCTGATGGTTGTGCAATGATGGGTAGGTCAGATGGACATTTGAATGATGGACGTTCAAGCGTATAAGTAAGAAAATGAAGGATGGTGGAGAGGAATCATTCTCACAACACATATCAACCAAAGGTGCGATCTGAAGTGTGTGGGGACTACGGCTAGGCATAGAACGGAGGATGCATGAGTCCAAGCTGAATGGGTGAGTTTGTGCATAGTTGGTTGGCAATCGAACCGGGCGAAGGAGACTAGTGACTCGAGTAGGGTGTCAGGTGAACGAACGTAGTGCGACTAAGTGGTTGACCGGTGGACAGGTTAGACAACCTGTAGAGGGCATCGGGTGAACGAGTTCATGGTGCAGTCGAGTGGAGTAACCGAATAGGGTGTCCTTGTGGTGGGTCATGCGAGGAGTGCGAAGGGCACACCCGCCGAACGATGGGTAGACCGAATGGTTGGATGAGTTGGAAAATGGTTGAGGGCGACCCATGGTTGGGTGTGTCAGGCACTGGGTTGAAACAAAACAAAGTGAGGGTTGGCGAATGAAGGTGTGATGAGGATGTTCGGAGGGTGCCCAAGGTGGGTGACACATGAATGATGAGAGAACCCAAGTTGGGCAAACAGAAAAAGACGTGCGATGGGTGAACGAAGAGTTGGGCGAGTCGTGCAGCGACCGTTCGGAGGTGTCGACAAGCTAGGCAACTAAGTTTGCTGAAGTTGTGAAAATTTTGCTAAGTGTAAATTTGGGGTTTCCTCCAAGATTTAACTTGTGTTGTGAAAATTGAATATTATATATATATATATTGATTTGGGCAGACTCACATCGGGGAGTTGCCCCTCCCTTTATACTATTGTGCAATTGTTCATGTTATTGTTGTTTATGATGAATGTTCATGGTTTTCATCATGTATAAAGGATAAACTAATACTTGGTAAAGAATAATAAACTAAGTACGAATGTTAGGTGTAGTCCATGGTCATAAGTATTGGTGAAAACAGAGTGGTCGGTGGTGCCACACCTCATTATAGTGTGGTTGGAAGATTATGGCCAGTGTAAGGGTGTGACGGAAATGAAGGGACAAGAGAGAGCCAGGTAAAGAAGCTGCATGAACGTGCACAAAGCCCACCCTGGGTCATAACCTAGCATTTTTGATACGAGCTCATGTGCCTAGGTGTGCCCTCACACTAAACGACCTGACTGAACAAGTTTACACGGACGCCCTCGCCTGACCTGCCCGAACTATTTTACATGGACGCCCTCGCCCAACCCACCCAAACTAGTCTACACAAACACCCTCGTCTGACCCACCCGAACGCATTTACACAGACGCCCTCGCCCGACCCACCTGAATGGCCCAACCAAACAAGTTTACACGAACACCCTCAAATGACCTGCCAGAACGCGTTGACATAGATGCCCTCAAACGACCCACCCGAATGAGTTTACATGCGCGCCCACATGACCAAAATGAAGGGACAAGGAAGAGACGAGAAAATGAGTTGCTTGAACGTGCACACAACCCACCCTAGGTCACAACTTAGCATTTTTGATATGGGCTCATGTGCCCATTCGTGCCCTCACATTGAATGGCCCGACCGAATGAGTTTACACGGACACCCTCGCCTGACCCTGTTACACAGTAATTTGTCACTGATTTCACTCCAGTCCTTCTATTGTGTCATGTGTCCAAGTCAAATATGCTCATATTGAAAAAATTCTCTTTGATACCACCAAATGACCCACTTTTCCTAAGTTATCTGCCTCATCATGACTATGGACTTAATATATGCGCTAAAGGGTGCTCATGAACAGTCCAGTCGCACTGCCATCGCGAAAGTACATATGATTCCCGCGATGGTCTGATTTTATGCTCCAGTGCAAGGTTACTTATTATCTTTAGCAATGACCTGAATGGATACATTGCTCACTAGCAATGTCAGTGCTAAAGATCAGTTATGCCCCCATGATGATCCATATTGGGTGAATTTGTTCCAAAAGTCAGCCTTCTGGATGACTCCAGACCTGGTTGTTGGCATATTTTGTATCACCCTCCTTTCTCTAGCATGGCAGTTCCGTCATTTGTGCTACCTTCCTTGAGGATAAGCTCACTCTTCCACCTTTCATGGAGACTCCTCCTATTTAAACTCTCACCATTTCTATGCACTACTAGTTCTTGATAGTTGGCTAGTTGGTAAATTCTTGGATTGAGTAGTGTTGTTAGTATAGCTGGTGTGAGTGTGACAAGTGTGGGATTGTTGATAGCTTGTGGAAGGTTGTGAAGTGCCCTTAATTTTATGTAAAACTTATGAGTGAGAAAGATCTTGTATGTTGGGAGATCCATCTTCAAAGAGTGAATGCTTGAGGAACATGCTAGCCGGATCCCTCTGAGAAGGTTTGTGACGTCAAGACTTTGGTTGTAATCTTTCTCTTATTTCATTATTAATACAATCAGTGATGTTTTTCTATGTCTTGTATGTAATTTACTTGATAGCTCATGACTTCTTGACTTTGTGAGTAAATAGATCATTGTTATTTTCCGGTTATGTGCTTTGTTGTATTTCCTTTGCATTGTTTCAGGTTGATCACTAGTTAAGGAGAAGGAAGCGAAAGCTGGAGCAATGCAACAGAACTCCATAGACCACCGCTTGAGGTAGGCCTCCAACTATGACTATTTAAGGAAAACTATTGTTGATCTGTCCTTTTTTGTGACTAGACCCAGTCTAGGGCTAGAGGGGTTGCCTCTATCCACAGAGGGAACACTTTCTTGCATCACAAATTGGCGACTCCACTGGGGATTTTGGCCTATGTTCTTCCCTTGTTTGCTCTTGTTTTGATTTTTTATTTGGTCTCTTTTGAAGTTTGGGGATTAGTATCAGTCTTTTGAGTTTCTTGGGTTGTCTGGGAAGTACCTCTATTTGATTGAAGGATTGACTGTATTTGATTTGAGAGTTTTTGTTCTCCTATCATTGTTTTGAACATTATTGCGGATTTAAATTTAGCAGTCGTGCTATCATCACGCTCACCCTTTTGTAATATCGTGTGCATCGCGTAATTACGTCTCACAGTTGCGACAGTTCTGAAAATCCGACCATCGTGGAAAAGTCGTGTACTTCCGCATTGACATCGCTCTATTGTTACGGTTAGTTCTTTATCAACACTAGTTTCTTGTGTATTACCCACGCTAATTGCTATAGAATTGTTTTTCTAAATTCTACCTCCTGAGTCCATCAGTCCTGCTCCATTGCTTTTCTTGCTTGCACAATAGATTTTTTTCACTATTTATGGTTAAGGCTCTCTCTCGTTACCTTTGTTGAATGAATCTTGCTTTTTTGCCTATGTGACCTAGTTCATTATTTCAAGTTTTTGAATCAGTTGGCTTGGTTGCTGGTTTGCTCAAGGTTTGTTTGTAGCTTTTCTTTAGTTTGATTGAGCCTTCCCCTTTGCTCGTTTCTAGTTGATTATTTAGTGATTGTTATTGAACCAATCTTTGGTATTGATTCGATTTCTTTTCACTTTGAACATAGATCCCAATTGTTTGGATCAACCGGTTTCTTTCCACACTTTCTTCTTGCTTATTTGTTTCTTATAGATATAAAGACATCAAAATCAAAGAGATTGCATTCATCTAGTGTACGAAAGTGAAAGTGAATTTGCATTTCAAGTTTGCATATTGGAAAGCGAATGATAAAATCTCTCATTAGTAGTATCTGTGCACTTTAGGAATTGGTGTCTGTATGCATTGATTGACTATCTTTGTTTATCTTGGTTTTCTTGGTTTGGGAATGATCTCTCTACCCTCCCATAGGTAGGTGTTCATTGAAGAAAAAAGGATATTTTATTCATTCTACCTACATCCTAGGATTTGTTGTATACATACAGTAAGGCCTAAAAACTGAAACGTAATTCAAGATCAACTCTAAAATGAACTGAATAAACCTAACAATGCATGGGAACATAACGCACACTATTTAGAGGTCTAGTCTAGAGACGTGCTCCGACGTCGTTAAACCTAGTCACTTTTGTTTTCACTCACGGTTGGGTGATTCCTAAATCTGTGACTCAATAGTGGTCTAGTACGGAATTGTGCTCCCATGTACCATCGAGTATATGTTGGGAGACCCCACTAGGTTATCATCCTTTATCCTTAGGAAGCCGTGTCTGCCACCTTGCAAACCGTAATGCACCGAACACAACATTCGGGAAGATTGACTACCGTACGGAAAGTCCTTGGTTTTCATATGACTGCCAAGGTGTATATGCAGTTTTACGGGTTGTTTGGTAAACCTTTTTCCTAGTTCTCCAGAGTAGTCACTTTCGTTCCTTTTTGGACTCCCTAAAAGAAAACGTCCATCTGAGCACTTGTCACTTCAAGCTCATTAAATATTCGAAGGCGACTAGAGTCATCTTTTTGTCATTTTCTCGACTCTCTAAAGATGAAAAGGTCAAGTTCTATTCCCGTGTCTTAAAATTTATTCAACCACATTCACATTTACCCTGTTAGATATTGTTTTCTTTAGCTTGAGTAGGGTTATTTCTCATTATTTTTTCTAGGATTTTTGAATCGAATCATCCTGGCAGAATCACCAATCCCATCTCCCATTCCAAGTGACCAAGGGTCTCCGTCTTCTTTTGCTCTTGAGATACTAGTTTTTAGTGATACTCTCCTTGTCATTCCGAGTATCCAATCGATTAACTCTCATGCCTCGGAAGATGAGTCTTACGATATTCATTGGAACCCCATTTGGGAGCCTTCCGAAGAAGATATTCCCGTTACTCCTCCTAATGTTTCAGTCCTAATGTCTTCTTCTGATATGGATGACACATCCCCCATCACGAGTGAAGAATCCGTTGTGATGAGCGGTGAAATTCCTATCCCAACAGAAACTACACCCTTCCGTGTCACCCCTCTCGGTGTCACGATGCCTTTGCACTATAAGGCTTTGAGGGATGTTATGGGTTCTAGGACTTCCCTTACGAGTTCCATGTGGTCTCATACCGTCACTCCAACTTCAGAGTCTTTTATTCCTCAAATTCATAATGTGTCTGTCACCTCAGTCCCAAGTATTCCAACTGTTTGTGTGGCTTCTTCAGTCCCTGTTGTTGGTGTCGTCACTGCATCCTCAGTTGTGACCACTGTTGCTGGACCTTCATCCGGATCAACAAATAGTGGCCCATTGGCATCTGCATCTCGAGTTGTTGGTCCTACACTAAATGCCCCACCTTCTTCTGGTTCCATTCCAGTAGGGGGGCATATGATCACTATTTACAAGCTCTTCAGAATCTAGACCCTCGAGATCCATTTCATTATTACGATTCTCGGGGAGCTCATATTTATTACCCCGGACCTTTGCCATCACAACCTACAGTTGAGGTCACGGTCCCGTTATCCGTTGCTTGGGTACCACTGGTTATCATGGTGGCCAAGTACCCCCGAACAATTTTCAAGGACCACCCTATCAAGGTCAGTCGTCTTACATGCAGCCCTCCTATCTGTAGCAGTATTACGAACAACCTTATCCAGGGCAACTTGGAGGCCCACAAGGACAACCCTTCCAGGGACAACCTTCAGCCTCTGGTGGTTCATCTTTTACATATTTCAGGCAACCTTCTGGTAATCTAGGACAACCTTACATGCAACAAGGCCAACCTGGTGTCCAGCAAGGCTACCCTTCTGGGCAAGTTGGTCAGCCTTACATTCAGCAAGGCCAACCCACCGTCCAGTCTAGTCAACCATCTGGACAAATTTGTCAGCCTCAAATCCAATCAGGCCAACCAACTCTCTAGTTTTCTCAGCCATCTAGTCAATCAGGACAGCCCTCAGTTGTTCAAGGACAACCCAATACCCAACAAGCTCAACCTTCTGGGAAAATGAGTCAATCTCAATATCAACTAGGTCAACCTTCTGGCTAGATGGGTCAGCCTCAATTCTCTCAAGGACATCCTTCTGGGCTTGCTTAATCGGGCACTCAAATGATTGTTGCTTCTCAAGCTCCACCCGATTTTCAGCCCCAGTCTAGACTCCAGACCCAATCCGGTCTTCAAATGTAGGCTGGATACCAATCTCAACCTGCTTATCAAATGCAGCCTAGCTCCCAGGCTGAGTTTGGAGCCCAGCTGCCTTATGGTTTCCAGCAATCCCAAGGGCAAACTCAATTTGCCTCGTACCAAAATTATCAACAACTGTAGGTGAGTCCTTTTTAGAATTACCAGCAACCATATGTTACTCCTGCAAGCCAAGTTGGTAATCAATGGAATGCTAGGGGGAAAATCTAGGGTCAGCCCTCCAGTTATAGCTGTAACCCCTATGGAAAAAATCCCTACGGACAGAACCCTCCTGGGCCAAATCCGTCTGGACAAAATCAATGGGGCCAACAAGCAGTTGGTTGGAACTCTAGTGCTACCTCCTACCTATGGCCTCAAATGTTCTTTAATCATCAATTACCCTTTTTAGCAACGTTGGAGTTACCAGATCTGTCCAAATTGACAAATGATCCTATTCTTCATAATCCATATTGGCCACTGGTTCCAACTAAGATTCTTGGTGATTGTCCCAAGTTTGATCGTAAAGCTGGAGAAAATCCCCAAGCCCACATCATGACTTACCATCTATGGTGTTCGTCAAATTCGTAGCTTGATGATTCAATTCGGCTCCGCCTTTTTCAACAGACCCTCACTGGCTCTACTGCTAAATGGTATATTGAGTTAGCTCGCGGATCTTTTCAGGACTTTAACTCATTGGCTATGGCATTTTTAACTCATTTTCAATTGCCGATTCGATATGAAATGGGCACACACCTCCTGACATCCTTGAAACAAACAATGGCTACACATATCTCCGATCATATCGATGAATGGAGACAGCATCACCGTTTCATTAATTTTTGGATTCCTGATCAGCTTCTGACCGACTGGTTCACGACCTCATTTGTTAGTCAGATAGTGCGGGACATTGCTATGGGGGTATGTGTAACTAAAGAGCAGGCCATTGCATGTGCTCAGTACCTTGACTTGGTTTACTCTCAGTCCGGTACACTATATGATTATTTGCCTGATGCCCCGAGACTCAGAACTTCCAAAGCCCCGCCAACACTATTTGTTGACGGCGTCATTGGTTTTGTTAATCCATCCTCTGAGAAATCTTCTTTGAACCCTGGGAAGCAAAAGTCGAATGCTCCAAATGAAAATACTTCTCACGCTATATCTAATTTCGGTAATAATTTCGAGGTTAATGCTGTCCAGTCCACCACGGCTGACAAAACCTCAAAAGGAAAAAAGAAGGGAAAAGGGAAGAATAAAGCTAATCAACCGAAGCAGGATTCCCCTAAACCTTCACCCGAGGAAGGTACCAAACGCAAGCCTAAGTATCCTTGCCTTATTTGTTATGAGGATCACTATACCAAAGATTACTCGAGGTGGTATGAAGTTAGTCATTTGTTGAAAGGTGCCCCTGGGACTCCTGTGCTCAAAGAGCCTTTTCCCTCCCAGCAAACGCAAATGGTGGCTGATCCATCCCAATCCTCTTCTCCCTTTGGTTCTCAAGTGTTTATTGCTGGGATGATTCCCGTCCACATTAGTACTTGGGAAAAATACTATCTGTCGCCTGCCAAGAAAGACCCTGAGGTCCCCTCTAGTGCTCCTCTGTCTAGTTCTAGTCCCTTCCATATTGAGAGACCTAGCACTGAGACGCCCATCTGACGCCCTCCTAAAGGTGTACTCCGGAAATATTCTTACAACCCTAATGCTCGTGCTACTTAGCACTATAGCATCATTGAGGACTTAGCCTAGGCTCCATCAGCTATGTCTGCTTTAGAATTTCTCCAGAGCTACCCCTCTTAGAGGAAGTCCTTACTATCAGCTATCGGTGGCATCTACCCAGCCGACTCAGATCTGATCACTTTTGACCTCGACAGTCATATATTGAGACTGCCTCACCAAATCGCCTTCCTTATCCAAGTCAACATCAATTCTAAAATGATTCATTGTACTGTCATTGATGAAGGCACTTCTACTTGCATCATGTCTATTGCTTGTTGAAAGGCTATTGGTTCTTTGACTCTGAGCCATTCTCCTATGACCATGGAAGCCTTTGATGGGAGAGAGTCTCGCCCTTATGGTATACTCCAACGCTTGCCTATTACTTTGGAAGGGAAGATAGTCGAGGTGGAAGTTGAAGTCATTGATGCCAATTTAACTTACAACCTCCTTTTGGGACGAAGCTGGACATATGCCATGCAAGCCATGGCTTCATCTCTATTTCGTGTCATTCATTTCCCTCATCAGGTGAAGATCGTCATAGTAGTCCAGTTGTTTTTCTTCACCTCCTCCTCTTTTGATGGCAATGTGCATTTTGTGGAGCATACCTCCATTCCATGTGAGAGTGTGGGAGCTGGACTCTTTAAAGATCCTGCCCTTATGGGTGTTTCTTCACTCCCACCTCCCAATGTCACTCCTATTAATATGATTTATGTTCGATTTGATCCTTGGGTTCTTCTGCCCACTAATTAGATAGAATCTTGGGGTGATGAGATGCCATTGAGTCCTGCCGAGCTCAACTATGTCAAAATTGTTTCTGCATCAGCTCCACTCCCTGAATCTGCTCCTTTGAGCAGAGCTCTCGCCTCGTACACTCATTCCCCTTGGCTTGGAGATGAAACTTCTTCGGACCCTTTAAGGGAAATTTTTCCTTCTGATGAAGCCATTATCAAGACCATGTCTCTCGAGGAACCCCCTTGGTCCAATCATCACCATCATTCCTCGTTTCTCCCTGCCCACTGGGAAATGTTTACTTGTCTCGAGCGGTTTGCTCCTTGTCTCCCATCCTAACCCCTTCAAACACCCATTCAAGTTCATCAAGTGTCTTCTAAAGGGAACATGGGAAACATCACACAAACTCCACCAAGCGACATCTCTGTCAAACCATGGATTGTCGAGCACATCCATGTTGGAGTAACTTGTACTCCGACGGAGATTCAACTCTATACTGATATTTTTCACGAATTCTATGATGTGTTTTCTTGGTCTTACGAAGAAATGCCCTGCATTGATCTTAGCATCGTGGTGCATGAGATACCTACGTATCCGGGTGCTAAGCCTGTTCGATAGCATTTACTCCCCGTGCACCCCAAAAGACTACAGCTATTAAAGCAGAAGTTGAAAAGCTTCTTAAGGATGGTTTTATTTACCCCATCCCACTCACAGATTGAGTCTCCAATATCATCCTTGTGACTAAAAAACAGGGCACTATCAGGGTCGGTGTTGATTACCGTGATATTAATCGGGCCTGTCCCAAAGATAACTACCTCACACCCTTCATTGACCAGCTCATTGATGAGTGTGCTGGGAGTGAAATGTATTCATTCATGGATGGTTTTTCTGGTTATAACCAGATTAATATTGCACCCATAGTGTTGGAAATAATACTGAGAGGGGGGGGCGTGAATCAGTATTATCACATTAATAAAACTTTTTCATTTCCATAATCAGATTCATATATGCTACTTCCACAACTTCTTATGATTAAGTTAATCGATCTTCAATGAGTGCATTAGAACATTATCAACCATATTATCAGTTAACAGATGCAGTAACATAAAGTAGATCATCACACATAAGGCACACACATGAACACAATGATATAAGGTGGAAACCCAATGCGGGAGAAAACCACCTGCTGTAAGTCATCTCAATCTTCTTCTTAATAAGAAAATCCTTTTACAATATTTGTACTGGTGCAGCCTTATACCAGTACGGGAGCTACAACCCCCTTTGCTCTTGTACTAGCCGATCCATTTACTAGTACGCAGGCTACTACCTGCTACAATGCTCCAAAGATTTCCTTTAGCTCTTGTACTAGCTTAGATACTAGTATGTAGGCGCCGGCCTACAATCTTCTCTCCTCCAAGTACCACATTTCATCAATTTTCATACTAGATACATTGAGGCACAACCCATAATCTGAAAGGCCACATTTCATCCAACAACATAAACAAGCTTCTGAATTACCCAAGCACTAGATCCATATACAAGTGAGTCATCAACCAGATCTAGTCCATCAGATCATATGAAGATAAGTCATTATGAACCCGATCCATTCATTTATCAAAACTGAAACATACTCTATCACTTCTCAGAATACTGTCATAATATCAGAGACCAGACATCACTTCAAAAACCGAGAACACAGCAATGATAAACATGAACAGCTAAATTGATTTCAAGAGAAGTACGCAGCTTCACCCATGCAAAGCCTGCGTCCAGGACACACTGTTCTGAACTGTGCACCTGCGTACCCACGCACTGTGCCAAATAGACTTCCTGCGTACCTCCGCAACTGCACGCACCTGTAGCGCTTCTGTGCTTGCGTACCGACGCACCTGCAGCGCTTCTGCATCTGCGTCCCGGCGCACTTTCCTTTCACTGTACCTGCGTACCTTCGGGTATGAATGATTTCAAGTCTTCAAGTATAACCCAGACAGTCAGATCTACGGATCTGATCATGCGCCAAAGAGATCTCAGTCCATCAGAAGATTCGCCTTCTTTAGATCTAGACTAGATCTAGCCCTCATAAGATATTCAACCCAAGACACCCTCAAGCCAAATGATCTCCTTTGCTTTATATAGGCAAGCTCCTCCTCAAATCAAGGAAAAATACCACGAGTCGACACCATAGTAACACAATACCGTCGGCTAGATACCAAGAGTAAAACATAAGAAACCCCCACGTGGCTTTTCTCTGCCTTGAAATGTGTGCACTGGGTGGACGCACCTTCTGAACGGCTGGGTTGCGTCCCTAGACGCGGTTGCTGCATGGTTTACCTACGGGTACGCACCTTCTGTACTGATTTCCTGCGTCCTTCTTAATTTTCAATAAAATGATAGCTGATCATCAACCTTTGCTGCTGACATGAAGAACAGTGATCTACCACCTGAAAGAGTTGCCATCAAGGACAACACTTTAGCCATAATGCCAACAATCTCCCCCTTTGGACTTGATGGCAACAACACCAAATCACTCTCCCCCTTTGACATCAAGGGCAAAGGGGTATGCTCCCCCTAAGAACATGCTCCCTTTGACTATAAGCCAGATCTGCTGAAGTCTCTGAATGAGCTCCCCCTTTGTATATGTCATGGTGCTCCAATTTGATAATGTTCTTTCTGAGAACAAGCTGAGATGTCTGCTCTGCTGTATAGTGCTTGTTCATGCTCAATCTCCCCCTGACTGTAAGCAAGGTCTGCAAAAGGATGTTCTACAAGAAGAACATGACTCTATATATATCATAAATGACCTTCCTATCACCAAAAGACTCAATACATACATCCATCACCCATCACAATAAGGATCATCCATCCAACCAAGTGGGAATACATCAGAAATATGAAAACCAAATACATTACATCTTTATCCCATACATAGTGGGGGGACATAGGCCGTTACATGACCTGAAGAGATGACTACAATAGATAGACCATTACAACATGAGTCTTGCTATGACCTTCCAAACATCTAAAGATCATGACAAACATCATCAACAACACTGTATAATCTGCTCCATAGTATCTGTCAACATCAACTCATAACCATCCAGATCTACATGAATCAAGAGCCATCAAATGAAAGCATCAGCATCAATCAACATATGTATGAATAATCATCCCTGTATCCAGCCAATAGTCCTCATCCATTTGTGCCAAGAAAGAAATCATGCATCATGCTCATGTCAACATCATCATGAAATGCATATGAGTGACTCATCATCATCATGTCTCCAACAATGCGACTTTGAATAATCATCCACGAAATCAGCCAACCTCATCCATATATGTGCCAAGGACAATAAAGACTTCATGCAAGCATCATTAGAGAATCAACCATAAATCTGATCATGTTACAAACTCATAATAGCAAGATGAATCATAAGCATTGTCACCAAGGACCATAATGCCAACAATGCATTCAGGACATATGCTCCCCCTGAACCAGTGCATCTGTCAAATCTGATCATCAATAAGAAGAATCAGCCAATAAATGCCTTGAGACAGGTACGCACTTCATCTTCTACTTTCCTGCGTACTGTTGCTGCAGGGACGCACCCAAAAACACTATCGCGCTGCGTACTTTGCTGGAGGGACGCACCTGAGCCTTATCTGCTCTGCGTCGCCACGCAGATCTCCAGTTATTGAACTGCATCCTGGACGCACCTGAGCTTCGTCTGTACTACGTCCGCACGCAGGTCTCCTGTTATTGCGCTGCGTCCCCACGCAGTTCTTCAGTTAAACACCTGCGTCCTTCTGATTAGGGCCAAATTTAACAGACCTCCTTTGTGTCACTGACAGTCAGATTCCCAGATCTGATAGACTCATTTCCAACCTCACTTACCTACTGCCTTCAAAAAAGCATATACGCGATTGTGCAGTATCCAACTCGCGTATATATATATATGCGACTTTGCTTTTATGAAGTATGAGATTTAGGAACCTGAAGTTTTGTACTTTCAGCTCCCTCTGATTCTGGTATGTATGTATATTGTGCTGTGCCATCCTTTTCTGACTGAACTTCCTTTTTCCTCCATATCTTCAAGCGTGATGATGACATTTTCTCCTTTTGATATGGTGCCCACACTTTGTTCCTGCATTCCTTAGCTATATGTCCAGGCTTGTTACATGCATAACATTTTCCATGTTTCATATTCCTCCTGTAACAATTAGCAGCTTTGTGACCAAACGTATTGCAAGCAAAGAAATATCCATAAAAATACCTTGAATGTGATGATCTTTCTGCATAATAATCTTGAAAGCTTCTTCTTCTACATCTAGCTGCAACATGTCCAAGGTTATGACATACATAACATTCAACATTATTCATAGAGGGGGTAAAGAATTTTCTTTGAGGAATTTCTTTCCTTGGTTGATGATGAGATTGATCTTTTATTCCTTCATTGATCACTTTAGATTTCTCTTTAGAATTTCTTGCCTCACCTTGTGAACTTGATTCACCTTCAACAGATTCATGGAAACCAAGACCAGTCTTTATAGCAGGGGACCTTTGACTACTAAGAATATCATCCAATACTTTAGAGCTATCTTGAAATCGTAAAATCTTATCCTTTTCTCTAGTTTACCTTTCAAGATATCTACCTCAACCTGAAGCTGTTCTTCCTTTTAAAGAGATTTCTTTTTCAAAACTTCTTCAGCTTTCCTTCCTTCTTCCATTTGTTCCCTTAGTTTGAGAATCTCTTTTTCTTGTTCTTCATTCAGATCCTGCTGCATTTGACGAACTCGGAAGGCACATTCTAGTTGAGATTTTAAGCTGGTGACTTCATTTTCTTGTTTTTCAATAGCTTGGAGTAGATCTGTATTCTGCTTCTTTGATTCTTCAAGATCTCCTTTTAGTGAGAGGATTGTAGCTTCAAGATTTTCATAATAACTGGATCGATCTCTGAGCTCCTTGATTGTTGTGTTCTTTTCAATGACTTCATTTTTTAGAGATGTTGCTTCATCTTGCAACTTTTGATACCTTTCCTTGCATAACTTGAGGGCATTACTCTTTACCTCAAAGCATTTCTCTTGTTCAATAATTTTGTTTGTCAGCCTGTTAAATTCTGCCTCTATTTGACATCTTTCTTGCTCACCCATAAGAGCAAGTTCAGTAGTCTCACTATCACTTTCATCTCTTTCACAAGGAAATATAGCTGGAACCTCAGAGGATAACACATTCATACCTGATAATGATTCTGAATCTGAAGAGCTTCTTATGCCTAATCCCCAATCGATTCTTCCATTGTCATAGTTCTTCTGAGATGACTTCTTTTTCTTATGAGCTTTCTTCTTAAGCTTCTTTCCCATTGTTCCACGGATCTCCTTCAAGCGATCAAGCTTCTATCAAAGGACCTGCTCTGATACCAATTGTTGGAAATAATACTGAGAGGGGGGGGGGGTGAATCAATATTATCACATTAATAAAACTTTTTCATTTCCATAATCAGATTCATATATGCTACTTCCACAACTTCTTATGATTAAGTTAATCGATCTTCAATGAGTGCATTAGAACATTATCAACCATATTATCAGTTAACAGATGCAGTAACATAAAGTAGATCATCACACATAAGGCACACACATGAACACAATGATATAAGGTGGAAACCCAATGCGGGAGAAAACCACCTGCTGCAAGTCATCTTAATCTTCTTCTTAATAAGAAAATCCTTTTACAATATTTGTACTGGTGTAGCCTTATACCAGTACGGGAGCTACAACCCCCTTTGCTCTTGTACTAGCCGATCCATTTACTAGTACGCAGGCTACTACCTGCTACAATGCTCCAAATATTTCCTTTAGCTCTTGTACTAGCTTAGATACTAGTATGTAGGGGCCGACCTACAATCTTCTCTCCTCCAAGTACCACATTTCATCAATTTTCATACTAGATACATTGAGGCACAACCCATAATCTGAAAGGCCACATTTCATCCAACAACATAAACAAGCTTCTGAATTACCCAAGCACTAGATCCATATACAAGTGAGTCATCAACCAGATCTAGTCCATCAGATCATATGAAGATAAGTCATTATGAACCCGATCCATTCATTTATCAAAACTGAAACATACTCTATCACTTCTCAGAATACTGTCATAATATCAGAGACCAGACATCACTTCAAAAACCCAGAACACAGCAATGATAAACATGAACAGCTAAATTGATTTCAAGAGAAGTACGCAGCTTCACCCATGCAAAGCCTGTGTCCAGGACGCACTGTTCTGAACTGTGCACCTGCGTACCCACGCACTGTGCCAAATACACTTCCTGCGTACCTCCGCAACTGCACGCACCTGTAGCGCTTCTGTGCCTGCGTACCGACGCACCTGCAGCGCTTCTGCACCTGCGTCCCGACGCACTTTCCTTTCACTGTACCTGCGTACCTTCGGGTATGAATGATTTCAAGTCTTCAAGTGTAACCCAGACAGTCAGATCTACGGATCTGATCATGCGCCAAAGAGATCTCAGTCCATCAGAAGATTCGCCTTCTTTAGATCTAGACTAGATCTAGCCCTCATAAGATATTCAACCCAAGACACCCTCAAGCCAAATGATATCCTTTGCTTTATATAGGCAAGCTCCTCCTCAAATCAAGGAAAAATACCACAAGCCGACACCATAGTAACACAATACCGTCGGCTAGATACCAAGAGTAAAACATAAGAAACCACCACGTGGCTTTTCTCTGCCTTGAAATGTGTGCACTGGGTGGACGCACCTTCTGAACGGCTGGGCTACGTCCCTGGACGCGGTTGCTGCATGGTTTACCTGCGGGTACGCACCTTCTATACTGATTTCCTGCGTCCTTCTTAATTTTCAATAAAATGAGAGCTGATCATCAACCTTTGCTGCTGACATGAAGAACAGTAATCTACCACCTGAAAGAGTTGCCATCAAGGACAACACTTTAGCCATAATGCCAACACATAGATCAACACAATACTGCCTTTATCTGTCAGTGGGGCAATTTCACCTACAAAAAGCTCCCTTTTGGTTTAAAAAATGCCGATGCCACCTTCCAATGCTCAATGTCTTATGCATTCCATGATGTTCAACACATTGTGCAACCTTACCTGGATGATCTACCAACTCATTCAGCAAAACACCAGGACCATCCAACTCACCTTCGCGAAATCATTCTCCACTATTGACACTACAACATCCAGCTTAATCTACATAAGTGTGTCTTCTGCGTTGAGTCAAGCAGACTTCTCAGGTTCATCATCTCTTGAGAGGGCATCTGTTTGGATCCCCTTAAAGTTGAGGCCATCCTAAATATCCCTCCCCCTGTTTCTTTGCAGCAATTGTAGAGTTTGCGGGGCAAAGCAAATTTTTTACGATGATTCATTCGGAACTATGCCAAAGTGGCCAAAGGCTACATGCGGTTATTGAAGCGGGATACCCCTTTTCTTTGGGATGCTGCTACTCAAGATTCATTTGAGTGCCTCAAGGTTCTCCTTGTTTCTGCTCCATTGTTGCGTCCTCCTAATTATCACCATGACTAAACTTTGTATTTGGCCGCTGTCGATACCACTATTGGCATGGTTCTCGTTCAAGATGATGATGATGACACTTAGCATGTCATTTATTATCTCAGCTGCAATCTACTAGATACGAAAACTCGATATGCTTATGTTGAGAAGTTGGCATTGGCCGCTTTTTGTGTTGTCCAACGTTTCTGCCATTATATCTTATTGTGCACCACAACAATGGTTTCTGATTGCAACCTGATGATGTACATCCTATCGTGTCAGTTGCTGGGGGGAAAGTACTCGAAGCGGATTGTTATCCTTCAAGAGTTCGACTTGGAATTAACCAATGCCAAGTCTAAGAAATCCCTCATCTTTGCTGAGTTGCTTTGCTCTCTGCCATTTCTTACCACACCCTCTCAGTTAGAGGACCATATTCTGGACGAAAATCTGTTCTTAATTAGCACCCTCGATCCTTGGTACGGGGATATCATTAACGTTCGAGGTAGCTGAATGAGTTCTTAATGACTTCCATTCTGGAACCTGTGGTAGTCACATGTCTGGATATGCTACTGCTTAAAAGATCCTTCATGCCAGTTACTTTTGGCCCTCCATCTTCAAGTATTGCATTCTTGCCATCCGCTCTTGTCACAAGTGCCAAATCTACCAATGGAAGATGCGTGTGCCTCCCATTCCATTACACCCTATAGTTATAGTCGGCCCTTTTCCAAAATGGGGCATTGATTATATGACCTGTAACCCTCACTCGGCTTGGGGGCATGGGTATATCATCGTTGATGTTGACTACTTCACAAAATGGGCCGAGGCGATGCCTACACTATCTGAATACGGTCACACAATGGTGCAATTTTGTTTAATCATGTTATCTCACGGTTTGGAGTCCCTCAGGCTATTGTCATTGATCATGACAAGCATTTCCGTAACCATATCATGACTAAGTTAACAACCCAGCTAGGCTTGCGACATGATAACTCAACACCTTACTATCCTCAAGCCAATGGCCAAGTAGAAGCTGTCAACAAGGTTCTAGTTACGATGCTTCAATGCAGCATTGGCATGCACAAGTCCAACTGGCACTTGATGTTGTTCTCTGCCTTATGAGCCTACCAAACTTCTGTGAAGGATCCCACCAGTTTCACCTCATTCCAATTCGTTTACAGGCTGAAAGCTACCCTTTCCGTCTAGTGTGAGATCCCTTCCTTGAAATTAGTCATCGAATTACTCCCCAACACTACTTTGGTAGAAGAACGCCTTCTCTACCTAGAGTGGCTTGACGAGACCCGTCGACTAGCCTCTCTAGCTATTGAAGCACAGAAGAAGAGAGTGAAAACTCACTTCGATCATACTATCCATCCTCGTTATTTTGTTGAAGGAGATTTAGTCCTGCTCTACGATTAAGCAAATGATAAGTTGGGAGCAGGCAAATTCGAGCCCATGTGGCACTGGCCTTATATTGTAAACCGAGTTTTGCAAAAAGGGGCCTATGAGCTAATTGATTATGAAGGGAACCCTCTGGATAAGCCAGGAAATGGGCTTTACTTGAAAAAATATTATGCGTGAACTTCATCCACTTTGATTTGTACATACGTGTGCTTTTAGCAGGTGTTTGTGTGTGTGTTTTCATGTTTTGGCTTGGTGTGTAGGCATAATTTTCGCTTATTGTGTCTTTTGCTTCTTGTGTAGATGTCTGGTGCACCTTACGTTGGTTTTGCTAATGGTGCCTGCCGCAGTACCTGCAACCTGTCTTCTGCAGCATGGGTGATCTACGATCCTCATGGTGAGTTAGTAGACCTTCAAGGTGTTTGTCTAGGTTGTACCACAAACAATGTCGCTGAATATAGTGTTGTTATTGAGTTACTGACCGAGGCGATCAATCTCGATATTCGTACATTGGTTGTGAACTTGGATTCTCAGCTTGTTGTCCACCAGCTCAATGGGCGATATTCCGTCAGAGACCATCGAATTTTAAGGTTTTATTTACGTGTTAAATTATTAGAAAGGATTTTTGATTTTATCACATATCAGCACATTCCCATAACATTAAACACATTAACTGATGCATTAGCTAACCATGTATTAGACAGACATTTGCTTAACATGTCATCAAAATAGCATATAAGAAGCATGCAAAACACAATAATTGAATATGTATATATATATATATATATATATATATATATATATATATATATATATATATATATATATATATATATATATATATATATATCGTGTGGCACACCAAGGCACTCAAAAAATAAATGTACATGTCCAAATAGAGTCTGTGTTCTCCATACATTGGAGACACATGTCTCTCAAAAAATTAGCAGGAAATAAAACCTAGGTGTCTACTGTGGTGGGTTATGCTCCCTATAGCACACCACCCCTCGTGCCACCCACCTCAATAGGTGGTGCACCCTGGGTACCACTCCTACTATGTGAATCTGGAACGCTATGGGGACCTCCTCGATCCCCATGTAATCAGGGATCCCTGCCGTCAGGCCCTCAAGGTTTTGGGCCACAGTCTCCATTGGATCATTAGCTAGGGGAGCCAAGGCCAGCACTGTGATGCCCTGTGCATCCCTCCGTGCCTTTGGTGTCAG
This sequence comes from Pinus tabuliformis, assembly GCA_031772625.1. Taxonomy (NCBI): domain Eukaryota; kingdom Viridiplantae; phylum Streptophyta; class Pinopsida; order Pinales; family Pinaceae; genus Pinus; species Pinus tabuliformis. Next base: position 20,085,231 of record CM062815.1, read on the forward strand.
CCCTACGGGTCCCACTGGTCCCACATCTGCGGATACCATAGAATTCATCATTAGGACATATACATGAAAAATCCAAAAAAACATCATAAAAAATAAAATGCAAAAATAATGTGATCAAGTGTCTTACCACCATCAACCCACTGCTCGCCAGCGGACAACTACATGTCATGGTCTCCACGGAAATCCATGCCAACATATGGCCAATCTTCAACAAAGATCGTCTGGCACTCCAACCACTCTCGAAACAGTGTCCCCCACAACACTGGTCGTCCGCCACCTCCTTGTGGCATAACATGTGCCCACTGTGTGATCCTGGTCTCATGTGGTCTGGGAAAATCCAAATCCATGTCCTGTAACTACAGTGCCGACACCCTCTCCAGCATGAGCGGGAATAAGATGGACCCATAGCCAAACTGTTTCGTCTCTCCTCCATGGCAGTTGGTAAGTTGTCTCTTCATATTGGCCGTCGTTGTTTCCGCCCAATTGAGCATGGTCAGATTAAGACATTCGAGAGCCAACCGGAGATGGGTCTTTGATGCCTCGTGTTGGGCTTGGGAACCTGCTACCCGTGTCATCATAAATAGAATTGCATGAAGAACCACGTCTTCTACTGTCGGGATTGCCACCTTCTCGATTCTCGATTCATGTGCCCGTGGGCACACTTGTGCCATCAGTATCTCTAGAGAATCGCCCCCGGGTCGTTGCCCCTATAGGATGGGCCTCTCACCGCGATGGGACAGCCCAGTCAGGAAATATACGTCCATCGCATCAAACTCGATGTCTTGGCCTCAGATTATGAATTCCCCATCTGTTAGATTCCAGGCACGGATCAGTAGCGCTAATAAATCGGGTTGGGACCGAAGGTGCAGAGTAAGGAAGAATTTTAGCAATCTGCATGCACATAAAGCATTTCGGGACCCAACATCAGCAAAAGCTTCCACATCATTATCATCGTGCATTTGTTCCTACCAGACAAATGCAATTATGTCCTGCATGACGAGAAAAAATGGATTAAAACTTCGTTTACAAAATTCAATGCATAATTTGCACAAAAAAATTATTTTTCGTTGCCATCGTGACTATTTTTAAAATAGTTGCAATGATGCGAGGTTGCCAATTCAATTTTCTCCTGGTCATCGTGGAAGTACATCACTTTCCCGCAATGATCGGAAAATTTTACGTGTAAATATTTTCGGTCATCATAGACCCGAGCAGTATACCCACTATGACTGAGCGGCGGACTCTGACTCAAAAAATCCACCTAAATTCACATGTCTAATGCCAAAATGCATAAAAAAGACACTGAATTGAAGTGCAGGGTGAAGTCTATTTACCAGGTAGAGGTTTCAAGATGAATGGTGGATTGATGGGGATGAAATCAGCTCGCCAACTTTGGTGCTCCAAAACGCTCCAAGGTGAAATGAACAGTGCCAATGGTAAAACTGAACGAATTAACCCCTCTTTTATAGTAATTTTTGAAAATTAAAACATTATATTTTAAAAATGTCGGTTTTTTTCTCATTTTTTATCACATGATTAGTTAAAATTTGGCTTTTTAACTATGTTTCCGCATATATTGGTCATTTTATGTCGAATGGGTTTACGTTTGACGTTTTTTATGCAGAGCTACAGGTAGTGGAATTATGTCATGCTTCGTGTAGACTTGATCCATAAAGTCATCTTTAACGCTCTTTTCCGACTTGAAAAATGAAAAGATAGCTGAGTTGTTCCTCTTGACTTGTTAAAAGAAATAAGAGGCAGTCGCCTTTAAGCTCTTTTCCGACCGTGTAAACATGAAAATATTGCCAGGCCTTTGTCGTTTCAAGCTCGTTATTGGTTACGAAACGACGTGATTTCGATCACTTTTCTACTTTTTCGGGTCGAAGTCACTAATCATGAAAAGTACTCCTTGATCATAATGGTTGGGCAGTTCTTTCGATTATCTTTTTATACTTTTTCGGGCTCAAGAGACACAAATCTACAAAAAAGGACCCCCGTGGAGTTTTCTTTTCCGTGTCTTTTTCAAACTCTCTAAACATGAAAAAGACTCTGAGTTTCACCTATGTTGGACTCGTTAAACCCTGACGACATTGGACTCGTCACCATGACGAGCCTCGAGCTTCTCCTCCCTAGGGCTCGTTAAACCATTACTAGGTTGGATTCGACTGATGGTTGAACTTATATTACAAGCATATGCTACCCTCTTCAAGTTTTTTTCAAAAATAATAGGGTTACTGGCCAGCAATGGTGGGGAAAATTTGGAAATCATCATTGGCAGCTAGTCACTCTTGAATATCGACACTTTTTGCCTCTTGTTGGGTTGGGACATCCATACATTGTCGTTTGGCCTTTCGCGGGTTTGGGATGCCATTTAGCCTCATTCCATCCGATTCACACCATCTCCATCGTGCCTCTGATCCCTTGGTACCTGAGTGCTACCACCCTCCAGAGTCGTGTCGCCAATATGTTCAATGGTATAATCCTTCTGTAGTTTACATCCTTGTCTCCTCCTCTGATGCTCTGTTTCACCATCTACCACTTGTTCCTTATCTCATGTCATTGATGGGGAAACATTAAGGCCCTCCTGCGACAGATCATCTCCTGTCTACATCAGCTCATTATCTAGGAGATTGATCTATAGATCCCCTTCAGTACCTTAGAACTTGCATGCCTCAATGGCAAGTTCTTCGCACCTGACGGTCGACTTTCATCATTGGTCATCGATTGGGTGATTCCACGAGTGTTCGACTTCAACTCCTTCTTCACACTTTGTGGATTGTGCTAGGTAGTACCTTAAGAACCATTAGCATTATTGGTGGTTTCTCTCACGCTTGTTAATAGTTATCATCATTGACCGATAATCAAGCGATTTTCTATCATGCTCGACCTCAACACATCTATTCACATGTTAGAATTTGTACTATGGTCGGTTGGGTTCAAGACCCAAAACTCAAATTACACATGTTCGGGCTGCGTGGATTGTTTCATGATTTCATGACTCATTGATGGATGGTTGCGACCATACCTGAGTCTTCATGGATGGCTGCGACCATACCTTTATTATTATCATGGTCTTATTAGTTTGATGGCTACGTCCATACCACAGATCTAGTTCGTATGTCTTTTGGATTGCTGCGCCCAAACCTAGACTACATGTATTTCATTATCAGAGATATCAGTTGTACTTGCATGCAGGTTCTTCCAGATTGTGTTCTAGCTCAGTCAATTTTATAAAGCATTTCACCCCTCCGACTCTCTCAGGCTTCATACTTTATGGGGCATCTGTTACATAGTAATTTGTCACTACTTTCACTCCAGTCCTTCTACTGTGTCCTGTGCCCAAGTCAAACATGCTCATATTGAACAAATGCTCTCTGATGCCACCAAATGACCCACTTTTCCTAAGTTATCTTCCTCATCATGACTATGGACTTAATATACGCGCTGAAGGGCACTCATGAACAGTCCAGCCACGCTTCCATCGCGGAAGTACATCTGATTCTCACGATGGTCCGATTTTATGATCCAGCGCGAGGTTACTTATTATATTTAGCAATGACCTAACTAGCCACATTTTTCACTAGCGATGTCAGCGCTAAAGATTAGTTATGCCCCCGCGATGATCCAGATTGGGCGAATTTGTTCCAAAAGTTGGCCTTCTGGATGACTCCAGACCTGGTTGTTGGCATAGTTTGTATCACCCTCCTTTCTCTGGCATGGCAGTTCTGTCATTTGTGCTACCTTCGTTGAGGATAAGCTCACTCTTCCACCTTTCATGGAGACTCCTTATCCTATTTAAACTCTCACCATTGCTATGCACCACTAGTTTTTGATAGTTGACTAGTTGGTATATTCTTGGATTGAGTAGTGCTGTTAGTATAGCTGGTGTAAGTGTGACAAGTGTGGGATTGTTGATAGCTTGTGGAAGGTTGTGAAGTTCCCTTAATTTTGTGTAAAACTTATGAGTGAGAAAGATCTTGTATGTTGGGAGATCCATCTTCAAAGAGTGAATGCTTGAGGAACATGTTGGTTGGATCCCTCTGAGAAGGCTTGTGACGTCAAGACTTTGGTTGTAAGCTTGCTCTTATTTCATTATTAATACAATCAATGACGTTTTCCTATGTCTTGTATGTAATTTACTTGATAGCTCATGACTTCTTGACTTTGTGAGTAAATAGATCATTGTTGTTTTCCAGTTATGTGCTTTGTTGTATTTCCTTTGCATTGTTTCAGGTTGATCACTCGTTAAGGAGAAGGAAGCGAAAGATGGAGTAGCGCAATGGAACTCCATCAACCGCCGATTGAGATAGGCCTCCAACTATGACTGTTTAAGGAAAACTATTGTTAATCTATCCTTGCTTGTGACTAGACCCACTCTAGGGCTAGACGGATTGCCTATGTTCGCAAAGGGAACACTTTCCTGCATCACAGAACTTCCCAAACGAGTTTACATGGATACCCTCACCTGAACTGCCCAAACTACCCGCCCAAATGAGTTTACACGAATGCCCTCACCCGACCCAAAAGACCCACCCTAACGAGTTTACACAGACGCCCTCAAATGACCCACCCGAACAACCCAACCGAACAAGTTTACATGGATGCCCTCAAACGACATGCTCGAATGCATTTACACATACGCCCTCAAACAACCCGCCCGAACGATTTGACACAGACACCCTCAAATGACCCACCCAAATGCGTTTACATGGGTGCCCACACAACTGAAACGAAGGGACAATGGAGAGTCAGGCAATCAAGCTTCACGAACGTGCACAAAGCCCACCCCGGGTGACAACTTAGCATTTTGATATAGGCTCATGTGCCCAGGATCGCCTTCACACTAAATGACCTGAACGAAGGAGTTTACATGAATGCCCTTGCCCAACCCACCCGAACAAGTTTACATGGATGACCTTGCCTGACCTGGCCAAACGAGTTTACACGGATGCCCTCAAATGACCCGCTCGAATGACCCACCCAAACGAGTTTACACAGACGCCCTTAAACAACCTACCCGAACGACTCGCTCAAATGAGTTGACACAGATGCCCTCATACAACCTGCCCGAATGAGTTTACATGGGCACCCACATGTCCGAACCAAAGGCAGAAGGGACAGTCGAGCAAACGAGCTATACGAACATGCACAAAGCCCACCCCGGATCACAACTTAGCATTATTGGTACAGGCTTGTGTGCCCGGGTGCGCCCTCACACTGAACGACCCACTTGAATGAGTTTACACGAATTCCCTTGCCTGACCCGCTCGAACGAGTTTACACAGATGCCCTTGCCGGGCCCGCCCGAACGACCCACCTGAATGATTTTATAGGAACGCCCTCAAATGACCTGCCCGAATGAGTTGACATGGACGCCCTCAAATGACTTGCCCAAACGACCCGCCCAAACGAGTTGACACGGACACCCTCAAACGACCTGCCCGAATGAGTTTACACAAATTCCCTCAAACGACTCGCCTGAACGAGTTTACATGAACGCCCTCGAACCACCCACCCGAACGAGTTTACACAGATGCCCTTAAACGACCCGCCCGAACGAGTTTACATGGACACCCTAAAACAACCCACCTGAATGAGTTTACATGGGTGCCCACACTACCGAAACGAAGGCACAAGGGAGAGCTTTACAAACCCACCCCAGGTCACAAATTGGAATTTTTGATACGGGCTCGTGTGCCCAGGCACGCCCTCACTCTGAATGACACAACCGAATGAGTTTACGTAGGCACCCTCAAACAACCCTCCTGAGTGATTTTACATGGAAAATGACCTACCTGAACGATTTTACATGGAAAATGACTCTCCCGAACCAGTTTACACAACTGCCCTCAAATGACCCACCCGAACGAGTTTACACAGCCATCGTCAAATGACCCGCCTGATCAAGTTTACACTGTTGCGCTCAAGCGACCCGCCTGAATGAGTTTACACGAGCACCCACAAATGACCCACCTAAATGAGTTTACACAGACGCCCTCAATCGACCCGCCCGAACGAGTTTACAGAACCACCCTCAAACGACCCACCCAAACGAGTTTACATGACAAATGACCTTCCTGAATGAGTTTACATGAGCGCCCTCAAATGAACCGCCCAAATGAGTTTACATGGAAAATGACCCGCTTGAACATGTTTACATGGTCAATGACCCTCAAACGACCTACCGGAATGATTTTACATGGAAAACGACCCTCCCAAATGAGTTTACACGGGTACCCTCAAACGACCCGCTCGAACGATTTTACATGGCAAATAACTTGCTCGAATGAGTTTACATGGGCACCCTCAAACGACCTGCCCAAATGAGTTTACACAGCAAACAACCTACTTGAATTAGTTTACGCAGGCAAATGACCCACCAGAATGAGTTTACATGGGCTCCAACACACGACTGAAATGAAGGCACAAGGGAGAGTTGGGTAAACGGGCCGCACAAATGTGCACAAAGCCCACCCCAGTCATAACTTAGCATTTTTTATACGGCCACGTGTGCCCTGGGCACCATTACACAACACGACACGACCCAACCCAACCCGACCCACCTGAACGAAATTTGGGGTTTCCATGGGTGCATGACCCAAATGAAATTTTGGGTTTCCATGGGTGCACGACCCGAACGAAGGCACGAGGGAGCGTTGGGCAAACAGGCCACACGAACATGGAGAAGACTCATGGGCAAACAGGCTGCATGAACGTGCAGAAGACTGCCCAGCACCCACACATAGCATGACATGACCCGACCAGCCCTGGGCGAGTTGACCTGAGCCAACCAAACGTGTTTGCATGGGTACCCACACATGACACCACATGACCCGAACTGAACAAAATTTGGGGATTCCATTTGTGCACAACCCAAACGAAATTTTGGGTTTCCATGGGTGCACGACTCGAATGAAGGCACAAGGGAGTGTCAGGGAAACAGGCCACATGAATGTGTAGAAGGCACACGGGGGGTCACGACTTAGCATTTTTGGCACTGCCACGTGTGCCCGAGCACCCACGCATGGCACGACTCAATCTGCCTGAATGAAATTTGGGGTTTCCATGGGTGCACGACCTGAATGAAGGCACAAGGGAGTGTCTGGCAAATGGGTCGGATGAATGTGTAGAAGGCACATGGGCGGTCAAGTCTTAGCATTTTTTGCACGACCACATGTTCTCAAACACCCACACATCGTACAACACAACCTGACCTGACTCAGACGAATGCATTTGCATGGGTACCCACAAACGACATGACCCGACCTACCCAAACGAAATTTGGGGTTTCCATGTGTGCACGACCCGAACGAAATTTTGGGTTTCCATGGGTGCACGACCTGAACGAAGGCACAAGGGAGTTCCGGGAAAATGGGCCACAAGAACGTGTAGAAGACACATGGGCGGTGACGACTTAGAATTTTTGGCACGGCCACATGTGCTCGTGCACCCACACATGGCATGGCACAACCCAACCCTCCCTAGGTGAGCTGACCCAACCTGCCTGAAAGAAATTTGGGGTTTGAATGGGCACACAACCAAAACAAAGGCATGAGGGTACAAATATCTTTGACTCTAATACATAAATATACCTGGTGTAACATGCTCTTAAGGTCTTCAACATTTTCTTTTCACTCTTCGACTCACCTATAACACTTTAACATGTGTTAGGCCTATTTCAATGAGCAAGAAACTCAATGATATATATATGTGTGCATATATATATATATACATATACATATACATATATATATATAGATATATATATACATACATATATATATTTCTTATCTTGAATAAATACAAATATCAAAAGTACATTTATGAAGAAAGAACCCAGTTACACTTTCTTCAACACCCCCCTTAACTAGGGAGGTATTCATAAATCATTACAAGGTGTTTGGCTATTTTTCAATCTTGAATAATACACATAAGAGGAATTGGATTGACAAACCATCTGTTATAGCATCATATTAGCCAACATTGTTCATAGCAAGGCCTTGACTAACATCTTTATCTCTCATAAGATAAGAGCACAATGTTGGTGAGGCCAATGGCTTATAAACACCTTATTCATTGTCTCTCAAGGTACATACCCACCCAAGTGTTCTCTGAGTATGACCTTCTAGGACAATTATTGTCTTGGGTTCCTAGCCATCAAAGAATATCGCTCCTCTTGCCTACTCTTATCTTAGATACACTACACATCCTCAAAGAGCATCAGATGTCAGATGATTACCCAATCATCCCATTCTGTCTTGCCAAGTGAAGATGATAATGTTGTGTCTATCTCTTCCCCTTGAGTGAGGAAGACATGCCCAAGTTTCCTCTGACAAGGAACTTGCCCAAGCTCCTTTGTAGTTGGGAACTTGTTGGAACTCCCTCTTAGCTAGGGACTGGTCAATTCATCAACAACATCTTCTTCGTGGGTCCTTCAGCTTCTTGATCTCATTCTATCCTTCAATGTCATGAAGTCTTTGTTTGAACTTCTTCTTGGTAGGGTACCAGCCATCGATCACTTTCCCTCCTAGTTTGTCATGTCATTGCTCCCTTCATGGAAAGTGGCCTTCTTGATATAGCTACTCCTTTTTCATCTTGTCTATCCTTCATAATACTTATCACATGGATTCTTAGTTTTACTTTCTTGTTCCCATACTTTGATTTTGTGGCCCTTCATGACTTCATTGTGATGTTGCTTCAACATCAAATGGTGATTTTGTTGGATGGCCTCTTCATCATGACATATTTGTAGAGTTGAATTAGTTATCTGCACCTTACTATCTCCAAGGCCTTCATAGGTGTCAAGGGTCCTTTCATATTTTTCTTCCTTTGTCAGAGTTGCCATGCCTTCTTTCGAGAGATGTTGGGGAATCTTGTCAAATAGTTATTCTTTGTGACCACGATGTTATTCACATGCTTGATCTCTTTCTTCATTTCCTTCTTCTTGGATTGATTAGTCAACCACCTTATACTTCTTATGAGAGCACTTCTTCATGTTGACCTTTACTCCATTGTAGTACATGCCTCCGAGCATATCATTGGAGAAAGAGATCCTTTTATTCTTGATCATGATTCTAGAAATTTTCCCTTGACCCAATATATATGATGACATGACTTAAACTTTTATGCATACATACCTCGTCTTGATTATGCTTTTATCATATCGACTTCATTTGATAGCTCTCCTTGATTGGTGTAGCCTTTCTTGATTCATCTGCACTTGCCTGTATATCATCCTTTCTTGAATCCCATAGATGGGACTCCCAATGAGATATCTACCCCCTTATGTATGAACCTTATTTTGAAGATTCTATCAGAGGATCTTGAAGACCCTTACCTTGCAAATGTTTCTTCCTTTGATGATGGAGGCCTTCTAAGAATTTTGATCATGATCAATCATTTTGTCATCGTGGATGAGACCCTATAATAGGTATGCTCCTTCTATGTGAATATCTTGAGCTATATCTACACCATGATCCTATATTATAGAAGATATCTTTAACCATGCAATTTTTTCTATTTCTATATGCTCCTATACTACTCAAAACTTTGAAAGAAGACTTTAAGAAAATAGGTTTACTTAGTCATGGGAGGATCTTCCTTCTTTTGCTTCTTGTCATATTCTTTCATTTCTTGAGTTACATGAGCTTCTCCCCTTTTTCTCTTGTTGTTGTTGTCCTTCTTAAGTTTAGGAAAACCCCTTTTATAGCATCCATATTCTTGGCATCCAAATCATTGGACTTTGGACATGTAGTGGTCCCAACCAATTTGTTACTTTCGTTGCAAACAGACATTGAGGTATACTCAAAAGGGGACATATAATTACTTGATAGAGTTTGAGATGTAGTGAATTTTATTTCTTCTTGAAGACTTCATGGCTTGCCTTCCTTAGATCTTGATGTTCTTCAAGTTTCTTTCTTCAAATGGAATTGCCTGATGACTTGACTGGTAGTTCCTCTCATTTTTCAGGATGGTGTAGCTTGATGTAGGTCCCTCTTTGATTTGTTCTTCTTGTAGGTGCCTTTATACAAGGAGTTTCTTCTTGATTTGTAGTCTTCCATGATGAATGATATATGGTAGACCTTCTTGTCCTTGATGTGATTGAGACTTCTTGGCTTGATGCTTCAAACTTGTGGATGTTCTTAATATTCACTTTCCTTGATGTGTCACCTTAGCTCCGATACCGCATTGAAGAATATGGAGCAATGAGGTATAGAGGGATTCTTCTAGACTTGATATAAATTTGTGAAGCTCTTCTACAATTTATCTTGTTATCTTAATATTCTTCTCTTCTTATTAATGTATGTGTGTTTACTTCACCAATTGGTGCCAAAAACATAAGAACAAGAACACAATATGTTTTCTCTCTGCCAGGGTAAAACCTTTCTCTCTCAGAGAGGAAAACCATTTCATAAATTTCTCTTATTGAAGCCTCTTATTGGTCATTGCGAAGCCCTAGACCCTTGACAAGAATATCCTCCATGCACAAGTCAAGTCCTTCATCCTCTTTGCACTTTGTTTCTTCGACACTTCATTCCCCGGCACTATGTCCTTCTTTCAACTTTTGATAGTCCTTGGTGGACTAGCTCTAGAAGAGACTCCAACCTTTGATCCTTAGCGAGATCCTTTACCAATGAAGAAACCTTCATTCTCTTAACCAACCGAGCCTTTTTCTTGATGTGAGGTTTCAAAATCAATGTACACCAAGTTTACTGCACTTGGGGTGATTTCCGTTGCAACAAGACATGGAAACCCCAAATTTCCCACACTTGGGAGGCTTTCGACAAGGCGGGACATGGAATCCTCGGGTTCCCCACAATTTGGTGATTTTTGTCGAGGAGGGACTGGGAGACCCCATTTCATGCTCCTATCCTATTGGTATTATTTTAACCACACATAAGTGGGTACGACACCGCCGTAATTTTTCCTTTTACCAATACCTAAGTACACAGGCTGCACCTACTTCAACACGTAGTCAATTTTCCAATAAGTGTTCTTAACAATGCAGTGAAAATAACTTACCATCAATTTATATTCTTCAATTATTCTTTCAACCCGTCATGTCGTGTGGTCATGCTGCATTGCCCGTGGCCTGCAAGACACAAATTCACACCTGAACTGCGAACTTGTCTTCCCGATTTTCCGTTCCACAGCACCCAAACTCTACCCACCGGTGTGGTCCATAGTGTACATGGTGTGCACGTAGTGTGGCCTACCTGCCCGGTCGGTAACCCACCCCGCTCTACCTGTTTACACTACCAAGTTCAACCCACCCACTGTAATCCACCCACCGGTGTAACCCTCTTACCTGCATCCTTCTCTTCCTTTTTTTTTCGCCCAACTCCTTCCTTCGCACTTGTTTTGTGATGTGGAAGTCTGAGTTTGATGTCCCTTCATCGAACGCCATCCTCCTTACTTATACGCATCCTTTCACCTAAGGGCCATGTCTCTCAAGGATAACAAGGGTTAGCTCCATCAACATGCATGCCTGTCCAACCTACCACATAACCTCAACACAACGCATTCTAATGAACCGCTACGTCCCTTCATGTGCATCATCGCACCCATGGGTCGATTCTAACACTTAGCCGATTACACCCATCACTGCACATCGCACACCTGCCCACGTCCTAACTCATTTGCACATGGTCACCTCTTTCATCCGTGTACCCAACAAGGGTTGCCCATGTGCCTTCCAATGTTGACTCGCCCATCGTGCATGTATCAAGGGGTGTATGCGCTGCCCAACACGGCGCACCTGCTATGAGTGCACCCATCACTATCGCGCATAAGAAAATGCCATGCCAAGTCTTCGCATATAACCAAACACTCACCTGAGTCGCATATAACCAAACTTGGGTACCTGTACTACGGGTTCAGTCTTTTGACTCTCTCGGGTGCTCCCGATTCGAATATCTAACACCCTAGGGTATCACCCCCCCCCCCCCCCCCCGGGGCCCCTGTACATGGTAAAGGTTTCTGGCATGATGGGACATGGAAACCCTAGATTTCACGCACTTGGGTAGCTGTCGTCATGGTGGGGCAAGGAAACCCCACTTTCCCCACACTTGGATGGCTCCCATCGCAATGAGGCATGGAAACCCCAAGTTCTAGAGATAGACCAGGCAAGCAGTTTCCACCCTGCCGCGAAATGGAAACCCCGAGTTCACAAGACTTGGGTGGTTCTTCATTGTTCCGCAACATGGAAACCATGAGTTCCATAAAATTGGGTGATTTCAGTCATGTTGCGACATGGAAACCAAAATTCCCCGTACTGGGGCCACGATTTTCACCCGGGCAAGAGATGGAGATCCCATAGCTTCCCGGAATTAGGTGGTTTCCCTCATTCCATGAAACAGAAGCCCCCGGGTTCCGTGGGCTTGGGTAGTTCTCTATCATTCGGTGGGATGGAAACCCAAGTTCCCTGCACCGAGGTCACAGTTTCTATCGTGGTGGGACATAGAAGACCCCGAGTTTCCCATAATTGGGCAATTTCTATCATGCCATGGAATGGAAAGCCCAGTGTTTGGTAGACTTGGGTGGTCATTCCCTGTCACGCGATGACATGGAAACCTAAAGCTCCCCAAACTTGGGTGGTCTTCCCCTATCACACGATGACATGGAAACCTAAAGCTTCACAGACTTGGGCAGCAGTTTTAGCCACGGTGTGAGTGACATGGGAACCCCGCGTTTCCTAGACTTGCGTAGCAATTCTTGTCATGACGCGAAATGGAAACCCCATGTGTTCACTGACTTGGGTAGCAGTGTCCATCATGCCACGAAATGGACACCCCAAGTTCCCTGGACTTTAGTAGCTTTTCATATCTCCCCGACATGGAAATCTGCAGTTCCACAGATTCTCGGGTGATTCAGGGTGTGCCGCAACATGGAAACCCTAGGTTTCCCAGAATTGGGTGGTTTCCATCGATGGTTCCGGCCATGCCATGACATGGAAACCGCAAGTTCCCTAGACTTGGGAAACAGTTTTGAAACACCCCAAGTTCCCCAGACTTGTGAGCTGGTTTGCATCATCATGGAAACCTCAAGTTCCCCGGGTTGGGGCATTGTTGAAAACGTCACGTTTCCATCGTGCCGTAAAATGTGGAAACCCGTGGTTACATCAAGGGTGGGACATGGAAACCCCAATTTTCCCCAAACTTGGGCGCCACTAGTTTCGGCCGTGGCGCGACATGGAAACCCCAGATTTCCCAGGCTTGGGTGCTAGGGTGTGACATGGAAACCCCAAGTTTCCCCACACTTGGGCGCCACCAATTTTTGTCATGGTGCAACATGGAAACCCCAAGTTTCCAGGCTTGGGCACCAGGCCGCGTCATGGAAACCCCATGTTTCCACAGGCTTGGGCACCACCAGTTTCAATCGTGGCACAACATCGAAACCCCAAGTTTCCCCAGGTTTGGGTGTTAGGCCGCGACTTGGAAACCCCAAATTTTGGGCATGACATGGAAACCCCAAATTTTTTGTGCCGAGAAGAATCCCCAAAGTTTAGACACTGGGTGGAAACCCCAAATTTTGGGTACGACATTGAAACCCCAAATTTTGGGTGCGACATGGAAACCCCAAATTTTTTTCCTGGGCAAAAGCCGCAAATTTTAGGCACCGGGTGGAAACCCCAAATTTTGGGTGCGACATGGAAACCCCAAATTGTTTCGCACTGGGAGGAAGCCCGAAATTTTAAGTGCCAGGTGGAAACCCCAAATTTTTAACACTGGGGTGCAGCATGGAAGCCCCAATTTTTCCCATGCTCGGTCACTGAGGCGCAACATGGAAACCCCAATTTTTGGCATGCTTGGGAACCTTTTTCGTCAAAACATGGAAACCTGAAATTTTGGGTGCCAGGGCGTGACATGGAAACCCCAAAATTTTGGGCACTGGAGCACGACATGGAAACCCCAATTTTCCTAGGCTTCAACCCCTCTTCCATCGTGATGTGGACACAAAAAATTTCCCGCCCCCAAGCAATAAAAAATTGTCATCTGGAGGAAGAGGCAAAGGCACGAGAGCAGGAGGGTTGTTTGGATTTTTTTGTGACAAGAGTGAAGCTCTGAATCAAGGTGACCAAGGGCTGAATCTTAGTGGATTGTGGAAGCAAGGCCACCCTGCCACTTAAAATACCCCGTCGCATATTTAAGTCGTCTATACAGGATTCTCCTTAATGACCGTTTGGAATTGAACTTCAAAGTTGCCCTGATCGAGATGCTTTGCAGTCACGGTTTGCAAATGACATAGGTCCCTGGGGAAACAAAGCGATGCCCCTATTCCGGGTCGAGATATAGTCGAAGAGTGACATGCACCATTTCTAGCGTGGATTTTGACTTAGAGGCATTCAATCATAATATGACCCATGGTAGCTTCGCGTCACTATCTTTTCAACCAAGCGTGATGACCAATTGTGTGAATTAATGGTTCCTCTCGTACTAAGTTGAATTACTATTGCGGTGCAGTTCATCAGTAGGGTAAAACTAACTTGTCTCACGATGGCCTAAACCCAACTCACATTCCCTATTGGTGGGTGAACAATCGAACACTTGGTGAATTCTGTTTCACAATTATTATGGACTAAATCTACCTCAGGCTGAGAAAGGCAGGCCTAGGGTAACATCAAACCACACTTAACCTAGTAGCTAGCCCTACCAGGTCAGGAGAGGGCTCTCTCCTTGTAAATCTCAAGAAAATATAGCACATGAGGCTTGAGATGACTGATGTAAAGACTAATTTTATGCTAGGTATATTCTCAGAGGAGTTTGATTGAAGTTTATGGTTGATTGCTGGATCAAATGTGAAAGACAGTTTTGGGTCTGGGGAATGGACTCAGTCTTGTAGAGGTTTTTGTGGGGCAAGGTAGGAAAATGCCTTAGTACTTTGAATTAAGTGAAATGGAGAGTCTTAAGACTGGTGAGGAGTTGGAGAGTGCATGAAAGTATCATGAATCCTCTCCAAACAGTTGAAAACATGTAAAGCTAAACAAACCCTAGGTAAAGCACTGCAACATCAATGATTTCTACTTTTATTCTTGATTCACTTAGTTAAGCTGAAAAGAGAGATATGATGGCATAAATAAACACATTTAAACTTGAATCATAGAAGAAAAAAAAATACTAAATCATCGTGCCGTAATAATCCCACAAAATGCTACAAACCCTGGTTTATTCCTTGCCAAACTGCAGAGATGAATGTACAATAATGCTCAAAGCATTCACAAGAGTCCAAACTTTACAAATGACTGAAGAAGTACTAGATATAGGAAAAAAACCACCCATTCTAGCCTTTAGGGGTCGAATTCATGAGTTTAGGAGCTGTTTTAACAAGATCTAAACTAAGAACTCAAAAATAGGCAATGGAACAACTTGCCTCTAAAACCTAGGAAACTGATTCATTCAGTTCAAAATCACCTATACATGATGTATCTACCTCCTTGAGTAAATTTTAATTATTTTTACATCAATTTACATAAATTTACATCATGAGTTTGACCATGAGAGAGAAAAATTCAAACTGAGAAAAAACTAGGCGAAAAATAGAGTTTTTGAGCAAAATTGACACTTTTTCATCCTATGCATAGCACCACCTTTTCTGTGCGTAGTGTTTTTTTCCAGCTGATTTTGGAGGCCTTCCCTTTCACAAAATTTGATCCAAGTGGAATTGTTGGAAATTTCTATCTATCTACGTTCTAGGACAAGTAGAATTTTTGAATTTGGTGTCAATTTTCCCCTCCAAAAGTCAATTCTCCCAACGCTGCTTCTTGTGTGGCCAAAAAGTGGCAAAGAGGGCATTTTTGAGGTGTTTTTGACCCTTTTGGAGGCTCAAAACTTGTCAAAAATTCCTAGTAATTTCTGGATATGCATGATTTTTCACAAGGAATCTAAAAATTTAAATTTTTCCTCTAGAGGAGGTCCCTATCAAAAGCGAGCGCCGGGTGGCACTACGCACTAGCTGGAAAAACCTATTTTTTCCTTGAAAAATTCAAAATTGTCAAAAAGTGTGCCAAATTTCTTGAAATTTGGCATGAGTGACCTACATCAAGTACTATGTTGGGAAAATGAAGCTTCAGCCAAGATCTTGAGCTTAATTTGCTCTTTCTTTCTCCTCAAAGTTTTCCTCAACTTGGCTTTTAGGCTCCTTATCCTCACTTTGCAAATTTTGTTTCATGCCAAATAATGAAAAGCCATGTGCCTCAACATATTTTTCTCCTTGTTGGCTTTCTCAAGTAGCTTCTCCAAGTGCATATTTTCCCTCTCCAACCAAGATTCCTGGTCAACATCAATCTCTTGCTCTAGCGGTGACAATTTGACTTTCCTCCTTTTTGCTGCTTGCTTTTTTTCCCTTATGTTTTGCAGCTCCATGATTGCTTTCTTATCCTCCAACTGCTTGTTCCATTGCTCAAGGTAATTTATGATCCACTTAGCTCTTTCAAGGTTAAAAGATAATTCATGAATGTCAGCTTCTTGTTCTTTGTGATCTCCTTGATTTTTGAGCTTTGTGAGCCCAAATCAGTGTCCTCATCCTGAATCAAAATGAAATCTTTCTCCTGACCTTCAAGAGGCCCTTCATCATGCAATGGTTGTTTTCCTTTATCCTGCTTTGCTGAAGAAGAATAAAAAGCCCCTTTCACCCCGAGTGAAGATAGCATTCTCCTATGGTCTGATGAAGGAAACGAGACCCCTTCCACCCCATGTGGAGATAGTATTCGTTTGGCAACTACAAATAATCTCCTTGTGCCCCTTTCATAAGTGATAAATACTAGCACACTGGTAGTTTGAGTCTCATGAAACTATTGCTGATTTGAAGGCCCTCCTGCCTCTTGAAATATTGATGAGGTCACTTGAGGGCTTTTGAAAACGTCATGTGAAATGAAATCATCCAATGAAACATTCAGCAAACTCAACTAATGCAAAACAACAATCTTGATCAATGCAAAGTGATAAATGCTATCGTATTGTTGATGAGGAGGTTTTCTTTGCACCAATGTGGTCGTTTTCTCAATATTTCTGCATATGAAATAGGGGAGGTTCATCATCCTCACTCTAGTGAAATGCATCAATAGTCTAACATGATAGGTGTACAAGCGAGAAAATCTCCCTTCACAGCTGAAGTATTTGATAATGAGCTTCATGAGTGGAGCATAAGTGTCCTGTAGGTATCTCAAAGGAAAGACCCTACTGATTTTCTTTTGATAACTAGCCTTGATATAAGGCTCATAATGCTCTTTGTCCACAAGTTGTCCTTTGTTCCACTATTCACCCACATTAGTAATACCTATTGCTTTAGCTATAGTTTCACGTGTCAAAGTGAAGGTAACACCTGCTAAATTGACCTAGCCATTGTGAAGATGAAGGACAAATAGTCTAGCAAGCTCATGGTGGTATTTCACCCTTTTCACCATCTCACAAAACTGGTAGCACAACGGATGTTTGAAACATGCTACTGCAAGAGGGCAAGCCAATAGCTCTGTGAATGTAGTGGGCTCCTCCCAGATGTATTTTCCTCCCTTATGTGGTTTTCTTGGTGCATGAATTTCTTGGGAGGAATCACTCACAGTTTCCTCATCCCTTTCATAAGTTGAATATGTTTCCATATTTGCCATTGTATGGTGTAAAATGATGAGTATGAAGAGATTTTAAGTGAAGAATAGGTGATTTTTGTTTGATGAATAGGACTGATGAGTGTAGGATTTGATGCTGGTTGTAGGGTTTTTAGGGAGTTATAGGGTTTGGGAATGTAAATTAGGGTTTGGGGAATAGTGGGAATTTGTTAGGGTTTTAGGGTTTTGGGGATAGGGGGGTAGGATGATTGTAAGTGAGAGAGGGAAAGGGAAATGAAATTTAGGAAATGTAATGAAGAGGGATGGTGTATGGGAGAATTATGTAGGGGACCAAAACAACAAGAATATCAAAATTGAAAAACCCCATACAGTTTTTGTAATGCACTGCGCAGCAAACTAGGGTTTAATTTTGCACCTATTAAAACACCATCAATGAGGACTAAAACTCTTGCAGTGGCAATTTGTGATGTTTTACTTACTTGTGGAATGTATTGGCAAAGTTTTGGAGCTTGAGAAGGTCGATTGGGTGAAATTTAGGCTTGGAGAACTAGTGCGCCGTGCCAATACCCAAGTGCGCTGCGCCTAACAGGTGTGCCATGCCAGTTCAACTCCCTGTGTAAATTCTATGCTCTGTGTTCTGCGCCAAGTAGGTGCACCGCGCCACTACCCAGGTGCGTCGTGCCGAGAGAAATTCTTAAGTTTTGGTGCAATTTTTCCTTTCTTCACCTCAAATCATGATTTTCACTTGTTCTCTCTCTCTTTGATCAAAATGAAGTCTTCAAAACAATGGGCACTTTATATACAAGTGAATTTAATTTTTCATTTAAAGAAAACCCACTTTCTTTCACTTTGTTCTTTAAAAACTTTGTTTTGCAGTTTGTCTCTCTTTTTGACATTTGATGGACTAATGCTTTGAATTTCTTGTCTCTTTTGTAGGAGTTGGAGTGCAGGAGTTTGGCAAGGTGACCCAGGGATGCATTTCCTAACTTATTACATATAGGAAAAATAAAATTACATGAAATTTTTATACGTAGAACATAAAACTCTATTTTTCCTCAAAACAGGGTTTTGAGGAAAAATCAATTGCTGAGAATGTCATTATTGAAATTTTTGATGCTCAGGCCTTATTAGACCTCCTCATGTGCCTACTGACCATTATTGAGCTTATACAAGAATATGATGAAAAACCCTAGACCTATTGAGACCTAAAACCCTACAAATGACTTTTTGCAAATGTAATGACAAAAGATGACTGTAAATGATCTGAATTTGTGAAAATAGGATAGTAGGTAAATATCATGAGGGAAAATTGATAATGAGCCACTACCATCAGATGATCCATGACCTAATGGAATGCAATTGATCGGATGAGACACCTAAAAATGCATGAAACAAGAGAATTTTGATCACTGATGGAGGGATGAAGAAACTGACACTAACATTGGCTCCAATGGGGATGGTAGCTCCTCGGAGGTGCCAAGAACTATAGATCTCTGGAAAGCAGACAGTTCCTCTTCCATTGGTCTATGGAGTTAATAAATTCGACAAACCAAAACCAATATCTTGACTCAAAATTGACTCAATTTCAAGACTGAAATCTAACTCAAAACTGACTCAATTTGAAGACTAAAATCTGACTCAAAACTGACTCAAACAATCCACACTAAAACTGAAATCAGAACTTCGGTTTTATAGCCTTCACTTCAGGCCCCATACTGAATGAATGATGACAGTACACAATTTGCAATGAAGGAAATAAAATGGTATGTACAGTGATATATGTGACAACAGAAAATATCTCAAAGATAATACCGTTTCAGTAGCCGACCATTGACTGGCCCACCTAGAAAATATTCTCCATTCATTTCTTTCAGCAAAAAAGCATTTTTACCTTGATATGCAGCAAGTCTAAATGGTCCCTTCCACAGATTCTTGAACTTGCCATGCTTGCCTTTGTCTTCGTTTTTAGCATCCCATTTCAGCATTATGTCTTCAATCTGAAACTCGTCTCCCTTTACCTTCTGATCATAGATTTTCTTGATTCTCTCTTGCAGCCTGAAGGTATTCTGAAAAACTTCCTCTCTCGTCTGTTATAAATCGATCGTTTGGTTTATTCTTCGTTGTAAATGATCTTCCTCACTGCCAGCTTCCTATAGAAGTTTAACAACCTGGACTGCAAGAGGTGTCGGGAACACCATGTCAACACCATATACAATCTCGAAAGGAGACATGCCTATTGATTTCTTCTAACTTACTCTATCTTCCCATAGTACATTAACCAATTTCTTGTGCCATCTCTTTTTGTTTGTTTCCAGTAGCTTTTTGATGATGTTGACCAATGATTTGTTTGAAGATTCCGCCAATCCATTACCTTGTGGATAGTATGCAGTAGAGTGCCCCAAGGTAATTTGATATTTGTTACAAAAATCAATCATATTTTTAGATTTGAAATTTGCTGCATTATCCATAATCAACTTGTTAGCACAGTGAAAACGTGACAAAATATTATTTTCAAGAAACTGAATTATTACCAAGTCGGTGGCCTACCGAGTAGGAATCGCCTCAATCCATTTTGTGAAATAATCTATCGCTGTGAGGATCCACTTGTGTTGAGCTAAATATGTAGGATGAATCTTGCCAATGAAATCTAAACCCCACTACTGAAATGGAGCACTTACTTCAACTGACTTAAGAGGTAAAGGCTGCAACTTTCTCCTTCCTTGAAAAATCTAGCATTTGTGACAGCTTGCAATAGTTTTATACACATCAACAAAGAGGGAAGGCCAATAATATTCTGCTCTCAAAATATTATTGGTTGTTGTCTTCCAAAAAAAGTGACCTCCACAATCTCCCTTGTGAAAATCATCCATGACCTATTTTGCTTCCTCCTCAACCAAACAATTCAACAAGACACTGCCGGGATCTTTCCAATAGAGTGCACTATTCATAATACAAAACTTGGCATCTTTTAATTTCAGAGTCCTACTTTTATTTCTAGCCATCCCTAATGGTGATGAAAGATGCTGGAGCACATATAAAATATCCAAATACCAAGGAAAGAAGAAAAATTTCAGATACCTGAACAAGTGAACTTTCTTCATCTTCTCTGGACATAGCAGCAATTATATTTATGTCCAAGGCATGGAAATTAGACTTTTCCATCAGTTTTTCCAATTCCTAGCCCTTGATGAGCTTTGTTGGCTTTATCTCCACATAATATTCTAACAAATCTGCAATCCATTTGCCTCGTCTCCCTTCTGGATCTATTTGTACTAAGACAACTTTAACGACTGTGTTAGGGATATAAGCAAGAAAATATTTCAACACTTTTACCAAGGCAAGAGCCTACTTTTCAATAATTTTGTACTTTAAGGCTGCATCTCTTATTGTCCTACTCAAAAAGGCAATTAGCTTCTCAAGCTAGTCTCTTTTCTGCATTAAGACCGCTGCCATAGTATGATCTGAAACAAATGAAACAAAATGAAATCTTGCGAATAATTCGGGCTGATTAAAAATCAAAGTTGAAGAAAGAGCCAAATTTACCAAATTGAAAGACTTGATAGCTTCTTCGGTCCACTTCACTACACTATCTTTCTTTAACTTGTTTGTGATTTCCCTTAAATGTTCAGCTAGATTTGGCACAAAATGACGTAAGAAGTTCATCTTACCATTGAATGCTTGGATCTCCTTTTTACTTCATGGAAAATTAATCTTTTGAATGGATTCCACCCAAGCAAGATCGATGCGCATGCCCTCCTTGGATATGATGTGACTGAGAAGCTTCCCTTCATATGTGGCAAACAAGCTCTTTTTTGGATTAAGAGATATGCCATACTTTCTACACCACTGAAAAACAATTTTCAAATGATATATATGCTCTTCATCTGAATTGGAAAATACTGTCAAATCATCAATATAAACTATTAAAAATACATCTTTCTCATTTGCAAAGGCGATATCCATAGCCTGCTGAAACGTTGCACCAACATTCTTTAATCCGAATGGCATCTTGGCATAATGGAAAGTCCCCCACGGAGTGGTGAATGTTGTTTTGTCCCTGTCATCCTCATGGACCAGAATTTGATTATAGCTGGAATACCCATCGAGCAGTGACATACGATATGCTTCAACTACTCTTTGAAGTATGTGGTCCATTTTTGGCAATGGATAGTTATCTTTCAAAGACACCTTATTTAGATTTCTAAAATCAATACATAATCTAATCTCACCTGTTTTCTTCTGCACGGGCACCAAATTGGAAATCCAATCTGAAAATCTTATTGGAATGGTTATACCAGCCTTGTACAATTGATTAACTTCTTTCTCTATTGATGGCAACAACTTTGGATTTATCCTTATGAGCTTTTGTCGAAATGGCTTCCGGTTTGGCTTGATTGGAATGATGTGTTGAATTATACTCTTATTGTATGCCTTCAAATCTGAATAGTCCCATGCAAATACATCAGTAAATGAAGACAATAAACTAATGTATTTTGCCTTTACCTTTGGAGGCAACGCCTTTGACAAGTTCACCATATTTGGATTTTCTGTTGTTCCAATATTCACATCCTCAACTCCCTTTTCGGTCGGCACCAAGCTTGGTTTCCGGGCTACATCATCTTGATCAAATAACTCCTCTAAAAGTATTAGACCTTTAGGAATGACATTGTCCTTCAGCTGCAAAACTTCCATCTGATTTACCTCTATGTTGTTTCACCATCATCTTTCTCTCCATCGATAGAAGTATCTTTGTACTTGCCTTCATTTTGCATAAATTATTCAATCTCTTTATCATCTTGAAACACCCACCAATATATTTGATTATCAGGGATAGTTGGGTGATGTTTCACATGAATTTCAAACTTATTGTTTGAATTCATCAGGATTTTCAAATTACTTGCAGCTGTTGCAAGGGAATCTGCAATAACATTTTGTACACAAGGGACACATGTCAAAGTATGATCTGGAAATAACCTCAAAATATCTAATACCGCATTATGGTAAGCCCACATTCGAGGATGTTTGGCTTGGTATTCACCCTTGACTTGCTTGATTACTAATTCAGAGTCGCCATGAATTGAAATTCTTTTTGCATTTAACTTCTTGAGGATTTTCAAACTAGCAATTAAAGCCTCATATTTAGCTTCATTATTGGAACAATCAAAAGTGAATTTATATGAAAAAACTCTTACATTACTCAGAACTTGTTTGGTAGGAATGCAGGGTTGCATATCCAAATACCAATTCTAGCACCCTCCTTACCTATTGCTCCATCAAAATCCATACTCCACAAACCAGCTTCATCCTCCAAATGCTGTTGAAATTCTACCTACTCTTCTTCCTTTGCATGTTGTCCATCAATTTTCTACTGCTGGAAGAAGGTTGATTGTTCAGGAGTACTATCAAGCCTTTGTCTTTCTTGATCAAGTATAGCTCTGAAATTTTCAGTGATCTCTGGAATATCTTCTACTTCAACTAATTGACTATTTACATCATTAAAACTATCAGAATAGAGAAAAAAAGATTCTAAATCAGTATGTACGTAATTGATTGGATGATTTAAAAGTTTCTCCTTGCTTGTGATCATGTACTTCATCATTTTCTCCCAATATAATTTCCTTAACTGACCAAACATGGGAATAGTGGCATAGGAGAAATCTAGCTGAAAATTTTAGGGGCTAATGTTCGCCCAGTGGGCTAATTTTCCATGATTTTTCCAAAAAACGATTTGCCAATTTCCAATTTTTATAAAAGATGATTCGCCCAAATTTTAGAATATAAAATTATTTTACCTTAAAAATCACCAACATTATATAGAGACCATATATAAAATCATTATAAATTTGAATAATTTTGCAAATATATCATTAAAAATTTATAGTTTGCATATTAGGGATTAGTGAGATTCGCCAATGTTTTTAAACTTCAAGAAAATTTTCCATCCTTAAAATTTTCCTTAGCAATGTCCCTTTGAGTTTTGCCCCCTAAGATCTGGATAGAAGCATGCCAAATCTAGGAGGAATATCGGCCACAACCACATCCATAAGAACATTCTTTGCTGGAATCTGATCTAAAGTGACAACCAAATATTTAATGAGACAAATACATATGACCCTACCAGAATCAAAGGAATAAAGATCATGGTACTTGCGAGTGATATATAAACCCAATTTTTTAATAATTGCCTTTGGCATCAGATTATGAGATGCTACTGAATCAAACATGGCGTTGTGCAAGACATAATCATGCAATCTAAGGCTGATGTAAAAAAGAGCTACATCACTATTCTCAAATTGACCTACTAATGCTAGACCAAAGATAAGCTGAAGCTGGTCATCTTGCACATTAACCATATCAGATAATGGATCTAAATTCAAAATATTTGACACATGACCTTTATAGTTGCTATTCTTCATTAATTAAGTCAAAAGTATTGACACTTTTAACTTAGGAGTCTCATTCTCTAAGCTAAAGGTTGTAGTTTTTTCTACCTCTTTGACTAGAGCATATTTCTTTTCAGTCTTCTCCTTTGATACATTTGGCTGATTTGACCTTTCATTTGTTAATTGTGTTTTGCTGGTGGTAAGATCTACTGCCTCTCCCTTTTTCTGCACATTTGGAGAATCATTCTTTGGTGGTGTCACTTCCTTCCTATTTTGAATTGGATTGATGGGTACCTGTCTACTCCTGATTGAATATTTTCATTTCTGGGTTGTCAAGGCATTCATTTATCCCCTCTGATATTCATCAGATTCTTCTTCTAAAACTATTTCATTTACTAAGATAAAATCTTCATCCTTTTCTACAGCTAGGCTTTCTAAATACTCTTCATCCTCTGTGATATAAATTGGCAAACCATAAGGTGTAAAGAAATGATTCTCCTCTCCTATTATATTCTCATCATCAACTGATTCTGGACCATGTACAAAATTCTGCTATAAGGGTGTCTTAACTTGTTGTTGTGATGCTTGGTCTTGGGCACTTTGTTCCCGTTGTTTGATTCTGAACTGTGGTTGCTGCTAACCACGGAAGTTTGGATTTTTGATCTGTGTCTCAGGCTTATCTACAATTGTGAGTCTATCAAACATCTTCTCAATCTTGCAAAGAAAATGATCTGAGGAAGAAGCTTCTTCCTTTATGGTCACCTTCTTCTCGGTCTTTTTTCTAGCTCTCTTGGCTAGTAGATTTTCCTCTATGCTCACTACAATTTTCTGCATGTCCTCCAATGTGGCTAGATCTCTTTCTCTCAATTGATATGCCATGTTGGGATCAAAGCCATTAGGAAATTTAATCAAATCTAGCCCCATTGGTGGCTTTATATCAGCGGGAATTGCATTATAAACAGTATTGAATCTAACACAATAATCTTAGACACTTTCACCAACATTCCATTTTATGTTTTCATATTCGGAAAGAATTTGAACAGGATTTTTCTTTACCTCCCAGCGATCCAAGAATTTTCTCTGAAGAATAGCCAATGTATTGATAGTCGCAGCTGGTAATTCTTTGAACCACTTCCGCACATCGCCTCCAAAAGTTTGCACAAATAATATCATGGTCACATTTTCTTCATCTATCTCATGAAGGTCAAAGAAATCAATCATCTTATCCACATGTTGTTGTGTTGTGATTCCTTAGGTACCATCAAAAAATGGAATTTTTCTTTGGTAATCAGTGGGCATAGCATCCAAGTTTTGTGGAAAAACAAGAGGTGCATATCGGGCAACCATTGCTCTAGGTGGATTTGAAACTGGCCTTGGAGATGTAGGAGGAGTCAGAAAAACAATAGCAGACGATGTAATTGGTGTATGAGGTGTAGAAGGAGGCGAGGAAATATGAGATATTTGAGGTGTTGAAGGGGTTAATGGGGGAGAAGAGACAGGGGGTCTCTGATCAGATATGGTGGGTTGCATGGGAATGGTGGGAATGAAAGGAGTTTCAATAGGAATTTCTGAACCAAATACAACAGCGGATAAAACAAGAGTTGCAGATGCCGATTTTAAGAACTCAGGAATGTTTGTAGCCACAATGGAAGTTTGAAAATTCAAGATATAATCATCAATTGATCTATTAGCCTTTTCAGTTTCAAGATTTTTGACAAACTCCGGATTTAGAACAGTAGAACCAACAACACTTTCAGATTTAGTTTCAAACAACGATAGATCAAAATTTTCATCAAACTCAATATCTTCAAGGTATTCAGAAACAACTGGACATGAATGAGATCTGAACACGGGAATCACAGAACTTTCTTGTCAGAGAATTCTTGGGATGAGATTTGGGTTTTTATACACAAGAGGAGGATCAGGATCAGGATTGGCCTTGGTGTATCATCTGGAAGCCAATGTGTTGAATTATTCCCAAAAATCAAATGGACATTATCAATTTGTTCAGCCTATCAAATTCTAAACTCATCATCCAATGTTTAGAATTTCTTTAAGATACTGGGGTAATAGTTTTAGTTCAGATGTTCAGTTTATAAACTAAACCAGAGATTGATTGAAGCAATTTTCATCTACTTATGCACTTGCAAAACAAGAGTAGTTCAAAGGCTACCTAGCTAACTTCAGGCTTCGTCTGTAGTCTACAAAGCAAACAAAGATAACAAAATTTTCTTCCCCAGTATAGTCGCCAATATGTTATGGCCTAAATCTACCTCAGGCTAAGAAAGGAAGGTCTAAGGTAATATCAAACCACGCTTAACCTGGTAGCTAGCCCTACCAGGTCGGGAGAGGGCTCTCTCCTTGTCAATCTCAGGAAAATATAGCAAATGAGGCTTGAGATGACTGATGTAAAGAATAATTTTAGGCTAGGTATATGCTCAGAGGAGTTTGATTGAAGTTTATGTTTGATTTCTGGATCAAATGTGAAAGGCAGATTTGGGTCCAGGGAATGTACTTAGTCTTGTAGAGATTTATGTGGGGCAAGGTAGGAAAATTATTTATTAATTTGAATTAAGTGAAATGGAGAGCCTTAAGACTGGTGAGGAGTTGGAGAGGGCATTAAAGTATTAGAAATCCTCTTCAAACAGTTGAAAACATGTAAAGCTAAACAAACCCTTGGTAGAGCACTACAACATCAATGATTTCTACCTTTATCCTTGATTCAGTTAGTTAAGCTGACAAGAGAGAGATGATGGCATACATAAATACATGTGAACTTGAATCACAGAAGGAAAAGCAATACTAAATCACCTTTCCACAACAATCCCACAAAATGTTGCAAACCCTGATGTATTCCTTGCCAAACTGCAGAGATGAATGTACAATAATGCTCAAAGCATTCACAAGAGTCCAACCTTTACAAATGACTGAAAAAGTACTAGATATAGGCAAAAAACCACCCATGCTATCATTTAGGGGTTGAATTCATGAGTTTAGGAGCTGTTTCAACAACATCTAAACTAAAAACTAAAAAATAGGCAGTGGAACAACTTACCTCTAAAACCTAGGAAACTGATTCATTCAGTTCAAAATCACCTATACATGATGTATCTACCTCCTTGAGTCAATTTTCATAATTTTTACATCAAATTCCATGAATTTACATAAATTTACATCATGAGTTTGACCATGAGAGAGAAAAAGTCAAATTGAGAAAAAACTAGGTGAAAAACAGAGTTTTTGAGAAAAATTGGCACTTTTTCATCCTGTGCGTAGCGCCACTTTTTCTGTGCATAACACTTTTTTCCAACTGATTTTTGAGGCCTTTCCCTTCACCAAATTTTCTCCAAGTGGGATTTCTGGAAAGGTCTATTTGTCTACTATCTAGTAAAAGTGGAATTTTTGAATTTTTTGTCAATTTTCCCCTCCACAAATAAATTCTCTCAACATTGCTTCCTGTGTGGCCAAAAAGTGGCAGAGAGGGCATTTTTGAGGTGTTTTTGACCCTTTTGGAGGCTTATAACTTGTCAAAACTTCTTATTAATTTCTAGGTATGCATGATTTTTCACAAGGAATCCAAAAATGTAAATTTTTCCTCCAGAGGAAGTCCCTATCAAAAGCGAGCGCCGGGTGGCGCTATGCACCTGCTGGAAAAACCTGTTTTTCCCTTGAAAATTTCAAAATTGTCAAAAACTGTGCCAAATTTCTTGAAATTTAGTGTGAGTGACCTGCATCAAGTACTATATTGGGCTAAGGAAGCTTCAACAAAAAGTCTTGAGCTTATATTGCTCTTTCTTGCTCCTCAAAATTTTCCTCAACTTGGCTTTTAGGCTCCTTATCCTCGCTTTGTAAATCTTGTTTCATGCCAAATAATGAAAAGCCATGTGCCTCAACATATTTTTCTCCTTGTTGGCTTTCTCAAGTAGCTTCTGTAGTGCATATTTTCCCTCTCTAGCCAAGTTTCTCGGTCAGCATCAATCTCTTGCTCTAGCGGTGATAATTTGACTTTCCTCCTTTTTGTTGTTTGCTTGTTTTCCCTTATGTTTTGTAGCTTTATGATTTTTTGATTATCCTCCAACTGTTTTTTCCATTGCTCAATGTAATTTATGGTCCACTTAGCTCTTTCAAGGTTAAGAAATAAGTCATGAATGTAAGCTTTTTGTTCTTTGATGATCTCCTTGAGTTTTGAGCTTTGGGAGCCCAAATCAGTGTCCTCATCCTGAATCAAAATGAAATCTTTCTCTTGACCTTCAGAATGCCCTTCATCATGCAATGGTTGTTTCCCTTTATCCTACTTTGTTGAAGAAGAAGGCAAAGTCCCTTTCACCCCAGGTTAAGATAGTATTTGGCTATGGTCTGATGAAGGAAACGAGACCCCTTCCACCCTAGGTGGAGATAGTACTCATTTGGAAGCTGCAAATAATATCCTTGTGCCCTTTTCATAAGTGATAAATACTGGCACACTAGTAGTTTGAGTCTCATGAACCTCTTGCTGATTTGAAGGCCCTCCTACCTCTTGAAATACTGATGAGGTCACTTGAGGGCTTTTGAAAACCTTATGTGAAATGAAATCATCCCATGAAACATTCAGCAAACTCAACTGATGCAAAACAAGAATCTTAATCAATGCAAAGTGATAAATGTTGTTATATTGTTGATGAGGAGGTTTTCTTTGCACCAATGTGGTCATTTTCTCAATATTTCTACCTTTGAAATAGGGGAGGTTCATCATCCTCACTCTAGTGAAATGCATCAATAGTGTAACATGACAAGTGCACAAGCAAGAAAATCTCCCTTCATAGCTGAAGTATTTGATAATGAGCTTCATGAGTGGAGCATAAGTGTCCTGTAGGTATCTGAAAGGAAATACCCCACTGATTTTCTTTTGATAACTAGCCTTGATATAAGGCTCATAATGCTCTTTTTCCACAAGCTGTCCTTTGTTCCACTATTCACCCACATTAGGAATACCTATTGCTTCAGCTATAGTTTCAGGAGTCAAAGTGAAGGTAACACCTGCTAAATTGACTTGGCCAATGTGAAGATGAAGGAAATTAGTCTAGCAAGCTCATGGTGGTATTTCACCCTTTCCACCATCTCACAAAACTGGTAGCAATACTGATGTTTGAAACATGCTACCGCAAGAGGGCAAGCCAATAGCTCTGTGAGTGTAGTGGGCTCCTCCCAGATGTGTTTTCCTCCCTTATGTGGTTTTCTTGGTGCATGAAGTTCTTGGGAGGAATCACTCACAATTTCCTCATACCTTTCATAAGCTGAATCTGTTTCCATATTTCCCATTGTATGGTGTAAAATGATGAGTATGAAGAGATTTTAAGTGAAGAATAGGTGACCTTTTTTTGATGAATAGGACTGATGAGTGAAGGATTTGTTGCTAGTTGTAGGGTTTTTAGGGAGTGATAGGGTTTGGGAATGCAAATTAAGGTTTGGGGAATAGTGGGAATTTGTTAGGGTTTTATGGTTTTGGGGATAGGGGGTAGGATGATTGTAAGTGAGAGGAGGAAAGGGAATGAAATTTAGGAAATGTAGTGAAGTGGGATGGTGTATGGGAGAATTATGCAGGGGAGAAAAACAACAAGATTATCAAAATTGCAAAACCCTAGACAGTTTTTGTAATGAACTGTGCAACAAACTAGGGTTTAATTTTGCACCTATTAAAACACCATCAATGAGGACTAAAACTCTTGCAATGGAAATTTGGGATGTTTTACTTACTTGTGGAATGATATTGGCAAACTTTTGGAGCTTGAGAAGGTTGATTGGGTGAAATTTAGGCTTGGAGGACTGGTGCGCTGCGCCATTACCCAGGTGCGCGGTGCCAATTCAACTCCCTATGTAAATTCTTTGCTTTGTGTGTCGCACCGAGCAGGTGTGCCGTGCCACTACCCAGGTGTGTCACGCCCAGAGAAACTCTTAAGTTTTGGTGCAATTTTTCCTTTCTTCGTCTCAAATCATGATTTTCACTTGTTCTCTCTCTCTTTGAGCAAAATGAAATCTTCAACATAATGCGCACTTTATATACAAGTGAATTTAATTTTTCATTTAAAAAATACCCACTTTCTAATGTTTTATTTTTCACTTTGTTCTTTAAAAACTCTGTTTTGAAGTTTGTCTCTCTTTTTGACATTTGATGGACTAATGCTTTCAATTTCTTGTCTCTTTTGCAGGAGCTGGAGTGCATGATTTTGGCAAGGTGACCTAGCGTTGTATTTCTGAACTTATTACATATAGGAAAAATATAACTACATGAAATGTTTATACATAGAACATAAAACTCTATTTTTCCTCAAAATAGGGTTTTGAGGAAAAATCAATTACTGAGAATGTCATTATTGAAATTTTTGATGCTAAGACCTTATTAGACCTCCTCATGCACATGCTAACCATTATTGAGCTTATACAAGACTATGATGACAAACCCTAGACCTAATGAGACCTAAAACCCTAAAAATGACTTTTTTCAAATGTAATGACAAAAGATGACTCTAAATGACCTGAATTTGTGAAAATAGGTCAGCAGGTAAAGATCATGAGGGAAAATTGATAATGAGCCACTACCATCAGATGATCCATGACCAAATTGAATGCAGTTGATCAGATGAGACACCTAAAAATGCATGCAACAATAGAATTTTGATGACTGATGGAGGGATGAAGATACCGACACTAACAACAATGATAGGAAGAGTTGACATCGAAGGATCACAAAGCAATGTCACTATGAATTCTTGGCTGCCACAAGCCAGTTATCCCTGTCGTAATGTTTCTGACAGCTCTAGATTCAAATTCTAAATCTAAAGGATCAATAGGTGACACTTTCACGGTTTTATTTGTACTGAAAATCAAAATTGAATGAGCTTTTACCCTTTTGTTCCACATGAGATTTATTTTCTTGTTGAGCTCATCTTAGGACATCTACGTTATCTTTTAACAGATGTGCCGACCCAACCAAACTCCCCACATGACAATGTCTTCCGCCTGGATCGACCCGCCGAAACATGCCTTAAGGCCAAAAACAGAGGTACTACCTGTCTCCCCCCCAGGGAATAAGTAAAATAATGTTAAAAGTAGTGGTATTTCACTTGCGCTAAAAACGGCTGCCACTTATTCTACACCTCTCAAGTCATTTCACAATGTCGGACTAGAGTCAAGCTCAACATGGTCTTTTTTCCCTGCTGATTTTGCCAAGCCCGTTCCCTTGGCTGTGGTTTCACTAGATAGTAGATAGGGACAGTGGGAATCTCGTTAATCCACTCATGTGCATCACTAAGTAGATGATGAGGCATTTGGATACCTTAAGAGAGTCCTAGTTACTCCTGCCATTTACCTACGCTTGGTTGAATTTCTTCACTTTCACATTCAGAGCACTGGGTAGAAATCACATTGCGTTAGCATCCGCAAGTAACATCCCAATGCTTTATTTTAATTAAACAATCGGATTCCCCTTGTCCGTACTAGTTTTGAGTCAACTATTCGAAGCCTAGGGAAAAGCCCTCGACAGGGGGAATTTTGTGCCCATAGCCCAATCGGCACACAAAGATTGCCAACAGCCCACAAGTTGAGGACGCAGAACCCTAGGCCTAGCCCTAAGAGCCAATCCTTTTCCTGAAGTTACGGATCTATTTTTCTGACTTCCCTTACCTACATTGTTCTATTGACCAAAGGTTTTTCACCTTGGAGACCTGATGCGGTTATGAGTACGACTGGGCATGAACAATACTCGGTCCTCCAATTTTTCAAGGGTAGCTGAGGGTGCACCGGACACCACATGACATGCGGTGCTCTTCCAGCTGCTAGACCCTATCTCCAGGTGAACCGATTCCAGTTTGGGAATATTAAATCAATTCCATTTCAATGCTCACACAGAGTGCACCCTTGATACAAGGCTTCCCCATCTCTTAGGATTGACTAATCCATGTCCAAGTGTTGTTCACATGGAACCTTTCCCCAATTTAGTCTTCAAAGATCTCATTTGAATATTTGCTACTACCACCAAGATCTACACCAGGGGTCAATCCACTCAAGCTAATGCCCGAGGTTTCTCAACGACCCCCACATCCTCCTACTCATCGGAGCCAGGCAATTGCTCCAACAGTTGAGCATAGGTTGCGCACTTCAGCGCCATCCATTTTTAGGGCTAGTTGATTTGGCAAGTGAGTTGTTACACACACCTTAGGAGATTTCTACTTCCATGACCACCATCCTGCTGTCTTAATCAACCAACACCCTTTGTGGGTTCTAGGTTATCACGCAATTCGGCACCGTAACTCGACTTTCGGTTCATCCTGCACCGCCAGTTCTTCTTACCAAAAATGGTCCACTTGGAGCTCTCAATTCCACAGTGTGGCTCAATGGAGTAGTTGCACCCTCTTACCGATTTAAAGTTTGAGAATAGGTCGAGGTCGTTACGCCCCCGATGCCTCTAATCATTTGCTTTACCCGATAAAACTCACGCGTGAGCTCCATATCTCCTAAGGGAAACTTGGGAGGAAACCAGCTACTAGATGGTTTGATTAGTCTTTCGCCCCTATATCCAAGTTAGATGAACGATTTTGACGTTAGTATCTCTACAAGCCTCCACCAAAGTTTCCTCTGGCTTTGCCCTGCTCAGGCATAGTTCACCATATTTTCGGTCCCAACAGGTGTGCTCGAACTCGAACCCTTCACATAAGCTCAAGGTTGGTCAACAATGCACCCCCCAAAGAGGGGATCTCACCCGTCAGCTTCCTTACACCTCGCAAGTTTTTAAACGTACCAACTCACACACATGTTAGACTCCTTGGTCCATGTTTCAAGATGGGTCGAATGGAAAGTCCGCCAACCTACACCATGAGCGCACAAGTGCACACGGCCTACCACAAGGGTGCACGCTTCATTCCTCGACCACCGAAACAACAAATTGACAGGTAATCCACCCATGCTTGTGACGAAGTAGCAGCCCGTGTTGGTTTGCACCTCAAGTCGAGTGGCAGACCAACCCAAGTTGTTCCACATCCAACTGAGATGCATCGACAGCCTCCATCCGCTTCCCTCCCGGCAATTTCAAGCACTCTTTAACTCTCTTTTCAAAGTCCTTTTCATCTCTCCCTCACGGTACTTGTTCGCTAGCGGTCTCTCACCCGTATTTAGCCTTGGACAGAATTTACCACCTAATTAGGGCTACTTTCCCAAACAACCCGACTCACCGATAATGCCTTGTGATGTGCAAGGTCCCGGCCTGATGGGGCTATCACCCTCTCAGATGTCCCCTTCCAAAGGAATTGGCCCAGGTCCACCATTGAGGATGCATCTACAGACTACAATTCAGGCAATGCTGCCACCCAATTTTCATGTTGGGCTCTTCCCAATTCGCCTGCTGCTACTAGGGGAATCCTTGTAAGTTTCTTTCCTCCACTTAATTATATGCTTAAACTTAGCGGGTGTTCTCGCTTGAGCTGGGGTCACAAAGTTGGAGCTAAATCCTCCCTACCCGATGGGAGGACAAGGCAGAGCAAGGAAAGTTCGAGTGATGCCACACAAAGTTCGCATCAGCTAACATCGACTGCCCATCCAAGGGGACAAGATCACCGCTCATTGATGCATGCCACGAAACATCGCTTGAGGTATTTTAGCCAACCACACTGCGTTGGGCATAAACGACCAGCTCCACTGCTCCCTAACATATTTTAGGGAGTGCGTTTGAATGGGATGCAGCGTCGAGACAGACGTGCCCTCGACCAAGCCTCGAGCGCAAATTGCGTTCAAAAACTCGATGATTCACAGGATTATGAAATTCACACTAAGTATCACATTTCGCTACGTTCTTCATCGCAGCAAGAGCTGAGATATCCGTTGTCGAGAGTCATTTCCACGTATTACCGAAAAATCCGCCACAACATTGAATAGGGGCACCCCCCACAACAAATGTAAGGCTAAGGGCCAAAAGGAGGAAAGGAATAAAAATTCATGAAAGAAAGAAAAACAAAGGTGTCTACCCCCTCACAGGAGGAGGCTCAAACAGAGAACAATATCCCCAAGGCCCACACCCTTGCAAAAAGGGGGGAATGCATGGAACAATAATTGAGAAGTACTAAGGTGGCCACCTCGGGAGCTCGCACAGCTTTTAATCCTTCTCGAACACTAGTCCACAACAATTCCCCCTTTTCTTTGTAAAGCTAGGGACCGAGAGGAAGAAGGGAAGAAAAAAAGGTGAAAGAAATAGAGATCAAACATGGCTACTGGCTCACAAGGGGAGACTCAAACAAAGCACAAGCCTCCCAAGGCATGTGCCTTCACAAAAGGGGGGAATTAAAAGGGACGATGATCAAGAAGGACTAGGGTGGCCACCCCGAGAGCCCGCACTACGTTTCATCCTTCCCAAACACCAATCCATAATAATCCAACCTTTTCTCCATAAAGCTAGGGGCTAGAAGGAAGAAGGGAAGAAAACAACATGAAAGAAAGGGATATCAACCATGGCTGCCAGCTTACAATGGTAGGCTTCAAATAGAGAACAAGCTTACCCAACCTTGTACCTTTGCAAAAATGGGGGAACTGCAGGGGAGGATGATGGAGAAGGACTAGGGTGGCCACCCTGGCAGCTCGCACTACATTTCGTCCTTCCTGAACACTAATCCAAAACAATCCCACCTTTTCTCCATAAAGCTAGGGGCCAAAAGGAAGAAGGGAAGAAAAAAACATGAAAGAAAGAGAGATATCAAACGTGTTTACTGACTCACAAGGGGAGGCTCAAATAGAGAACAAGTTTCCCTAATCCCGTGCCTTCACAAAAATGGGGGAACTGCAAGGGACGATGGTCGAGAAGGATTAGGGTGGCCACCCCCAGAACTCGCACTGCTTTTTGTCCTTCTTGAACACCAATCTTGAACAATCTCACCTTTTCTCCATAAATCTAGGGGCCAAAATCAAGGGAAGAAAACAATATGAAAGTGAGAGATATCAAACGTGGCGATCGGCTCACAAGGGGAGGCTCAAACAAAGTAAAATCTTCCCAAATCCCGTGCCTTCGGAAAAAGGGGGGAACTGCAGGGGATGGCAATCGAGAAGGACTAGGGTGGCCACCTAGGGAACTCACACTACTTTTCGTCCTTCCCAAACACCAATCCACAACAATCCCACCTCTTCTCCATAAAGATAGGGGCAAAAGGAAGAAGGGAACAAAACAACACCAAAGAAATAAATATCCCAAGAAAAGAGAGAAGCTCAACAACACACCGAGTAGATGTCCACTAACCAGAAAGAAATCAAACAAGGCACCTAATCAAAAGGCATCCCACCTCTTCACACCCTCCCACATACATTATGGTTGCTTGGTTTGGTTGAGGGGTTTGGTTAACAAACAATAATCAAACAACCAAGCAAATAAATCACAAACTAAACTTGACCACTAGAAAAGACAAGGGTCGCGATAAGACCATTGTCTGGAGCACGTTACTGAGAGGTAAAAAACCCCTCAACCCAGAACAAGGCTTCAAATGACAAATGGACTACTAATAACAAACCCACCCCGCTATTGCACCCTTCTCTGTACAAAACACCCATCAACCTTTCTAGCGAGAAAGTCAACATGGGTCAAGAATCAAACTCCAAAGAGGAGTTGTCATGAGCTAACACTCAATGTTGGAGAAATCCATAGGCCACAAATACATCGATGGTGCAAGGCCACTAAAGAGAGGGACGTCCAGAAAGCACACACCATGAAACAAAGAAATGACCAAGTCCCACAAAAAACCCACAATCCAAAGGGAGGAACAAAGACACAAACTGCTACTTCTTTTTTCCTTAGAAGGGGAGTGGCTCACGAGAGGATGAGGAATTCTCTTGATGACAAAGGCACGAGATATGATTGCCACCCTCATGCCCATTGGCAGGGAAAATTACGATCTCAATGGAGCTCAGACCGAGGGAGGTTTTTTTCATTACTTGGACACCCAACCCTTCTGCGAGGGCATATCGAGGAATGGTTGGGAGGACTAGGGTGGCCAGTGCAATGGGTTGAACTGATCTTCATCCATCCCATACTGACCCCACTTGGAAAATTTCCCCTCACGGAAGGTTTGAGCTACCAGGCACACGCGCAACCACTCCCTCGACCCAACCACCAGCAAAAAAGCTCACCCAAGCAACACGTCAACCACCGTCGCCTTTTCGAGAGAACCAACTATGGAAGCCCACACCCTTGGCCCATGCCTTCCAACAAACAAAAGACTGAGCACCACCACTACGAATGAGTCTAAATTTATCCATCGTATTTCCCATGCACCTCAACTGTAGCAACCATGCTCGGCTGAACAAATCGGTGGAAGTGCTCCCAAGAAACAAGCTTCTGAACCCCCTACAGAAACACATTGGGGGAAAGAAAAAAAATGATGGGTGGGACAAGCACAAGCATGGCTTGCAAGCACACACATGAAAAAACAAGCGTTAACTTAAGACAAGCAACCAACAATGTTCCCACCAAACACCAAACCCGCTCCCCTAGAGACACACCACACAGTCCCACATTGCTGTCGAAACTCAACCAACCCCAACCAAGAAAGAAAACCCTTGATATCAATGGTCCTATCACAGGTTCACCTACGGTAACCTTGTTATGACTTCTTCTTCCTCTAAATGATAAGGTTCAATGAACTTCTCACGACATCGATGGTGGCAAACCACCATCGTCGACACAATCCGAACACTTCACTAGATCATTCAATCGGTAGGAGCGATGGGCGATGTGTACAAAGGGCAGGGACATAGTCAAAATGAGTTGATGACACATGCTTACTAGGAATTCCTTGTTGAAGACCAATAATTGCAATGGTCTATCCCCATCATGATGCAATTTGAGAATATTTCCCAATCCTCTCGAACCAAGAAGAAAAACTTGTTGGCTACATCAGTGTAGCATGCATGTGGCCTAGAACATCTAAGGGCATCACAGACCTGTTATTGCCTCAAACATCCATGGCCTAAATGGCCATAGTCCCTCTAAGAAGCTGGCCGCGAAGGGGAACCTCCACATAGCTAGTTAGCAGGCTCAGGTCTTGCTTGTTATCAGAATTAACTATACAAATTGCTCCACCAACTAAGAACAACCATGCACCACCACCCATAGAATTAAGAAAGAGCTCTCAATTTGTCAATCCTTACTATGTCTGGACTTGGTAAGTTTCCCCGTGTTGAGTCAAAATAAGCCGCAGGCTCCACTCCTAGTGGTGCCCTTCCATCAATTCCTTTAAGTTTCAACCTTTTGACCATACTCCCCCTAGAACCCAAACACTTTGATTTCTCAGAAGGTGCTGGCGAAGTCCTTAGAGCAAAATCTATCAATCCCTAGTCAACATCATTTATGGTTGAGACTAGGACAGTATCTAATCATCTTCGAGCCCCCAACTTTCGTTCTTTATTAATGAAAACATCCTTGGAAAATTCTTTCACAGTGGTCCATCTTTCATAAATCCAATAATTTCACCTCTGACAATGAAATACGAATGCCCCTAACAGTCCCTATTAATCATTACTTTGGTCCCAAAGGCCAACACAATAGGACCAGACTCCTATCACATTATTCCATGCTAATGTATTCAGATCATAAGCTTGCTTTGAGCACTCTAATATTTTCAAAGTAATAGCACTGGAGCCACGACCTAGCCAATTAAGGCCAGGACCACGCCGCTGACAAAAGGGATGGAAGGGCAGGTGCACACCGAGTAGGTGGACTGACCTTTACGACCCAAGATTCAACTACAATCTTTTCAACTGCAACAACTTAAATATATGGTATTGGAGTTGGAATTACCATAGTTGCTGGCACCATAATTTCCCTCCAATGGATCCTCATTAAGGGATTTAGATTGTACTCATTCCAATTACCAGACTCAATGAGCCTAGTATTGTTATTTATTGTCACTACCTCCCCATGTCAGCATTGGGTAATTTGCATGCCAACTGCCTTCCTTGGATGTGGTAGTCATTTCTCAGGCTCCCTCTCTGGAATCATACCCTAATTCTTTGTCACCCGTCACCACACTGGTAGGCCTCTATCCTACCATCAAAAGTTGATAGGGTAGAAATTTTAATGAAGCATCACCAGCACAAGGGTTGTGCAATCCGTTGAGTTATCATGATTAACTGGAGAAGCAGGCAAGCCCTCACTGACCTTTTATCTAAAAAATGCATCCCTTCCAAAGAGTCGAGACTTGGTGCACATATTATCTCTAGAATTATTGGGGTTATCCGAGTAATATGGTACCATCAAAAAAACTATAACTGATTTAATGAGCCATCCGCAGTTTCACAGTCTGAATTAGTTCATACTTAGACATGCATGGCTTAATCTTTGAGACAAGCATATGACTACTGGCAAGATAAACTAGGTAGCACCCTCCCACTTCAAACGGAATTCTGGGCACTCTCTTACCAAGAGCCAACTTGAACACCCATCAAGTCAAAGAGATATCAAAATATCATGTAAAACTTTTATGCCTCGCACGTCTTGCATCCCAGGAAGGAAGCACACACAACATGCCAAGGACATGGCGAACAAATGGGTAGAACTTCCGAGCCACAACACACCAAGGCCACTTTGGAGTTTGTAACACGCTCCAACTAACAAGAAATTGAGCAATCACTCACCCACTCCCTTAGAAATGCCTCCAAAAGCCTCCACACCCCGCACCGAGGCCACCTAGGAGTCCACCCGGACAAAAGCAACGGTGGACCTCGATATCTCAATCACCTACAGCAGCCTTTGTTGTGGAGGTAAATCTCCTCTGCGGATAGAGGTGATCCCTACTAGCCCAGACTGGGTCTAGCAACAATCAAACAATGCTATCACGCAAGTTCCTAATTTCAAATTAAAGGTGGATGATGAGAACCTACTTGGATTCCGTAGAAGAGATGTCGCTCTCGTTCCTTTGCTTTGGCCGGTCACGATCTCCACGACCTGTGTGATTGGACACCTGCACATGCAAAGAACAACACAAATACAAGCATAAAATCCAATAGATGCAATTATATATCAGTCAGAAAAGATATAACTCAACATCAATCATTACAAAGGACAATGAGAATGGAACCATAATGATAGTCATCTATTATTGATAAACAACAAAGAAGAATACAACCATAGTTCTGACGTCAAATCCTCCTTTAGTTGGGTGATCAGCTACACAAATCTTGCAAAGCTTGTTGGGATGGGAAACAAGCCTCTCTCTCCTTGGTGACAAGAATCTCCTCACTTAGATTTGGCCTTATGGGTGCAAAGAAGGCTCTTGCAACTTCAATCTCTTGAACTCCTGGAATTCTCACTATCACTAGCACTCTGCTGGAACTAGCTTGCTCAAGGCAAAAGAACAAGCTTTTATAGATAGAGGGGAAGGAGATAAGATCAACCACAATATTCATGGGATTGGCTTTATCACTAAGAAGCTTCCATGAAAGGTGGCAAACCACTTCCCTTCTATGGAGATTCTAAGCAAAACCATCCTAGCTCAACATAGATTCAGTTGATGAATGGGTTAAGGAGAACCTTCGGAAGTTTGTTCATTAAAAACTTTACCCAACTGGGTTGGCGCGAGTGCGACTCTGAGACAGAGTGCCAACTGGCGTGCCCTCTTTAGAGGATTTACCCCATTGGCGCGGGAAGTACACTGCGGACCCGCCCTAATGCAAAAAAGGGTTATTTTTATGGGTATACTGCAGGAGATGTCTTCAGGGCATATGAAGCTCACACTTAGAGGAATATAATGCAAGTGGTTTCAGGTCATCCCACTTCTCATAGGTCCCGGAATGAGTCCTCCAGCGTGTGGGAGAGGGGTAACATGGACGGTGAAAAACGGTGACAAATTGCTGTGTAACAGATGCCCCCTAAAGCATGAGGCCCGAGAGAGAGAGAGGGGTGAAATGCTTTACAAGAACATGTGTAACTGAAAACACCACCGCCGGAGAACCTGCGTAAAGAAGTACAATTGATATCTCAAGTACATGATATATGTGGTATGGGCGTAGCCATCCATAACAGAGTACACAATAATCTAGATCCAAGGTATGGGTGCAGCCATCTAGTGAGGATCGATAAATAGAATCAGCCATGGTCGCAGCCATCCAGTGAATGAGTCATGATCATAATAAGCCACAAATCGCAGCCTGGATTCCAACAAACAAAATCCAGGGTCTTGCGCTCCATCTCGACCCGAACAGAGTACAAGTTCAGGCATGCGAATACATGAGTTGGAGTCGAACATGCATGAACATCGTCTGATTATCAGCCTATAGTGAAAAATGTTAACAGACGCGAGAGGTACCACCAATAATGACAATGGCCCTCAAGGTACTATAGGTACAATCTACGGCGTGCGAATGAGTGAGCTGGCGTCGAACACCCGTAGAATCATTCGATCAGAGGCCAATGATGAAAACCTCTCGTCGAACACGAAGAACCTGCCATTGAGGCATGCAGGCTCCAAGGCACCGGAAGGGAGTCTCTAGATCAGCTTCTTGGATAATGAGCTGAAGTCGACAGGAAGTGACCTTGATGAAATGTGGGCCATAGTGTTTCCCACATCATTGACATGAGACAGAGGAAGAATGTTGTGGTGAATCAGAATTATGTGAGGTATCAGAGGGAGGTTGTAATTTTGCAGAGGTCAACTTCTCTTGAACATATCGGCGGCACGACAGTGGACTTGGCAGTATTTGACATCAACGGATCAAAGGTCATGGTGACAAGGAAATGAGTAGATGACAGGTCAAATAGGATAACCCAAACCCACGGAGGCTAGTGTAAAACAGGATGAGAGGTTCCCACCCAGACACGAACACAGACAAGTGCCATGTTCAAGAGCGACATATTGCCGACACAATAATGATTATGGTTCCATTTCCCCACCATTTCTGGCGAGTACCCTGATTATTTTTTTGATGACAAGCTTGACGGGGATAGCATATGCTTGTAAGGCATCATTCTGACGGGATCCGATGTCATCAGGTTTTAACGAGCCTGACAAAGGAAAAAATCGGCGCCTTTTCATGTTTAGAGAGTTTGAAAAGACGGCAGAAAAGAAAACTCCAGGGGTGTCCTTTTTCGTAAAGTTGTGTCTCGCGAGCCCGAAAAAGTATAAAACAATGCTCAAAAGAACCGCCCAATCATTATGATCGAGGAGTACTTTTCATATGTAGTGACATCGACCTAAAAAAGTAAAAAAGCGATCGATATCACATCATTTCGTAACCGTTAACGAGCCTGAAACGACAAGGGCCCGACAATCTTTTCGTCTTTACACGGCCGGAAAAGAGTTTAAAGATGACCGCCTCTTATTTACGTTTAACGAGTCAAGAGGAATAACTCGGCAATATTTTCATATTTAGACGGTCAGAAAGAGCTGAAAGCAGACCTCCATTTTTATTCTCTTTAACGAGTCAAAAAGGGAAAATACTCGGCAATCTTTTCATCTTTTACGAGTCAGAAAAGAGCTTAAAGGAGACTCGTCCTAGAGGAACGAGTGGTATAAAGGGTAGCAACTGGTTCCGGCAATGGTGGAACTGCTTAAAACATGTAATGGTCAAGAGGCTGGCTAATAAAACCACTCATCGCTGCGGTTCCTCAGGAAAGGAAAAACAACCAAGTGAAAGCATATGATCAGCCAAAGAGATGGCGGTGATGGAATGAAAACAACCAAGGCTCATCTAACAGAATTTAGCAGATAAAGACAGCAATCACGAGATGTAAAATGGGTATGGGTTCATTTTTACACAAGCTTGAACCATGGAGAACTTTGCTTGGATTCAGTTTCATGTTTACACAAGCTTGAAACGAAAAACTATGCTTGTTATAAGTTCGCATGCCCCCAGCATAATAACGCAAAATGAGGTACATGCCCCCCAAGCTTCATTGCATTCAACAAAGTGGATGGAATGAAGGTTCACTCTCGAGATCTAGGAAAGACTCGACTTGTATTTTACGAGATCTTAATCAAAAGACTCGATTTGGAAAGGAGGAGATGTTTCATTTTTTAATGAGGTTGACACAGTAAAAGAACTATCCTCATAACCCTTGTTTCATTTTTTAACGAGCTTGACACAAGATCAGGAACTATGCTCGACCACCTTGTTTTGTTTTTTAACGAGGTCGACACAAGATCAAAACTATCCTCGGGACACAAGCTTGAACCAGGAAGGACTCTGCTTGTTGGAAATGCACATGCCCCCATTGCAATGGCGCAAGATGAGGTACATGCCCCCAAGCTTCATTGCATTCAAAAAAGTGGATGGAATGAAGCTTCACGAGATCTTAATTGAAAGATGCGATTGGAAAGGGGGAATTGTTTCATTTTTTAACGAGCTTGACACAAGATCAAGAACTATGCTCAGGACACTTTGTTTCATTTTTTAACGAGCTTGACACAAGACAAGGAACTGTGCTCCAGACTCTTTGTTTCATTTTTTAACGAGCTTGACATAGGGAAACGAACTATGCTCCAATGGAACTTCACCATAAGGAATAGGAAGTTGAGGCTCCCAAGAGTGCCAATCCTAATGGAAGGCCAACATCTTGGAAGTCATGGCCCAATGCCTCCAGGACACTATGCACGACGGCGACATCACTGGATCTAGGCACGGGATAGGTGGCCACGTAGTTGATCTGTGATGGGGCAGATGCAACTGGTGGATGAAAACCAGGAGGGGATGACAACTGCGCAGGAGGCACCCGGGGACAGATGAACGATAATTGATCTATCGTTACTATTCTTCCATTGTGTGGAAAGTAAACCACCCGGAAAAGTGAAGAGACCAGGGCCCCCATGGCATAAACATAGTCACGACCAAGGAGAAGACTGAAGTCTAAAGCACCATGGGTATATAGACGGTCTTGCCTCCCAAAGTAACAGGGAACTATGGAAGGATCACTAATGGTTGACTAGTTCCTCCGTGCGCTAGCACAAGCTGTGGGGAACCCAAGGCTTGCCAAGTAGTGGCAGGCATAAGACTAACCGATGCTCCCTCATCCAACACAGTGCCAGGTATCGCCTTATTATAGGCATGTACCGTGACCCAGAAAGGCACATGGGATGGAAGGGGGGAGGTAGTCGAACGACTCCAGTCGAAGGAAACGACTGAACTACTTGGTGGGGGAATCAAATGATTGACCCCCTGCTCTAAAGGAACTAAAGCAGGACTCTCCGGAGCAGATGGGATAGGAGAGTCATTTCTAGACTCAGGAGAATCTGAGGAGACGAGAAGAACATGGGAGTGATGCTCTTCTGAAACAGAGTGATTGACGGGTGGTGAACTCAAATCGACACTCTTTCCAACCAATGATTGGTATGGAACAGGCTATGCACAGCCAGGTTCGGGAAGAGGAGGATGGACAAGAGAATAATATGAATCAATCTCTTTGTCAGCAGGGGAACGATCTGCAGCTGTAGAGAGACGTCAATAACCAACGGGAAGTTGGGGTGAAGGAGCTGTAAGACTTTCCAAGACAACGGAGGCTTTATCCAT
The DNA here is from genome assembly GCA_031772625.1 of Pinus tabuliformis. Classification (NCBI taxonomy): domain Eukaryota; kingdom Viridiplantae; phylum Streptophyta; class Pinopsida; order Pinales; family Pinaceae; genus Pinus; species Pinus tabuliformis. The sequence goes on from CM062815.1 coordinate 20,128,680, forward strand.
GAGTGGACAAAGGTGAAGGGAATGATTGCCTTCACAAAGTCTACAGGGGATTCGAATCTTCCCTTTTCCCTTACCATTCCTGACTAATAAGGTAGCATCGACGTGAGCTTTAGAGGACGATGAGGGGCGGGCCGGATCACGAGACCATACTTCTAGTACCCTGGGAATGCCAGGACAATCGAGAAGAAGATGGTCCTCCTTGCATAATCGACAAGGAAACTTGACCTTCTGCAGAGGAGCAGAAGGGGGCCCAACTTCAGGTGTACTCGAGGGGGTAGCTACACTTGTAACCTCTCCCTTAGGAGCCTTCTTCTTCTTCGTCTTCTTCTTCTTCTTCTTAACCACCTGCTTACTCGAATCTAGACTTTCACCAGGTGAACTAGAAGATGAGGACGTAGAAGTGGGCGTAGAAGGGGAGAGATCCACCTTAGAATCAACATGATGTTGTTCAGGTGGAGGGATGGGCTGACTAGATGATGAGATGGTAGGGACCAAAGAGGTTGAGAACAACCACATCGGCAACCCAACAGTTAAACCTGGGAGGGACAACGTTTCCATATAAGGAGCACCAACATTTCCAAAAGGAGCGAAATGACCAGGGTTCCCGTCAGAGGGGATCCCTGGGTTGGTGAACCCCGGAAAAGTTGCCATCGAGAATGAAAAGAAGCCTACTCAAGCTAATGCAAACAAGATCTAGCCGGGTAAATGTGAACGCGGCCGAATAAATTTTAAGACAAAGGAACTGAACCTGACCTTTTCATGTTTTAAGAGTCGAGAAAAGGACAAAAAGGTGACTCTAGTCGCCTTCGAATGTTTTGTGAGCCCGAAATGACAAGTTCTCAAGCGAGCCTTTTCTTTTAAGGAGTCCGAAAAGGATCAAAAGTGACTACTCTGGAGGAACTAGGCAAAGGGTTTACCAGACAACCCATAAAACTGCATATACACCTTAGCAATCATATGAAAACCAAGGACTTTCCGTACGACAGTCAATCTTCCCGAATGCTGTGTTCGGTGCGTTATGGCTTGTAAGGCGGCAGACACGGCTTCCTGTGGATAAAGGATGATAACTGTGGAGTACCAAAAAGGTATGCTTTCGATGATCATTTCAGTGGCTTTTTAGTAGAATTTGTAAACCTTTTTGTATCCTGAATTTGGAAAACAATAAAGAATTATAACAAAACATGTGAGAATTAATATGTAAGACTTAATCACTGATAATTGTTATTCTTCTCTATAGGAAAAGGTGAAAACGAAGAGTTGTCATTCCGAAGGGAAAGAAAAAGACAAGATAACTGTTGTCCCTTTGAAGGGAAACCGAATGCAAACAAGGCTAAGCAGATCAAAGCAAATCGGCCCGGAAAAGGAGGAGAAGATACCACTTCGGCGGAGAAGAAAAGAAAAGATTAAGGATTGATAGTTTGGCGAATACCTCAGGATCTTTTATCCTGAGGGATCGCTGCTTTATTTATCTTGTTACTTGGACATCTCCACCGTCACCTTTATATAAAGGGACATCACTGTTAGCTTTGGGGGGATAATACTTTTATGTAATTTTCTGTTAAAGATCAACTTTGATCATCGAGTCTCGTTGAGAACTGGTTCATTGTACTTTTGTCTTATGCATTAATATAAACTTGGTGATTATCTTATCTCTGCATCTGGATTAACTCAAAGCGGTGTACCCTTGAGGCTAAGGGCCCGGCCCCAGAGGACACTTGCTTTTGTATCACTACAATTTGATTTCTGCGTGGTTTGCTTATCATTATTATTCGGTAATCTGATATGCTTTATAAGTTACATCATATGCTATGTTAAGATTCGTTCATTAAGGTTCTTTATATTGACTCTGCATTATATCATCAATACTTTCAGATTTGATTTGATATTAGTAGACTTAATTGAACATTGTTCTCATTTTGTTACAGAGCCTTTATGCTGTGTATTTGTGTTAAGGAAATTATCTGAAAGATATGTTCTTTATGATTCAGGATTCATGTTGTTCCATCCCTGAAACACAATTGTAATTCCTGTTGATGATTGGTGTTAAATCAGATTACTTTTCCAGTGTGTTGCGTGTGTATGACCTATTGGTGTTGTTCCATAATGTATTAATAGTTAATGGTGTTCCATTAGTGAGTTCTGCTTGATTTGCCTTAAGAGTGAAAGATTGTTATCTGATTTTGAAGAATGCATTTGGGTTAATAGATTAAGTTTGGTTACGACTCGTGAGACTTATTCGTTCGATTGCTGTTCCATTTTATCATTGTTGTTCCATTCCAGATTTGTTGTTCAATTCCTTATTTTCTGTTCCATTTTGCTATCTGCCGTTCCATTTGCTTGCATTTGTTATTTTGGTGTGAGAGACGATCTAAGGCTGTAGCGAGCCTCGGCATTTACTGCCTCGCTCCCAGACCCGTGATCCATGCTCTAATTTCCTTTCCATCAGTTTCCAAAGGGATGGGCTATTGCTGCCGAACCCTTGACTGGTAAGTTGCCCAGTTTTCTGAATGTGTGATTTTCCATGCTCTAATTTCCTTTCCATCAGTTTCCAGAGGGATGGGTTATTGTCACCGAACCCTTGACTGATCAGTTGTCTAGTTTTAAGAGTGTGTGCTCTAGTCATTTGAAGTAACTTAGTTATAGACAAGCATCCGTTTACTCTTTTATTTTTGTAGAACGTTGTACTACTAGCATTACTTTAACAAATAGCCTCGGATTGAGTCACTCTTTGTAATAACCAAGCGCTCCCGGATTGACATATTAATGTGAGGTAATTAGAGGTGAAAGAGACCCTTTTTATAGCTCTACATTTTGGCGCCGTTGCCGGGGAAAGAGTGTAGCCATTTGTCTTTTCAGAGTAGTGTACGAACCTGCTAGGGAAGAGTAGGATCTTAAAAACGGAAGGTAAGAACCTGCGTGCGGAGCATGTAAAAGCCTTGCTCCACTGTCCGCTTTCCTAACAGATTTGTTTTTTCTTTGTTTGAATAGAATTTAGTAGTTCATTTGAGTGCATGACTAAGCAGAAAAAACCAGAATAGAATATCAAACCTCCATCCAAACCTAAAAAAGATAAGGGGTCGGTGACCCTTGGCTGAACGACCTTCATAGACGAAATCTATAAGAAAACAGAATCTCAGCCATCAGTACGCCCTAGGAAAATCATTTCTAAACAGCCTACTAGTTCCCTTCAGGCCACAGGATCACCATCTGTAGCCTTTGATGAGGTGCATAGTCAAACTGAAGAGCAGGACTTTCAAGAAATTGAAAATTCTACTCCAGAACTATTGCAGGAAGAAAATTTCAGTAACTTTTGTGAAGGAGAAGGAGAAACAGGGGAAACCGAGGAACCAAAATCTCCTATTGAAACAAATCAGCCATTAAATAGCCTAGATAAGGGGAGTGCTGCAAAAATCATTGTTGAAGGAATCCAATCTCCTCAGACATCAGGTATTCTCATTATTCCAGATAAAGGAAGTGCTATTAAAACTACCCTTATCAAAACCGTTCCCTCTCAACCTAGGAATACCCTCATAGATATCCCAGAAGGTTATTGGCATATATTCGATCCCATGGCTCAGAACCAGCCAAATGCTCAAACCTCTACATTACAATATCCCATAGTGGATTCTGCATCAAATGCGTCCATGGAAGCTATCCCTCTTCAGCATATCCCTACATTTCACGGTCTCACATCAGAAGATCCGGATGCATTTTTATTTGAATTCGATGTGTTATGCAGGGGATATGATTACACCACCGATCCCCAGAAATTGAAACTATTTCCCTCCACATTAAAAGGGGCTGCTTTAAGATGGTTTATGGGACTAGGTGGTGGGGTTATCAAAAATTGGGATCAAATGAAAGAATCCTTCTTAAAAAAATATCAGGATTACTGTAGGTCTAGAGAATTGAAAGACGAAATATTCCAAATGACAGCCAGACCAAATGAAACATTAGAGGAGTATGTGGAACGTTTTCAGTACAATATACAAAGGTCTCCTTGTGCATCACTACCTTTACCTGATAATGTGTTAAAAGCTGCATTGATAAGGGGCATGAAGGAACAATGGATAGAAACATTAAACATCATGGGAAAAGGGGATATTTATCAAGAGAATTTTGCTGACATCATCGATTTATGTATCAGGAGTTCGAGAGGCAGCACAAGAATAAAACCGGTAGAATATGATCGGTTTGCAAGAGATAACAAAGTATCAATAGAAGGAGTAACACGTGTAGAGATTGGAAATTTATTAGAAAATTTTAAAACTGATATTCTGGGGACACTAACTACACAACTCGATATTGTGCAAGCTAAACAGAAGCAGATGGAGGCAGAACAGAATTTGGCGATCTTCTGCCCCCGATGCAGGAAAAAACATAGCCACAGGGAATGTCCACTGGATACAATCCAAACATGTGCCATCTGTACAAAAGATCACCTTACGGAGAGCTACCCCTCACTTCCTGGATTGAAAGCGGTATATAAGGAAGCGGAAGAAGAACCAGAATCGGTGTACATGATCAACCAGCGTCGCCAGTGGCAGCCAAGACCATCTGGTATGATTCCATACCCAACCTCTTCTTTTCAGCCTCCACAGTATAATGCTCAACAATATAGTATGTGGCAAAATCAATCTCAACCCCCATTTTCAAACTGGTCACCACAATCGTTTCCTTCTTCAAATCCATGGTTGAATCAGACAAACCAATCTGGTTGGCCGAATTTCCCTTACACTCCACCATATTGGCAAAATGGCCCATATCCTCCACAATGGACTCCCCCTACTTCACAAAATTCACCCTAGCAGACAAACTGGCAAAGACCGATGCACCAGCCAGCTGGAACTATTCCGCTCCCTCAACCTACTCTGCCAGCCTTACAGCAAAATCCCCAGTCTAATCTGAGACCACAACTCCCAGCCCAACCCAATCCCAATCCAAATAATAGACCGGTCCAATCTCTCCAAATCATAGAATCGCCAGAAATAGGACCCGACCTGAGGGAGTGCAATGATCTTCAGTTAAGATCTGGGTGTATAATTGAAATTGAGGGAGATAAAACAGTTCATATTGAAGATCAGTTACCAAGAGAACATCAGTTGCAACAAGAGGATGTAAATAAGCAACAAACTCATACTCAAGCAACCACATCCTCTCCTCCGTTCCCAGAACGATTAGTCATACCCCGACCCATACAATATCCTGACTTTGACATTCTGGGATAGTTACAAAATCTGTACATAAAAATCCCATTCCTCCAAGCTATTCAAGACATTCCTATATACGCAAAAACTATCAAAGAATTGTTCATCAAGAAACCAAGGAGGAATATAACAAATCCAAGAGTCCAAGTAGTCAGTACCTTATCTGATTACTATCTGGAAAAGAAACACCCATTAAATATGAAGACCCAGGAAACCCAATTGTAACTGTTCAAATTTATGGTCAGACCCTGTCTAATGCCTTAGTTGATCTAGGAGCTGCAATTAATATTTTAACAACCACTACTTGCCAAAAGCTTGGCATTACATCTGTAGAACCCACCTCTACTTTGTTAGAATTGGTAGACCAATCTGTGGTTATACCAGAGGGTACTATACATGATGTCATGGTCTCTGTAGACTCCTGGGAATATCCAATCGATTTCCTGATAATTAATCCAAAAACCCGACTTGATGGACACCCGCTAATTCTAGGTAGACCTTGGCTTGCCACTGCCGATGCTTACATTGGCTGCCGGCAGGGAAATATGACTATAACCAGATGACCAAATATTAAAAATTTAGTTTTATACCCTCTAGCGCAGCCAAGTGTCACAATAATCAAAACCAATAAATACCCTGTATCATACCTTACTGATAACATTAGATCTCCATTGACTATACAAGAGGCACTTGATTTGAAAGATCAAACAAAAGATGATGTCATTAATAATTTCATTAGTCAAACTGAATCTAGATCCCGCACACAGTGTCACATGATAGAAGCAGCATTTGATAATGAATTAGAAGAAGATCCTTTGAAAGATACACATGACCAAACGATACCTGTTACTTCGGTTACAAATAGTAAAATTGTGGAAATTGAACTGGGAAAAAATTTAAACATCAATGCCAATCTCACACCTGAACAAGAAACGAATCTCATCCATTTGTTAACAAAATATAAAGAAGCATTTGCATGGGATTACCCTGATATGAAAGGAATCGATCACCAATTATGTACACACCACATTTATATAGAAAAAGACACCGGACCTGTTCGTCAGCCACAAAGAAGACTTAATCCTCATCTCAAGGATGTGGTAAAAGCTGAACTTCAGAAACTGTTAGATGTCAATTTTATCTATCCTATTTATGATAGTAAATGGGTCTCTCCGCTTGTGGTGGTACCAAAAAAGAATGGGAAATGGAGAATTTGTGTGGATTACAGGGAACTAAATAAAGCAACACAAAAGACCATTTTCCTCTCCCATTCATAGACCAAGTATTAGATACTTTAGCAGGAAAGAAATTCTTTTCTTTCCTGGATGGCTTCAGTGGATACAATCAGATTCAGATTGCCCCTGAAGACCAGGACAAAACTACTTTTACTTTTCCTTGGGGAACATTTGCCTATTGAGTTCTACCTTTTGGCCTATGTAATGCTCATGCCACATTCCAAAGGGCTATCCTTAGCAGTTTTGCAGATTTAATAAATGATGGACTTGAAGTATACATGGATGACTTTACACCATATGGAGATGATTTTGATCCTGTACTAGACACCCTAGAAAAAGTCCTATAACGTTGCATTGCTACCAGGCTTTGCTTAAGCCACAAAAAATGCTACATGATGATGACCGAAGGACTTATCCTAGGACACTATGTTTCAGCAGCCAGCATTCAGGTAGACCCGGCCAAAATCCAAATACTTTTGCTTATTCCCACTCCTACTACTCAAACAGAGGTATGCAGCTTTCTTGGATTTTCTGGTTATTATAGGTGATTTATAGAACATTATTCGCACATTGCTGCACCTTTATATGCACTAACTGGTAACGTTGATTTTCTTTGGACAGAAAAATGTGACCGTGCTTTCGAAGATTTAAAGAAGCTCGTATCCATAGCCCCAGTCCTTCGAGGACCAAACTGGGATTTACCATTCCAGATATCATCTGATGCCTCAGATACAGACATTGGCGCAATCCTTGGGCAGGAAGAGGATAAAAAATCATATGCTATCTATTACATCAGCAAAAATTTATCCCCTGCTGAATTAAATTACACTGTTACTGAAAAATAATTCCTAGCTGTGATACATGCTGTCAATAAGTTTAGACATTATATTACAGGCTATCCTGTTCTTTTATATATAGATCATTCTGCCATCAAATATTTAGCAAATAAGCCTGTCACAAATGCCAGAGTAACTATATGGTTGATTTTATTGCAGGAATTCGATATCACAATCAAGGATCGGCCTGGCAAAGAAAACCCTGTAGCTGATTTTCTTTCAAGAATACCAAAGCCAATCGATGCAGCAGCAGTTGAAGATCAATTTCCAGATGAGCACCTGTTTGCTGTTGCTATTCAAACACCCTGGTATGCTGATGTTTCCAATTACCTTGTATCAGGTAAGCTACCAAAACACTTAACCCCTAATGAGCGCAAGCAGATTGTTCAGAAGAGTGCTCGATTTTCGTGGATTGGGGGCTATTTGTTTCACATAGTGGCAGACATGCATATCAGGAGATGTGTTCGAGAAGATGAAATCTTTGACATCCTAAAAGCCTGTCATGATGGACCATGTGGTGGACACTTCGCTGAGCGTAGAACTGGACATAAAGTATTGCAGACAGGATACTACTAGCCCACAATTTTCAACGACACAAAGAAATTTGTCCAAGCCTGTGACAGCTGCCAGCGAGCAGGACGACCTGGTCAAGCCGACGAGATGCCTCTAAAGCCATAATTAGTCATTGAACCATTCGAACGATGGGCTCTTGATTTCGTTGGCCCCATCAACCCATCATCAAATCAGAAAACATATATCTTGGTGGCAACAGAATATGTCACCAAATGGGTTGAGGCAGAAGCATTTCCAAGAGCCACAGAGGACTCTGTAATACAGTTCATGTTCCATCTATTTGTACGTTATGGCCTTCCAAGGGAAATAATTACAGATGGAGGACCACAATTTGCTGGGAATAAATTAGCTGCAACACTCAACAATTATCACGTCCAGCATTAAATCACTACTCCATATCACCCACAGGCGAATGGGCAGGTAGAAAGCAGCAATAAGATAATAGAATCAATCCTAACGAAAACCATTGCGTCACATAGGCATGATTGGGCTACTAGACTACCTGAAGAACTGTGGGCTTACAGAACAACATGGAGAAGCACCACTGGTTACTCACCTTATCAATTAGTGTTTGGAAAACAGCCTATTTTTCCTATAGAATTTGAAATCCAAACCTTACGAACCGCACATGAACTTGGCCTAGATCTAAGCGAGGCACAAATCAATCGACTACAACAGATCAATGAATTGGATGAAATTAGGCTCTCTGCACTACAAAATACAGCACTGATTCAACAACAGCGGGCTAAGTGGCATGACACGCTCATCAAAAACAAAGTCTTCCATGAGGGAGACTGGGCTCTGTTATACGACTCTCGATTTCAGGACTTCCCTAGGAAACTCCAGACTCATTGGTTGGGACCATATGAAATCCAGAAGGTGCATGACAATGGGACCATCACGTTAATCACCATTGACGGTTCTGGATACGCCTTCAAAGTGAATGGCCACTGAGTTCGTCTCTATCGCAAACCACTTACTCAGGAGTCCTTCTGCCAGCAGCTACGTCGAGACACTAATATGGAGATTTTAGGAGAGGAAGAGAAATCTTCCTCACCTGTAATTCATTAAGGAATTCATTTCTTTTTATAGTCTGTACATAAGTTCTTTTTTTTCAAGTTTTTATTGTACATATGTTTGAACTCAATGTTTTTTTGCTCTCTCAAAATTTCGATTTTTTCCGTTCCATCTCTAAAAGAATGGCATTTGCGTGTTTTGCTTTTCTGTTGTTCCTTTTCAAAAAAAACAGCATTCTTGATTTTCTGATTTCTGCTGTTCCTTTTCAAAAGGAACAGCATTTTCGATTTTTGTTGTTCCTTTTCCAAAGGAACAACATCTTTGATTTTCTACTGTTCCTTTTTCAAAAGGAATGGCTTTACTTGTTCTGTTGTTCCTTTTCTAAAGAAACAACATTTTGGATTTTTGCTGTTCCTTTTTCAAAAGGAACAACACTGCAGTGTGTTTGCTGTCCCTTTTCCAAAGGCACAACATATTTTGATTTCTGCTGTTCCTTTTCCAAAGGAACGACATTTTTGCCTCTTTTGCTATTCCTTTTTCGAAGGAACAACACATTTGATTGTTGTTGGTCCTTTTCCGAAGGAACAACACTTGTGATTGCTGTTGTTCCTTTTTCAAAGTAACAACATTTTTGGTTGCTGTTGTTCCTTTTTCAAAGGAAAGGCATTTTGAGTGTTTTTTTCATAGCATTTTTTTTATTATTTTTGCTGTTCCTTTTTCAAAAGGAACGACATTCGCATTATTTGTCTTTTTCCAAGAGGAACACCACTAGCATACTTTTGCTCTCCTTGTGAAACAACTTACTCCTTTTGCTGATCTAAATAGAGGATGCTTCTTGCCCATATTCTTTCAAGTCATTAAGATACAACTATGTACTTATGCAATGAATATAAAATCACAACATACCGAAATCCGCAAATCATCAATCGCTATATTTATAAGGCTCTGCATTGGTAAGAGGACAAAAGGAAGGATATACTTATTTCTTATCTTTTGTTGTCATTGTTTTACTAACTTTGCTCTGATTGGTTATCTTTATCATGCTAATCCCTTTAACCCTCTTTGATTATTATTTAGGAATAAGAGCAAAGGGCTTATATCTTCCTATTGAGATGATAAGACTTCTTCCACCATTCCTACTCTTAAGGAGTGTTGAACCACCCTTTGTGTCTAAATAAGGAAAAGTACTCTATGAAAAAGAAAAAATGTGTGAACATGATTTACGAGATGTCAAATGCAGGATAAGGGGTCTCATCAAGAGCCAGCCTACCATGATCATGAGGATGGAAGTGAAGTGGCATTCCCACTATGGCCACCACACCAGGGATATGGTCCAAAAGGTATATCAAATAATCGAACCTTGGAATAGGAGGTCTCATCACGAGCCGGCCTGCCCACGTTTCACTCCTTCCTCGTGAATGGCATTATGGTTAACTGGTCATCAAGCCAGCATAATGGCCTACACTTTGACATAACAACATTCCTAAGTATACACAAAGGATCATGGTTCCAGGGGTGAAAAAACAACTCTGCCAAGGTTATGGACACCTGTTGGCAGCAGAGCACTGTTAATGGTATTGAAGTCACATTGGTTACACCAACGGGTAAGATACTAATACTCTTTTGTTTCTTATATCCTAAGGAACTAATCATATATTATTTCCCGATTTATACATCGCATGAACATTATTACCACCAATCATGGCAAAGGAAGTGACAATGACCACTTGAGATTTGGCAAGTACGACAGACGTCCTATCCCCCAGCCTCATATCATATCACAACAGCCTCTTACGTAATACGCGATCAACTTTCTGCCTCGATTTTGGTAATTCGTTGTCTTTCTAAACATGGCATAATTTCATACGCTGTTCCTTTATGACTTGGTTGCAGATCGGGTGCTGCTCCTTTATTTGAAGGCTGGGACAGCCTATCACATTGCGGGGGGGAGGTTAACCTCATTATTCCCTGAATTACGTGTCAGCTCATTATTCGGGAAAGATAGTGTACGACGGTATGGCATGGCTTAACGGCATGACATTTCTATTTTTACGCAAGTTGCTGTTCATAATCCATTTCTGTTGCATACTCTGTGTTTTTTTTTTTCGAAGCTTGCGATTAGCACCCTCTCTATGTTTCAAATAGCACAAGCAGTTGCTCTTCCATTGAGGATTCATAGTGAAACCATGGGAGGAAGGGAAAATTCGAAGCGAACCTCAGAAGTTGACAGTCTCCGCTACTGCCCGGGAGATCCTAGAAAGAGCGGGGTGGCTGAATTATCTCAGTCGCCTGCAGGAGTCTAATGAAACAATAGCGATGGAATTTTTGCAGAACCTGCAGGAGGACCACTGCACAGTAAGGGGGAAGCGGATAGCGGTCACCGACGATATAATTGCAGAAGTCTCGGGACTACCTGCCATCGGACCAGTATGGACACTAAAGAAGGAAAGATTACAGAAGATCATGGAAATTTTCCAGGATGAAGGCCAGAGCTTGACAATTAAGGGGAAGGGAGTTCTGCCAGCAACCCTTGGAGAACCCTGTATCGAATTAGCAAGAACAATTCAGAGTTACATTACCTGCGAGGGGAGGAAAGACGTGGTAAGGCCACGACATCTTAAACTCTTAGCTGTTTTAAAGCAAAAATTCTCTGTAAATCTACCTGTACTTTGAATTCATTACTGCATGATGTTGCACGAAGCCTAAAAAAGGCACAGCATGTAGAGTCAGTCGTCAGTCACCATGGATTAATTCGATTAGTAGTTAGTCATAGTTTTACCCAGCAGCAAAGCAGTTGGGATGAACTGATTGCAATGATTGAGGGGGGAGTGACAGCACCATCCCCAAAACTTAAACATTCTACAAGCACACCAGAACGTCTGAAAAAACGCAGAGAATTGGTAAAACAAAAACATGTTTCTAGTGCATCTAAACGACCAGAAATACACCAGGAATCGGCAAAGCGTAAGCATGCCACCGATACACCAGAACAGCCAGAGAGGCCCAGAAAATCAGCCCGGTTAGCTCGAATAAGAGGAAGGCTGGAAAGGCTCCAGGAAAGCACCATCCAGCCAATGGTAATCGAGGACGAGCAACCCTCACTACTAGAAGTAGAGATAGAACAATATGAAAAGGAGGCTGAGCAATCTGAAGAGAGGGCCGAGCAATCTGAAGAGGAAAATGAGGAAGCAGCTGAGCATTCGGAAACAGAAACAGAAGCTAAGCATTCCGAGGCAGAAATTGAGCAATCCAAGTAGGAGGAGGAAATAGGACAGCAGGAAGGTAGCCTACCACAAGACCCAGTGGGAGAAGACGAATTGGTCGTAGTCTTGGCCAATATGGGTGAGTATGGCCAACCTTCCAGTCTAGTAGACCTCCACGATAAACCCTAAGGAGAAAATACATCTGAAAAATCACATGCAGTAGAGGCAGAAGAAGGAAATCTGCCTGTTCATGATGAAGAGGAGATAAGAGATACTGAACAGGAACAATCTGTTCCCAAGTCACCAAAGGAAATTTTGGAGGGAGTAGGAGTAGAACAAGCAGTTGTCTAGGAAGAGACGGGACCAGCTAAGGTTCCTACCCCAGAACAGCCAGAGCAGAACAGCGAGGAAGCACCCCAGGAGAAAGACCCAGAGACTAGTCATGGTCCAGACCACACTGGACAGCCTGCTGTCCCTTCTAATGAAATGCTGGAAATTAAGAAATTGCGAAAGGAATGGCAGAAATTATTGAATACAATAGCCCAGCTCCGACAACAAATTAGAATTCTGAAAGCAAAATAGAAGATAGGAAAGACCGTAGGGAAGAAAAAGAGGGCCACTACAGCAAAATCCCACACGGCAAAAAGGCGAAGGACCAACAATCGCCCTGTTGTTCAAAACCCTGCTGAAAATCCAGCTGCCGTTCCAAATGATGCTGAAGAACAGACTGTTGTTCCAAATGATGTTGAGAAATAGACTGCTGTTCCATTTGAAAAAGAACAGCAGCAAGCTGATATTCGTGTTAAAAAAGAAAAGGAGAACAAGGAAATCCAGACAGAGGCACCACCTTCGGGGGTAATAAGGGTTCTGAACTCCAAATAGCATAATAAGAAAGTTCAGGTAAAACTCCCGGCCTCCACTGACCTATGGAAAAAAGATCCGAAGACAAGAACCCTGCATAAGATGATGAAGCAAGCCCAGCAAGAAGTTGAACAACTTAGAGAGAAAACGGTCCCCCGGGAGAAGTATGAAGAGTTACAGCAGCAACTAAGGAACGTCAATCAATCCGAAAGCCAGGCCTTTGAAGGGTGGCGAAAGGAACAAGAGAAAACTGAAAAGGTAACCCGTAGGCTAGATACTGTTATCAAGCAGATGGATACCTTATGTTCTTTATACAATGACGTTTTAGCATGTAGGGCCCCTGCCAAAAAATATGCTTTGTTTTTACTAGAACGATATTTACAATTAAAAATAAAAGCTGTTAAAGCAGGTGCCCCTATACAAATCAACACTGTCAATGACTTTATAGACTGCTGTAAACATTATGGGGTGAAGGTCCAGAGATTGCTGTGTGAATTTTATTTGCATAACCTCGTGCTAGATCAGGAGACTGAGTTGAACCCTGGTCCTTTTTTTGGGGACATTCAATTGCAATCATTCATCTCATTCGTGGTTAATCAGATTAAATGGCTCAAAGCCTATAACACTTTCCAGAGGCAGAAAAATGGCCTAGACTTGTGGGTAAGGGCTGAGCCTAGAGACCCTTTTTATAGCTCTACAATAACCTAGTGGGGTCTCCCGATATACTCGACGGTACGTGGGAGCTCAAGTCCGTGCTAGACCACTATCAAGTCACAAAAGGAGGAATCACCCAACCATAATGTGAAACAACAGTGACTAGGTTTAACGACGTCGTAACACGTCTCTAGCCTAGACCTCTAAACAGTGAGCGTTAAGTTCCAATGCGTTATTAAGTTTATTCAGTTCATTTACAGTTGATCTTTGATTAGGTTTCGATTTCCAGGTCCTACCGTATGTAATCTCTCACAATTCCCCAAATGCAAGCTATATGCCAAAAAGTATCATTTCGTTCGATGAACACTAACTACGAGAGAGTTGAGAACTTTCACAAAAACAAAGATGACCATAAAACAATCAACAATAACTCTAATGCAGCGAATGGCAATTAACAAAACTTTTCTATAAAGTTACTAATCGCTAATAACAACGAAAAGCTTTATTTTCCATTAACTAATGCAAACAAAAAGAGATGGTTTGTTTGTTTTTTGATGGCAAAATACACTAAACAAATTTTGAGAAACAATAACAAAGAGTAAAAAGACAAATTTCACTCAATGAGAATACAATCAAGTCCATAAATACCAAGGCAGTCCTTCAGAACCAAGAGAAGATCTCAAAGACCTCAATGGGCCATGTAATCTAAGCCCAAAACGAAGCCAAGCGAAATCCAAGCGAAAAGAAGAGAATCACTCAAATAACGCAATAAAAAGTTTAACAATCACTGAACAAGTGCAAGAGAGTAAGCAAAAAGTTGACTGGACCAACAAAAGACCAAAACTCCTAAGGAAGGCTCGATGCACAAAGCCACTAGATGCCCTAGGGCTAAAATGTGAAATCGGTGGAAAATGGCAAACACCCAAAGTATGAAAATGTAATCTATGCACACTTTTCATTCATATCCTGAAAATGAGAATTCTAATTATGCAAGTGTGATCTATGCAAGAGAATTCTCAAACACACGATGATTCTAATGTAATCTAAGAACCAATCAAGTGCAAATCAAGAAAAACAGGTGTGAGTTCCAAAGATCATAAACTAAAAACACTCAAAGGCGATTAACACTCATACACAATTTAGCCCCCCCCAGCGAATGAGGGGGAATTTTTTTTTGCAAAAACAAAAGCAAAAAGACACAAAATTGTGAAAAGACTGAGACAAACCTCCAAGTAATGATGAAAGGAAATCAAATTAAGAATTCCTCAAAAAAGAGACTCAAAACCAGTCAAACAAGACTCTGACACACTCCAGTAATTGAAAAGGATGTGACAAGATACAAATCCAAGCTCAGAAGGCTTGCAAACAAGCAAACTGGAAACGTTGATAGGCCTGGCGTGACTGTCAGGCTGTAACTCGTGCTTTTAAGGGATTGGCGCGAGTTGTCTTTGAGCAACATGCGACAACTGGCACGACTGTCAAGCAAAAAGGCTCGCTAATCAAGCTTGCTAGGTCAAAAATAAAAACAAGCAGTCCAAGGCTTGGTTAACAGTATCCAGGCAGACCAGGAAGCAAGAGACAGCAAGAAATCCAACCCAGAAAGCTATCTAAGCAATCCAAACAAGAGAAAACCAAAGAGACAAGACAAACTCTAAGCAATCCCTAGCAGAGTCGCGAAATTGTTGTGGAGGTAAATCCCCTCTGCGGACAGAGGCGATCCCTACAAGCCCAGACCAGGTCTAGCAACAATCAAACAATGTTATCACGCAAGTTCCTAATTGCAAATTAAAGGTGGATGATGAGAACCTACTTGGATTCCAACGCTAATATTCATAGAAGAGACGTCGCTCTCGTTCCTTTGCTTTGGCCAGTCACGATCCCCACGATCTCCGTGACTGGACACCTGCACATGCAAAGAACAACACAAATACAAGCATAAAATCCAATAGATGCAATTATATATCAGTCAGAAAAGATATAACTCAACATCAATCATTACAAAGGACAATGAGAATGGAACCATAATGATAATCATCTATTATTGATAAACAACAAAGAAGAATACAACCATAGTTCTGACGTCAAATCCTCCTTTAGCTGGGTGATCAGCTACACAAGTCTTGAAAATCTTGTTGGGATGGGAAACAAGCCTCTCTCTCCTTGGTGACAAGAATCTCCTCACTTAGACTTGGCCTTATGGGTGCAAAGAAGGCTCTTGCAACTTCAATCTCTTGAACTCCTGGAATTCTCACTATCACTAGCACTCTGCTGGAACTAGCTTGCTCAAGGAAAAAAAACAAGCTTTTATAGATAGAGGGGAAGGAGATAGGATCAACCACAATATTCATGGGATTGGCTTTATCACTAAGAAGCTTCCATGAAAGGTGGCAAACCACTTCCCTTCTATGGAGATTCGAAGCAAAACCATCCTAGCTCAACATAGATTCAGTTGATGAATGGGTTAAGGAGAACCTTCGGAAGTTTGTTCGTTAAAAACTTTACCCAACTGGGTTGGCGTGAGTGCGACTCTAAGATAGAGTGCCAACTGGCGCGCCCTCTTTAGAGGATTTCCCCCATTGGCGCGGGAAGTACACTTGCGGACCCGCGCTAATGCAAAAAGGGCTGTTTTTATGGGTATACTGTAGGAGATGTCTTCAGGGCATATGAAGCTCACACTTAGAGGAATATAATGCAAGTGGTTTCAGGTCATGCCACTTCTCACAGGTCCCGGAATGAGTCCTCCAGCGTGCGGGAGAGGGGTAACAGGGACAGTGACAAACGGTGACAAATTACTGTGTAACAGCCTTGATGCAAAGGAAATAAATGGAGAACGACCAAACATGCAACCTCTATATTATAAATGATCCCCAACCCTCCCCGCCCCGCATTGAGGCCACCTAGGAATCCACTCGGATAGTAGCAACGATAGAGATCGATCTCCCAATCGTCTATGACAGCCTCGATGTGAATGAAAAGGAAGGAAATAAAAGAGGATTACTGACCGCAAATCCTATGATAGAGATGCCATACAAACCTCCCCGCCCCACACCGATGCCACCTAGGAGTCCACCCAGACAGCAGCAACAGTGGACCTTGATTGGAAGATCGCCTGTGGTAGCCTCAACACAAAGGCAAGGGAAGGAAATAATATAAGACAAACTGAGCCCGCAACCTCCCCTAGGCCACATAGGAGTCCACTCGGAAAACAACAATGATGGACCTCGATCGCATGATCGCCTACCGTAGCCTCAATGCAAAGGAAATGCAAGGAAATAAAACAAGACCAACCAAGCCCACAGCCTCTCTTAGAAATTCCGCCCGACCCTCCCTACACCACACCAAGGCCGCCTAGGAGTCCACCTGAATAGAAACAATGGTGGACCGCGATCACTTGACCACCTACGGCAATTACAATGTGAAGGAAAAGGAAGGAAATAAATGCAAATCAAGAGGCTCACTACATAATACAAGAACATATCCAAACAAGAGGAGGGATCGGGCAGCTCTGCACGCCATGTACCCTACATACAGGCAACCTAGGAGATTGCCCACAGCTTTACCAACTCGACAATGAATAATTTTCACCTACGACCACCTCCACATAGAGGAGGGAGGTTGAAGTGTTCCACCTCAAAATCCTTCTTCCAGATAGCCCCCACCATCGACGTAGCAAGCCTCCTCCCCATAGAACCATGAGCGCATACACAATTAAAACAACAAATGCCCATAAGCATTGTGACTTAACATTTCCAACCGCAAAAGCCTCCCACACACACAATATGAAAAGAAAAAGTCAACCACTCGATTAAACATATGGTCCAACACATCTATTAAAACCTCAAAGCCAATGCAACCACAAATGATGTGCACTTTGAAAGTAATGCCAGCCCTTAACTTTACAGTAAGGAGAACAATGCCTCACATCACTCGACAGAAAAGGAAAGCAAGAGGGAGGGTAGGTGGTTGACAACCAAAACCCTTCCACGTTCCTCTTAAATGTATGCATCTCAACTTACAATTCCAACACAGAAAGAGTACAAGCACAAGAAACTAGAACCATAAACAACCAAACAATGAAGAGGCTAGCTGTCCCATGGAGCCACACCACAACAACCCATACAACTCTGAGAACTTAAAGTAGAAGGGGAATTGTTCACATATGCCTCCTAGGACAAGCATGGCTGACATTACCACTCATATGCTACTAAGTGGATATGGAGAGAAGATGAAAATCGGCCACCCTACAAATGATCCAAGGCCATTCTTGAGGCAAACCTAAAAAACCAACTCAATTACCAACCCACCTTTCACACGAAAAGAAAAACCCTCCCCACCAAATAGGGAGGAGGTGAACAATATAACGAGGAGCGAATTTCAATGGAGCCACACATGGCTTCCCAACCCAATCAAAATTTTCTATTCACAACAACTGAGGGGCACGATAGTGATGTAGGCACGACGAAGTTTTGAGGTTTCCATCTGGGACCACAACAATGAAGGCTCAAAGGAGTGCCGAGCAAACTATAACTTTTTTATCGTTCAGATGGGCAAGAGGGAAAGGGACGAGCATGGCCAACATTACTGCTCATGTGTTTCCTAGTGGGGACAGAGAGAAGATGAAAATCGGCCACCCTACAAATGACCCAAGGCCATCGTTTAGGCAAACCCAACAAAACAACTCAATTACCAACCCACCTTTCACATGGAAAGAAAACCAATCACTTGTATCATTTAGATGGAACAAGGGACCAGGATGATCCAGGGAGCCACACCACAACAACCCATACAACTGCAAGAACTTAGAGAGCAGAATGAGAATTGTTCACATATGCCTCTTGGTACAAGTATGGCCAACATTACCACTCATGTGCTATCGAGTGGGGATGGAGAGAAGATGAAAATCGGCCACCCTACAAATGACCCAAGGCCATCGTTAAGGAAAACCCAAAAAAACAACTCAATTACCAACCAACCTTCCACACAAAAGGAAAGCTTATCACTTGTATCATTTGGATGGGCACGAGGGGACCAGGATCAGCCAGGGAACCACACCGCAACAACCCATACAACTCCAAGAACTTAGAGAGGAAAAGGGAAATTGTTCACATATGTCTCTCAAGATGAGCATGGCCAATAGTACCGCTCATGTGCTATCGAGTGGGGATGGAGAGAAGATGAAAATCAGCCACCCTACAAACGACCCAAGGCCATCATTTAGACAAATCAAAAAAGACAACTCAATTACCAACCCACATTTCACACGAAAAGAAAACCTGTCACTTGTATCTTTTAAATGGGCATGAAGGGACTAAGACGAGCTAGGGAGCCACACCACAACAACCTATATAACTCCAAGAACTTAGAGAGCAGAAGGGGAATTGTTCACATATGCCTCCTAGGACAAGCATGGCCAACATTACTGTTCATGTGCTACCGAGTGGGGATGGAGAGAAGATGAAAATCAACCACCCTACAAATGATCCAAGGCCATCGTTCAGACAAGCCCAAAAAAAAAACTCAATTACCAACCCACCTTTCACATGGAAAGCAAACATGTCAATTGTATCATTTGGATGGGAAAGAGGGACCAAGATGAGCCTAGGAGCCACACCACAACAGCCCATACAACTCCAAGAACTTCGAGAGCAGAATGGGAATTGTTCACATATGCCTCCCAGGATGAGCATGGCCAACATTACCACTCATGTGCTACTGAGTCAGGATGGAGAGAAGGTGAAAATCAGCCACCCTACAAATGACCCAAGGCCTTCCTTTCAAACAAACCTAAAAAAACAACCCAATTACTAACCCACCTTTCACACGCAAAGAAAACCTATCACTTGTATCATTTGGATGGGCACGAGGGACCATGACGCGCTAGGGAGCCATACCACACTAGCCCATACAACTCCAAGAACTTGGCGAGCAGAAGGGGAATTGTTCACATATGCCTCTCGAGATGAGCATGGCCAATATTACCGCTCTTGTGCTACCAAGTGGGGATGGAGATAAGATGAAAATAGGCCACCCTACAAATGACCCAAGGCCATCCTTTAGGGAAACATGAAAAAACAAATCAATTACCAACCCACCTTTCACATGAAAAGAAAACCTATCACTTGTATCATTTGGATGGGCACAAGGGACCAAGTCGAGCTTGGGATCAAAACCACAACAACCCATACAACTCCAAGAACTTGGAGAGAAGAAGAGGAATTGTTCACATATGCCTCTGGAGATGAGCATGGCCAACATTACTGATCATGTTCTACTGAGTGGGGATGGAGAGAAGGTGAAAATCGGCCACCCTACAAACGAACCAAGGCCATTCTTCAGGCAAACTCAAAAAAAAAACTCAATTACCAACCCACCTTTCACACGAAAAGAAAACATGTCATTTGTATCATTTGGATGGGTAAGAGGGGACCAGGACGAGCCAAGGAGCTGCTCCACAACAACCCATACAACTCTAAGAACTTAGAGAGCAGAACAAGAATTTTTCACATATGCCCCCCCAAGATGAGCATGGCTAACATTACCGCTCATATACTACTGAGTGGGGATGGAGGGAAGATGAAAATCGGCCACCCTACAAATGATCCAAGGCCATTGTTCAGGAAAGCCTGAAAAAAAAAACTCAATTGCCAACCTACCTTTCACATGGAAAAAAAACTTGTCACTTGTATCAATTGGATGGGCACGAGGGACCAAGACAAGCCTGCGAGCCACATCACAATAGCCCATACAACTCCAAGAACTTGGATAGCAGAAGGGGAATTGTTCACATATGCCTCCCAAGACGAGCATGGCTAACATTACCGCTCATGTGCTACCAAGTGGGGATGGAGAGAAGATGAAAATCAGCCACCCTACAAATGACCCAAGGCCATTATTCAAGCAAACCTGAGAAAGCAACTCAATTACCAACCCACGTTTCACATGAAAAGAAAACCCATCATTTGTATCATTTGGATGGGCACAAGGGACTAGGACGAGCCTAGGAGCCATGCCACAATAGCCCATACAACTCCAAGAACTTGGAGAGCATAAGGGGAGTCGTTCACATATGCCTCCCGGGACGAGCATGACCAACATTACCACTCATGTGCTACTGAGTGGGGATGGAGGGAAGATGAAAATCAGTCACCCTACAAATGACGAAGGCTATTCTTCAGGCAAACCCAAAAAAACAACTCAATTACTAACCCACCTTTTAGATGAAAATAAAACCTATCAGTTGTATCATTTCGATGGGCACGAGGGACCAGGACAAGTGCAGTAGCCATACCACACAGCCCATACAACTCCAAGAACTTGGAGAGTAGAAGGGGAATTGTTCACATATGCCTCCCGGGACAAGCATGGCCAACATTACCACTCATGTGCTACCATGTGGGGATGGGGAGAAGATGATAATCGACCATGCTACAAATGATCCAAGGCCATTCCTCAGGCAAACCTGAAAAAACAACTCAATTACAAACCCACCTTTCACACGAAAGGCAGACCCAGGGAGCAAGACATGCATGGCCAACATTACTGCTCATGTGCTACTGAGTGGGGATGGAGATTAGATGAGAATTAGCCACCCTACAAATGACCCAATGCCATCCTTCAGGTAAAATTGAATGAACATCTCAATTGCCACCCCACTTTTCACACGAAAAGGAAGACTGTGCCCGTACGAAGTTACATGGGCACCCTCACACGACTTGACCTGACCCAACTGAATGAGTTTTCATGGGTGACCTCACATGACATGACCTGACCTGACTGAGTTTACATGGGCTCCCACACACAATCGAAATGAAGGCACAATGGGGAGATGGGAAAACAAGCTACACGAACGTGCACAAATCCCACCCCTGGTCACAACTTAGCAATTTTGATACGATCTCGTGTGCCTAGGCATGCCCTCACACTGAAAAATATGACCAAATGAGTTTACATGGGCACCCTCAAACGACCCACCTAAACAAGTTTACACAAACGCTCTCAAACGACCCGCCAGAATGAGTTTACACGGGCGCCCTCAAATGACCCGCCCGAATGAGTTAACACGGGTGCCATCAAAACACCTGCTCGAACAAGTTTACACGACCACCCAAAAATTACCCTACACTAGTGGTATTCTTCCAGCCGCACTATAGCAAGTTGCGACACCACCGACCACTTTCTTTTCACCAATACTTATGACCATGGACTATGCCTAACATTCATACTTAGTTTATTTTTCGTTACCAAGTATTAGTTTATCCTTTATAGATGATGAAAACCATGAACATTCATCATAAACAATAATAACATGAACAATTGTGCAAAATTATAAAGGAAGGGGAAACTCCCCATTATGAGTCTGCCTAAATCATATATATATATATATATATATATATATAATCTTCAATTTTCACAACACAAGTTAAATCTTGGAGGAAACCCCAAATTTACACAGCCAAATTTTCACAACTTCGTCAAACTCTATTTCACAACTTGTTGACACCTCCGAATGGTTGCTACACAACTTGCCCAACTCTCCATTCACCCATCGCATGTTTCGTTCCCACCCGGTGCCTGGCACACCCAACCATGGGTCACCCTCACTCGTTCACCAACTTGTCCAATAGTTCGGTCTACCCGTTGTTTGGTGGGTGTGCCCTTTGCGCTCCTGGCATGACCCACCACACGCACACCCTACTCAGTTACTCCACCCAGCCGCACCACAAACTCGTTCACCCAACACCCTCTGCAGGTTTCCTGACCTGTCTACCATATCAACTACCTAGTTTCCCTGCATTCGTTCACCCGACGCGTTACTCGGTTGTTATAGACATTTTTGTGCCTCACAGCTCTGAGCATGAAATGTCCATAAACCAAGGGATCCAAAGTCCCTAAAAGTGTTGTTCCTGCCCCTAAAGGAACAAGGTCAGCAAACCACAACTTCTCCCAGAAGTTCTCCACCAAAAACTGCTCAGAATCAGTCAAATCAGGATCATTTCAGTGGCTCCACTAGCTTCCTGCGTTGCATAGCACCCCAGTACACTAGCTAGCTGCGTTGCAACGCACCTAAATGCACTACCAGGGTGCGCTGAGTGGGAAATGACAAATGGCAGTGCCATTCCACGAGGTGTAAAGACAATGGAATCTTCCAGAATCTTCCTCCATGACACTTGCCTCACTGAGTTCGACCAAGGATGAGTAAGAGGCTCTCAGCCTCCAAGTGGAAGCAAGAACTGACAGAGAGAAAGGACACTAGTCAGATGAAAAGCTGACTCATCCTCTTTGCATACATCTATATATGGATCCCTCATCCCAGAGATCCAGAGGCTAGAATTTTGTACATTGCAGAGAATTGCTGTTGGTTTGAGATTGAGATTAGTGCATTGGGTGATTTATGCCTTGTTGGAGGTGAAGAAGGGATTCCTTTGCTGGGAGGTTGATGCTGGATCGGGACTCACTTGGTTGTATCTCCTCCTGGATCTTCTTGTTATATCAATAAAACTATTTGAGTTTCTCCTACATGCTTATGTTGTATTGATGTATATTTCATTAGTATGTTTAGCTTAAATCTAATCCTAAGCTATTTATGAATATGAATCCATGTCTTTGTGTAGTTTTCCTCTTCTGTGATCTTGCAGGAACTCGGTGAAGCTGGGCAAGTAAGGGAGCAGGTAGCTGAAAGCAGTCAAAGAGAAGAGAAACTGGATCAAGGGACTAGCCCAAGACACAGGTTGGTTCCTCTCATCTCTCTTCATTTGTAATTCATAAAGAAGAATACACAAGTAGTTTTCTCTGTTTGTTGCTAAGGCACTATCACACCTTAGGTGGATAGGGTCATCCTGAGTAGGCACTTTTCCCCACAACAAAATGGCGACTCCACTGGGGAAATCTGTCTAATTAGTTTATTTGTGCTTCTCTTACTGTTTGTTTCATAGACTTAGAAGTAGCAATCGAACTGCATTTGCCATTTTCAAATGCAAAGTAGACAATTACTACTTCAATCCACTCACTGGATTTGTTTATGATTTGAATAGTAGATTCACAAATGATCTGATTGCCCTTTGTGATAGCTCTTAGTCCTCCTTTAAATCATCCCTCTGATTGTACCTTACTGATTGCTTTTACTCGGCCAAAAACCATAGATTAAACTGCAAACCGTGACCCAGAACTCTGATAGAAGTCTCGTTTATGCCCCAGCGCAGGCTCTGTGAAGAGACTCTGCATTTCAATGCAGGTCCCAAAAGGGCTACCTGCACTGCAATTCAGTTTCTCTGTGCAACAGGTGCGCTGATCAGCCCTTGCATTGTGCAGCTAAGGTTCTTTGCTCTGTTTTTTCCAGTTTTTATCTCTGATTTTTGCAGCTTGTGACCAGTGAGTGTACCTATCTGAAAACCCCTTTTCTCTACCTTAATTCTACCTCCTTTGTACAAAAAGACTGTAGGTGTTTTTATGTGTTTGTGGCATCATTTATAGTTTTCCATCGAAAAAGTGAAATAGTCATACTGTCGTCCTTTGATTTAGATCTGTCGTAACTGTCGATTTTGGTCTTAGGAGAAAGTTTATTTGCTGTTAACAGTTGATTATACATTTACTTTTGCCTTTGGTTTGAATTTTTCACTTTCTAGTGTCGAAACAAGTGTTTATTTCGAAAATCGTAAAGTGTCGTAATCTTCTCTACCTTTTGATTTCGAAAAAGTAGCTTGTTTGTATTTGTCATTTGAAAGCGAATTCAGATTTGTACATCCACTTTCTTTTTAGGCATCAATATTAAGAAAGTGAAAAACAAATACATGCACTTGTGCATTTGCATATTGATAGTTTGTATGGTTTGATTTAGGAAAAAGTGCATTTACAGTGTGCTCTTTGCTCTTTGAGAAAAGATTGTGTCTTTCTTTTCCCCTTGTAGCTAGGAGTTTCATTGTCGAAAAGAGATAAAAGATTTGCTTATCATCTTTAGATTGCATTTAGGAATTATATCTACATCTCGTGGTGAACCCCAAAAGGCAAACTTCTAAGAAAGATCAACATAAAATAAATTGAATGAATCTAACAACGCTTTGGAACTTAACGCACAACATAGAGGTCTAGGCTAGAGACGTCTTCCGGTGTCATAAAACCTGGTAACTGTTGGCCTCACTGATGGTTGGATGATTCCTCCACTGTGAGACGATAAGTGCCAGTACGGATTTGTGCTCCCACGTACCATCGAGTATATATTCGGAGACCCCTATAGGCTTAAAACCTTTTATCCATAGGAAGCTGTGTCGGCCGCCCTACTGATCGCAATGCACCGAACACAACATTCAGGAAGATTGACTGCCGTACCGTAAAACGTATTCTGCAATTTTGTGATTGGTTTGGTAGTTTTGTGATTGGTTCCTTTTCAGACTACTTAACGGAAAAGGTCCATCTGAGCACTTGTCACTTCAGGCTCATTAAAAATCAAAGGAGACTAGAGTCATCTTTTGTTTTTTCTCGACTCTTTAAAATTGAAAAAACAAGTTGTGTCTAAAGCGTCTAAAAATTTATTTGAAACGGAATATTCATCACCCTTTTCCTGCGTTGATCTTTCGGTTGAGAAAATGGAACCTACCAACCAAGGAATTCCCCTTGGTGGAAATCCTAGTCCCTTCTCCTCTTGGGGAGATGTTGGTGCGCCCCATATGGCCACATTGTCGCTTCCAGGACTGACAATTGGCTTGCCTGTCTGGCTCTTCTCAACCAATGTCGTTTAGAACACCACTATTCCTGAACAATCAAATCGACAATTAGACGAAACTAAAGTTGCCCACCAACCTTCTACCTCCTCTAATTCTTCTTCTCCTCCCTCCTCTTCGCTTGATGGGGCTGGCAAAGCCAAAAGCCAAGCTCCTAAGGAGAAGAAGGAAAAGAAGAAGAAAGAGAAGAAGAAGAAGGAGCCAAAAGCGAATGGGGGCAAACAAGTGTCGTCTAACAAAAATCCACACACTGCACCGACCAGGCCTAAATCGCCATGTGTCATATGCAAGGGAGACCACTTTCATAGAGATTGTCCTTGTATCCCCTAGATACTAAAGGAATGGTCTCCCCGTTTGCACAATCCGGTGTCGTCAACCTCTGGTGATCATGTTGACTGTACACCGTCAACTAGCGAAAGTGAAGCCCCAGGACAAAAAGGGAGAGCTAGTTCTCCCTGTAGACTGTGCGAAGGCGATCACGCCATCCACCGTTGTCCCTTCTTAGATGAAGCTAAAAGAGTTTTGGATGATCGTCCAGTTTCACCGTTACGACTTCCTCCTGGATATAAAAAACTCTTACCGAGGCCTTCGTTAGTTGAGAATCTAGTTGGCCTGTTCAAGTGGTCGGCTGAAGCACCTGTCATTGAAGATGAACCAACTGAAGCCATACCAGACGAAAGTCAAAAGGTCGAGGCGGCAGTTGACCCGGTCTTGCCTTCAGAGGTTCTATCTTCGAATGATACCGTCACTGAAGAAAACAAGGATGACACCATCCAAATTCTCTTCATCAACATAGACTCTGACGAACAAGGGGGAAATCTACCCATTCCTTTACCACAGGAAGGAAGTTCGTCAGAGCCATACCCGGCCATCTACTCGGTCCCACCTCCAAGCAATCTAGTTGTCTCCTTCGAATGGAATCAACTAGGCATACCCCGTTTACCCGCAAGCATACCATTCAGAATTATCGTCCAAATATATAGAATGGTCATGGCTGGTACCATCATAGATGAGGGGGCTTCTATGAGTATCCTTTCCTCTACTGCTTGGAAAGCGCTTGGTTCGCCACCGCTTTTGCCTGAGATGAGAAATCTGATAGGCTTTGATAAAGGAACCAGTCGACCTTTAAGGATCCTTCCCAATGTGCCCATAACATTGAGAGGGAAGACAGTTCAAATGAACGTAATGGTAGTTCAAGGACCCTTGGATTATAACCTACTCCTTGGACGAGACTATATTTATTTCATGGGAGCCATCTTCTCCTCACTCTTTAGAGTAATGTTTTTTCCGCACGAAGGAAGAGTGGTCAAGCTCGTGGACCAGCTTTCATTTCCCAGATCACGCATAGCAAATAGTCATATACCATCCCTAAATGGTCCCTTCATGTAAGAAGTGTCTCAACCCATGGTCCATCCTCCCGATGAGCGCGAGTAATTCGGAGGGATATGACTGGAACCCAGGGGGCATGCGTCCTGGTCTGCTTCAGCAGGAAAAACTTCGGGTATAGGGTAGGTTTCCGCAGGAGAATATGACTAGTTTGTAGCCCGTCCGTCTCGGAAAAGGGGTTATTCTAGAATAAGATTCTCTTGTCAAAGTTATGTGTTTGGCGCTCGTTGTCACTCACCTTTGTCTATTTCGATAGACATCGCCGAGAAAGTGTTTCGTTTGCTGCGCAAATGAGACAATCTTTGGTGACCTGAAAGAGGTAGGCCTTTCCTGATAGAACAAATGTTTTGTCTGCAAATTGAGGGGTAACCTTGAAATCGTATTTTATACCTGGGGACATGCAAACCTTTTGGAGTGCAAGCAAAGAGCGGTTATTTATCTGTTTTTTGGATTAGTCGTTTCCTAACTTGCATAAAGAAAGGATGTGGGGCAAAAAACTAAAGTATGCCATTTTATATGAGACATTCTTATCATATGACTGGATAATCGAGCAGTTTTAGCACATAGTTCATGCTCGTTAAAAAATAAACATAAGATCGAGCAGTTTCAGCACATAGTTTATGCTCGTTAAAAAATAAACATAAGATCGAGCAAGTGTTTCAATCCGTGTTTAAGCTCGTTAAAAAATGAACTATCCTCTGGTAAATAACCACCGTGAATGTACCATTATCAGCCATTAAAGCCTTGGTCGTGTTTGCACCATCACCTCCACTTTTCCATTGGCCGATCATTCACCTCCATTTGATTGTTTACCCATTTTGAGGAACAACTGCGAAGAGTGATTTCACTAGCCATCCTTGTGACACTGCCGTGATTGGAAAATTCCAAACCGTACCTGGAATCAGCTGCTACCCATTTTATCACTCGTTCCTCAAAAGACGAGTCTTCTTTAAGCTCTTTTAATCTGACTCGTAAAATATGAAAAGATTGCATAGTTTTGGCCTTCCAGCTCGTTAAAGTGACCGGAAGTGCTATCCCTCCTCTAGATTTTAATCTTTTTGGACCTGAGGGATTATTGCACAAAAAGATCGAGCGCTTGTTTTTTTCGGCTCATTAAAACTATCGAAAATTTATCCCTTCTGTATTGTTTTATACTTTTTCGGGCTTAAGGGATTAGATGACGAAAAATGACTTCCGGAGTTAACTTTACGTACCTTTTCAGACTCCCTAAAAATGAAAAGGACCGAGTTATCTTTGTCGTTAGACTTGTTAAAAACATTAAATAGCGACAAACTTGTCTTTAGACGAGAACGAGTTTCACTATCGCTAGGCTCGTTAAAAAGTAGCGATGGGTTTTCCCGAAGGGAAAATTATATAACAAGCATATGTTATCCTCCTCAAGCTTGACAAAAATAAAGAGGTACTGGTCAGCAATGACTGGGGAAAAATTGGGAAAAACTCAAAGAATCTTTATTAGTAGCAAGTCGCTCTTGAACATGACACTTCTCCTCCGTACCAGAATCGGGTTGGGTTGTTTCATTCACCGGTTACATCACCATGGTCACGCCATACCATCCACATTTGGGGTAAATGCTACCAATCCATCACATAAGTGTCGCTGATATGTTCAAGAGAAGTCATTCAGAGAAGTCACCTGTGTCCCATCCACTACCATACATTATACTTCATTCTTTCATGACCGCCACCCTGAACCATATATCATCGATCGTTTTCACCTCCATCAAAATCATTTTCTCCGTTCCATGTCATTGATGTGGGATTCATTAAGGCCCTCCTTTGACGGATCGCTTCTTGTCGACATTAGCTCATTATCCAAGAAGTTGATCTAGGAACACCCCCTTCAGTACTTTGAAGCTTGCATGCCCCAATGGAAAGTTTCTCACTTCCGGCAATAGGTATACATCAATGACCTTCGACCGAAATATTTTGCGTGGTGTTCGACGCCAAGTCCTTTATTCACACCACGTGAATTGTACTGCAGTACCTTGAGGGTCATCATCATTATCGGTGATTCCTCTCGCGCTTGTTAACAGTTTACATCATTGACTGGTAATCAAGCAATGTCTTTCCATGTTCGACTTCAACCCATTTCTCACATGGATCGACTTGTACTTCGAGTGAAGATTAGATGAGATTGAAGACCCCAGATCTAGTTCCATCCATCCGGGCTGCGACATATATTCAGGAAAATAAAAACATTGAAATGTACAGCATTGCAGCACAGATAATCATCCTACCAGAAAGGATGATGGCTCTATCAGAATCATCAGTCTACCATCAGACGATTGTCTATCCCATGTACATAAAAATGAATTTATAAAGCTGAGCATGGGAATGCCTGACTCAGCTAGATCATGAAAATAGTATGAAAACAATGTATTGTATTGTATCTTATTACAGGTCTCCTCCCAGCATTGAAAGAACTTCGGATCCTCCTAATAAAGCATTTCACCCGATAAACGGCCTCATACCTTAGGGGGCAACTGTTATAGACATTTTTGTGCCTCACAGCTCTGAGCATGAAATGTCCATAAACCAAGGGATCTAAAGTCCCTAAAAGTGTTGTTCCTGCCCCTAAAGGAACAAGGTCAACAAACCACAACTTCTCCCAGAAGTTCTCCACCAGAAACTGCTCAGAATCAGTCAAATCAGGATCATTTCGCTGGCTCCACTTGCTACTTTCGTTGCATAGCACCCCAGTACACTAGCTAGGTGCGTTGCAATGCACCTAAATGCACTACCAGGGTGCGCTGAGCGGGAAATGACAAATGGCAGTGCCATTCCGCGAGGTGTAAAGACAATGGAAGCTTCCAAAATCTTCCTCCATGACACTTGCCTCACTGAGTTCGACCAAGGATGAGTAAGAGGCTCTCAGCCTCCAAGTGGAAGCAAGAACTAACAGAGAGAAAGGACACTAGTCAGATGACAAAATGACTCATCTTCTTTGCATACATCTATATATGGATCCCTCATCCCAGAGATCCAGAGGCTGGAATTTTGTACATTGCAGAGAATTGTTGTTGGTTTGAGATTGAGATTAGTGCATTGGGTGATTTATGCTTTGTTGGAGGTGAAGAAGGGATTCCTTTGCTGGGAGGTTGATGCTGGATCGGGACTCACTTGGTTGTATCTCCTCCTGGATCTTCTTGTTATATCAATAAAACTATTTGAGTTTCTCCTACATGCTTATGTTGTATTGATGTATATTTCATTAGTATGTTTAGCTTAAATCTGATCCTAAGCTATTTATGAATATGAATCCATGTCTTTGTGTAGTTTTCCTCTTTTGTGATCTTGCAAGAACTCGGTGAAGCTGGGGAAGTAAGGGAGCAGGTAGCTGAAAGCAGTCAAAGAGAAGAGAAACCGGATCAAGGGACTAGCGCAAGACACAGGTTGGTTCCTCTCATCTCTCTTCATTTGTAATTCATAAAGAAGAATACACAAGTAGTTTTCCCTGTTTGTTGCTAAGGCACTGTCACACCTTAGTTGGATAGGGTCGTCCTGAGTAGTCACTTTTCCCCACAACATCGGGCGCTCATCTCCTCCACCTAGTTTGACCGCCAACCAACTTTGCTTTGGCCACCCATTCAGCCTGGGCTCATGCATCCAACCACACTCCATCACTTAGCTCGCACTTTTGGTTGATGTCTAAATGATCAAATGATGACTCTCCACCATCCTTCATTTTCTTACTTATACGCTTGAACGCCCATCGTTCAAATGCCTAGCTGACCTACCCATCATTGCACAACTGTCAGCTTTCTCCACATAACCAACACATCGGCCCGCCCATTCCATCGT
This sequence comes from Pinus tabuliformis, assembly GCA_031772625.1. Lineage (NCBI taxonomy): Eukaryota > Viridiplantae > Streptophyta > Pinopsida > Pinales > Pinaceae > Pinus > Pinus tabuliformis. The sequence continues at coordinate 20,159,188 of CM062815.1, forward strand.
TCCACCGCTCGCCTGTTCCATCGTTCGCCCATCGGCCCGCCCATCGGTCCGGGCACCCGGGACTGCCCACATGGGTATAAGTAAAACTCCACATTACTCCATCACATTTATTCCCAAAATGCTCACAAGACCTGTAGCTCATCTCCTGCACCCACGCACTTCACTAACTACAACTCGTCTACTCGTTCGGTGAGTCACCCATCCGTCGCACAGATCTCAGGGCATTACATCCTCCCGAACCTAAAACAATTATCGTCCTCAATAAGATCTCATCTCAGTAACCATCCATCACCAAGATAACAACCATATCCTTGATCCATGATATTAACTAGTTCATACATTGCAAACATCCCTGCAACATATGAAAAACGACTGCCTCAACCATGTGTCGTTCCATCACGCAAATTGTCGTCATGATACTCCAACATAATGCTAACACATCTCTGCACACTACTCGAGCCCCATAATCTGAGCTATTTGGGAAGCTAATTCAACTGTCGCACTCAAACCATGAGAATGCACATCCTCAAGCCACCAATGGTCTTTTCTCAGACTCTGCCACTATCCAAACTCATCAAGAATCTGCTCCAAACCCATGCTCAAGTCCATGGAAACTCCATCCCATCTGCAGCATGTCATGATGCTAATTCCAAACCATTCCTGCATCATCTATCTGTCATTCCTATTCAACATGTTTAAAGGACTCACTACCATGAGAAGCTAATAATGAACCCCATCTTCTATGTCATCTAAGAAGATGTGGAGGGAGTAGAGCCTGAAGGTTGTCCCTCACTGATCAGTTCAATCCACCTGTCTGGATATTTTATCTCCATCCTTTGTAGATATGCAACCTAATCCTCCTCCTTGACATTTGTCTTCACATAAACCTCATCATCGTCATCATCATCCTCAACTTCCTCAAGCCTCCTAGACAAATCCAAGATGCTATCGGACAATGTCTTAATAACTGTTTCGAAAGCTTTGCCTCAGTAGTAGACAACCGCTTACACACCTCATCCATACACTTCTTGTCTTCCATCTGCATCACTTCCAACTTACACTCGGTTCTTGTCACACCAATGGTTGGAACACCAAAGGGTACATCTTCCCTTCCATTGTAAATGTATAGCTTCTTCAAATGTGGAACAATCATCGCATCATAGTGTTTCAAAAACTCCATTCCTAATACAGCTTCATAGTCATCAATCTGTACTATCGTGAAGTCAACTTTCCCAATCCACTCACCTAGTGTCATGTCCACCTTTTTAGCCACACCAATCACAGAATCACGAGGAGAATTCACTCTCTTAATTTGTACCTGCACTGGTACAAATTTCATCCCAATCCTTCTCACAACATCTTCACTCATGAAGTTGTGAGTAGCGCCACTATCCACCATAGTGAGTACATACACACTCCCAACCTTCATCCGAACATTCTCCAAGTTGTTCCTTTCTGGATCTCTTCATGAGACCACTATCCTGCAGCTCCAAGAATCTGCATCACCCCCACAAAAGTCTCTTCTTTCTTTGCATTAGACTATGCCACCATAGCCACATTCAGTCTTAAAGCACAATTCTTCACCGTATGTGGTTCCGCACATATCCAACACTTCAATGGTTTTTTCGTCTTCAACTTGTCACTCAATTTCGAAGCATCATCTTTTGTTCTTTTCTCTTTCGACTTATCGAACTTCTTCTTTTTCTCATCAGAAGTTTCGTCATAATGCTCCACCAAATGATCCACAACAGTGAAAGCCTCCTCAAGTGTCTTGATATTCTAACTCTTCACTTCATTGTGTGCCCAAGGATTCAGCCCTATAACAAAGTTGAACACCTTGTCCCTTTCCGCCATGTCCGGAAGTTCCAGAACTGCACTTGCAAACTCCTGCTGATATGCCTGCAGACTTCCCGTTTTCTTTATAAAATTTATCTTCATCCTTGCTTCCCAAGTTTCATCCTAAGGACTGAACTGGGTCTGCAAAGCCTTCTTCATGTCATCACATGAAGTTATGTCGTCAGCACCACCATTGGCAATTTGATCCATCCTTCTTCCCCACCACATCTTAGCATCCTTCGTCAAGAACTGAGCAGCCACTTTTACCTTAGTCTCCTCATCATGCAATCCCAAGCATTTCAAGTATTGCTCCATGTCCCATAAAAAGTTACCAAAAGTCTTTGCACTTCTTGTACCATCACAAGATTCCATTTCCTTGACTTTCACATGAGACACTCCTCCACTTGAGTTATGTCTCACGGCCTTCTTCAACACCGTGATCTCATCCTTTGCTTCGTCAATAGATTGCTGCAATTCCAAGATTTTTACCAAACCTTGATCTCTCACCTCCCCAATCTCTTTGACTTCCTCTTCTAATTGTGTATACTTCCATTGAGTATACTCATATCGGTCCCGGAGTTCATCGAATTCCTATCTCATCTTCGCATTACCTTCTTGATCTTTAGTGAACTCGGCCATCTTCAAAGTACAGAAAGAATCCAATTCTTCCATCCTTTCCAATATCGTGTTTATGAAAGCTTCAGTTGGATTGTGGCTAGATTCACTCCCCAAAACATGAGGTTCACTTTCCATCTCTGCCATCATCTTCCTTCTTTGTGATCTAGTATAGACCATCCACCATTCACCAAGTTCCCTGCAAACCAAATCAGCTCTTGATACTAATGATCAGCTTCTTTCACCTGCTCTTCACCTGAATCAACTCTGATACCATCTTTCATTCCCCTACACCGGTGGTAATCTTCCAACCACACTATAGCGAGGTGCGACACCACCGATCACTTTCTTTTCACCAATACTTATGACCGTGGACTACGCCTAACATTCATACTTAGTTTATTTTTCATTACGAAGTATTAGTTTATCCTTTGTACATGATGAAAACCATGAACATTCATCATAAACAGCAATAACATAAACAATTGCACAATAGTATAAAGGGAGGGGCAACTCCCCGATGTGAGTCTGCCTGAATCAATATATATATAATCTTCAATTTTCATAACACAAGTTAAATCATGGAGGAAACCCCAAATTCACACTTAGCCAAATTTTCACAACTTTGGCAAACTCAGTTTCCTAGCTCGTCGACACCTCCGAATGGTCTCTGCACAACACACCCAACTCTCTATTCACTCGTTGCATGTTTCGTTTCCACCCGGCACCCGGCACATCCAACCGCGGGTTGTCCTCAGTCGTTCACCAACTCGTCCAACCATTTGGTCTACCCGTCGTTCAGCAGGCACGCCATCTGCATGCTTCATATGACCCACCACAAAAACACCCTATTCGGTTACTCCACCCGGCCGAACCACGAACTCATTCACCCAACGCCCTTCACGGGTTGCTCGACCTATCCACCATGTCAACCACTCGGTCGCCCTGTGTTCATTCACCAAATGCCCTACTCGGGTTTCTTGTCTCCTAAACTTGGTTCAACTGCCAACCAACTTCACTATGCATGCCCATTCAGCCTAGGCTCATGTGTCCAACAGTAGTCCACGTACTTAGCTCACACTTTTGGTTGATGCCCGAATGATCGAATGATGACTCTCCACCATCCTTCGTTTGCTTACTTATACGCTTGAATGCCCATCGTCCAAATGTGCAGCCAACCTGCCCATAATCACACAACCATTGGCTTTCTCCACTTAACCAACACGTCGTCCCACAGGTTCCATCGTTCGGCTGCCCGTCTGTTCCATCGTTTTGCCATCGGCCCGCCCATCGATCGGGCACCTAGGACCTCCCACACAGGTATAAGTAAAACTCCACATTACTCCATTGCATTTTTTCCCAAAACGCTCACATGGCCTATAGCTTGTCTCATGCGCCCACACACTTTGCCAACTGTAGCTCGTCTACTCATTCGCTGATTCGACCATCCATCACACGAATCTCAGGGCATTACAGAAATGAAGGCACAAGGGAGAGCTGAGAAAACGAGCTACACAAACATGCACAAAGCCCACCTTGGGTCACAACTTAGCATTTTTGATACAGGCTTGTGTGCTCAGGCACACCCTTACACTGAATGACCTGCCCAAACGAGTTTAGACGAACGCCCTTGCCTGACCCGCCCGACCCGCCCAAATGAGTTTACATGGATGCCCTCAAATGACTTGCCCAAACAAGTTGACATGGACGCCCTCAAATGACCCACTCAAATGAGGTGACATGGACACCCTCAAATGACCCACCCGAACTAGTTAACATGGGCTCCCACATGACTGAAACAAAGGCACAAGGGAGAGTCAGGAAAACGAGCTACACGAACATGCACAAAGCCCACCCTGGGTCACAACTTAGCATTTTCGATACGGGCTCATGTGCCTGGGTGTGCCCTTACACTAAATGACCTGAAGAAACGAGTTTATAGACACCCTCACTTGACTCGCCCAAATGAGTTTACAATGATTCTCTCGCAACCTGGCTAAATGACCCACGCGAACGAGTTTACACGGACGCCCTTAAACAACCCGCCAGAATGAGTTGACACGGACGCCCTCAAACGACCCGCCTAAATGAGTTTACATGGGCACCCACATGATTGAAACGAAGGTATAAGGGAGAGCCGGGCAAAAGAGCAGCATGAACGTGCATAAAGCCCACCATGGGTCACAACTTAGCATTTTTAATATAGGCTCATGTGCCTAAGCATTCCCTCACACTGAACAACCTGACTGAATGAATTTAAAAGGACGCCCTTGCCCAACCCACCTGAACGAGTTTACATGGACACCCTCGCCTAACCCACCTGAACAAGTTTACACGGATTCCCTTGCCCAACCCACTCGATCGACCTGCCTGAACGAGTTTACACAGATTCCCTCAAACGGCCTGCCCAAACGACCCGCTCGAACGAGTTGACACAAACGCCCTCAAACAACCTGCCCGAACAAGTTTAGATGGGCGCCCACATGACCAAAACGAAGGGACAAGGGAGAGCTAGGCCAACAAGCTACACGAACGTACACAAAGCCCACACCAAGTCACAACTTAGCATTTTTGATATGGGCTCGTATGCCCGGGCGTGCCCTCACACTAAACTACCTGACCAAATGAGTTTACACGGACACCCTCGCTTGACCTGCCCAAACGAGTTTACACAGATGCCCTCGCCCATCCCGCCCGAACAAGTTTACATGAACACCCTCACCTGACCCGAACAACCTGCCCTAACGAGTTTACAAGGATGCCCTCAAATGACCCACCCAAACGAGTTTACACGGACACCCTCAAACGACTGGCTGAAGAAGTTTACATGGACGCCCTTAGACGAGCCACCTGAATGACTTGCCCGAATGAGTTGACATAGACGCCCTCAAATGACCCGCCTAAACGATTTTACATGAGTGCCCTTAGACAACCCATGTAAATGAGTTTAAATGGGTGCCCAAACGTTTTTACATGGAAAACGACTCACCCGAACGAGTTTACGTGGGCGCCCTCAAACAACCCGCTCGAACGAGTTTACATGGCAAATGACCCACACGAATGAGTTTACATAGGTAAATGACTTGCCCGAATGAGTTTACACAGAAAAATGACCTACTCGAAAAAGTTTACACGACAAACAACCCACCTGAATGAGTTTACATGGGCCCCAGCAGAAGACCAAAATGAAGGCAGAAGGGAGAGTCAGGCAAATAGGCCGCATGAGCATGCAAAAAGCCCACCCCTGGTCACAACTTAGAATTTTTGATATGGCCACATGTACCCTGGGTGCCCACAATGACACGACATGACTCGACCCGACCCGACCCGCCTCAATGCTTTTGTACAGGCACCCACACACGACACATCCCAACCCACCCAAATGAAATTTGGGGTTTCCATGAGTGCACGACCTGAATGAAATTTGGCGTTTCTGTGGGTGCACGACAGGGAAAATTTTAAGAACCCCCCTAAATTTATAAATATAATATATGGGCGAATCTCCATGGTATATAGGAAAAATGGAAGGCGATTTTATCAATAATATAATATGTATATATAATTTTTTGGCGAATCTCTCACCAGGCATGGCGAATATTTTACTCAATTATAAAATCTTTAAGATCTTGGCGAGTCTTCCACTAAATATTAAAACTTTGTAAAGTCCTAGTGAATCTTAGCATAGGCTACATGCTGGTTTAATTCCCCCATTTAAATAGGCTACATTCCAGGTGAATACCATGGGTCAATACCATGTGCCATTTAAATAGGCTACATTCCAAGTGAATACCATGGGTCAATACCATGTGCCATTTTGGTGAATACCATGGGTCAATACCATGTGCCATTTTTATTTTTATTAATTCTAATATTAGGGTTAATAATGGTTTTTTGCATGGTATTAATAATAATCTAGTCCATGGTATTTGTCCCATAGTATTTTGGCCATAGGTTTCACCTAAATATAACCCATTTTTTGAGTGTTCGTAAATATAAGGTGACTTATGGAGTAAATATAAAAAAATGTTTTATTTGTTTACCATACCTCTCGTTTATTTATATTTTTATTAATTTACCATACCTTTTTTACAAATATGGTATTTGGCCCATAGTATTCACTTAAATAAAACTTCTTTCTTGAGCCTTCATAAATAGAACGAGGGTTATGGACTAAATATAAAAAGAGGTTTTATTTATTTACGATACGTCTAGTTTATTTATATTTTTATTTATTCACCATACCTTTTGAGTAAGTATAAAAAGACGTTTTATTTATTTACCATACCTCCACTTTACTTATATTTTTATTTGTTTACACCCTTACATGTATATAAGGTGACTTATAGAGTAAATATAAAAAATGTTTTATTTATTTACCATACCTCTCATTTATTTATATTTTTATTAATTTACCATACCTCTTTTATAAATATGGTATTTGGCCCATAGGATTCACTTAAATAAAACCTATTCTTGAAAATGGTCGAATGGAAGGTTGTAAGTCCTAATTTCAAGGGCTAAATTTACCTTTTTTACCCTCTCCCTTAAAATAAGGTGGGCTATTTGAGGTGATTTGTAAAAATGTACTATGATACAAAATATTCACCCACTAAAAATTTAAAACCCCTTAATTTCGCCAAAGGGCGAACATTCGCCCCTAAAATTATCCTTGGTGCACGACTAAAATGAAGGCACGAGGGAGCGTCGGGCAAATGGGCTACATGAATGTGCAGAAGACAAATGGGCGGTCACAACTTAGCATTTTTGGCATGGCCACGTGTGCCTAGGAACCCACACACGACACGACATGACTCGACCGGCCCTGGGTGAGCCAACCTGACCCGCTCGAACACATTTGCATGGGTACCCTCACATGACATGACACGACCTGACCTAAACAAAATTTGGGGTTTCCATGGGTGCACAACCCAAACGAAATTTGGGGTTTCCATGGGTGCACAACCCGAACGAAATTTGGGGTTTCCATGGGTGCACGACCCGAACGAAGGCACAAGGGAGCATCGAGTAAACAGCTCACACGAAAGTGTAGAAGCACACGGGGGTCACAACTCTACGCGAGCACCCACGCATGGCACGAACTGACCTGCCCGAATGAAATTTTGGGTTTCGATGGGTGCACAACCCGAATGAAGGCATGTGGGAGGATCGGGCAAACGGGTCACACGAACGTGCAGAAGGCACACGAGCAGTCATGTCTTAGCATTTTTTGCACAACCACTTGTTCTGGAGTGCCCACACATGGAACGACATGCCCTAACCTGACTCATCCGAACATGTTTGTACAGACACCCACACACGACACGACCCGACCCAACCAAATGAAATTTGGGGTTTCCATGTGTGCACGGTGCGAATGAAATTTGTGGTTTCCATGGCTGCACGACCCAAACGAAGGCACGAGGGAGTGTTGGGAAAACGAGCCATACAAACATGCAGAAAACACAGAGGTGGTGATGACTTAGAATTTTTGGCATGGCCATGTATGCCCGGGCACCCACACACAACATGGCATGACCAGACCCTCCCTGGGCGAGCCGACCCGAGCCGCCCAAAATTTTTTTGGGGTTTCCATGGGTGCACGACCATAAAAAAGGCATGAGGGAGCATTAGGCAGATGGGTCACACAAACATGCAGAAAACACATGGGTGGTCACGACTTATCATTTTCGGCATGGCCACATGTGCCCAGGCACCCACACATGACATGGAACAACACAACCTAGCCCGCCCGAATGAAATTTGGGGTTTGAATGGACGCACAACCCGAACGAAGGCACGAGGGTAGGAATATATTTGACTCTAATACATAAATATACCTGGTGTAACATGCCCTTAAGGTCTTCAACATTTTCTTTTGACTCTTCGACTCACCTATAACACTTTAACATGTGCTAGGCCTATTTCAATGAGCAAGAAACTCAATGATAAATATAATGTATATATATATATATATATATATATATATATATATATATATATATATATATATATATCTATATACTTTCGATATTTGTATTTCTTCAAGAAAAGAAATATATATATATATATATATATATTTCTTTTCTTGAAGAAATACAAATATCAAAAGTACATTTATGAAAACCGAACCTAGTTACACTTTCTTCAACACCCCCTCTTAACTAGGGAGGTATTCATAAATCATTACAAGGTGTTTGGCTATTTTTCAATATTGAATAATTCACATAAGAGAAACCGAATTGGCAACCCATCTATTATAGCATCATATTAGCCAACATTGTTCGTAGCAAGGCCTTGACTAATAGCTTTATCTCTCATAAGATCAGAGCACAATGTTGGCGAGTCCAATGGATTATAAACACCTTAGTCATTGTCTCTCAACGTACATACCCACCTAGGTGTTCCCTAAGTATGACCTTCTAGGATAATTCTTGTCTTGGGTTCCCAGCGGTCAAAGAATATTGCTCCTCTTGCCTACTATTGTCTTGGATGCCCTACACATCCTTAAAGAGCATCAGATGCCAGATGATTACCCAATCCTCCCATTCTTTCTTTCCAACTGAAGACAAGAATGTTGTGTCTATCTCTTCCCCTCGATTGAGGAAGACATGCCCAAGTTTCCTCTGACAAGTAACTTGCCCAAGCTCCTTTGTAGTTGGGAACTTGTTAGAACTCTCTCTTAGCTAGGGACTTGTCCATTCATCAACAACATCTTCTTCATGGGTCCTTCAGCTGCTTGATCTCCTTATTTCCTTCGATGTCATGAAGTCTTTGTTTGAACTTCTTCTTAGCAGGGTACCGACCATCGATCACTTTCCCTCCTGTTTTGTCATGCCATTGCTCCCTTCGTGGAAAGTGGCCTTCTTGATATATATCAGGTCCTTTTTGTCATCTAGCTACTCCTTTGTCATATTGTCTATCCTTCGTAATTCTTATCACATGGATTCTTAGTTGTACTTGCTTGTTCCCATAATTTGATTTAGTGGCCCTTCATGACTTCATCGTGATATTGCTTCAACATCAAATGGTGCTTTTGTTGGATGGCCCCTTCATCATGACATATTTGTAGAGTTGAATTGATTATCTAGACCTTACTATCTCCAAGGCCTTCGTAGGTGTCAAGGGTCCTTTGATCTTTTTCTTCATTTGTCAAAGTTGCCATGCCTCTTTCAAGAGATTCTAAGGAATCTTGTCAAATAGTTATTCTTTGTGAGACCATGTTGTTCTTCACATCCTTGATCTCTTTCTTCATTTGCTTCTTCTTGGATTGATTAGTCAACCACCTTATACTCCTTGTGAGAGCACTTCTTCATGTTGATCTTTACTCCATTGTAGTACATGCCTCCGAGCATATCATTGGTGAAAGAGATCCTTTTATTCTTCATCATGATTCTAGAACTTTTCCCATGACCCAATATATATGATGACATGACTTAAACTTTGATGCATACATACGTCATCTTGATTATGCTTTTATCATCTTGGCTTTATTTTATAGTTCTCCTCAATTGGTGTAGCCTTTCTTGCTTCATATGCTCTTGCTTATATATCATCCTTTCTTGAATCCCATAAATGGGACTCCCAATGAGACATCTACTTGCTTACATATGAACCTTATTTTGAAGATTCTATCAGAGGATCTTGAAGACCCTTACCTTGCAAATGTTTCTTCCTTTGATGATGAAGGCCTTCTAAGAATTTTGATCATGATCAATCCTTTTTTCAATGTGGACGAGACCCTATAATAGGTATGCTCCTTCTATGTGAATATCTTGAGCTATATCTACACCACACTCCTATATTCTAGAAGATAATATCTTTAACCATGCAATCTGTTCTATTTCTATATACTCCTATACTACTCAAAACTTTGAAAGAAGACTTTAAGCAAAGGGGTTGACTTAGTCATGGGAGGATCTTCCTTCTTTTGCTTCTTGTCATCTTCTTTCACTTCTTGAGTTACATGAGCTTCTTCCCTTTTTCTCTCATTGTTGTTGTCCTTATTAAGTTTAGGACAATCCATTTGTAGCATCCATGTTCTTGGCATCCAAATCATTGGACTTTGGACATGTAGTGGTACTTCCTTGCAAAAAGACATTGAGGTATACTTAGAAGGGGACATATACTTACTTGATAGAGTTTGAGATGTAGTGAACTTGCTTTCTTCTTGAAGAGTTGATGGCTTGCCATCCTTAGATCTTGATGTTCTTCAAGTTTCTTTCTTTAAATGGACTTGCTTGATGACTTGACTCATAGTACCTTTCATTTTGCAAGATGGTGTAGCTTGATGTAGGTCCCCCTTTGATTTTTTCTTGTTGTAGGTGCCTTTATACAAGGTGTTTCTTCTTGCTTTGTAGTCTTCCATGATGAATGATAAATGGTATACCTTCTTGTCCTTGATTTGATTAAGACTTCTTGGCTTGATGCTTCAACCTTGCGGATGTTCTTGAGATTCCCTTTCCTTGATGTGTCACCTTAGCTCTGATACCGCGTTGAAGAATCTCGAGCAATGGGGTATAGCAGGATTCTTCTAGACTTGATAACAATTTGTGAAGATCTTTTAAAATTTATCTTGTTATCTTAATCTTCTTCTCTTCTTATTAATGCATGTGTGTTTACTTCATCAAACTGGTGCCAAAAACATAAGAACAAGAACACAAGATGTTGGTTCTCTGCCAAGGAAAAACCTCTCTCTCTCAGAGAGGAAAACCCTTTCATAAATTTCTCTAATTGAAGCTTATTATTGGTCATTGCAAAGCAGTAGACCCTTGATAATAATATACTCCAAGCACAAGTCAAGTCCTTCCTCCTCTCTGCACTTTGTTTCTTTGGCAGTTCGTTCCCCAACACTGTGTCATTCTTTCAACTTTTGATAGTCCTTGGTGGACTCGCTCTAGAAGAGACTCCAAACTTTGATCCTTAGTGAGATCCTTTACCAATGAAGAAACCTTCATTCTCTTGACCAACTGAGCCTTTTTCTTGATGTGAGGTTGCAGACTCGATGTACACCAAGTTTACTACACCTAGGGTGATTTCCATCACTTGGGAGGCCTTTGACAGGGTGGGACATGGAATCCCTAGGTTCCACGCAATGTTCTGACTTTTTTCGAGAAGGGATTGGGAGACCCCATGTCACACTCATATCTTAGTGGTAGTATTTCAATGGCACATAAATGGGTGCAACACCGCCGTAATTTTTCCTTTTACCAATACTTGAGTACATGCTCTGTGCCTACTTCAACACTCAGCCAATTTTCCAATAAGTGTTCTTAATAATGCAGTGAAAATAACTTCCCATCAATTTATCTTCTTCAATTATTCTTTCAACTCGTCGTGTCATATGGTCATGCTGCACTACCTGCGGCCTGCACGAGACAACTCCACACCTGAACTGCGAACCTGTCTGCCCGACTTTCCATTCTACGATGCCCAAACTCTGCCCGTTAGTGCGGTCCATAGTGAGGGCGCATGGCTCACACATAGTACAACCTTCCTTCATGGTCATTAACCCACCCCGCTCTACCTGTCCACACTACCAAGTCAAAGCTTCCTATTGTAATTCACCCTCCGTTGCGGCCCTCTTACCCGCGTCCTTCTCTTCCTTCTATTTTTGCCCAATTCCTTCCTTTACACTTGTTCTACAATGTGGAAGTCTAAGTTCAATGTCCCTTCGTCAAATGCCATCCTTCTCACTTATACGCATCCTTTCACCCAAAGGCCATGTCTCTCGGGGATAAAAAGGGTTGGCTCCATCAACATGCATGCCTGGCCAACTTGCCACATAACCTCGACACACCACATACCAATGAACCGCCACGTCCCTTCGTGTGCATCATTGCACCCATGGGTCGACTCCAACACTTAGTTGATTACACCCATCGCTGCACGTCGCACACCTGCCCTCATCCTAACTCGTCCACACATGGTCACCTCTTTCATTCGAGCACCTAACAAGGGTCGCCCGCGCGCCTTCCACTGGTGACTCACCCATTGTGCATGTATCAAGGGGCATGCACCCTACCCAACACGCCGCGCCCGCTATGAGTGCGCCCATCACCATCGCACATAAGCAAATGCCATGCTAAGTCTTCACATATAACCGAATGCACACCCGAGTCGCTTATAACTAAAGACAGGCACGTGTACTACAGGACCAATCTTTCAACTCTCTCGGGTGCTCCTGACTTGAATACTTGACACCCCAGGCCCCTTACCCCACCTATATGTAATAGAGGCTTTCGACATGATGGGACATGGAAACCCTAGATTTCATGCACTTAGGAAGTTGTCATCACGGTGGGGCAAGGACACCCTGCTTTCCCTGCACTTGGAAGGCTCCCGTCGCAACGAGGCATGGAAACCCCAAGTTCTAGAGATAGACTAGGCAAGCGGTTTCCACCCCGCCATGAAATGGAAACCCTGAGTTCACAAGACTTGGGCGGTTCTTCATCATTCCGAAACATGGAAACCATGAGTTCCATAAACTTGGGCAATTTTGGTTGTGTTGCGACATGGAAACCCAAGTTCCCCACACCGAGGCCGCAGTTTTCACCCGGGCAGGAGATGGAGACCCCAGAGGTTCCAAAAATTAGGTGGTTTCCCTCATGCCATAAAATAGATGCCCCCGGGTTCTGCTGGCTTGGGCAGTTCTCTATCATTCTGCCACATGGAAACTCGAGTTCCCTGCAATGAGGTCACGGTTTCTCTCGTGGTGGGACATGGAAGACCCCGAGTTTCCCATAATTGGGCAGTTTCCTTCATGCCACGGAATGGAAAGCCCCATGTTCAGTATACTTGGGCAGTTGTTACTTGTCGTGCGATGACATGGAAGCCTGACACTCCCCAAACTTGGGCGGCCATTCCCTGTAGCACAATGACATGGAAACCCAAAGCTTCCCAGACTTGGGCAACAATTTTAGCCGCGGCCCGAGCGGCATGGGAACCCCGCGTTTCCAAACTTGGGTAGCAATTTTTGTCGTGATGCAAAATGGAAACCTCGTGTGTCCACTGACTTTGGTAGCAGTTTCCATCACGCCGTGACATGGACACCCCGAGTTCCCAAGACTTTGGCGGCTTTCCGTCAACCCATGACATGGAAATCTGAAGTTCCATAGACTCTCGGGAGATTTAGGGTGTGTTGTGACATGGAAACCCTAGGTTTCCCAGACTTGGGTGGCTTCCGTCGATGGTTCCGGACATGCCACGACATGGAAACCATGAGTTCCCTAGACTTAGGTAGCAATTTCGAAACACCCCAAGTTCCCCAGACTTGTGAGCTAGTTTGCTTCGTCATGGAAACCCCAATTTCCCTGTGTTGGGGCGTTGTTGAAAACCTCACATTTCCATCATGCTGTAAAATGTGGAAACCTATGGTTCCATCAAGGGTAGGACATGGGAACCCCAAGTTTCCCCAGACTTTGGTGCCGCCAGTTTCGGTCGTGGCGCGACATGGAAAACCTAGGTTTCCAGGCTCAGGCTCCAGGGCATGACATGGAAACCCCAAGTTTCTGTAGGTTTGGGTGCCGCTAGTTTCTATTGTGGTGAGACATGGAAACCCCAAGTTTCCCCAGGTTTGGGCACCGGGGCGCAACTTGGAAACCCCAAATTTTGGGTGCGTGTTGTGGAGGTAAATCCTCTCTGCGGACAGAGACGATCCCTACTAGCCCAGACCGGGTCTAGCAACAATCAAACAATGCTATCACGCAAGTTCCTAATTGCAAATAAAAAGTGGATGATGAGAACCTACTTGGATTCCAATGCTAATATTCGTAGAAGAGACGTCGCCCTCGTTCCTTTGCCTCGGCCGGTCACGATCCCCACGATCTCCGTGATTGGACACCTGCACATGCAAAGAACAACACAAATACAAGCATAAAATCCAATAGATGCAATTATATATCAGTCAGAAAAGATATAACTCAACATCAATCATTACAAAGGACAATGAGAGTGGAACCATAATGATAGTCCTCTATTATTGATAAATAACAAAGAAGAATACAACCATTGTTCTGACGTCAAATCCTCCTTTGGCTGGGTAGTCAGCTACACAAGTCTTGCAAAGCTTGTTGGGATGGGAAACAAGCCTCTCTCTCTTGGGTGACAAGAATCTCCTCACTTAGATTTGGCCTTATGGGTGCAAAGAAGGCTCTTGTAGCTTCAAACTTTTGAACTCCTGGTATTCTCTATCACTATGCTGGAACTAGCTTGCTCAAGGAAAAAGAACAAGCTTTTATAAATAGAGGGGAAGGAGATAGGATCAACCATAATATTCATGGGATTGGCATTATCACTAAGAAGCTTCCATGAAAGGTGGCAAACCACTTCCCTTCTATGGAGATTCGAAGCCAAACCATCCTAACTCAACATGGATTCAGTTGGCGAATGGGTTAAGGAGAACCTTCAGAAGTTTGTTCTTTAAAAACTTTACCCAACTGGGTTGGCGCGAGTGCAACTCTGAGACAGAGCGCGGGCAGTACACTGTGGACCCGCGCTAATGCAAAAAGAGCTGTTTTCATGGGTATTCTGCAGGAGATGTCTTCAGGGCATATGAAGCTCATACTTAGAGGAATATGATGCAAGTGGTTTCAGATCATGTCACTTCTCACAGGTCCCGGAATGAGTCCTCCAGTGTGCGGGAGAGGGGTAACAGGGACGGTGACAAACGGTGACAAATTATTGTGTAACAGTGCGACATGGAAACTCCAATTTTTTTGCATCAGTCGTAAGCCCTAAATTTTAGGTGCGAGGTGAAAACCCCAAATTTTGGGCACAGCATGGAAACCCCAAATTTTTTGCGCCGAGTAGAAGCCCCAAATTTTAGGCGCCGGGTGGAAACCCCAAATTTCGGGTGTGACATGGAAACCCCAAATTTTTTTTGCGCCGGGTGGAAGCCACAAATTTTAGGCATTGGGTGGAAACCCCAAATTTTGGGCACCAGGGCGTGACATGGAAACCCCAAAATTTTGGGCGCCGAAGTGCGACATGGAAACCCTAATTTTCCCAGGCTTCAGCGCCTTTTCCATCATGACGTGGAAATCCCAAATTTCGTACCCCCAAGCAATAAAAAATTGTTGTCTAGAGGAAGAAGAAAAGGCGTGGGAGCAGGAGGGTTGTCCAGATTTGTTTGTGACAAGAGCGAAGCTCTGAATCATGGTGACCAAGGGCTAAATCTCAGTGGATCGTGGTATCAAGGCCACTCTGCCACTTATAATACCCCATCGTATATTTAAGTCATATACAAAGGATTCTTCTCAACGACCATTTGGAATTGAACTTCAAAGCTACCCCGACCGAGATGCTTCACGATCATGGCTTGCAAATGAAACAGGCCCCTGGGGACGACAAAGAGACGCCCCTACTAAGGGTCGAGATACAGTCGAAGAGTGACATGCACAACTTCTAGCGTGGATTTTGACTTAGAGTCATTCAATCATAATCCAACACATGGTAGCTTTGTGCCACTGGCTTTTCAACCAAGCACGATGACCAATTGTGTGAATCAATGGTTCCTCTCATACTAAGTTGAATTACTATTGCGGTGCAGTTCATCAGTAGGGTAAAACTAACCTGTCTCATGATGGTCTAAACCGAGCTCACGTTCCCTATTGGTGGGTGAACAATCTAACACTTGGTGAATTATGCTTCACAATGATAGGAAGAGCTGACATCGAAGGATCAAGAAGCAACATCGCTATAAACGCTTGGCTGCCACAAGCCGGTTGTCCCTATGGTAACTTTTCTGACACCTCTAGCTTCAAATTTTGAAAATCTAAAGGATCAATAGGACATGCTTTCACGGTTTGTATTCATACTAAAAATAAAACTCAAATGAGCTTTTACCCTTTTGTTCTGCATGAGATTTCTGTTCTCATTGAGCTCATCTTAGGACACCTGCATTATCTTTTAATAGATGTGCCACCCCAGCCAAACTCCCCACCTGACAATGTCTTCTGCTTGGATCGACCCATCGAAATGTGCCTTAAGGCCAAAAACAGGGAAAGTGCCTCGTCTTCACCCCACGGAATAAGTAAAATAATGATAAAAGTAGTGGTATTTCACTTGTGCCAAAAATGGCTCCCACTTATTCTACACCTGTCAAGTCATTTCACAAACTCAGACTAGAGTCAAGCTCAACAGGGTCTTCTTTCCCCATTGATTCTTCCAGGCTCGTTCCCTTGGTTGTGGTTTTTCTAGATAGTAGATAGGGATAGTGGTAATCTTGTTAATCCATTCATGCACATCACTAATTAGATGACAAGGCATTTTGCTACCTTAAGAGAGTCATAGTTACTCCCGCTATTTACCCGTGCTTGGTTGAATTTCTTCACTTTGACATTCAAAGCACTGGGCATAAATCACATTGCATAGTTTTAATTAAATAGTTGGATTCCCCTTGTCTGTACCAGTTCTGAGTCGATTGTTCAACACCTAGAGAAAAGCCCTCAGCAGGGGGCATTCTATGCCTGTAGCCCAATTGGCATGTGACTGCTCGCCCTCGCCGCAAGAGCAGCTCGGGCAGACTGCCAACAGCCCACAAGTTTAGGGCACAGACCCCTAGGCCCAGCCCTTAGAGGTAATCCTTTTCCTGAAGTTACGGATCCGTTATGTCGACTTCCCTTACCTACATTGTTCTATTGACCAGAGGTTGTTCACCTTGGGAGACCTGATGTGGTTATGAGTATGACCAGGCATGAATGGTACTCGGTCTTCTAGATTTTTAAGGGCCGTTGAGGGCACAAAAAACACCACAATATGTGTAGTGATCTTCCAGCTGCTGGACCCTATCTCCAGGTGAATCGATTCCAGGGTGGGCAAGCTATTCAAAAGAAAAGATAACTCTTCCCAGGGCCCCCGACGACGTCTCTGGATTTCCTAACTTTGTTGCTCGCCGCCATGTCCTGGTTCGGGGATATTAACTCGATTCCCTTTCAATGGTCATGTAGAGTGCACCCTTGATACAAAGCTTCCCCATCTCTTAGGATCGTCTAACCCATGTCCAAGTGTTGTTCACATGGAACCTTTCCCCACTTCAGTCTTCAATGTTCTCATTTCAAGATTTTATATTACCACCAAGATCTACATCGGGGGCTAATCCACCCAAGCTCACACCCAAGGTTTCTCAATGACCCCCGCGTCCTCCTACTCATCAGAGCTAGGAAATTTCTCTGATGGTCGAGTATAGGTTGAGTGCTTCAATGCCATCCATTTTCAGGGCTAGTTGATTCCGCAGGTGAGTTGATACACACTCTTTAGCATATTTTGACTTCCGTGACCATCGTCCTGCTGTCTTAATCCACCAACACCCTTTTTTTGATCTATGTTAGCACACAATTCGACATTGTAACTTGACTTTCGGTTCATCCCGCATCGCCAGTTCTGCTTACCAAAAATGGCCCACTTGGAACTCTTAATTCCACTGTCCGGCTCAATGGATCAGCCGCACCCTCTTACCTATTTAAAGTTTGAGAATAGGTCAAGGGCGTTACACCCCTGATGCCTCTAATCATTTGCTTCACCCGATAAAACTTACACATGAGCTCTAGCTATCCTAAGGGAAACTTTAGAGGAATCCAGCTACTAGATGGTTCAATTAGTCTTTCACCCCTATACCCAAGTCAGAAGAACAATTTGCACGTCAGTATCGCTAAAGGCATCCACCAGAGTTTCCTTTGGCTTCGCCCTGCTCAGGCATAGTTCACCATATTTCAGGTCCTAGCAAGAGTGCTCGCACTCGAACCCTTCACATAAGCTCAAGGTTGGTCGATGATGCACCCCCCTAGAGAGGGGATCTCGCCCGTCAGCTTCCTTGCACCTCGTAGGTTTTCAAACCCGTCGACTCGCACACATGTTAGATTCCTTGGTCTGTGTTTCAAGTCGGGTCGAATGGAAAGCTCGCCAACCAACACCATGAGCGCATAGGTGCACACAGCCTGGCAGAAGGGTGCATGCTTCGTCCTTCAACCACCACAATGGCAAACTGATAGGTGGTAATCCACCCACACTTGTGACGATGCAACAGCCTGTGTTGTTTTGCACCTCAAGTTGAGTGGCGGACCAGCCTGAGCCATTCCACATCCGACTGAGATGCATCGATAGCCTCCATCTGCTTCCCTCTTGGAAATTTCAAACACTCTTTACCTCTCTTTTCAAAGTCCTTTTCATCTTTCTCTTGTGGTACTTGTTCGCTATCGGTCTCTCGCTCATATTTAGCCTTGGATAGAATTTACCACCCAATTAGGTTTGCATTCCCAAACAACTCAACTCGCCAGCAATGCCTTGTGATGCAGCAGGGTCCCGGCCTGACGGGGTTGTCACCCTCTCAGGTGCCCCCTTCCAAGGGACTTGGCCCAGGTCTGTCACTGAGGATGGTTCTATAGACTACAATTCAAGCAACGCTGCTGCACGATTTTCATGCTGGGCTCTTCTTGGTTTGCTCACCGATACTGGGGAATCCTTGTAAGTTTCCTTTCCTATGCTTAATTATATGCTTAAACTTAGAGGGTGTTCTCTCTTGGGCTAAGGTTGCAAAATTGGAGCTAAATCCACCCTACCCGATGGGAGGACAAGGGAGAGCAAAGAAAGTTCATGCAAATGCTGCACAAAGCCCGCATCAGCTAACGCCGACTATCCATCCAAGGGGACAAGATCACCGCTCACCGATGCATGCCACGAAACATCGCTTGAGGTATTTCAGCCAAATGTACAACATTGGGCACAGATGACCAGCTCCGCTACTCCCTAACATATTGTAGGGAGGGCGTTTGAATGGGATGCAATGCCTAGATAGAAGTGCCCTTGACTGAGGCCTCGGGTGCAAATTGCATTCAAAAACTTGATGATTCACAGGATTCGGTAATTCACACTAAGTATCACATTTTGTTACATTCTTCATCGTAACAAACGTCGAGATATCCATTGCTGAGAGTCGTTTCCACATATTACCGAAAAATTTGCCACAACACTGAATATGGGCACCCCCACAACAAATGAAAGGCTAAGGGCCAAAAGGAAGAAAGGAAGAAAAATGCATGAAATAAAGAGAAACAAAGGTGTCTACCCCCCTCACAGGAGGAGGCTCAAATAGACAACAATCTCCCCGAGCCCCATGTTCTCGCAAAAAGGGGTGAAATGCATGGAACAACAATTGAGAAGGACTAGGGTAGCCACCCCGGGAGCTCGCACTGCTTTTAATCCTTCCCGAACACCAGTCCACAACAATTCCCCCTTTTCTCCATAAAGCTAGGGACCAAAAGGAAGAAAGGAAGAAAACAAGGTGAAAGAAATAGAGATCAAACATGGCTACCGGCTCACAAGGGGAGGCTCAAACAAAGCACAAGCCTCAGAAGCCCTGTGTTTTCGCAAAAATGGGGGAATCGAAAGGGGATGACGATCGAGAAGGACTAGGGTGGCCACCCCTGGAGCTCGCACTATGTTTCATCCTCCCTGAACACCAATCCACAACAATCCCACCTTTTCTCCGTAAAGCTAGGGGCCAGAAGGAAGAAGGGAAGAAAACAACACGAAGGAAAGGGATATCAACCATGGCTACCAGCTCATAAGGCGAGGCTTCAAATAGAGAACAAGCTTCCCAACCCCACGCCTTAGCAAAAAGGGGGGAACTACAAGAGACAATGATCAAGAAAGACTAGGGTGGCCACCCTGGGAGCTCGCACTACGTTTCGTCCTTCCCGAACACCAATCCAAAACAATCCCACCTTTTCTCCGTAAAGCTAGGGGACAAAAGGAAGAAGGGAAAAAACAACATGAAAGAAAGAGAGATACCAAACGTGTCTACCGGCTCACAAGGGGAGGCTCAAACAGAGAACAAGCTTCCCCAACCCCATGCCTTCACAAAAAGGGGGGAACTGCAGGGGATGACAATCAAGAAGGACTAGGGTGGCCACCCCTGGAACTCACACTACTTTTCGTCCTTCCTGAACACCAATCCACAATAATCCCACCTTTTCTCTCTAAAGTTAGGGGCCAAGAGCAAGAAGGGAAGAAAACAACATGAAAGCAAGAGATATCAAATGTGGCTACCAGCTCACAAGGGGAGGCTCAAACAAAGAACAAGCTTCCCAAACCCTGTGCCTTTGCAAAAAGGGGGGAACTACAGTGGATGGCAATTGAGAAGGACTAGGGTGGCCACCTCGGGAAATTACACTGCTTTTTGTCCTTCTCAAAGACCAATCCACAATAATCCCACCTTTTATCCATGAAGCTAGGGGTAAAAGGAAGAAGGGAAGAAAACAACACCAAAGAAACAAAGATCCCAAGAAAAGAGAGAAGCTCAACAGAACACCGAGTAGATGTCTGCTAACCAAAAAGAAATCAAACAAGGCACTGAATCAAAAATCATCCCACCTCTTCACACCCTCCCACATACATTATGGTAGAACACCCTTTCTAGCTTACAACATAAAAAACAACAATGAAACAACCAAGCAAATAAATCACAACCTAAACTTGACCACTAGAAAAGACAAGGGCCATGATGAGACCATTTTCTGGAGCATGTTACTGAGAGGTAAACATCCCCCCAACCTGGCACAAGGCTTCAAAAGAAAAATAGACTACTAATAACAAACCCACCTTTCTATTGCACCCCTGCGTGTACAAAACACCCAACAACCTTTCCAGCGAGAAAGTCAACGGGGGTCAAGAATCAAACTCCAAAGAGGAGTCATCACGGGTCGACACTCAATGCTGGAGAAAGCCACAAGCCAAAAATACATCGATGGTGCAAGGCCACTAAAGAGAGGGATGTTCGTAAAGTGCACACCATGGAACAAAGAAATGACCAAGTCCCACAAAAAACCCACAATCCAAAGGGAGGAACAAAGACACAACCTGCTACATCTTTTTTCCTTAGAAGGGGAGTGGCTCATGAGAGGACAAGGAATTCCCTTGATGGTAAAGGCATGAGCTAAGATTGCAACCCTCATGCCCATTGGTGGGGAAAATTTCGATCTCGATGGAGCTCAAACCGAGGGAGGGATTTTCCATTACCTGGACACCCAACCCTTCCGCGAGGGCATATCGAGGAATGGTTGGGAGGACTAGGGTGGCTAGCCCAATGGGTTGAACCACTCTTCATCCATCCCATACTGACCCCACCCTAAAAATTTTCTCTCACGGAAGGTTTCAGCTACCAGGCGTGCACACAACCACTCCCTCGACCCAACCACCAGTAAAAAAAAATCACCTAAGCAATACATCAACCATCGCCGCCTTTTCGAGAGAACCAACTATGGACGCCCACACCCTTGGCCCATGCCTTACAACGAACAAAATATTCAGCATCATCGCTACAAATGATTCTAAATTTATCCATTGTATTTCCCAAGCACCTCAACTACAACAACCATGCTTGGATGAACAGATCATCGGAAGGGCTCCCAAGAAACACGCTTCCAAACCCCCTACAAAAACACATTGGGGGAAAGAAAAAAAAAGTATGGTTGGGACAAGCACAAGCATGGCTTGCAAGAACACACATGAAAAAACAAGCATTACCTTAAGACAAGCAACCAACAATGTTCCCGCCAAACACCAAACACGCTCCCCTAGATTACCACCACATAGTCCCACATTGCAATTGAAACCCAAACAACTCGTACTAAAAAAGAAAACCCTTGCTATCAATGATCCTACTATAGGTTCACTATGGTAACTTTGTTATGACTTTTCCTTCCTCTGAATGATAAGGTTCAATTAACTTCTCACGACATCAACAGTGGAAAACCACCATCATTGACACAATCTGAACACTTCACCGGATCATTCAATCGATAGGAGTGACAGGCGGTGTGTACAAAGGGCAGGGACATAGTCAACATGAGTTGATGACACGCGCTTACTAGGAATTCCTCATTGAAGACCAATAATTGCAATGGTCTATCCCCATCACGATGCAATTTGAGAAGATTTCTCGATCCTCTCGAACTAGGAAGAAAAACTTGTTGGCTGCATTAGTGTAGCATGCGTGGGGCCAATAATATCTAAGGGCATCACAAACCTGTTATTCCCTCAAACTTCCATGGCCTAAACAACTATAGTCCCTCTAATAAGTTGGTCATGAAGAGGAACCTCCACGTAGCTAGTTAGTAGGTTGAGGTCTCATTCGTTATTGGAATTAACCAGACAAATCACTCCACCAACGAAGAACGACCATGCACCACCACCCATAGAATCAAGAAAGAGCTCTCAATATTTCAATTCTTACTATGTATGGACCTGGTAAGTTTCCCTGTGTTGAGTCAAATTAAGCCGTAGGCTCCACTCCTGGTGGTGCCCTTCTATCAATTCCTTTAAGTTTCAGCATTGTGACCATACTCCCCTTGGAACCCAAATACTATGATTTCTCAGAAGGTGCTGGAAGATTCCTTAGAGAAACGTCTATCGATCCCTAGTCGGCATCGTTTATGGTTGAGACTAGGATGGTATATGATCGTCTTCGAGCCCCCAACTTTCATTCTTGATTAATGCAAACATCCTTGGAAAATGATTTCATAGTGGTCCATCTTTCATAAATCCAAGAATTTCACCTCTGACAATGAAATACGAATGCCCCCGATAGTCCTTATTGATCATTACTCTAGTCTCGAAGGCTAACACAATAGGACCAGACTCCTATCACATTATTCCATGCTAATGTATTTAGAGCATAAGCTTGCTTTGAGCACTCTAATTTTTTCAAAGTAACAACACCGGAGCCGCGACCCAGCCAATTAAGGCTAGGAGCATGCCGCCGATAAAAGGGATGGAAGGGTAGGTGCACAACGAGTAGGCGGACTGACTTTTACGATCCAAGATCCAACTACAAGCTTTTTAACTGCAACAACTTAAATATATGTTATTGGAGCTAGAATTACCATGGCTGTTGGCACCAAACTTTCCCTCCAATGGATCCTCATTAAGGGTTTTAGATTGTACTCATTCCAATTACCAGACTCGATGAGACCAATATTGTTATTTATTATCACTACCTCCCCATGTCAAGATTAGGTAATCTGTGCACATACTACCTTCCTTGGATGCGGTAACCGTTTCTCAGGATCCCTCTCCAGAATCAAACCCTAATTCTCCATCACTTGTCACCACCATGGTAGGCCTCTATCCTACCATCAAAAGTTGATAGGGTAAAAATTTGAATGAAGCATCGCCAGCACAAGGGTTGTGCAATCCATCGAGTTATCATGATTCATTAGATAAGCAAGCAAGCCCACGCCAGCCTTTTATCTAAAAAATGCATCCCTTCCAAAGAGTCAAGACTTGGTGCACGTATTAGCTCTAGAATTACTACGGTTGTCTGAGTAGTATGGTACCATCAAAAAAACTATCATTGATTTAATGAGCCATCCGCAGTTTCACAGTCTAAATTAGTTCATACTTAGACATGTATGGCTTAATCTTTGAGACAAGCATATGACTATTGGCAAGATCAACCAAGTAGCATCATCCCACTTAAAAGGGCATTATGGGTGCTCTCTTACTAAGAACTAACCTAAACACCCATAAAGTCAAAGAGATATCAAAATATCATGTAAAACGTTTATGCCTTGTACCTCTTGCATCCCAAGAAGGAAGCATATGCAACATGCCAAGGACATGGTGAACAAATGGGTAGACCTACCGAGCCACAACGCACCAAGGCCACTTCAGAGTTTGCAACCACGGCCCAACCAACAAGAAAATGAGCGATAATTCATCCACTCCCTTAGAAATGCCTCTAAAATCCTCCACGCCCTACACCGAGGCCACCTAGGAGTCCACACGGACAGCAGCAACAGTGGACCTCGATCTCCCGATCGCCTGCGAATGCCTCGATACAAAGGAAATAAATGGATAGCGACCAACTACACAACCTCAATATAATAAATGAGCCCCAATCCTCCCTAGCCCACACCGAGGCCACCTAGGAATCCACCTGGATAGGAACAACAATGGACCTCAATCTCCCGATCGCCTGCGACAGCCTCGATGCAAAGGAAAATGAAGGAAATAAAAATAGGACGTCCGACCACAAATCCTATCATATAGATGCCATACAATACTCCCCACCCCACACCGATGCCACCTAGGAGTCCACCCGAATAGTAGCAACAGTCAACCTTGATCTGATGATCGCCTGCGGTAGCCTTGACACAAAGGAAAGGGAAGGAAATAATATAGAACAAACCGAGCCTGCAACCTACCCTAGAAACGCCCCCCAACCCTCTCCTCCCAGCACAGAGGCCACCTAGGAGTCCACCCGGACAGCAGCAACAATGGACCTTGATCGCATGATCACCTGCGGTAGCCTCAATGCAAAGGAAATGGAAGGAAATAAAACAAGACCAATCGAGCCCACAACCTCTCTTAGAAATGCTCCCCGACCCTCCCCGCCCCACACCGAGGCCACCTAGCAGTCCACCCAGATAGCAGCAACAATGGACCTCGATCATTTGACCACTTACGACAACCACGATGTGAAGGCAAAGGAATTAAATGAATGCAAATCAAGAGGCTCGCTACACAATACAAGAACATATCCAAATAGGAGTAGGGATCGGGCAGCTTTGCACCCCATGCACCCTATGTAAAGGAAACCTAGGAGATTGGCCACAGCTTTACCAACTGGACAATGAATAATTTTCACCTACGGCCACCTCCACGCAGAGGATGGAGGTTGAATCATTCCACCTCAAAATCCTCCTTCCAGATAGCCGCCACCATCGACTTAGCAAGCCTCCCCCCATTGGACCATGAGAACATACACAATTGAAACAACAAATGCCCATAAACATTGTGACTTAACATTTCCAACCGCAAAAGCTTGCCACACACGCAAGATGCAAGGAAAAATCCAACAACTCGATCAAATATAAGGGCCAACACATCTATCAAAACCTCAAAGCCAACACAACCACAGATGATATGCAATTTGAAAGGAATGCCAACCCTTAACTTTACAATAAGGAGAACAACGCCTCACATCGCCTGACGGAAAAAGAAAGAAAGAGGGAGGGTAGGTGGTTTACAACCAAAACGCTTCCATGTTCCTCTTAAATGTATGCATCTCAACCGACAATGCCAAAATAGAAAGAGTACAAGCACAAGAAATTAGCACCAAAAATAGCCGAACAATGAAGAAGTTAGCCATCACAGGGAGCCACACCACAACAACCCATACAACTCTGAGAACTTAGAACAGAAGGGGAATTTTTGACATATGCCTCCTGGGACAAGCATGGCCAACATTATCACTCATGTGCTACCGAGTGGGTATGGAGAGAAGATGAAAATCAGCCACCCTACAAATGACCCAAGGCCATTCTTGAGGAAAACTCGAAAAACCAACTCAATTACAAACCCACCTTTCACACAGGGACCACAACAACGAAGGCTCAAAGGAGCCCTAAGAAAAATTTAACATTTTTATCATTCAGATGGGAAAGAGGGATATGGATGAGCATGGCCAACATTACCACTCATATGCTACCAAGTGGGGATGGAGAGAAGATGAAAATCGGCCACCCTACAAATGACCTAAGGCCATCGTTCAGGAAAACCCAACAAAAAAACTCAATTACCAACCCACCTTTCACACGGAAAGAAAACCTATCACTTGTATCATTTGGACGGGCACGAGGGACCAAGATGAGCCAGGGAGCCACACCCCAAAAGGCCATACAACTCTAAGAAATTAGAGAGCAAAAGGGGAATTGTTCACATATGCCTCCCGAGATGAGCATGGCCAACATTACCACTCATGTGCTACTGATTGGGAATGGAGAGAAGATGAAAATCGGCCACCCTACAAATGACCCAAGGCCATCGTTCAAGCAAACCCAAAAAAACAACTCAATTACCAACACACCTTTTGCACGGAAAGAAAACCTGTCACTTATATCAATTGGATGGGCACGAGGGGACCAGGACGAGCCAGGGAGCCACACCACAACAACCCATACACCTCCAAGAACTTAGAGAGTAGAAGGGGAATTATTCACATATGTTTCCCGGGACGAGCATGGCCAACATTAGCACTCATGCTCTACCAAGTGGGGATGGAGAGAAGATGAAAATTGGCCAGCCTACAAACGATCCAATACCATCGTTCAGGAAAACCCAAAAAAACAACTTAATTACCAACCCACCTTTCACATGAAAAGAAAACCTATCACTTGTATCATTTGGATGGGCATGGGGGGACTAAGATGATCCAGGGAACCACACCAAAAAAACCCATACAACTCCAAGAACTTAGAGAGCAGAAGGGGAATTGTTCACATATGCCTCTTGGGACAAGCATGGCCAACATTACCGCTCAAGTGCTACCGAGTGGGGATGGAGAGAAGATGAAAATCGGCCACCCTACAAATGACCCAGGGCCATCGTTCGGGCAAGCCTAAAAAAGAAACTCAATTACCAACCCACCTTTCACAACGAAAGCAAACTTGTCACTTGTATCATTTGGATGGGCACGGGGGACCAAGACGAGCCTGGGAGCCACACCAAAATAACCCATACAACTCCAAGGACATGGAGAGAAGAAAGGGAATTATTCACATATGCCTCATGGGATGAGCATGGCCAACATTACTGCTCATGTTATACTGAGTGGGGATGGAGAGAAGATGAAAATTAGAGACCCTACAAATGACCCAAAGCGATTCTTCAAGCAAACCCAAAAAAACAACTCAATTACCAACCCACCTTTCACATGAAAAGAAAACCTATCACTTGTATCATTTATATGGGCATGAGGGACCAAGACGAGCCTGGGATTCACACCACAACAACCTATACGACTCCAAGAACTTGGAGAGCAGAAGGTGAATTATTCACATATGCCTCCCAGGATGAGCATGGCCAATATTACCGCTCATGTGTACCGATTGGGGATGGAGAGAAGATGAAAATCGACCACCCTACAAATGACCCAAGGCCATTCTTCAAGCAAACCTGAAAAAACAACTCAATTACCAACCCACCTTTCACATGAAAAGAAAACCTATCACTTGTATCATTTATATGGGCATGAGGGACCAAGACGAGCCTGGGATTCACACCACAACAACCCATACGACTCCAAGAACTTGGAGAGCAGAAGGTGAATTGTTCACATATGCCTCCCAGGATGAGCATGGCCAATATTACCGCTCATGTGTACCGATTGGGGATGGAGAGAAGATGAAAATCGACCACCCTACAAATGACCCAAGGCCATTCTTCAAGCAAACCTGAAAAAACAACTCAATTACCAACCCACCTTTCACATGAAAAGAAAACCTATCACTTGTATCATTTGGATGGGCATGAGGGACCAGGATGAGCTCAAGAGCCACACCACAACAACCCATACAACTCCAAGAACTTGGAGAGAAGAAGGGGAATTGTTCACATATGCCTCTTGGGACGAGCATGGCCAACATTACCACTCATGTGCTATTGAGTTGGGATGGAGAGAAGATGAGAATCAACCACCTTACAAATGACCCATGGCCATTCTTCAGGAAAACTCGAAAAAACAAATCAATTACCAACCCACCTTTCACACGAAAAGTCGACCCAGGGACCGAGACGAGCATGGCCAACATTACTTCTTATGTGCTACCGAGTGGGGATGGAGAGTAGATGAGAATCAGCCACCATACAAATTACTCAAGGCCATCCTTTAGGCAAAAACGAACAAACATCTCAATTACCAGCCCACATTTCACACGAAAAGCAAGACCGCACCCGAACGAGTTTACATGGGCACCCTCACACGAGTCGACCTGACCCAACCTAACAAGTTTTCATTGGTGCCCTCACATGACACGACACGACCCAACCTGACCGGGCATGACCAAGTTTACATGTGCGCCTAGACACGACCGAAATGAAGACACAAGGGAGAGCCAGGGAACGAGAAACGCAAACGTGCACAAAGCCCACCCCAGGTCACAACTTAGCAATTCTGATACGGGCTCATGTTTCTGCGCGCACCCTCACACTGAACAACCTAACCAAATGAGTTTATAGAGGTGCCCTCAAACGGCCCACTAGAACGAGTTTACATGAACACCCTCAAACGACCCACCCGAACAAGTTTACACGGGAGCCTTCAAACAACCCACCTGAACGAGTTTACACGATTGCCCACAAACAACCCGCCCGAACGAGTTTACATGAATGCCCTCAAACGACCTGCCCGAATGAGTTTACATGGGCACCCTCAAATGACCGGCCTGCACGAGTTTACATGGACGCCCACACATGACCGAAATGAAGGCATAAGGTAGAGTCAAGCAAAGGAGCCGTACGAACGTGCACAAAGCTCACCCTGGGTCACAACTTATCATTTTTTATATGAGCTCGTGTGCCGAGGTGTGACCTCACACTAAACGACCTGACCGAATGAATTTACACGAATGCCCTCGCCTGACCCACCTGACCCACTTGAACGAGTTTACATAGATGCCCTAGCCTGACCCACCCAAACAAATTTACATGGAGGCCCTCGCCCAACCTGCCTGAATGAGTTTACATGAACGCCCTCAAATAACCCACATGAATGGCCCACTCAAACGAGTTTACATGGATGCCCTCAAACGACCCGCCCGAACGATTTGACATGGACACCCTCAAATGACCCGCGTGCATGAGTTTACATGGGTTCCCACATGACTGAAATGAAGGCACAGGGAAGAGCTGGGAAAATGAGCTGCACCAACATGCAGAAAGCCCACCCCGGGTCACAACTTAGAATTTTTGATACAAGATCGTGTGCCCACACACTGAAAGACCTGACCAAATGAGTTTCCATGGACACCCTCACCCGACCCGCCCAAACGAGTTTACACAGACGCCCTCGCCCGACCCACCCAAACGAGTTGACATAGATGCCCTCAAACGACCCACCTGAATGAGTTTACATGGGCACCCACACGAGTGAAGTGAAGGGACAATGGAGAGTAGGGAAAACGAGCTACACGAATGTGCACAAAGCCCAACCCGGGTCACAACTTAGCATTTTTGACACGAGCTCATGTGCTCCTGCACACCCTCACACTAAACAACCCGATCGAATGAGTTTACATGGATGCCCTCGCCCGACTCACCCAAACAATTTGCCTAAATTAGAATACATGGATGCCCTCAAACGACTCGCCCGAACGACCCGCCCGAACAAGTTTACACGGAAGCCCTAAAATGACCCGCTCGAACGAGTTGACACGGATGCCCTCAAATGACCCACCTGAACAAGTTAACTTGGGTGCCCACACGACCGAAACGAAGGCACAAGGGAGAGTTGGGCAAACGATTTTCACGAACGTGTACAAAGCCCACCCCGAGCCACAACTTAGCATTTTTGATACAAACTCGTGTGCTCGAGCATGCCCTCACACTGAATGACTCGACCGAATGAGTTTACATGGACACCCTCGGCTGACCTGCCCCAACGAATTTACATGGACACCCATGCCCGACCCAACCGAATGACCCGACCCAACGCGTTTACATGGATGCCCTCAAACGACCCACCCAAACAACCCACCCGAACGAGTTGTCACAGACGCCCTCAAATGACTCACCTGAACGAGTTTACATGGGCGCCCGCATGACTAAAACGAAGGCATGAGGGAGAGTTGGGCAAATGAGATACATGAACGTCCACAAAGCCCACCCCGGGTCACAACTTAGCATTTTTGATACGGGCTCGCCCTCACACTGAACGACCCGAACGAACGAGTTTACACGGACACCCTTACCCGACCTGCCTGAATGAGTTTACATGGACACCCTCGCTTGACCCGCTTGAATAACCAGCCTGAATGAGTTTACACAGATGCCCTCAAATGACCCTCCCAAACGAGTTGACACGGACGCCCTCAAATGACCCGCTCGAACGAGTTTACATGGGCACCCACACGATCGAAGCGAAGGGACAAGGGAGAGCCAAGAAAATGAGCTGCACGAACATGCACAAAGCCCACCCCGAATCACAACTTATCATTTTTGATATGGGCTTGTGTGCTCAGGCATGCCCTCACACTGAACGACCTAACCGAATGATTTTACATGGATGCCCTCGCCCGACCTACCCAAACGAATTTACATGGACGACCTCGCCCGACCTACCCAAACGAGTTTACATGGATGCCCTCGCCCGACCCACCCAGACGAGCCACTCGAATGAGTTTATACAAACGTCCTCAAACGACCTGCCTGAACGAGTTGACATGGACACCCTCAAACGACCCACCCAAAAGAGTTTACATGGGCACCCACATGACTGAAACGAAGGGCCAAGGGAGAGTCAGGCAAACGAGCTACACGAATGTGCACAAAGCTCACCTTGGGTCACAACTTAGCATTTTTTTTATGGGCTTGTGTGCCCGGGCATGCCCTCACTCTGAACGACCCGACCAAACGAGTTTACATGGACACCCTCACCCGACCCGCCCGAATGAGTTTACACGAATTCCCTCGCCCAACCTACCCCAACAATTTTACACAGATGCCCTCAAATGACCTGCTCGAACGCGTTGACAGGGATGCCCTCAAATTACCCGCCCGAATGAGTTTACATGGGCACCCACAAGACCGAAACTGTCACGCCCCTACATTGGCAGTAATCTCCCAACCGCACTATAGTGAGGTGCGGCACCACCGACCACTTTCTTTTCACCAATACTTATGATCATGGACTACGCCTAACATTCATACTTAGTTTATTTTTCATTACCAAGTATTATTTTATCCTTTATACATGATGAAAACCATGAAAATTCATCATAAACAACAATAACATGAACAATTGCATGACAGTATAAAGGGAGGGGAAACTCCCCAGTGTGAGTCTGCCCGCATCAATATATATATATATATATATATATATATATATATGATCTTCAATTTTCACAACACAAGTTAAATCTTGGAGGAAACCCCAAATTTACACTTAGCCAAATTATCACAACTTCAGCAAACACGGTTGCCCATCTCGTCGGCACCTTCAATCGGTCACTGTACAACTCTCCCAACTCTCCGTTCACCTATCGAACGTTTCGTGTCGTTTTCCCAACTTGGGCGCACTCATCGTGCCCATGACACCCTCCTTGGGTTCCCTCTGCACATCCTTATCACACATTTGTTCACTAACCCACTCTTCATTTTGTTTCCACCCGGCGCTTGGCACACCCAACCATGGGTCACCCTCACCCATTCACCAACTCATCCAATCGTTCAGTCTGCCCATCATTCAGTGGGCGCGTCGTCCACATAACTTGCACAACCCACCACACAGATTCCCTACTCAGTTGCTCCACCCAGTTGCACCATGAACTCATTCACTCGACGCCCTCCGTGGGTTGCCCGACCTATCTGCCATGTCAACCAAGTGGTCGCGTTGCGTTCATTCACCCAATGCCCTACTCGAGTCACCCGTCTCCTCCGCCTGATTCGACCGCCAACCAACTTCACTCTGCCTGCCTGTCCAGCCCAGGCTCACATGTCCAACTCTACATCCAACTGCAGTCAACACACTTAGCTCACACTTTTGGTTGATGTTTGAATGATCGAATGATTCCTCTCCACCATCCTTCATTTGCTTACTTATACACTCGAATGCCCATCGTTCAAATGCCCAGCCTACCTGCCCATCATTGCACAACTGTCGACTTCACCACTTAACCAACACGTTGGCCCACCCATTCCATCGTTCGCCCGTCGTCCCGCCCATCGATCAGGGCACCTGGGACCACCCACCTTGATCGGTGAGTCACCCATCCGCTGCACGGATCTCAAGGTGTTACATCCTCCCCCATCTGAAATCATTGTCGTCCCCGAAAATATCTCATCTCAGTAACCATTCGTCACCAAGATAATAGTCATATCCTTGATCCATGATATCAACTAGTCCATACATTGCAAACATCCCTGCAGCATATGAAAAACGACCGCCTCCATCATCTATCATTTCATCTCGTGAACTGTCATCATGATACTCCAACATAATGCTAACACATCTTTGCACACTCCACGAGCCCCATAATTTGAGCTCACTGGATAGCTAATCCAACTGTCGCACTCAAATCATAAGAATGCACATCCTCATGCCACCATGAGTATTTTCTCATAATCTACCACTATCCAAACTCATCAAGAATTTGCTCCAAACCCATGCTCAGGTCCATGGAAACTCCATCCCATCTGCAACATGTCATGATGCTAATGCCAAATCATTCCTGCATCATCTATCTGTCATACCAGCTCAACTTGTTTAAAGGACTCACTGCCATGAGCAGCTAACAATGAGCCCCATATTCTAAGTCATCTAAGAAGATGTGGAGGGAGTAGAGCCTGAAGGCTCTCCCTCACTGATTAGCTCAATCCACCTGTCTGTATCTTCTATCTCCATCCTCTGCAGATATGCAACTCGATCCTCCTCTTGGACATTCAGCCTCACATAAACATCATCATCGTCATTGTCATCCTCAACTTCCTCCAACCTCCTGGACAAATCCAAGATGCTATCGGACAATGTCTTGATAACCTATGACTGTTCTGCAAGCTTTGCCTCAACAGTAGACAACCGCTTACACACCTCATACATACACTTCCAATCTTCCATCTGCATCACTACCAACTTACACTCGGGTCTTGTCACACCAATGGGTACATCTTCCCTTCCATCGTAAATGTATAGCTTCTTAAAATGTGGAACCATCATCGCATCATAGTGTTTCAAAAACTCCATTCCTAGCACAGCTTCATAGTCATCAATCTGCACTATCATGAAGTCGACTTTCCCGATCCACTCACCTAGTGTCGTGTCCACCTTTTCAGCCACACCAATAACGGAATCAGGAGGAGAATTCACTATCTTAATATGTGCCTACACTGGTACAGATTTCAGCCCAATCCTTCTCACAACATTTTCACTCATGAAGTTGTGAGTAGCCCTGTTGCACAAAATATTGTCACCATGACATTCTGCAATCAATGTGATACTATCACCACTCATACTTTCCTCCTTTGCAAGTCTTAAACCTCAGTTCTTCATGTCAAGCCTTGAAAAATAAGAGAAAGCCCTTAAAAGTCTCTAAAACTCTAGTTCCGCAATTTCCCTTAGAATTACCTATGGTCTCGCACCTACTGGTCATGTCCCCTGTGTACCTGACTGCTCTGTCTCTATGTAATGGGTACGGACCCTTATGAAAGTCAAAAAGGCGCAAGTACATTCTTAAAAACTCACTTTGGGTTATTTCTGGAAGCTTCTAGAGGGAAACTTGAGGTGGCAAGTTCACTCCTTTAAGGTTCATGCATCCCATACCTTAAAGAGCTAACCCTTTGATGTGAGGAGCTTATCCCTTTGAAGGAGGACTCTATCCCTTCATAGGTGGATCTGTAACTTCCTTCCTCTACACTATAAAATGAGGCATTAGGCTGGTTACTGGGGAGGTTGAAAGCTAAATATTTTTGAGGTGAAATGCTGTTGGAATTTAGTCTTCCTAATTGAGCTTGAGTGGAGAGATTACATACCTTTTTTGATCTCATTAGGAGGAGTGTGAGGCTTTTCAAAGTATAGGAGATTCTTGCTTGGGCCCTGGGAGGATCTTGTACAACATCAAGGCACCAAAGGTTGTAAAGTTCTTCTATTTTCAAAGTTAATACAATCAAGTTTATTTTTCTCAATAAGCTGTGTTTTATGGTTTATTTCATGGATTCCTTGATCACCATGATGAATATGATTTATTATATTAGCTATGCAGGTGTCATTTGATGTGTAATTGTTTGTGATTGTAGGTTCTCAAAAGGAAACTCATTAGGACGGTCGAAGCGTGGCTTCCACAAACTAGCGTTGGACTTAAGGTAGGGTCTAAAACAGCTCTTGTTTTTTATTAATGAATTGCAATATATTTAGACAAAGGTAGATTTGCTTGTCCTATTTGTTGCTAGATATCTGTTGATACTAGGGAGATCGGTCTTGTTCGCAAGAACAATTTATCCGGCCGAAAAATTGGCGACTCCGTTGGGGATTGGAATTTTGTTTTTGCTTTTCCTTTTTCTTTGACTTGAGAAACTTTTTCTTGTTTCTGGTTTTTTCTTGATGTGTGTGGGATTGGGTAGTTTTTAGGATCTGGACTATATTTTTTTTTTCCGAAATTTTGAAGAGGACCGCACTTTCTTTTACAAGACAGTGCGGACATCCCTGCATTGTTCCTTTAGTGCATAGAGCGGTACCACAACTGGTTCTACTGGAAGCCTGCGGACCCTATCAAAAATTTTGAAAAACCTAAATTTTTTTCGTCTAGTTAAGCTTAGGATTTATTTACATTTTTTAGTCTCTGCCCAGATCTGCATGTATCATGTCAAAAATTTCTTATAAGTAAGTTCCATTGGCATTTTGGTTTTAGGTGATTTTATAGAAGTTTTACGTGCCTGGATTGATTTTTGTTTGGTCTTTGTAGTGACTCAGAGATTGGAAGCCTAAGAAACCTTAGATTACTTTGGTATTTTTGGTCTTCTTGATGAGTCTGACTAATTTGTGAAATCTTCCCTTGCTAAGAAATAGATCTTGTTTTCTCTTTGCAAATCTTTGAACGAACTTGTTTGAAAGTTTCGAATTTCATTTTTAAAAAGAAAACATAGCTGGGTGCTTTTAGATTAATTTGTTTTTTTGACTGAATCAATCCTTAGTTTATTGAATAACTAAGTAAAATTTCCTCAAAAAGAAATTTTTAAGCTTTTACTTGAATTAGGTTTTTATAAATTTTTAGATCTCAAGCATAGTTTTTTATAGTTTTGAGTGTTTTCTAGGAATTGTAGAATCTCTTTTGAAAGAAATTGTTTTCTGTAGTTTTTGAGTGTTGAAAAAGAAAGGGATTTTTTGTGAGCATAATTAGTAGTCTCATTTTGAGTTTATTGAAAAAGACAAAAAATATTTTCTTTTCATTTACATGTTGAAAGAAAGATTTGTTTTTCAAAGAATTGCATTCTCAACTCTTTCTTTAGCTAGAAATTCATTGAAGAAAAAGAATTGTTTATCATCTTAGGTGAATTTTTAGTGTTTTGGAGTCGATTCTTCACACCATAAAGTTTCATCTCCATTCCTATTGACTTAAGAAACAACCTATAAAAATAAGGCTTAAATTAAAATTGATCTAGCAATCTTTTTATTTCTAGGGATCTTATCACCAATATAGCTTAGGCTAGTATCTTGGAGTAGGGAGTAATTAACTCTCAAAGATAGTTAAAACAAACAAGTAGCTATATCTTGTAATAGGAAATAAATTCCAATTGTTACATGTATGCTCTGAGAAGCTCCTCTTAAAGGAGTCAAGCATGAGATCATATCTGAACCAGTGAGGTAAACAATCCTTCCTCATTGGGAACGATAACAGATATACACGTATTAAAAATGTTAAACCTCAGATTGACCATTGTTAAGGAGCCTAGGGTCACTTGTTGGTAAACCTTGGACTAAGTCAATGAGCCTTCAAGGGGATTAAGCTTTGTTACTCTGCTCTTGCGTGTGTATCCGATCGTAGACTGTTCCCTCAGGTATATTTGTTTCTGTTGGTAACCTTAGTGGCCATAATCTATAGGATTCTTTCCTAAGGTGACAGTGGAGGGAAGATCCCACTGTACCTGGAGCAGACGTCGACTAGACTCACTTGGACTCTCTGGGGGGTTCTCTTCACTAGAGACGGTTTTGTGAAAAAACTTGTGCCAGTTTGTTTCATTAAGTAGGTTGTCAGGGTAACTGTTCCAACCACACTTTCTGTATTGACTTCTGCGACATTGGATTTCATCACCAACTAGTGTTTTTGGTACGGAAACTTACTATTTGTGTGTGGTTTTAACTCTTAGATTTTTTAGGCATGTGATTCAATTGTTTGTTTCTTTAAAGACTTTAGGTGGTTTTATTGAGATTTTCTTTGTTTGCGTGTGAAGTGATTAAAATATTTAATCGTGGTTGAATTACCGAGACAATCCCATAGACTTTAGGGGCAACCTCCCAAGTATACACCAAGCTAGCTTGAAGGGCTACGAGCTCTTGTAACACCTAGTGACAGTAGAGTTCGATCACCGGAAGATAGAGAATCTCCTTTAATTGTTCATCCTGATTATCAAGTTCAAGCAACAGAGTATATTTTTGAACCAATTTCATTTTCCGAAGTTACTGGCAGTGTTTCTTCTACTAGTGAATTAGCTGAAGAACATGAAATTTCTGAGGCTGAAACTAAACCTGCTTCTACTCCATCCTCAGGATTTGCTTCTCCAACTTCTAATGGTCCTGGTTCAACCAGAGTAGGAAGGATCATTACCAAAAATCTTCCCTCTTAACTCATTTCTATTGAAGAACTTGTTAGTCCGGAAGAAAATATAACTCTCCCTGAAAATCAACCAACTTTAGAACTTAGGGAGCGTGAATCAATTTTCTATAGTCCACCTAGGAGGGACGCTTGGTACATCTCATTGACCAACTTTTTAGAAAATCCAGGTCTTATTTTTTCACCACCTCAAATTCCTTTTCATCCAACACCTAGAGGTTATTATCCTCCTTTGAATATGTCGAGATAGTCATCCATGTTTTCCCAATCACCAGAAACATTTTTATATGGCGGTCCTTCTATTCCTTCTAGGTATCAGTCACTCACTGGTACTTTTTCAGGAGCATCTCCTCAACCCATTGAACATGGGATATCAAATGGTAACAACGGAATTCAACAATTGAGCGTAGAAGAAATTCTTATGATGTCTGGTACTATTCCAACTCTGCAACCTCAAGGTAGTCAGTTACCACCTGGGGGGCAACCTCAAGGTACTCAATTACTGCCTAGGGGGCAAACTCAAGGTAGTCAGTTACTACCTGGGGGGCAACCTCAAGGACATTACATACCTTCGGGACAATACATACCTCAAGGTCAATCCCAGACTCAGTACATGCCTCAAGGTCAACCCCAATATCAATATGTACCTCAAGTTCAACCCCAGTTTTAGTACATGCCTCAAGGTTATCAACCTCAAGGTCAGTACCCAACCCAAGGTTTCCAACCACCTTCTGCTCAATCATTTGTCCAAGGAGCTGGAAATGTACCTTTGAATTATCAACCCTATGCTCAACCCAGTTATGGTCCTCAATATGCTCAACCTTCTATGGGTCCATACCTCGAAATGAACATGGTGTGGGATCCATCTCAATCTCAACAAATTTTGCAACCTAATGTGTAGTTGTCATCTCAATCTGGACAACCTTTGGTTTCTAGTTCAACCCAGCAGCCTATCTAGCCTACTATTCAAATGTCTACACCTAGTGTAGCTCATCAGTCTGGGCCTAGTTCGCCTCGAACTCCGCCTCAAACGACTGCTGAAACTACTACAGCTTCTGTTCAATCTACCCCACCTACTTCTGGAGTATCAGTAGCTCTGGTTTCTACTATTCTTACATCAACTCCTCAAGCCTCTTTACCTCAGTCGAGACCTACAATTCAGACTTTGGTTCAGATGCTTGTAGGACAACCTGGTCCAAGTACAGTTGTCACAAGTCAACCGCAGTTCACTTATCAACCATACCAAGGACAGTACCAATTCGGTCCTGCTATTCAAAGCCCAGTTTACCAGTATCAACCGTACCCTGGATATAGTTATCAACAACCTCAACAACCCCAGTTTAGTCCGGTTAATCCTGGTTTTTCGGGAGGAGACAATATTCTAGATGCAATTCCAATTCCAAGTTATCCTAGATATCCTCCTCTTGGGGCTGGTCTTATGACCCAGGGTTTTCGAGACCCTAACTGTCAATTACCATTTATTGCAACTTTGGACTTGCCTGATTTGTCGCGCCTTACAAACGATCCAATTAATTATTTTTCATTTTTGTCGCCAATGCTGAATAAGTTTCCCAGTGATATCCCAAAGTTTGAAGGTAAATCAAGAGAGGATCCATCAAACCATGTGATGAATTATCACCTCTGGTGTGCATCTAATTCCATTATAGATGATTCAATTCACTTACGTCTTTTTCAACGCACTCTGATTGGTCTTGCGGCCAAGTGGTACATTGAGTTATCACGAGCTTCTTTTTATAATTTTAGTCAGTTAGGCACTTCATTCTTAACTCATTTTCAGTGCCTGTCAGATATGACAGTGGCACAGAATTATTAACTTCATTAAAACAGTCCACGTCCACATATATTTCAGATCATATTCATGAATGGAGACGTAGACGACGTTTAGTGAAAGTTTTTATTCTGGATCAAATTTTAGCAAAATGGTTTGTTAAATCATTATTACCTAAAATCACTGAGGATGTAGCTAAGGCAGGAGTTTTTACTGAAGAGCAAGTAATTGCTCAAGCTCAGTACCTTGACCTCGTTTATACGCAGTCAGGTACTTTACACGAAAAATCCCCCGACCTTCCGAAACAAAATCAAATAACTATAGCTCCTTCAGGGTCTCATGCCGCTGATGGTATGATTGGTTCAGTTAACACCAAAAGCAAG
The DNA here is from genome assembly GCA_031772625.1 of Pinus tabuliformis. Lineage (NCBI taxonomy): Eukaryota > Viridiplantae > Streptophyta > Pinopsida > Pinales > Pinaceae > Pinus > Pinus tabuliformis. The sequence goes on from CM062815.1 coordinate 20,198,124, forward strand.
AAGAAGTCTTCAAAGAATTCTTCTCCTATTATAACTTTACCAGATTCCTCGAGAGGAGACTCTTCCACTGAAATTCCTGTGGATATTCATGTCATAGAATCATCTACGGCCAAATCAAAATCTGGTGGTAAAAAGAAAGGGAAGAAGAAAAATAAACAAAAATCAAAAGAGAAATCAGATAAAACTGAATCTACTAACAGGAAACGTAAACCTTGCTATCCTTGTCTCATTTGTGATGAGGAGCATTTTACAAGATATTGCCCACATCGTGCTGAGGTTGCGAAAATTGTCAAAGGTTCTCAAACGCCTGTTGTCTTGAAGGATCATTTTCCTAGTCAAGATAGTAAGATGATTGGTTCTTCCTCAAATGCCTCAAAAGAACCCATAATGATGATGTCTCATGTCAGGATTGCAACGTGATCGCAAGATTATGGGAGTAAAAGTATCGTTGGTGGTAAGGAATTAGAATCTTCTAATTCAAACCCATCAACTTCAACTCCTTCTGGTTCTGATCAGCTACAAATCGAGAAACGTAACCCAGACTTATTAATCAAACTGCTTGCTACAGGTATACTTCAGAAGTCAACTTTCAATCCGCATGCGAGAGCTGCTCAGAATTATAACATTGTTAGAGACTTAGCTATTTCCCCTTCAGCAATGTCGGCTTTGGAGGTGCTATAATCATGCCCAGCACAGTGTAAATTACTTTTTTTGGCTATAGGAGCTGTTGATATTTAGGACTCGAACCTTATAATCTTCGATTTAGAGAATAGTACACCTCGCCTACCTCATCAAATGGCTTTCCAAATTCTAGTGTTAGTCAAAAATAAACTTTGCTTTAGGACTGTAATTGATGAGGGAGCTTCTACTTGTATTATGTCATTCCAGTGTTGGAGATCACTTGGTTCTCCTACACTCAATCAATCCCCGACAATTCTAAAGGCCTTTGATGGCCGTGGGTTCCATCCTTTTGTCATTCTATAGGATTTACCTATAGGGGTTGAAGGAAAAACTGTTAATCTAGATGTGGATGTGGTTGATGCCCCTCTAGATTACAACCTTCTCTTGGGTCGCAGCTGGTCTTATGCTATGACTGTTGTTGTTTCATCGGTCTTTCAGCTTATAAAGTTTCATCATAATGGAAAGATCATAACCATAGACCAGTTGACTTATTTTTCATCCGACCCAACCTCTTCTGAAAGTATCCAGCATGTCAGTAAAACAACTATCCCTTACAAGGATGTTGGGGTTGGATTGATTAAAGATTCTGGTTTACTAGGAACTTTTTCCTTTCCTCCTCCTAACGTATTTCATTCTACTGCAACCATTCATATGATTTCATCAAACACTATTGTTTTGGATGATCCTTGGATTGCACATTCTGAATCTGAGGTGGACTCATTTGGTGATGCGATGCCTTTGAGTCCCTATGAAATTGCCTATCAGGCTGTACAGTCATTTTCTAACCCTTGTTCAACCAAAATTGATCTAATGAATGTGGTCCATGGAGAATCACTTTCAATATCAACCTCAGATTCAACAACTTTTTCTGAGCTTGTTCATACTGATGAGCAGATTTGTGAACTTTTGTCTGTTGATGATTTACCATGGAAAGATCTCCATCATGGATCTTCGTTCTTACCTGAGCTTGATCATTTTGGAAATGATTTTTCATCTATTTTTACTACTGATTATGTCAAAGAACCACAAAATCCATTGCAAAATCCGGATTCTAAGTTAAATTTGGGAAATATTTCTCAAACGGTTCCTATTGACATTTCAGTTAAACCTAGAATTATTGAAAACATTCATATAGGTGCTTCCTGTACGGACGATGAACTCCAAACTTATAAAGCCCTATTTCAAGAATTCCACCACGTGTTTTCCTGGTCATATGAAGAAATGGCAGGAATTGATCCATCAATTGTTGTTCATGAAATTAAAACTTACCCGAATGCTAAACTTGTCCGACAATGTTTGCATCAGATACATTAGCGAAAAGCTACTACTATTAAAGTTGAAGTTGAGAAATTACTTCAAGAAGGTTTCATTTATCCAATTCCCTTAACATATTGGGTATCAAATATTGTTCCTGTTAACAAAAAGCAAGGAAACGATAAGAATATGTATCAATTATAGGGATATTAATCGAGCTTGTCCTAAAGACAATTATCCAACCCCCTATATCGATCAAATCATTGATGATTTTGCTGGCAGTGAAATATTCTCCTTTATGGATGGTTTTTCCTGTTACAATAAAATCAACATACTCCCTGTTGATCAACCAAAAATGGCTTTCATTTGTCCATGGGGGACATTTTCTTACTACAAATTGCCTTTTGGATTGAAGAACGCTGGAGCCACTTTTTAAAGAGCTATGTCTTACGCGTTTCATGACATCAAGCACATTGTGCAACCCTATCTCGATGATTTACCTACCCATTCATTATGTAGAGCCGATCATCTCACTCATTTATGAGCAATCTTTATGAGATGTAGGCATTATCGAATTAGGATGAATTCAAAAAAATGTGTTTTCTGTATAGAAATGGGTCGTTTATTGGGATTCTTTGTTTCAAAATCCAGCATCGTGTGGATCCCTCGAAGGTTGAAGCTATTGTCAAATTTCCTCCTCCTTCGACTCTTCACCAACTCCAAAGTTTGCAAGGGAAAGCAAACTTTTTACGTCGTTTCATTCCTAACTATGCCGAGATAAGAAAGGGTTTTACCAGGTTATTGAAACAGAATACTCCATTCTTTTGGGATGAGATAGCTGACAAATCTTTTGATGCACTTAAACACGCATTGACCCATGCACCGTTATTGCATCCTCCCAACTACAACCAGGATTACTTCTTGTACCTCGCCACTTCTCATTCCACCATTGGGATGGTTTTAGTTCAGGAAGATGAATTCAATAGTGAACATGTGATTTACTATCTTAGTCGAACTCTTAATCCGACTGAGCTTAAATATTCACATGTGGAGAAATTGGCCTTGGTAGTTGTTCAAACTATCCAAAGATTTCGTCATTACATCTTATTACGCAAAACTACCATAATTTTTTACTGTAACCCTATGATCTATATTTTGACCAAACAATTGCTAGGGGGCAAGTATTCCAAGTGGATAGTTATCCTGCAGGAATTTGACTTGGAATTTGAAAAATCCAAGGCAAAGAAATATTTGGTATTTGCGGAATTGATGTGTGATTTCCCGCATGCTGATATTGAAACGATGGTGGAAGAGACCATTGCGGATGAATCCTTGTTTATTATCAGTACTCTTGATCCATGGTATGGAGATATCATTGTTTATCTCCAAACCCAATCTTTTTGGCCTAAAATTTCATGATCTCAATGACGGAAAATATGTTTCCAATCCCAACAATACAAAATCATTGGAGATACACTCTATCGTCATGGGGTAGATTCTGTTTTCCGACATTGTTTAACTCATGAAGAAGCTGAAAAGGTTCTAAATGACTATCACTCTGGAGCATGTGGCAGTCATATGTCTGGGTATGTCACAACCCAAAAGATATTGCGTGCTGGTTATTTTTGGCCATCTTTATTTAAAGATTGTATCTATGTGGTCCGAAAATGCCACCATTATCAAATTTTTGATCGAAAGATGCGTGCTCCACCTGCTCCTCTCCACCCTATAATTGTTGTCAGTCCTTTTGCAAAGTGCGGTATCGAATTTATTGCATGTAACCCTCACTCAGCCGGGGCACATGCGTATATCATCCTTGTGGTAGATTATTTTATTAAGTGGGCCGAGGCAATGCCTAAATTTTCGGTAGATGGCAAAACTGCTGCCAATTTGTCGGCTGGATAAATCATTCTTGCGGACAAGATTGATCTCCCTAGTATCAACAGATATCTAGGAACAAACAGGACAAGCAAATCTACCTTCCTCTAAATATATTGTGATTCATTAATAAAAACCAAGAGTTGTTTTAGACCCTACCTTAAGTCCAATGCTAGTTTGTGGCAGCCATGCCTCGACTATCCGAATGAGTTTCCTTTTGAGAACCTGCAATCATAAACAAGCACACATCAAATAAAACCTACATAGCTAATATAATAAATCATATTCATCATGGTGATCAAGGAATCCATGAAATAAACCATAAAACACAGCTTATTGATAAAAATAAACTTGATTGTATTAACTTTGAAAACAGAAGAACTTTACAACCTTTGGTGCATTGATGTTGTACAAGCTCCTCCCAGGGTCCAAGCAGGAAACTCCTCTACTTTGAAAAGCCTCACACTCCTCCCAATGAGATCAAAAAAGGTATGTAATCTCTCCTCTCAAGCTCAATTAGGAAGACTAAATTCCAACAACATTTCACCTCAAAAATATTCAGCTTTCAACCTCCCCAGTAACCAGCCCAATGCCTCATTTTAAAATGCAGAGGAAGGAAGTTATAGGTCCACCTATGAAGGGATAGAGTCCTCCTTCAAAGGGATGAGCTCCTCACATCAAGGGGTTAGCTCCTTAAGGTATGGGATGCATGAACCTTAAAGGAGCGAACTTGCCACCTCAAGATTCCCTCTAGAAGCTTCCAGAAATAACCCAAAGTGAGTTTTTAAGAATGTACTTGCACCTTTTTGAATTTCACAGGGGTCTGCATCCATTACACAGAGACAGAGTGGTCAGGTACGGAGGGGACATGACCAGTAGGTGCGGGACCGCAGGTAATGCCAAGAGAAAGTACGGAACCAAAGTTTTAGAGACTTTTAAGGGCTTTCTCTTATTTTTCAAGGCTTGACATGAAGAACTGAGGTTTAAGACTTGCAAAGGAGGAAAGTATGAGTGGTGATAGACTCACACTGATTTCAGAATGTCATGGTGACAATATTTTGTGCAACAGATTGCCCCCTAAAGTGCGAAGTCTATAATAGATGAGGATAGCATTTGTCATCTAAGAAGAGTGAAGTACTTTATCATTTCAAGGATCATCTTGTGGACACCCTGGTTGGAACCTATAAAAACATTCAATACAAAATATATATATGTGAACATATCATCGCTGAGGTAGGCATTCCCATACTCAGATCAAAACCGACTAGAAAATTAACTAAACTGCTCTGATATAGGAATGATGTTGTTATAGACATATGTAGACACAGTATGGGCATAGCCATCTGTTTATGAATAGTCCACTGTATAATGAATAACAAAATTCCTCGCAACCTGGATGGTGGAAACTAGATCCAGGGTCTTGATTTCTACTTCCCGAACTAGTAGGTTTCTATCAATGTGAATGAATGTGTCGAAGTCGAACATGGTAGAAGCCACTTGATTACCAATCAATGATGTGAACTGTTAACAAGTGTGAGAGAAACCACCAGTAATGTCAATGGCTCTCAAAGTAGTCAGTACAATCGATGAAATGTGAATAGATGAGCTGATGTCGAACATGTCATAGAATCTTTTGATCGAAGGTCAATGATGCAATTTGTTGTCGAAGGTGAGAAACCTGCCACTAAGGCATGAAAATTCCAAGGTACTGATGATTTCTAGATCATCTTTCTAGATAATGAGTTGAAGTCGATAGAAAGCGATCCATCGTAGGCAAGGCCACAACACGAAATCATAGATCAAGTTTGAAGAAATATAGTTGGCAAGGACTAACTCAGGGATGGTCAAGATGGATGACAGATATTTTGCAAATGAATGTTTTATTTGAACTGACATCTTGAACACATAACGACATTGCAGATGGTTTGGTGACAATTGACCCAAAGCTAATACCCAGAAACCAGCTGAAGACTTTCAATATGGTTTGATTAACTGTTAGGCAAAGGATTTCCCAACCTAGGTGAACAAAAACTGTCGTGTTCAAGAGTGGTTAAATGCTTTTCTAAAACACAAAGTATAACAAACAGGTTCATTTTTCTCTCTTTTCCCCCACCATTTCTGGCAAGTACCTCTTTATTTTTGACAAGCTTGAGGAGGATAACGTTTGCTTGGTTATAAGCTCATCCTTCAGATGAGTCCAACTTAGTTTAAAATTCGAACCCTAAGAAGGAGTCGTTCGTTCCTGTTTAAAATTGAATAGGCCCTTTAATGTTAAATTTTAACGAGTCGAGTATAGGAGAAACTCAGCGTTTCTCAATTTTAGGGAGTCAGAAGAAAACTTAAGAAAACTCCATGGTTGTCCTTTTTCATAAATTTGTGTCTCCCAAGCTCAAAAAAGTATAAAATAATACTTGAGAGAACCACTTGACCATTATGATCAAGGAGTGATTTTCATAATTAGTGTCTCTGATCCAAAAAAGTAAAAAAGCGATCAACGACACGTCATTTTATAACCAATATCGAACTTGAAACGATAAAAGCCTGGCAATCTTTTCATGTTTATACGGTCAGAAAAGAGCTGTAAGTGGATCGCCCTTTTAATTCTGTTTTAACGAGCTTAAAAAGAAAAACTCGACAATATTTTCATATTTTACGAGTCAGAAAAGAGCTTAAAGAGGACTCCAACGTTTTTTGTTGAAAATGATCAATTTCTCCTGAAAAATCCAATATTTTGCACAAAAACTCAAATATTTTTTTCCAAAGGAAAAAGCGAAACCTTTTATTAAGATTATAAAAAGTTTACATTGCACATGCTGATGCATCATTGATCATCCTATGTCTATCACGTCTGATTTACAAAAATGTTGTCTTTTGCCTGTGACCAGTTTCTTTAAAAAGCAAAACTGTCTCTGATTCTTCTTCTGTTCTTGATTTGTCCTGAGTAGAGGTTCCTTTGATCTAGTAAGCCAAAACAAAACTATGGGCTGTTCAAAAATGGCTAACCAGCAAAACTGGGCCTCCTCAACAGAGAGGAAAACAGCCCGTTACATATATAAAGAGTTTGTGAAAACCATGATGCCGTAGCTGAAAAGTTTTTGTATTTGATATGAGAAAAAAGTTTTTTGAAATGAGAATGAACATAAGAAAGTTGCTGCCAGAATATCAGAAAAGTTGATTATGAGGAGGCTGATCGGTCCTTCTGATTTGGCCTTGGTTGTCTTCTATAATTTTCCAGCTGCCCAAATCCTGCTGTAGACCGTCTTTAGAAAGCTTGTCCGCTGTGTCATTCCTTTCCCTGAAAATGTGACATAGAGAGAAGCTGTTAAAATATGATTTTAATCTCTGAATTTCTCCCAGGATTTGTTTTAAGACTTGATTGCTGCATGTACTTTGACCATTTACCCATCTGATCACATTTTGGGAATCTCCAAAGATCTAAATTGTGACGGTGTGCCTTTGAATGAGCCAGCATAAAAGGAGTTTTAGGGCGATCAATTATGCATAGTTATTTGAACCTGTTCCTAGGCCCACAGAAGCTTTTAGAGTGTGGTTTGGATTTTCATGAATGACTAAGCCTGCTCCTGCAGTATTGTTTTGAGATGCACCATCGAAGAAAGCCCATGGGGTTCCCTCTGTTATCTGCACTTCAGGGGCATTTCTTTGGGAGTGGGATTCCTTAGGTTCAGGGATACTGGAAAAGATGGCAGTGCTCTGTATTGCTGTAATAGTTGCAGGAGTTTCTTTATCCTGGAAAATGCTCCTGTTCCTGGCTATCCAAACTCCCCAGCTGATGATTAAGGGAAGGTTGCGCAAGTTCCCATTTGGATGTGAGTGCCACCACTTCTGCCATGCTTCTTGTATATTGTCGCCTTCCCATTCAAGCTTTTTGTTCAGGATATTTCCTGCCTCGCCCCATATCTTAAGAGTTTCTAGGCACTTAAGGAAAATGTGGTTTATGGATTCTGCTTCTGTTTTGCATAAGGTACATCTCCCAGGCCAGTGCATGAATCTGGACTGCAGAATGTCCCAAGTTGGAATTTTGCTTTTTAAAATGCACCAGAAAAGGATTTTTGACTTTGGAGGGCTTTTGAGTTTCCATAGCTATTTCGACCACCACTCCGGATCTCCCCATCCTTTCCTAGACATGAGGAAATTGTAGCCACTCTTTGGTGCATAGTCCCCCGAGTCTGCATGTGCCCATATTAACTCATCCCGTCTGTCGCTCAGCGTAACGTTGGATCTAGAAAGTTCTTGGATAAAAGCTCTCCATTCAAGCCACCATCTTTGCTCTAACTCCAAGTCCTCTCCATTATTCCATGCTTGTCCCCAGATGGATGAAAAGCCTGGTTTCTCCACTTGGCTTAGGAAGAGAAGACCTTTTTCTTCTAAGTGCTGAACAAGGCCAGGAGAGAGGGCATAGTTTCCATTACAGCCTACCCAGGGATCCTTCCCGATCTTAACCTTTTCACCATTCCCAATCTTCCATGCAAGTCCTTGCTCAATCACCTTGAAGGACTCCACTGTTGCTTTCCAAATTGTAGAAACGTTCTTTTGGATCTTAACTGGGTTCCTGATCCATTCTTCCAATGGAGTTGGGTCTATATATTTTCTCTTTACCGTTCTTGTCCAGAGGTTTTCCATCTTAATAAGTCGCCACCCTGATTTGGCTGCCAGTGAAAGTCTGAAGTCAGGTAGGTTTTTTATCCCCCAACCGCCCCAGTCTTTTGGCCTCGCCACTTTCTCCCAGGATACCCAAGGGAGGACCATATTTTCTTTTGAACCTGCCCATAGAAATCTGCTGCAAATTCTCCTTATTTTCTCCAATACTCCTTTTGGGACCCATGTCAGAGCTGCACAGTAAACTGGGATGGCTAGTAGCACAGATTTTATTAGAGTCAATCTGCCTGCTCTAGATAGCCATTTGAAGCTCCAGTGGTTGATTCTTGCTTCAATTTTTGCAATTAGCCAGGACCAGTCCTCATTCCTGTAGGCATTTGGCTTCAACCAGAAGCCTAAATACTTAAACGGGAATTCCATGTTGCACATTTCATATGGAAAAAGACAGCTGAGCTGCTCTTTTTCTTGTCTGGTTAGGCCTTCCTCTATGATCTGGGATTTTCTGGGATTGATCTGCATTCCAGTAGCTTTCAGAAAAAGTTCAAAGATATTTTTTAACTCCTTGAGTTCATTTGGGGAACCATTTGTAAAAATCAGAATATCGTCTACAAAGAGAAGGTGAGATATAAACAAATTTACTGCTGCCTCTATACCTTTTATCTTACCTTCCCTTTTGCATTTTTGAATCAGCTGGCTTAAACCTTCAGCAACCAAGAGAAATAACAATGGGGACAGGGGGCAGCCTTGCCTCAGCCCTCTCTGTCCTTTGAAGAAGGGGGTGGCAACACCATTTATGAGGATTGCATAGCTGACATCTGTGATACACCCCATGATCCATCTGATGAAGTCCACTTTGAAACCAAGATGTGTTAGAAGCAGGCGAATGTATGTCCAGTTTATCCTATCATAGGCTTTTGATAAGTCAATTTTGATTACTGCACCCTTCTTGTTTTTCACCTTAACACTGTGTATAACCTCCTGAGCCACACCAATTGCTTCATGAATTTGCCTCCCGTTCAGGAACCCAAATTGTTCAGGTGAAATATGCCTTGATAGGATTGGTTTGATCCTCAGAGCTATCACTTTTGCAATTATTTTATAAATACTGTTACATAATGAGATAGGTCTGAAGTCCTCAAAGGATTCTGGGGCTTCCTTTTTTGGGATGAGAGCTATGAAAGTTGCATTGAAAGGACTGTATATTTCTCCCTTCGTTCTTGACTCCTCTATGACTTCCGTGATTTCTTCTCCTATCTGCTCAAAAAAATGAAGAAATAGCTCTACTGACCAACCATCCGGACAGGGGATTTTCTCTTTTGCCATAGATTTAATAACAGTTTCCACCTCCTCCTTCGTAACGGGATCCATTAGATGGTCCGCTTCTTCCTCTTCCACATATCTATGGAAACATTGCACTGTTTGGATGACTTCCGCAATGGTGATCTCACCATTGTCTTTAATAAGGATTGGAAGTGATTTACCCCAAGGGTTGATAGGGCTTCAAAAGTCTTAGCCTCCCCTCCTTCTTCGTCCTTTATGTGCCAGATGGTATTGGCACTCTTACTCCCTTTTGCGTAGTTATGGAAAAATCTTGTGTTATCATCCCCTGATTTGAGCCATATTGCTCTACTCTTGAGTCTCCATTCCTCCTCCTTTGCCAGCAGAATTTGATTCTTTTGCTTCTCCAGGCTACAATTTTCTCTTTAGATTCAAGAGTTGCATAGCCATCCGCCTCTATGCTTTCAAGCTTTTGGAGTTCCTCGTTTATCCTGGATAAATCCTCCGACTGCTTTGATTTTCTGTCCTTTGCCCATAAGGTTGTTGCCTTTTTCAGTCTTTTAAGATTTTCCATGAATAAGAATCCTTTATTCTCCCGTGATCCTCTGTCGGGATGTGACCATATTTCTTTAAATAGTTTGTTGTAGGATTCATCTTGAAGCCAAGAAGCGTTGAATTTAAAAGGGGCAGGAGGTTTAGGGGGTACTTTGGAGAGCTCAAGGTATATAGGGAAGTGATCCGAAGGACCCCCTTCTTCCACCCATTGTCTGAATAAAGGAATCATAGCTGGTAATGCCTCATTGAGTAAGAAGCGGTCTAGTATCTTCACCACCCTAGCTTCTCCTACTCTTCTGTTCCTCCAAGTCGGTTTAAGCTTGATAAGGTTTGCTTCTATGAGATTATTTGCAGCTAATAGGTTCAGAAAAAAATCGGATTGCGGATCCTCTCTAGCAGCTCGGCCGCATGCTTCTGCCCTTCCTAATGAGAAATTTAGATCACCGCCCATCACCAGGTAATTATTCTTCACAAGCGAGTTCTCCATCAATCCATTCCAGAATGGAATCCTTCCTTGGCACGGCCCATAAATATTTAGAATAGTTAGAGGAAAATCAAATTCTGGAGATTGACATTCTAGCCCCATCACCTGCTTCATTCCCCATTGATTACTGATCTTGATTCTTCCTTCTCTGTACCCAACAGCCAAACCTCCTGAGTGGCCATTAGAGTCCAAAGCTGAAAATTTCCACCCAGGTAGAAGGGCATTTAACATTGATTCGATTTCCTCCCCGTTCCCCAGGGTCTCCTGAAGAAGAAGTACATCCACCTTAGAGTTCATAACTAACTCCCTAAGAGCCAGTTTCTTGGGTTTACTGGCTAAACCCCTACAGTTCCATGAGGTTATGATCATTTTAGGTCAGAAACGGGGCTTTGCACTGCTCTAAGTGCCCCTGTGATAGATTGTTGCTTCCCGTCTACCACATCAAACTTTTCCTGGACTTGGGCCATAGAAAGCTTAGATTTTCTACCCCTTTTTTCCTCGGGCTAACTCAGGGAGGTGGATGGATCTATGCCCCCCATTGATAACATAGGATTAAGTTTATTGTCCTGAGAGCGGAGGTTATAAGGACATAAAGGTTGCTGAGCCTGAGAGGATGTTTCAGGGGAACGCCCGTCACAATTCAGATCTAAGGAGGGTATAGCGGCTGAGATGATATCAATACAAGTTTCCAAAATGCCATCGGCCATCTTTGAATTTTTAACATTTATTTCAGAAGGGGAGATATTATTGAGTGGCTCAGAGACTAAACATTCATCCAAGCATTCATCTTTGTTTTCATTATTAGGAAAAGAAGAATGATTTGGATTCAAGATCATACCCTTTGGATCCTCGGTTGGGCTTGGAGATGAGCTCGGATGGGCTTCGACTGCGTTCTCCTTTGCTTGCCCTAAATCTAGACCGTCTTCTGTCAATTCCTTCGGAGGTTCCTGATAGTGTGTTCGCTGATCTTGGCTCCCCTGCAGCGGGTCTATATCCATAGTTTCATCACCCTGAAATTCCGGTATCTCCTTGCTTTTTTGGATATGGAAGCGCCTATTGGTTTTTTCCGGCCTCTCCCTCATTCTCTGGAACCTCCTCCATCGTCTTCCTAAGGGGAATTCCTTAGCCAAGTGCCCATACTCGTGGCATCTATGGCATCGGAACAGCAAGAATTCATAATCCAAGATTTGTTCAAATACATATTCTTTGTATTGAAGGTTTATTATCTCTGCCAAACCTCCGCTTGGATTTAGGCTTACCAGAATTCGTGCCATTTCCCTGTTGTGTGTCTCCTGGAATGACATATCTGCCTCCAAAAAAGTGCCCAGTCTGTTCCCAATCGCCTTGAACACCGACTCGACCCAGAGGAACGATGGAAGCCCTGGCGCTCTTACCCAGACCGGAAAAACATCGGCTTTTTCATGGGCTGCATCAAACATGGGGCTCCATTTTTTGAACAGCACCGGAATGTTCCTGAGTGACCAATTCCTCTTCAGCACCCATTCTGTTGCCTCTTTGTTATTGAAGCGGACCGAGAACCACCCTTTTGCTAACGTTAAGACCTGGAAATCTCCAATTAGTTCCGTTTGCCAATTCGGCTTCCCCCAAGATTGGATGTAGTCGGAAGTGAATTTCTTTCCTCTTTCTCTGCCGACCAGGGTGCATTCCGCTACCTCTAGCACTTCTTCAATTTGTACATCCATTCCCAATACCAGATTTTCTTCTAGCCCTTGGGATTTTATCAGTCTCTGCTTTTTCCTTTGCCCCTCTCTGGATTTTATTCCTCTGGCTGAGTCTCTTAGGTCTTCATTCCCCTACTGCCTTCTTTGGGGGCTCGGGTCGAAGGTCTGGGTTAGAGGTCTTGCCTCCGGGAATACCTCTTTCAAAGAATTTGGAGAAAGATTCAAGGACTCAAAAAGAGATTGATTGGTTACCCGAGACTCCTGGTTTGCTCGACTGTCTCCCCCCCTAGGGTCCTGGTACTCCTCAGAACCCTGATCCTTCCATCCAATCTCCTTCGGGCTGTTTAAGCTCTTTGCAATTGAGGCCCTTGTAATTGTTGTAGATCTTCCCACGTCACCTACAGGGCTCTGCCCTAGCTTTGATCTGAGATTAACAATGTCTTCCAGACCGTCGGAGAGAATCGGGCCTACAAACCCTAGTTTCCCTTTGCTCCCAACGTGTGGATTGATAGGACCTGTCTGAGGGTCTTCCTTGCTCGTCCTTTGAAGCTGATGCTGGAGATTTCCCCTTTGATGCACTGATTCCATCCCTTGCAACTCCTTGGCCGTCTCAGAGAGGGTTTGAGTCGTTATTTGTGATTCCGGACAGAACGGAGAAGAACCTAGGGCTTCCACCGTTCCGAAGTAACGCTCAATGTTCTGAGCAGTTGGATCTTTCCCCCAGATAGAGAGAATGTCTTCCATAGCTGGGTCTAAGTCAATACCCTCATCTGGATTAACCATGGTTACTTCACTGGTCACAGTTCGCTTGTCGGCTTGTCAAGAGCTGAGGAATCGCTGTCCCACAAAAACTCAAATATTACTCATACCTATTTAAAATAAATAAAAATGCATCAAAAAGTTACCTTTTTAAAGTGAAAAATAAACAAATTAAAAATTCATTTGTTCAAAAAATCTTATAAAAAGGACTTTTGTAAATTCATTTTTAATGTTTTACCTCAGAGTGAGAAAAAAGAGCTTTTGGGTAAGAAACTTCCTGTGAATATTGCAGAAAATCCATCCGTTGGAATCAAAAACTGTCAGCTCCAGGTAATCCACGTCACCTTTATCTTGTATTTCAACCATTTGTATTTCATTTTTAGGCTTCAATTTTGATTTTTTAGGGAAAAATTAGTTTAAAAAACTGCTCGCGGGGGTCCACAGGCACATGTGAAACCTGCGGACCCTGACTTTTTCCTATAAAGGAAAGAGCCAGGGGCCCACACCTGCTACTTGGGAAGAGTGCAGACCTACGCACTGTCACTAACTAGTGGGTGCAGACCCCGCTGTTGTGGAGGTAAATCCTCTCTGCGGACAGAGACGATCCCCACTAGCCCAGAATGGGTCTAGCAACAATCACACAATGCTATCACGCAAGTCCCTAATTGCAAATACAAAGTATATGGTGAGAACCTACTTGGATTCCAATGCTAGTGTTCATAGAAGAGATGTCACCCTCGTTCCTTTGCCTTGGCCGGTCACGATCCCCACGATCCCCGTGATTGGATACCTGCACATGCAAAGAACAACACGAAAACAAGCATAAAATCTAGTAGATGCAATTATATATCAGTCAGAAAAGATATAACTCAACATCAAACATAAGACAATGAGAGTGGAACCATAATGATAGTCATCTATTATTAATAAATAACAAAGAAGAATACAACCATTGTTCTGACGTCAAATCCTCCTTTGGCTGGGTAGTCAGCTACACAAGTCTTGCAAAGCTTGTTGGGATGAGGAACAAGCCTCTCTCTCTTTGGGTGAGAAGAATCTCCTTACTTATATTTGGCCTTATGGGTGCAAAGAAGGCTCTTGCAGCTTCAAACTCTCTATCATTATGCTAGAACTGGAACTATTGTAACTAGCTTGCTCAAGGCATAAAGGCAAGCTTTTATAGATAGAGAAGAAAGAGATAGGATCAACCACATTATTCATGGGATTGGCTTTATCACTTAGAAACTTCCATGAAAGGTGGCAAACCACTTTCCCTTCTATGGAGATTCGAAGCCAAACCATCCTAGCTCAACATAGATTCAGTTGGTGAATGGGTTGAAGAGAACCTTCGGGAGCTTGTTGGTTAAAAACTTTACTCAATTCGGTTGGTGCGAGTGCAACTCTGGGACAGAGCGCCAATGGCGCGCCCTTTTTAGAGGATTTCCCTCATTGGCGCGGGCAGTGAACTGTGGACCCGCGCTAATGAAAAAAGAGCTGTTTTCATGGGTATTTTGCAGGAGATGTCTTCAAGGCACATAAAGCTCATACTTAGAGGAATATGATGCAAGTGGTTTCAGGTCATGTCTCTTCTCACAGGTCCCGGAATGAGTCCTCCAGTGTATGGGTGAGGGGTAACAGGGACAGTGACAAACGGTGACAAATTGCTGTGTAACAGATGCCCCCTAAAGCATGAGGCCCGAGAGAGAGAGGGGTGAAATGCTTTACAAGAACATGCGTGACTGAAAACACGGCCGCCGGAGAACCTGCGTAATGAAGTACAACTGATATCTCAAGTACATGATATATGTGGTATGGGGCAGCCATCCATAGCAGAGTACATAATGCTCTAGATCCAAGGCATGGATGCAGCCATCCAGAGAGGATCGATAAATAGACTCAGGCATGGTCGCAGCCATCCAGTGAATGAGTCATGTAATGATCATAATAATCCACAAATCGCAGCCTGGATTCCAATAAACAAAATCCAGGGTCTTGCGCTCCATCTCGACCTGAACAGAGTACAAGTCCAAACATGTGAATACAGGAGTTGAAGTCAAACATGCATGAACATCGTCTGATTACCAGTCAATGATGAAAACGGTTAAAAGACACGAGAGGTACCACCAATAATGACAATGGTCCTCAAGGTACTACAGGTACAATCTACGGTGTGTGAATCAATGAGCTGGTTTTGAACACCCGTAGAGTCATTTGATCGGAGGCCAATGATGAAAAACCTCGCGTCGAACACGAAGAACCTGCCATTGAGGCATGCAGGCTCCAAGGCACCGAAGGGAGTCTCTAGATCAGCTTCCTGGATAATGAGCTGAATTCGACAGGAAGTGACCTTGATCAAAGGTGGGCCATAGTGTTTCCCACATCACTAACATGAGACAGAGGAAAGATGTTGTGGTGAATCAAAATTATGTGAGGTATCAGAGGGAGATTGTAATTCTGCAGAGGTCAAATTCTCTTGAACAAAGCAGTGGCACGATAGTGGACTTGGCAGTATTTGACATCAAATGAGCAGAGGTCATGGTGACAAGGCAATGAGCAGATGAGAGGTCAAATAGGATCACCCAAACCCATGGAGGCTAGTGTAAAACAAGATGAGATGTTCCCACCCAGACACGAATGCAGACTAGTGCCATGTTCAAGAGCGACATACTGCCGACACGACAATAATTATGGGTCCATTTTCGCCACCATTTCTGGCGAGTACCCCAGTTATTTTTAGCAAGCTTGACGGGGATGGCATATTCTTATGAGCGTCATTATGACGGAATCCGATGTCATTAAGTTTTAATGAGTCTGACAAAGGAAGAACTCGGCACCTTTTCCTATTTAGAGAGTCTGAAAAGACAGCATAAAAGCGAACTCTAGGGGGGTCCTTTTTCGTAAAGTTGTGTCTCCCGAGCCCGAAAAAGTATAAAACAATGCTTGAAAGAACCGCCCGACCATTACGATCGAGGAGTACTTTTCATGAGTAGTGATATCGATCTGAAAAGTAAAAAAGTGATCAACATCATGTCGTTTCGTAACCATTAACGAACCTGAAATGACAAGGTTCCGACAATCTTTTCGTTTTTACACGGTCGGAAAAGGGTTTAAAGACGACCTCCTCTTATTTAAGTTTAACGAGTCAAGAGGGGTAACCCGGCAATCTTTTCATTTTTAGCGAGTTAGAAAAGAGCTGAAAGATGACTCCATAGTGACTTTTTCATGTATTTACCGAGTCCGAAAAAGTATAAAATACAACTCGTTTCACCATCGAAGTTGCAAAAAGGACCTGTCATAGCACCAAAAACAAGCGTAAAATCCATTTTCGACCAAAAATATATTAAAATATTCAAAAAAGAACTCTTTAACCCTAATTACAAGTCAAAAAGTCTATAAATATGGTGAAAATGTAAAAAATAGAATTACTTTTACTTTTTACCTCTTGCATAGTAGTAGTGGTCCATTTTGGGAGCAAACTTCGAACAGTGATTACCGTCAATCCGTGCAACCATTTGAGATTCCGCCAGTTCCAGGTAAGAGGCGCTTCCCTTAGCTCCATTTTCATACTTTTTTTATGCATTTTGTTCACTGATTGAGCCTAATACGGTAGTGTCGACAGCGAAGGAAAATTTCACGAAGATGGGAAGGATGGTCCTAACGCTTGACTGAATGAGCTGGAAGATCATCCAGGTACGGCTGAACAATGTGACGAATGTCATGGAAGGCATAGGACATTGCACGTTGGAAGGTAGCACCAGCATTCTTTAAACCGAAAGGGAGCTTCTTATAGGAAAAAGTGCCCCAAGGACAGATAAAAGCCGTCTTATGTTGATTGGTAGGTGGAATATTGATCTGGTTATATCCAGAAAAACCGTCCATAAACGAGTAAATTTCGCTTCCTGCACACTCATCAATAAGCTGATCGATGAAGGGTGTAGGGAAGTTATCCTTAGGACAGGCGCGATTAATGTCACGATAATCAAAACAGACTCGAATAGTACCTTGCTTTTTGTTCACAGGGAATATATTAGAAACCCGATCCGTCAGTGGAATGGGGTAAATGAAACCAGCCTTGAGAAGCTTTTCGACTTCTGCTTTGATGGCTGCAGCCTTTCGGGGGTGAACAGGGCGTAGGCGCTGATGAACAGGATTAGCACCTGGATACGTAGGTATCTCGTGCACCACTATTCTAGGGTCGATGCCGGGCATCTCTTCGTAGGACCAAGCAAATACATCACGAAATTTGCGAAATAGGTCAGTGTAGAGTTGAACTTCCTCTGGAGTGTAAGTGACTCCAATGTAAATGTGCTCGACAATCCCTGATTTTACAGAGATGTCGATGGGTTGGGTTTGGCTTCATCGGAAGGAAATATTTCCTTTAATGGATCCAAAGTAGCAGCATCTCCAAGCCAAGGGAAATGAACATACGAATCGGGAACACTGCTCGGAAGAGCAGGTTCGGGAGGGGGAGCCGATATAGCAACGATTTCGACGTAGTTGAGCTTGGCAGGACTCAACGGCATCATATCGCCCCAGGATTCTACCTGATTAGCGGGAGGAAGGAACCACGGATCAGAACGCACGGAAATCATGTTAATAGGGGCGAGATTCGGAGGTGGAAGGGGAAAGACACCCATTAGAGCGGGATCCTTAAAGAGGCTGGCTCCCACACTCTCGAATGATTTGGAGGTATGCTCCACGAGCGGCACATTACCTTCGAAAGAAGAGGCGAAGAAGGAGAGCTGGTCCACCGTGACAATCTTCCCTTGATGAGGGAAACGAATGACACAGAAAAGGGAGGAAGCCACGGCTTGCATGGCATATGTCCAGCTACGTCCGAGGAGGAGGTTGTAGGTAAGATTAGCGTCGACAACTTCGACCTCCACTTCTACCATCTTCCCTTCCAAGGAGATGGGCAAGTGTTGGAGGATACCGTAAGGACGGGACTCTCTTCCATCAAAGGCTTCTAACGTCGTAGGAGACTGGCTCAATGTTGGAGAACGACAGCTTTCCAGCAAGCAACAGACATGATGCAAGTTGAGGCACCTTCATCAATGACTGTACGATGAATCGTTTTACCATTGATGATGAATTGTATAAGGAAAGTGATTTGGTGAGGCAGTCTCGGTGTATAGCCCTCGAGATCAAAAGAAATTAGATCCAAGTCAGCCGGGTCTATGTGACCGATGGCTGATAGCAAGGACTTCCTTTGGGAGGGGCAGCTCTGGAGGACTTCGAGAGCGGACATAGCAGACGGAGCCTGGGCTAAGTCCTCAACAATGCTGTAGTGCTGAGCAGCACGAGCATTCGGGTTGTAAGAAGACTTCCGGAGTACACCTTTTGGAGGGGGTCAAATCGTCGTCTCAATGCTAGGTCTTTCGATGTGGAATGGACCAGAACTGGACGGAGGAGCGCTGGAGGAGACGTCTGGCTCTTTCCCGGAATGAGAAAGATATTCTTTTGCTCGAGTGGTGACATGGATGGGAATCGTCACAGCCATGAAGACTTGAGATCCGAATGAAGAAGAGGGTTGCGATGGATCTGCCACCATTTGAGTTTGTTGCGAAGGGAAAGGTTCTTTAAGCACAGTAGGAGTCCCGGGAGCACCTTTCAATAATTGACTAACTTCGGACTGCCTAGGGCACTCTTTAGTATAGTGATCCTCATCACAGAGAAGACAAGGATACTTAGGTTTACGTTTGGCTCCTTCCTCGGGTGGAGGTTTAGGGGAGTCCTGTTTGGGCTGTTCGGATTTATTCTTGGCTTTCCCTTTCTTTTTCCGTTTCGAGGATTTATCCGCCATGGTGGACTGAACGACGTTTACCTCGGAGGTACTTCCAGAATTAGATTGACCCTGAGAAGTGTTTCCATTAGAAGCATTCTGTTTTTTATTCCCAGGGTTCGCAGATGATTTCTTTGAAGACGGGTTTACAGAGCCAATAACACCGTCAACAAATGGTTTTGGCGGAGCTTTGGATGTTCCGGGTCTCGGGGCGTCTGGAAAATAATCATATAAAGTACCTGACTGAGAATATACCAAGTCAAGGTACTGAGCACGCATGATAGCCTGCTCTTCAGTTACACAAGCTCCCATGGCGATGTCTCGTGCAATTGCAGGGACAAAGGAAGTCGTGAACCAATCGGTCAGGAGCTGATCAGGAATCCAAAATTTGATCAAGCGGCGACGCAGTCTCCGTTCATGTATATGATTGGATATATGTGTGGCCGTGTCATGTTTAAGAGATGTAAGGAGATGTGTCCCTATCTCATACTGAATGGGTAACTGAAAATGAGTTAGGAATGCCATAGCCAGCGAGTTGAAATCTTGAAATGTTTCGCGATTCAACTCGATATACCACTTAGCGGCAGAGCTGGTGAGAGTTCTTTGGAAGAGGCGGAGCCGGATGGAGTCATCAAGCCATGAGTTGGATGAGCACCAAAGGTGATAGGTCATGACATGGGCTTGAGGGTCCTCCCTAGCTTTTCCATCGAATTTCGGGCAATCACCAGGTATCTTAGTTGGAATTGGTGGCCAATATGGATTATGAAGAATGGGATCATTTATCAACTTGGACACATCTGGAAGTTCCAACGTCGCTAAGAAAGGCAACTGAGGATTAAAGGACATTTGTGGCTGTGGGAGGGAGGTAGTACCAGGGTTCCAACCAGGTGGTGGTTGCCCCCATGGACTTTGTCCAGATAGGCCTGGCCCATAAGGGTTCTGCCCATAGGGATTTTTCCCATAGGGGTTTTTTCCATAAGGATTCTGTCCATAAGCAGACAGTTGACCCTGGGTCTGCCCCCCAACACCCCATGGATTAGCAACTTGACCTGCAGGTGCAACGTACTGTTGCTGATAATTCTGGTAAGGAGTGACCAGCATTTGTTGATAATTTTGATAAGGGGTAAATTGAGTTTGCCCCTGGGGTTTCTGGTAGCCATACGTTTGCTGTTGGTACCATCCCATGACCTCCTTTTTCCTCCTAAAACATATCATTTGCCTACTTCTTTCCATCATATATCTCTTAGATCCCTTGAAAATTGATTAGTTAATAGTCCTATAGTTATTAAAATGCATTAAAATTGATTTAGGAGTTTTATGTCAAAGAATTAGGAATTTTTGGTAAAATGGCTACAGGAAGTTCCAACATCCTATAATTGGTTCATTGTTTGACATGTGGCATGACAGCTAGGCTAGAGCGAAGGGTAGGGATGGAAAGTAGAATGTCCAAGCATGGACGAATACCTATCCTACAGCAGAATCGACCCTCCTACATGCGCGGTCAACAATGGTCAAAGTATAGCATGTTGGCGACAAAGGCAGCAACAACATAGCATTCTAAATTGATTTAGTTTTGTTCCTTTTTGAAATCAGTTTAGGATAGAAACATTTTAAAAATCACGACATGATAAAAGCGGCAACAGCCACATCATGAATGTACATTCGTTTTCGAAATGTAAGGGTTGTAAAAACATATGTAAAGACAGTTCTGAGTAGTAGTTGGTTGGTTATCATTGTATCGTTTGAAAACAGAGTTTGAACTTAATATCAAGAACACAGTTGCAGTCACGATCTTTTCCTTGTTGCGTTGATTTTATAATCGGTTGAACACAGTCCAGTATACCTCTGAATGCGGACGGGCCCTGCGTTAAGCTGGTATACTGTCATTTCCTTTTCATTCGCAACTTAGGGTATTAAATAATATGCATAGCAATTGATATTGGTTTTCGATTTCAATAGAATGCGTATGGTTTATGTTTATGATAGTGCTTGAATCGTTCATCATTGAGATCGTGAATCGTATCCTGTAAGGGATTCGATCCTTTGTTGTCTTTTAAAAGCAATGTCATGAACTCTGTTATCATTTCAAAGTATGTTTATAATTTCTGTATGTCTTTATCTTGCATGAATATTAGTGAATGCTGAGTATTTGCTGAACAAGGGTTTTATGAATAGTGTCTCTGTAAGGAGATTGAAATCTTGGTTTGAAGTGATACACAGTGTTTTAATTTGATAAATGAATTGAATGATAGTGTTGTAATTAGGTAGATTAACTGAGTGACCTAAGTGTTTGGGTGATAGGTAACATACCTCAATCTTCCGTAAAGAAGTCTTGTGACCTACCATCATAACCACTTAGCTAATAATCCTTTATGTCTATATACTTTAGACACATGCCTCTAAGTCTACGCATCCTGGTCGATAATAAATATAGCCTAGTCTAGCACCCTAGATAGGACACTACATTTTGGCGCCGTTGTCGGGGAGGCGTACTTAAAGGATTTAAAAAGAAAAAAATTTCAATAAACAAAAACGAGCAAAAACATAGTTAGAAATCATGTTCATTTATGCCTATATTTAGAGACAATCAGGGTAGATTCATAAAAACCCCCCACCATCCAAAAACTAACCCATCATCATCAGGAGCAGACTCTTTAGGGAATACAACACCAGCTGAGGAAGTCATCCAAGTATTAGAGGAAAAAAAAAAGTCAGGACAAAGACTTACTCTCATCGAAAGGCAAACTTTATTAACACATAAATCGCAGAAGAAGCACGTTCCTAGATCTTCCACACAAGGAGAAAGTAGCACAGTGACTGGACAATCTTTCTTTAATCTCCTCTTCCAAACAAGTGACACTGACACAGAGAGAACTATTAGAATGGCTGAGGAAGGAGCTGGATCAGTACCAAATCAAGGACAGAGAGATGAAGAAGAGTCAACTTTTAAGTTTCCTATACATGAACCACAAGAAGATGATGAGATCAAAATGAAAAACATACCTCCATCCGTGCTACCAAACTTTTATGGTATGTCTTCGGAAGATCCAGACTCATTCTTGTTCGAGTTTGACATTGTATGTCGAACATATGGCTATACAGATGATGCCGATAGGCTTAGACTCTTCCCAGTGACATTAAAGGCATCAGTCTTAAGATGGTTCATGAGGCTTGGTGAGCATGCTATAGTTGATTGGGATGGCATGAGAAGAATATTTCTAAGGAAATATCAACCTTATTGTAGATCCAAAGATTCTAAAGATGATATCTTTAGAATGAGCCAGCAAGAGGATGAAACCTTAGAGGAATACTTAGAACGGTTTGTCTACAACTTACAAAAATCCAAACACCAAACTATGCCTCTTGATCTGATTCGCACAATATTCTTGAAAGGTATCCGAGAGGAATACATGGATGATCTTAACTTGATGGGCAAAGGTGACATTTCTGCCTTACCCTTTGAAGAAATCGCTGAGTTATGCAAAAAGTATTCAAGGAGCAAACCTAAAATGGGAAAAAGAACCTTGTCAGCCAAAGTCACAAAATCTGCCTCCGTAAGTGTCACAAGGGCTGAAATAGGGAATCTGTTAGAAGAGTTTAAAACAGATCTGTTAGGCACCCTAGGGAACCAAATTGACACTTTAAAAGCTAAGAAGAAACAAGAAGATGA
Organism: Pinus tabuliformis; assembly: GCA_031772625.1. NCBI lineage: Eukaryota > Viridiplantae > Streptophyta > Pinopsida > Pinales > Pinaceae > Pinus > Pinus tabuliformis. The sequence goes on from CM062815.1 coordinate 20,220,764, forward strand.
AGATCAGATAATGGCTATCTTCTGCCCAAAATGCCGGAAGAAACATGCATTAAAAGACTGCCCACTAGAAAACATCCAAGTTTGTGCTTTCTGTACTGAACATCATGATATGTTTAATTGTCCTAAAGTTAAGGTTTTTCAGAACTGTAATATGGCAGCCAATGCAGAGATGGAAAACATGTATTACATGGGCATAAAGGGACCATGGCAGCCAAGGCCAGCACCTCAAGGTATGTTTCCAAATCAAAATTTGCAATTTCCTGTAAATGATCAAATGTATGCACAGAATTCATGGAATGTACCCATGCCATGGCAGCACCAAAACCACCCACAGCAACAATGGAGACCATCTCAACAGTACTCTCAATCCTATCATACATATCCTCAATCATACCCACCATATTCACAACCATATCAACAATACCATCAGCCGTATTCATCACATTCTCAACCATATCAGCAGTATCCTCAGCAAGTTGTTTATCAGCCTCAACCTACTCAACAAGCACTGCCTGCTCCTCCACCAATAAATCCACCACAACTGCAATTTCCAGCTAACTCACAAGCTCCCATACCCACTCAAATTCCTACTCAAACTATCCCAAATCCAAATAATAGAGCAGAGAGGCCAGCCTACAATGTAGAAGAGGGGACCTCATATCCCACACTACCCTTGCAAAATATCAACTTGAGGTCTGGTAGGGTACTCCACAAAGATTCTCCAATAACAGATAAGCAAGAAGAAAACACAGAAAATGAAAATGAAATAGCAAATCAAAGAAAACCAAACGATGATACCAAAGATAAGCAGATGCAACCATTGGATCCACCTTTTCCAGATCGATTGGTCCAAATAAAACCTCCACTGTCTATATCGCAGTTTGATGTCTTAGATGAACTCAAGAATGTCTACATAAAAATTCCACTGCTGCAAGCTATAAAAGACATTCCCATATATACTAAAGCCATCAAAGACATGTGCCTCAAGAAGCCTGTTAGAAAAAGGATTGATCCTCAAACCATTCATGTTATAGGACATTTAGCAAGCCTTATGACCAATACCATCTCCATGGAAAAGTATGTTGATCCTGGCATTCCCAAAGTGACCACCATCATTAACAACATACAAATTCCAAACACTCTGATAGATCTTGGGGCGCAATAAATGTCATGACTCTTGAAACCATGAGAACACTCCAGCTCATAAATTTGCAACATACAACGATTGTTCTAGAACTAGCTGATAGGTCTAAAGTGATTCCTGAGGGGATTTTGGAGGACATAATTGTCTCACTGGACTCTTGGGAGTATCCAGTGGATTTCTTAGTTCTTCAACCCAAATCCAATTTAGGAGGGCACCCTATCATCCTTGGTAGACCATGGTTAGTGACTGCTGATGCATTCATAGGATGCCGATCAGGCAACATGATCATTTCAAGAGGGACTGAAAGAAAACAACTCACTCTTTATCCATCCGCACAATCACTAGCAGTAACACACAATTTGTGGCTTGATGATAAATTCAATGATAAAGAAGAAGTACAATCTGTTTTTAGCATTGACCAAATCTATGATTTCCAAGAACAAAACAATAATGATTTGGTAGAATTATTCCTTTCTCAACCTGATATTTCCGAAAATTTGAGAAATGACCAATATCATGCTGCAGATGTACTTTTGGCCCAAAAATTTCAGGAAACATGCACCATTCAATCTTTGCAAACCACATTTCATGACATTTTTCCAGTTCAATCCATCACCAACACACAGAGTCAGATCATAGAGATTAGTCCAGGGAAAACTCTGAACATAGGCAATCACCTAGTCTCATCTCAGCAAGAGAAATTGATTCGACTATAGAGAAAATACCAGAAAGCCTTTGCTTGGGACTACACCGATATGCATGGGATTCACCCCGACACATGCACTCACCATATTTATACAGATAGTACCATCAAACCAGTGAGGCAACCGCAGAGAAGAATGAACCCCATGCTCCAGGATATTGTCAGAGAAGAATTGCAAAAACTGTTGAGAGTTAATTTTATATATCCTATTTCTGACAGTCAGTGGGTATCCCCATTGGTTATAGTGCCCAAGAAAAATGGTAAGTGGCACATTTGTGTTGATTACAGACAACTGAACAAAGCAATGCTCAAAGATTATTTCCCACTACCATTTATTGACCAAGTGTTAGACACCCTAGCTGGGAAATCATCATTTTCTTTTCTTGATGGTTTCAGTGGCTACAACCAGATCAGGATAGCCTCAGAAGACCAGGACAAAACCACATTCACCTGTCCTTGGGGCACTTATGCTTACAATGTTTTGCCATTTGGACTTTGCAATACTCCAGATACATTTCAGAGAGTTGTGTTAGCTATTTTCGCTGATTTAATTCATGATTGTGTTGAAGTTTACATGGATGATTTTTCAGTGTACGGAAATTCATTTGAACATGCATTAGAGAAACTTGAGAGAGTTTTGAAAAGATGTATTGAAGCTAATCTGTCCCTCAGAAATGAAAAGTTCTTTATGATGTTAAACGAAGGGATAGTATTAGGCCACTATATTTCTTTTCAAGGCATCAAGGTTGACCCAGCGAAGATCCAGATCATTGTTGATTTGCCAATTCCACAGAATCAAAGAGAGGTAAGAAGTTTCCTTGGCTATGCAAGCTATTACAGAAGGTTTATTGAACATTTTAGTAAAATAGCTTTACCTTTGTTTAAACTTCTAACAAAATATGTACTTTTCAACTGGAATGAGAACTGCCAACAAGAATTTGAAGTACTCAAAAAGAAATTATCAACCGCACCAGTCTTAAGAGGGCCTAATTGGAGTCTACTATTTCATATCTTTACAGATGCATCTGACACTGCAGTAGGTGCATCATTAGGCCAAAAAGAGGAATCTTGTAATTATGCCATTTATTTCATTAGCAAAAATCTAACACCTGCAGAGTCAAACTACACAGTCACAGAAAAGGAAACACTTGCCATCATATATGCTGTGAATAAATTTCGACATTATATAACTGGTTATGAAGTCTTTGTACATACTGATCATTCTGCCATTAGACATTTAATGAATAAACCAATAACTAGTGGCAGAGTTACCAGATGGTTATTATTGTTACAGGAATTTAACATCACAGTGTTAGATAGACCAGGTAAAGAGAATCAGGTGGCAGATTTTCTTTCTAGACTACAAAATCCAGGTGAGGTTGTTCCAGTTGAAGATTCTTTTCTAGATGAAAATTTATTTGCAATTTCCATAGTAAATCCTTGGTATGCTGATTTGGCCAATTATTTGTCTACAGGAAGGACACCTCCACACTTTACTGCAAAGGAAAAGAAGAGACTAGTCAAACAAAGTGTTAGATATTCATGGCTTAATGGCGATTTATTTTACACTGGTTATGATATGATCATTAGAAGATGTGTAAGAAATGATGAGGTAATTGATATTTTAAAATCTTGCCATGATGAACCGTGTGGTGGGCATTTTGCAGCTAAGCGGAAAAAATTCAAAGTTCTAACCCTTGGATACTACTAGCCATCCATTTTCAAGTATGCCAAGAAGTATGTGAAGAGTTGTGACAGCTGCCAAAGAATGGGCAGGCCAACAGCTACCGACGAGATGCCCCTTCAGCCCCAAGTTCACCTAGAGCCATTTGACAAATGGTCTCTAGACTTTATAGGACCCATTAACCCAACCTCCAATGGTAAGAAGTACATCTTAGTATGTACTGATTACGTCACAAAGTGGGCTGAAGCAAAAGCACTGGTTAGAGCCACCGAACACACAGTGGTAAATTTCCTTTTTGAAGAGATTTTTGTAAGGTATGGAGTACCAAGGGAGATAGTGACTGATCAAGGTACTCAATTCACCTCAAAGCTAGTGAAGGACATCACAGACAAATACCAAATCAAGCAGAGAAAGAGTACACCTTACCATCCATAGGCCAATGGGCAGGTGGAATCCACAAACAAAACTTTGGAAGGGATCATTACTAAAACTGTGGCAATGAATAGGAAGAATTGGGAAGAGAAGCTCAAAGATGCACTCTGGGCTTACAGAATTACGTGGAAGGATACTACAGGATTTACACCATATCAGTTGGTGTACGGAAAAGAGGTAATGCTTCCTATTGAGTTTCAAATGCATACTTTTAAATTGGCTGCAGATTTGAAAATTGACTTGGACCAAGCACAACAAGAAATAATTCAGTAGTTGAACCAGCTGGATGAAATGAGGTAGCAAGCATAGGAAACCACAATCCTCATGCAAAAACAACGGAAGCAGTGGCACGATGCACATATCAAGAAGAAGCAGTTCAAGGAAGGTGACTGGGCTTTACTTTTTTACTCTAAATTCAGAGATCATAAAGCCAAGTTTACCACCCATTGGATGGGCCCATACCAAATTATTCAGGCTTAAGACAATGGTTCAGTCAAGCTCAAAACTATTGATGGAGAAGGTCATTCCTTTACTGTCAATGGTCATCGCCTAAAACTATACACTAAGCCCATCAGCAAGCAAGATTTTCTCCAAACAGTATCTCAACAAAGAGAGGTTGAGATACTGCAGCCCTCAGCTGCAGTATCCCTGCCTTAGTTCATTTCCTTTCAATTTAGAAATTCAAAAAGAAATTAAAAAAAACAAACAAAACAAAAACTAAAAAATAAAAAATATATATATATATATAATAATGGGTTAGATGTGAAAACCAGCCTCTGGCACACTCTAACCCCGAATTCTTACTTGAAAACCAATTCGTTGGCGGGTAAGAATTCTCTTTCTTTTGTAAACTATTTGATTTATCAACTGAATAATGACTTGAGGACAAGTCAAAACTTTAGTGGGGGAGAGAAGCATCAGCATTTTGTTCTTTTATCTCTCCATTGTAAATTCTTAAAGATTTCTTATCTCATCTCCTCACTGTAAATTTCCAAAGTAGTTTGTTCCAGCATTCCAGATTTCAATAAATAAGTTGTTTTGTCATTGTTTTATCCCAGAGGGACCTGGTTATAAACATTATGCAGGGGGGCCTGTTCTATCCAGAAGACCATGCTACCAACACCAGCAGTAATGGGACCTGTTTAAGACACATAAAAGGGACCTGTTAAGAGACTGTTACTTCAGGGTTACTTCAACAAAGCTTCATCAAGTTTCTACAAGGATTCACAGGTTGCTGGGCACCAAGACTCCATCAAATACCCAAGCTTAAGGAACCTGTATACATATAAGGAGTTGCATGAACATCTTCAAGATTTCAGAGGGACCTGTTATGAAAAACAAAGAATAGTCAAAAGAGACTAGTCCTACTCAGCATGCCAATGCAACAACAACCAAAAAAAGTGTAATATGTTCCTTATTCTTAACATTTAATTTCTTAGATTAATTTTTAATGTTAAATTTAATGACTGTGACTGTTATGATCGATTTCAAGGACACTACATTTTCCATCATCCCTTATCTCACTGATTCTTATCACCTTTCATACTTCAACCTATTTCATACCTCTAAGTCCATTAACCCTTTTCATATCAACCTTGTTATGCCAATCGCATCCTACAGCCATACCAACATCTTCCATTTGGCCGAGTACCAATAGAAGCAGGACACGTGGTGAATTGTTTTTTTTTTTAAGGGAAAGAAACAAATGTTAAAGCGGGCCTATTCATTGTATTCCACATGGCCGAATTATGATTCCACCACCCGACGTAGCCAAATGATTCAAAGGAATCCCTGAAATCATACCCCAGTATTGCATATACGCTTCCAGCGCTCCTATGATGGCATTTATACAAGTGGTATAGCCATTCCTTTGTTTCGAAAGATGAATACGCTATGAAGTAAGTGTAGTTGGTTATTTCACCATCATTCTCAGTTATTTCACGCTGGCATTTAACTCCCGTGACTTCCACAGTAAGGATTGAAAGCAGTGAGCGCCACAAGAGGGAAATATAACCATTCGGTTTCGACTCCCACCAAAGTCACAAGACAGTCAACCGAGCATCATACTGGATATTAAGGGAGCGACACCACCAGGTAACAAATTGAAATTTCTTTGTTGAAATTGCAAAACATAAACAGAGAAGAGTTAGAGCACGTCCCTCTGCCAAAATGACCAATAGGGTCGAGCCGAGCATGTTCGACAATTCTCAATATCATGAAGATTGCATTTCAATTCTCAAAGAGATACAGTGGTTGCCCTTTTTAGAGAAATTTCATGGAAGTAATGAAGAGGTTACCAAACAATTCGCTTTCACATTCAATGGAGAGAAAGCCCTGATAGGTAATTTCTCATTCAGGGTTTCGGAAGACACCATAGCCCAGTCAATAGGGATCAGCCCAGAAGGGGAGAAGTACTTTAAGACAAAGCAATTTAAAGAGAAGGCGTGGACTCAATTTATGTCTAGATCTAGAGTCTCATCAGTTAACTGGAAGAAAGGCATCCCAAGGAGTTGGTTGATGCATCCCTGGGATGAGATGGTCTATATTCTCCAAAAATTCGTAACCTGCGAAGGTCGTTACAGTATTCTCTATCTATACCATATTAAATTACTGCTACACTTGAAAAGCAGTGTGTTATCAGTCTACCATATTTTCTATTACAAAGCCTAACCAAGATGTCGAAGACCATCCAAAAGCAGAAGGGAAATGAAGACAAGAGCCTATATCACTTTGGCTTAATTAAAATTCGTATTGAGCATGAATTGCAGAGAAGAGGGAAACCGTGGAAGGAGTTCTTAGCTGCTAACCAAATTAAAGATGAGGAAGACAAAGAAGAACTGCAGGAGAACTCAGGATTCATGAAGGATATCGATGAAGAGATCCCAGTATCCAAAGCAAGCAAGGTACCTCCACCTGTGAGCAGCATAAGGACTAGGAAAATGAGAAAAGAGGATGCTTAGAAGGCAGAGCAAGATAAAATTTTCACCACTTATTCAAGAAGAACAAGGAGAGCACCAAAAGCCCAGTTACAAGAAGACCATCTTGAATCCAATGCACCTATACCAATGGATATTGAGCGTAGTGACCACTCACCACCAGGACCGGGAGCTGATATAGAAGTTGAAAGCAATAACAGGCAAGAAAAAGGTTCACCACCTCCCATTAAGAAACAGAAGAAATTGGAGAAACAAATTGAGAAATTAAAGGAAGAACTCATGAAGGCTAATATGCTAGAAAAAGTTATCAAGAGAGAAAATGAGATGCTCCGAGCGCAGAGTAAAGAGACTCAACAAAAGAATGAAAAGTTAAGGGAGCGAATCAGTGAACTTGAGGCTAAGCAAATGGATATTTGTAAATGGGCCACTAAGTGGTACAACCAGAAGAAGACCCTCAAAGAAAAATATAAAAGATTAAAGCAGGAGCTCCATGGTCAGAAAGATGCCCAGGTGAAAAAGAATGTGGATACATTGCTAAAGGCAGTAGAGGTACAGGCAGGGACAGAGTTCAAGGGAAGCACTTCGGGGTTAGCATGAGGACATGCTAATTCATTAAGTCGGGGGGAGATGTTGGTACCATCCCATGACCTCCTTTTTCCTCCTAAAACATATCATTTGCCTACTTCTTTCCATCATATATCTCTTAGATCCCTTAAAAATTGAATAGTTAATAGTCCTATAGTTATTAAAATGCATTAAAATTGATTTAGGAGTTTTATGTCAAAGAATTAGGAATTTTTGGTAAAATGGCTACAGGAAGTTCCAACATCCTGTAATTGGTTCATTGTTTGACATGTGACATGACAGCTAGGCTAGAGCGAAGGGTAGGGATGAAAAGTAGAATGTCCAAGCATGGACGAATACCTATCCTACAATAGAATCGACCCTCCTACATGCATCGTCAACGATGGTCAAAGTATAGCATGTTGGCGACAAAGGCAGCAACAGCATAGCATTCTAAATTGATTTAGATTTGTTCCTTTTTGAAATCAGTTTAGGATAGAAACATTTTAAAAGTCACGACATGATAAAAGCGGCAACAGCCACATCATGAATGTACATTCGTTTTCGAAATGTAAGGGTTGTAAAAACATATGTAAAGACAGTTATGAGTAGTAGTTGGTTGGTTATCATTGTATCGTTTGAAAATAGAGTTTGAACTTAATATCAAGAACACAGTTGTAGTCACGATCTTTTCCTTGTTGCGTTGATTTTATAATCGGTTGAACACAGTCCAGTATACCTCTGAACGTGGACGGGCCCTGCGTTAAGCTGGTATACTGTCATTCCTTTTCATTCGCAACTTAGGGTATTAAATGATATGCATAGCAATTGAGATTGGTTTTCGATTTCAATAGAATGCGTATGGTTTATGTTTATGATAGTGCTTGAATCGTTCATCACTGAGATCGTGAATCGTATCCTGTAAGGGATTCGATCCTTTATTGTCTTTTAAAAGCAATGTCATGAACTCTGTTATCATTTCAAAGTATGTTTATAATTTCCGTATGTCTTTATCTTGCAAGAATATTAGTGAATGTTGAGTATTTGCTGAACAAGGGTTTTATGCATAGTGTTTCTGTAAGGAGATTTAAATCTTGGTTTCAAGTGATACACAGTGTTTTAATTTGATAAATGAATTGAATGACAGTGTTGTAATTAGGTAGATTAACTGAGTGACCTAAGTGTTTGGGTGATAGGTAACATACGTCAATCTTCCGTAAAGAAGTCCTGTGACCTACCATCATAACAACTTAGCTAATAATCCTTTATGTCTATATACTTTAGACGCATGCCTCTAAGTCTACGCATCCTGGTCGATAATAAATATAGCCTAGTCTAGCACCCTAGATAGGACACTACATTTGCTGAGCTCCATACTAAGCCTAATAAGAAGGCTGCGCTTGGTAAGAAGGTTGGGGTCGTGGCCCACCTTGCATTTGATAACCAATTTGAGTTTGGGGCCCAGAAGGATGTCCTTGAACAGGTTGAGCTTGGACCATCTGGCCGGAAGGTTGGCCTGGTTGGGTTTGGGATGGACCTGTTTGCCCAGAAGGATGTGCTTGCTGGGTACTGTTAGACTCCGTCTCATGTCAGAGATTGATTCTTCTTCAAAACCCTGTTTTTAAGAAGAAATCATTAATGTGTTGTTTAAATTTATGTAATTTATTCTCTAGCTCTTCAAAAGGCAGCAGCAACTTCAAAACTCCTATCTGCACAAGCACAATTCAGAAATATCATCAGCAATCAGAGGCATTACAGTAGTATCTCATTCTGCACTGAAATAAGATTTGGGAAAAGGTCCAAGATGAAAACTGCAGAGGATTCAAGACTTTGCCTTGCATTACATCTTTCAAATAGTTTAGATGCTGGAACCCTTTTATTTCTCACACAAGAAGGCAGTCCCAGAGAGAAGTTACAAGACAGCAAGATCAAAGTTTAACAACTTTAAAATTCAGGGTTCTGCAAGCCTTCTGCAAGTAAGCAATGATTGGCACTTGCATGAATATATCCTTAAAGTTGACAGTTACAAATTTACTACAATTTATGCTGTATCCTATAAAGTAGAGCTTGATTGAGATAAGGTTTTAAAAATCTTGAAAGAAAACAAGTTTGCACCTTCTAGTTCAACAGAGGCAAATGAGCATTTAGAAAAGCAGAATGCTGTATCTACTAGGTTTGAATCTTCTTTTCCAATAGAAAGCAGTGAGAAGTTATCATATCATGGATCCCTTGGACACGTTACTCTAACCTTTTCAAATCACAACCAGAATGTTTCTCAGTCAGGTTCATGGGACTTTAGCGGTAATGACATCTCCTGGGATATGACATCCACAGGACAAATAATGCTAAGTACAAACTTAGTCTGGCGACTGAAAATGGGACCTGATTATTCAAATGCTGAAATTGGTCCTACCTTCCTCAGATATGATCTATATGTGGAAAACATAGAACAGTTACAAGCTCACAATTTGAGAGGAAACAGCCCTATTACAAACACAGTGGAACATTTGGGAACTGCAGTGGTAGAAGCCTTTTATGTATCTCACCTTCTTGTTCCACCAGATTGTAGAACATTAAGATTATTTCTACAAGTGTGTAGTTCTTCTGGGGATTTCAAACCACTAAAGGACAGCCCATTATGGTCTATTAATGTACCATCCAAGCTATAGATTATTTAAAATGGTACGCTGAGATTCCCGTATTCTAAGTCTCATGGGAAGGACCAATATGCCAAGAAGATATCTATTGTAGGTGAAGTAACCTGTATTTATTGATCAGTGATTAGAGTGAAACAATACTATTTATGAAAATGCTTTCTTTATTTAAAGGCATTATATACAAATTGCCGCAGAGTAAAAGGCCTTTTTCGTCATGGAAGACAGTGTAAAATTCGTGCTTCTGGGGATTGTTCTCTTTGCAAGAAAATGTGGTATCTGTTACAAATACCTGGACGGGCTTGCAAAGAATCTGAATGCCGCGTGCCTCACTGCAGAGATTTAAAGGAACACAATCAAAGGTTGTAACAACAAATGGAATCAGGGCGCAAAGCTGCTGAGGCAATTGATTCAACGTTTGAGACAAATAAAAAAGCAACAGCGTGTAAATTCAGAAAATCTTGATTGGGAAATATGTTCGGCCTTAGGAAGCAGCAGTCCAGGCCTGTCATGATATGGTGCCTCCTGATGCAATTGAAACATCACTAAAGAAGTTGGTGAATCAATTTGTACATGATCGAGCTCGTACTGAGATGATTGCTGTTGGTTTAAATATTGTAAGGGAAATTTGTCTACGAATGCCATTGTTGATGACTGAAGATTTTCTTCGTGACCTTACCCTGTATACGAAGTCTATTGAGAAAGCAATATTATCAGCGGCGCATTGGCATCTTCAAACAGATATGCCCATCATTATTGGATAAGAAAGATTGTAGGGGGATCTGGATTCTGTGATGTGGCAGTCAAGTGCAAATACTCCGGCATTCAATCCGTCTTCAAATATATGCGGTGGATTTACTCCAGATCATCAAAATCCTTTCCTAATTTCGTTAAAATGGCCAACGCATTTCCAGATTTTGGGGCGCAGTTTGCAAAGTGGCATTCATAGATTCGTTTGCGTGTCAATAACTTGAATTCGAATCAGGGTAACATGCTTATTCTCCAGGAGAGCTGCACTGATGTATGTATAGTGGCCATGAATGTCGTTCTCAACGGTGGTGATCCCAACTGCGTGGCTCCTTTACCATCGGATTTTGTGGCACACAGTTGAGTTTGGGTAGCAATGTCATTAATGACACAATCTCCAGTGGCTCGTTGTTGACTGTGGCTTTCCAGATTTTAATCAACTCTGTGCGCTATCTTTAGGATCGGTTGCAACTGTCAATAGCCTCATATCCTGTACAGTTGACCAAATTAAGACGGCTCTGAACTGTGAAAACGCTGGGTTGAACAAGGCGCCTCTTGTTTATTGTTTCCATCTGCTCTATTTTTATGGTTTTAGTTAAAACAGCGCCCCTGTTTTTGGGCAGCATTTTTATTTATTGTATTAAAAATTCATAGAGAGTTAGAGGGGGAGTTTTTTGAGTGCTGGGAGCTGCTGGAGCATAGCAGAGCTTTCTTGTACAGTCTTTGACAGATTTTTAATGAAAATTTCACAGCTCTAACTTCTGAGATTCATGTGGTATGTTAATTTAGCATAAGTTTTCCCTTTGTCTCATATGTAAACTGTTATGTTTCATTCACCTCATGATCATATCTAATTGAGAAAATGAAGTGTTTAGGTAGGAATTCTTAGTATTGTATGCTCCTCCTATAAATTTTCTCATATTCAATGTTTTCTTCTGTTTAAGGAGGATTCAAAGTATTATTTGCCCTCCTTAGCTCCTCACCAGTCTTGTCATCCCATTTAAAAATCTAGATTTGATGCTAAATTCATTGTCTACCTTGCCTCAGTCGTCAACCTGTGTTGTTCATTATATTTCTCTGTTTGAAGCTGTGATTTTGCCCATGCAGCCCAGAAAAACCCCGTTATTTAATTAAAAAACCCCAAATCAATCATTCTAATCAATTTACTAGCCTAATATCAGTGTTACTTTTGTGGGTCATCTCGCCATTGAAGATTTTACTGAGATTGACCGGAGAGAGCCTTCTCCTACCCCGTAGGGCTAGCTACGGGGCTGAATGGTTTGATGTTGCCTTGAAGGCTTACCTTTCTCAGCCTGAGGTGAAATCTCAAGCGCTAACATAGTGGCGAACATACTGGGGAGAACAAACTTGTTTGTGGGTTGATGTGTTTGTTTCATAAGTCTTAGACGGAGCCTGAAGTTACGCCAGGAGCCTTCGAAAACGCTCTTGTTTTACATCAGCGTTAGTAGATAAATGTTGCTTCAGTCAATCTCCGTGAGCTTGTGAATACGACCACTTCGATTGCATTTTACCCCAGTACATGTATCAAATTCAGATCTGATGCTGATGGTGGACAACAGTCAGATACATATGCAGGCTGAATCATTCACCTGGCGACTCCAACTCGATCCAGACATTTCAGTGCCTGTTGATCTGTTCATGCAATGGTAGGGTATGTGGCAAACCCTGCACTGTGTGAAGCTCTAAATGAATTTAGAGGATGCTTAGTGGATATTGAAATTAATGAAGAAGTTTTAAGTTTTTTCCTTCAATGTTTGAAATCTCCGAATTATCATCCTAGCGTCTGTGGGTTACTTGTTGAAAGAATCGAGAAGGAGATTCAAGATTTAGATGAGCAGATCCAGTCTTATGATTTCCAAGACCCTAAAAAGTTCTTGGAAATCCTTCTTCCTTCACAACAAGAAATAACAGACTTGCCTATAGAGGTATACATTGACAATGTGCAGCTGGAAGTATGCATTGTAGAGTTGGGGCAGCCAACAGAGTCTGGCGTCCGTGATCCTATTGCGGCATACATGGACACATATTTCAGTTTGATTGACAGATCAGGCTGTCTTTTCCATGACCAGGCTCAGTACGTGCATGAAGGGCTGCCAGCAATTGCGTTTGTGACTTCGTGGCAGCATTCTCAAGCGGCTTCATTGTCAGGTTTACTCGAATGGTTAATATGGCGTTTTAGCATTACCTGATCTCTTGTTTATACAACAGATTAGAGTAGATGTTGTAAATAAATAAGCAGCCATAAAGGCAGCATCTTGTTTTAGTTTGCTTCAAGATTGTTAAGTTATTTTCAGTTTGAGTTCAGTTTCAGTTGTGTCGATGATGACTCCATTGCCCAATGGGTGGAGGCACTGTCTACTCTCCCAAAGTTCTGCGGTTCTTGGCACCTCCAGGAAGCTACAGCTGCCATCCCAAATGGAGCCGATGTTAGACTCCGTCTCATGTCAGAGATTGATTCTTCTTCAAAACCCTGTTTTGAAGAAGAAATCATTAATGTGTTGTTTAAATTTATGTAATTTATTCTCTAGCTCTTCAAAAGGCAGCAGCAACTTCAAAACTCCTATCTGCACAAGCACAATTCAGAAATATCATCAGCAATCAGAGGCATTACAGTAGTATCTCATTCTGCATTGAAATAAGATTTGGGAAAAGGTCCAAGATGAAAACTGCAGAGGATTCAAGACTTTGCCTTGCATTACATCTTTCAAACAGTTTAGATGCTGGAACCCTTTTATTTCTCACACAAGAAGGCAGTCCCACAAGCAACAAATCGAACTATTCTCTTCAGCTCCCAGACAAAAGTTACAAGACAGCAGGATCAAAGTTTAACAACTTTAAAATTCAGGCTTCTGCAAGCCTTCTGCAAGTAAGCAATGGTTGGCACTTGCATGAATATATCCTTAAAGTTGACAGTTACAAATTTACTACAATTTATGTTGTATCCTATAAAGTAGAGCTTGATTGAGATAAGGTTTTAAAAATCTTGAAAGAAAACAAGTTTGCACCTTCTAGTTCAACAGAGGCAAATGAGCATTTAGAAAAGTAGAATGTTGTATCTACTAGGTTTGAATCTTCTTTTCCAATAGAAAGCAGTGAGAAGTTATCATATCATGGATCCCTTGGACACGTTACTCTAACCTTTTCAAATCACAACCAAAATGTTTCTCAGTCAGGTTCATGGGACTTTAGCGGTAATGACATCTCCTGGGATATGACATCCACAGGACAAATAATGCTAAGTACAAACTTAGTCTGGCGACTGAAAATGGGACCTGATTATTCAAATGTTGAAATTGGTCCTACCTTCCTGAGATATGATCTATATGTGGAAAACATAGAACAGTTACAAGCTCACAATTTGAGAGGAAACAACCCTATTACAAACACAGTGGAACATTTGGGAACTGCAGTGGTAGAAGCCTTTTATGTATCTCACCTTCTTGTTCCACCAGATTGTAGAACATTAAGATTCTTTCTGCAAGTGTGTAGTTCTTCTGGGGATTTCAAACCACTAAAGGACAGCCCATTATGGTCTATTAATGTACCATCCAAGCTATAGATTATTTAAAATGGTACGCTGAGATTCCCGTATTCTAAGTCTCATGGGAAGGACCAATATGCCAAGAAGATATCTATTGTAGGTGAAGTAACCTGTATTTATTGATCATTGATCAGAGTGAAACAATACTATTTATGAAAACGCTTTCTTTATTTAAAGGCATTATATACAAATTGCCGCAGAGTAAAAGGCCTTTTTCGTCATGGAAGACAGTGTAAAATTCGTGCTTCTGGGGATTGTTCTCTTTGCAAGAAAATGTGGTATCTGTTACAATTACATGGACGGGCTTGCAAAGAATCTGAATGCCGCGTGCCTCACTGCAGAGATTTAAAGGAACACAATCAAAGGTTGTAACAACAAATGGAATCAGGGCGCAAAGCTGCTGAGGCAATTGATTCAACGTTTGAGACAAATAAAAAAGCAACAGCGTGTAAATTCAGAAAATCTTGATTGGGAAATATGTTCGGCCTTAGGAAACAGCAGTCCAGGCCTGTCATGATATGGTGCCTCCTGATGTAGTTGAAACATCACTAAAGCAGTTGGTGAATCAATTTGTACATGATCGAGCTCGTACTGAGATGATTGCTGTTGGTTTAAATATTGTAAGGGAAATCTGTCTATGAATGCCATTGTTGATGACTGAAGATTTTCTTCGTGACCTTACCCTGTATACGAAGTCTATTGAGAAAGCAATATTATCAGCGGCGCATTGGCATCTTCAAACAGATATGCCCATCATTATTGGATAAGAAAGATTGTAGGGGGGTCTAGATTCTGTGATGTGGCAGTCAAGTGCAAATACTCCGGCATTCAATCCGTCTTCAAATATATGCGGTGGATTTACTCTAGATCATCAAAATCCTTTCCTAATTTCGTTAAAATGGCCAACGCATTTCCAGATTTTGGGGCGCAGTTTGCAAAGTGGCATTCATAGGTTCGTTTGCATGTCAATAACTTGAATTCGAATCAGGGTAACATGCTTATTCTCCAGGAGAGATGCACTGATGTATGTATAGTGGCCATGAATGTCGTTCTCAACGGTGGTGATCCCAACTGCGTGGCTCCTTTACCATCGGATTTTGTGGCACACAGTTGAGTTTGGGTAGCAATGTCATTAATGACACAATCTCCAGTGGCTCGTTGTTGACTGTGGCTTTCCAGATTTTAATCAACTCTGTGCGCTATCTTTAGGATCGGTTGCAACTGTCAATAGCCTCATATCCTGTACAGTTGACCAAATTAAGATGGCTTTGAACTGTGAAAACGCTGGGTTGAACAAGGCGCCTCTTGTTTATTGTTTCCATATGCTCTATTTTTATGGTTTTAGTTAAAACAGCGCCCCTGTTTTTGGGCAGCATTTTTATTTATTGTATTAAAAATTCATAGAGAGTTAGAGGGGGAGTTTTTTGAGTGCTGGGAGCTGCTGGAGCGTAGCAGAGCTTTCTTGTACAGTCTTTGACAGATTTTTAATGAAAATTTCACAGCTTTAACTTCTGAGATTCATGTGGTATGTTAATTTAGCATAAGTTTTCCCTTTGTCTCATATGTAAACTGTTATGTTTCATTCACCTCATGATCATATCTAATTGAGCAAATGAAGTGTTTAGGTTGGAATTCATAGTATTGTATGCTCCTCCTATAAATTTGCTCATATTCAATGTTTTCTTCTGTTTAAGGAGGATTCAAAGTATTATTTGCCCTCCTTAGCTCCTCACCAGTCTTGTCATCCCATTTAAAAATCTAGATTTGATGCTAAATTCCTTGCCTACCTTGCCTCAGTCGTCAACCTGTGTTGTTCATTATATTTCTCTGTTTGAAGCTGTGATTTTGCCCATGCAGCCCAGAAAAACCCCGTTATTTAATTAAAAAACCCAAAATCAATCATTCTAATCAATTTACTAGCCTAATATCGGTGTTACTTTTGTGGGTCATCTCGCCATTGAAGATTTTACTAAGATTGACCGGAGAGAGCCTTCTCCTACCCCGTAGGGCTAGCTACGGGGCTGAATGGTTTGATGTTGCCTTGAAGGTTTACCTTTCTCAGCCTGAGGTGAAATCTCAAGCGCTAACAGGTACCAGGTTGTCCTTGAGCAACCGAGGGTTGTCCTTGCGGAACAAATGGTTGAGCGGGCTAGACGACCGGTTGACCTTGAGGTTGGCCAGCCTATCCAGAAGGATGACTAGGCTGGGCAGTGGGTTGGCCTTGCTGTGCAGGAAGCTGACCCGCTTGCCCAAAAGGATGACTAGGCTGAGCAGTGGGTTGGCCCTGCTGTACGTAAGGCTGCCCCCCTTGCCCAGAAGGATATCCCTGTTGGACTGCCGGTTGACCTTGTGGAATATAAGTTTGTCCAGCTTGTCCAGAGGGATAACCCTGCTGGATACCAGGTTGGCCTTGTTGGATGTAAGGTTGTCCTAGTTGTCCAGACGAGTAACCTTGCTGGGTACTAGGTTGCCTAGGATAACTAGAAGGTTGATTCAGATAAGTAAAAGATGGACCACCAGCGGCCGAAGGTTTTCCCTGATAGGGTTGTCCTTGTGGGCCCCCAGGCTGTCCTGTGTAAGACTGGCCATAATATTGCTGCCCTTGGGGGGTTTGCACATAAGATGGCTGGCCTTGGTTAGGCGGTCCCTAAAGCTGTGCAGGCATTGCTTGACACCCATGGAAAGTGGTGGCGTTCCAAGCAACAGATAACAGTACCGAAACCTCAACAATAGGTTGAGTAGGAAAGGGTCGAGAAAGCTGAAGGTATTGACCAGTAGAATCGTAATAAAAGAATGGACCTTGCGCATTCAGATCCTGAATAGCTTGTCCATAGGCATCATATGGCCCCCCTCCTGGGACGGGACCAGAAGAGGGTGGAGCACTTTGTGCAGGGTGAACAACTTTGGGTGAGTGTGCCGGCTGGCCACTACTCACTTGACCGTGAGGGGGACCAGCACCAGTATTCAGAGCTGAAGACGCTGTAACAGCACTCACAACCGGAGTTGAATGTGCTACACAAACAGTTGGATTTGTCGGAACTGAAGTGACAGGTGTAGTGTGGACATGTGAAACAAAAGATCCCGTGGTGGGAGTGATATGGGGGTCCCACATAGTCGAAGCGGGGATCCTGGCACTTACCCTATCCCTCAACGACTGGTAGCGTGGGGGGAGCGGAGAAGTAGCTAGGATGGGAGTGTCAATATTCGACAAAACAGGTGTCTCACCACTCTAGGAGATGTCTCATCCATGTGAGAGGTAGACATTGGAGACGAAACACTAGGGGGGGTAAAAGGAATATCGTCCTCTTCAGGCTCCCAGATGGGGTTCCAATGAATTTCCTAACCTTCGTTGTCCGGAGCGCGAGAGTTGATTGGTTGGATACTCGGGATAACAGGAAGAGTATCACTTACAACCGGTACCTCAGGAGCAACGGAAGATGGAGACCCTTGATCGCTTGGAACGGGAGTCGACGGTTCAGCCAGGATGACAAACTTCAAACAAAACCTAAGGGAATCTAACGATAAAGGACCCTACTCAAACTAACGCACACAATATCTAACCAGGTAATGTTAATCGCGGCCAAATAAATTTTAAGACGCAAGGACACAACTTTACCTTTTCATGTTTTAAGAGTTGAGAAAAGGACAAAAAGGTGACTCTAGTCGCCTTCGAATGTTTTGTGAGCCTGAAGTGACAAACTGCTCAAGTGAGCCTTTTCTTTTAAGGAGTCCGAAAAGGATCAAAAGTGACTACTCTGGAGAGACTAGGCAAAGGGTTTACCAAACAAATCCGTAAAACTGCATATACACCTTGGCAGTCATATGAAAACCAAGGACTTCCCGTACGGCAGTCAATCTTCCCGAATGCTGTGTTCGGTGCATTACGGCTTGTAAGGCGGCAGAAACGGCTTCCTGTGGATAAAGGATGATAACCTAGTGGGGTCTCCCCTATATACGCGACAGTACGTGGGAGCTCAAGTCCGTGCTAGACCACTATCGAGTCACAAAAGGAGGAATCACCCAACTGTAGTGTGAAACAACAGTGACTAGGTTTAACGACACCGGAGCACGTCTCTAGCCTAGACTTCTAATTAGTGAGCGTTATGTTCCAATGCGTTTTTAAGTTCATTCAGCTCATTTTATGGTTGATGTTTAGTTAAGTTTCAATTTCCAGGTCCTACCGTATGTAATCTCTCACAATTCCCTAAATGCAAACTATATGCCAAAGAATATCATTTCGTTCGATGAATACTAACTACGAGAGAGTTGAGAGTTTTTCAAACAAAATGACCACAAACAATCAAGAACCACTCTAATGCAGCTAATGACAAATAAACGAAACTTTTCTTTGTTTTAAATCGCTTAATCAATGAAAAGCTTCTAATTTCAATTAACTAATGCAACGCAAAATAGATTATTCGTTTTTCTTTTCAATGGCAAAGTGCACTAAACAAATTTTGAGAGATAGTAACACTGAGCAAAAAATCAATTTCACTCAATGAGCACACAATGGAATCCCCAAAACACCAAAATAGTCCTTCAGACCAAGAAGAAAGCACAAAAACCTCTATGAGCTACGTGATCTAGGCCCAAACAAAGCCAAGCGAAACCCAAGCGAAAAATAAACAAATCACTTGAATAACAAGAAAAGGCTTTGACAACTACTGAGCAAATGCAAAAAGTAATCACAACGTCGACTGGACGATCAAAGAACCCAAGACTCCTACGGAAGGCTCGACGCACAAAGCCACTAGATGCCCTAGGGCTAAAATGTGAAATCGATAGAAAGAGGCAAACACCCGAAGGATGAAGGTCTAAAACCAGTCAAACAAGGATCAAACACACTCTAGTAATTGAAAAAGACACAACAAAATACAAATCCAAGCTGAGAGGGCTTGAAGACAAGCGAACTGGAAAAGTTGACAGTCCTGGCGCGACTGTCAGGCTGCAACTCGCGCTTTTATGGGATTGGCACGGGTTGTTTTTGAGCAACTTGCGCCAATTGGCACGACTGTAAGGCTAAAAAGCGTGCTAATCAAGTTTGCTAAGTCAAAAACGAAAGCAAGCAACTCAGGGCTTGAAGACAGTATCTAGGCAAACCAGGAAGCAAGAAACAGCAAGAAATCCAACCCAGAAAGCTATCTAAGCAACCAAACTAGAAATCAAAGAGACAAGACTCCCTAGCGGAGTCGCCAAATTGTTGTGGAGGTAAATCCTCTCTACGGATAGAGACGATCCCTACTAGCCCAGACCGGGTCTAGCAACAATCACACAATGCTATGACGCAAGTCCCTAATTGCAAATACAAAGTAGATGGTGAGAACCTACTTGGATTCCAATGCTAGTGTTCATAGAAGAGATGTCACCCTCATTCCTTTGCCTTGGCCGGTCATGATCCCCACGATCCCTGTGATTGGATACCTACACATGCAAAGAAAAACACGAAAACAAGCATAAAATCTAGTAGATGCAATTATATATCAGTCAGAAAAGATATAACTCAACATCAAACATAAGACAATGAGAGTGGAACCATAATGATAGTCATCTATTATTAATAAATAACAAAGAAGATACAACCATTGTTCTGACGTCAAATCCTCCTTTGTCTGGGTAGTCAGCTACACAAGTCTTGCAAAGCTTGTTGGGATGAGGAACAAGCCTCTCTCTCTTTGGGTGAGAAGAATCTCCTTACTTAGATTTGGCCTTATGGGTGCAAAGAAGGCTCTTGCAGCTTCAAACTCTCTATCACTATGCTAGAACTGGAACTATTGTAACTAGCTTGCTCAAGGCATAAAGGCAAGCATTTATAGATAGAGAAGAAAGAGATAGGATCAACCACATTATTCATGGGATTGGCTTTATCACTTAGAAACTTCCATGAAAGGTGGCAAACCACTTTCCCTTCTATGGAGATTCGAAGCCAAACCATCCTAGCTCAACATAGATTCAGTTGGTGAATGGGTTGAAGAGAACCTTCGGGAGCTTGTTGGTTAAAAACTTTACTCAATTCGGTTGGCGCGAGTGCGACTCTGGGACAGAGCGCTAATGGCGCGCCCTTTTTAGAGGATTTCCCTCATTGGCGCAGGCAGTGAACTGTGGACCCGCGCTAATGCAAAAAGAGCTGTTTTCATGGGTATTTTGCAGGAGATGTCTTCAGGGCACATAAAGCTCACACTTAGGGGAATATGATCCAAGTGGTTTCAGGTCATGTCACTTCTCACAGGTCCCGGAATGAGTCCTCCAGTGTACGGGTGAGGGGTAACAGGGACGGTGACAAATGGTGACAAATTGTTGTGTAACACCCGCAAAATAGGTTTTAAAACTTCAATGTTTTCCATTTCCACCCAAAATTTTTTGAACTAAAATGTTCTAATCCACCGTTTTTGCAATGTAGGATATACAAAATTCTCATTTGGAAGGAATAGGAGCACGAAGATGTGGACCTTGCCACAATAAATCATTAGTGCTCATTGGATGCATTGAGAGCATGCGGGCTATGTAAATTTTGAGCTATACCTGGCATGAGGGCCCAAGTAGACTTTTTGCAGTGGCTAGTAAACAAGTGGAATATACAGGATCAATGTTTCATTATTGGTGGCCACTGGCTCGAAATCGAGCTAGAGGAAATTTATTTCTTGATGGGTTTGCCCAAGAGAGGTGAACAATTATCTCTATTCAGGACTAGGACAGGTGGCCAGTCTATCGACAGTCTCCGACTAGAGTTTTGTAATGACCAAACAAAGGACAAAGGGATTGATATCAAAACTATCTCCCATCCTAAACTTAAAGTTATTTCATTTACTGTCACCAGACTCTACGGAAGCACAACACTACATGTAGCTACCGGATCCCAAATGCGAATGGTAGTAGACTGTTATCGAGGCACCATCTTCAACTGGTGCGAAGATGTGTTGGTGAATGTAAAAGGCCAACTAACTAGAGCAAAGAATGGACAACTAAAAAACTTTGGATATGGTTTCCTGGTTGTGAGCTTTGGTCTAGAGAGGGTCCCGATGTTAGTCCCACAACAGCTTTCTGTTGGATTTGGACTTCCCTGAGAACCTAAGCTAATGCGTTGGGTTGCAGTTATGGCCCGTCATCCTGAGGAGGGTTCAAAGGTTGTTCAATTTCCGCCTGAGTATTTTCGTTTGTTGGAGAACCAACTTTTTGTGATTCAGGATTTTCCATATGCTAGGATGGATTATCATGGAGACCCAGACATGACTCTTCCACCAGGAGAGTAGTGGGATGATTCAGTTAAAATCATTCTCAACATTTTCTAAGATTTAACTAATTTTTGTTTTGTTTTTAAGTCGTCCAAAACTGATAATAAAAGTTTCAAATGCAGATGTGGGTCCACGGCGACCAGCCACTCTCCAGCCCTATGAGAGGATACACCCAGCTGCAGCAGTACCGGCCCCACGGGATGAATCTATAAAGACCCTGATTGAATTGGAAAATCATCTAGAGTGTTTGACAGCAGATATTACAGAGACTAGCATAGATGATATTCCACTTAACTTACAACACTATATGATTCGGGTCCCAGGACCTTTCAGGAGGTTCCTTTGTAGGGTGGCCTGAGCAATGGTTTCTTATCGTGATCATCACCAGTGATAGGATGATCGACTTTGTAGACTCATACGACATTTTTTCTTTTTGTACTATCATTTTTGCTGATCATAAGGTGTTTTTCAACCTATGATCGAAGACGATGTATATTTGACACACTTCTATGCTATGCTATATCACTCTTACTAGCTATCTTGTATAACATGTTATGGAATCTTTTTAAATTTACTATTTGATTATTGCAAATGTCTATTTAACATTAGAGAAGCAATTGCATCTGCTATTTATCAATACTCTTGATCCATGGTATGAAGATATCATTGTTTATCTCCAAACCCAATCTTTTCGGCTTGAAATTTCACGATCTCAGTGACGGAAAATACGTTTCCAATCCCAACAATACAAAATCAATGGAGATACACTCTATCGTCGTGGGGTAGATTCTGTTTTCCGACGTTGTTTAACTCATGAAGAAGCTGAAAAGGTTCTAAATGACTGTCACTCTGGAGCATGTGGCGATCATATGTCTGGGTATGCCACAACCCAAAAGTTATTGCGCTCTGGTTATTTCTGGCCATATTTATTTAAAGATTGTATTTATGCGGTCTGAAAATGCCACAATTGCCAAATTTTTGATCGAAAGATGCGTGCTCCACCTTCTCCTATCCACCCTATAATTGTCGTCAGTCCTTTTGAAAAGTGGGGTATCGACTTTATTACATGTAACCCTCACTCGGCCAGGGGGCATGCATATATAATCCTTGTGGTAGATTATTTTACTAAGTGGGCCGAGGTGATGCCTACATTTTCGGCAGATGGAAAAATTGTTGAAATTTTTGTTTTCAATCATATAATTACTAGATTCGGTGTTCCTCAAGAAATTGTTACCGATCATGGGAGTCATTTTCGAAACATCATGATGACTGAACTAACAAATCAACTTGGTTTGCATCACGATATTTCTACTCCATATTACCTAGAGGCTAATGGTTTGGTTGAAGCCATCAAAAAAGTTCTAGTCATTATGATCTGATGAATCATTGGTATTCATAGGTCCAATTGACATAACATGTTATTTTCAGCACTTTGAGCGTATCGAACCTTAGTAAAAACATCAACTAGTTTCTCTCCTTTTCAACTAGTTTACGGTTTGGAAGCTGTGTTACCCATTGAATGCGAAATTCCATCATTGAAAATAGCCATAGAATTACTCCCAGCCACTTCCAAAGAGGAGAAATGTTTGTTTTACTTAGCTCAGCTAGATGAGAATCGACGTGATGCTACATTAGCAATCGAAACTCATGCCAAACAGATTAAATCTCTGTACGATCGAAATGTTACACGTCATAATTTTTTGGAAGGAGACCCAGTCTTACTATACGATCAAGAAAACGATAAGCTAAGGGCTGAAAAATTTGTACCTATGTGGCATGGTCCTTATGTTGTTAAGTGAAAGCTGGCAAAAGGAGCCTATGAATTGGTAGATTTTGATGGTGTCTCTTTAGGTAAACCCAGAAATGATCTTTATATGAAGAGATATTATGCTTAAATCTGGGTGTGGAGATTTTTGTTATATTAGTTCCTTTCTAGATGGTGTGTTTTAGATTATAAAAGTGTGCTTAGTTTAGAGAGTGTTTTTATCATTATTCTTGCTTATCTTGGTTTTACTCTTGATATTGTAGATGTCGATGTTTCTTCAAACATATATTGGTTTTGCTGATGGTGCTTGTCATAATACATGAAACATTTCTTCTGCAGCTTCGGTTATCTATTCACCCTCTGATGACTTGGTATCTATGTATGGGGTAAGCCTCGGTCAAACAACGAACAACATTGCGAGTATAGTGCAGTGATTGAGTTATTATCTGAATCCATCTCATTCAGGATTCGGAGTTTGATTGTTAAGTTAGATTCTGAACTCGAATGTGAATTTGACTACATTGAATATCATCATATTCCAAGATATTTAAATACATTAGCAAATGCAATTGCTTCTCGAATGTTAAATAGACATTTGCAATAACCAAACAGTAAATTTAAAAACATTCCATAACATGTTATACGAGATAGCCAATAAGAGTGATATAGCATAGCATAGAAGAGTGTAAAGTATACATCGTCTTCGTTCATAGGTTGAAAAACACCTTATGATCAGCAAAAATGATAGTACAAAAAGCAAAAATGTCGTATGAGTCTACAAAGGTGATCATCCTATCACTGGTGATGATCATGATAAGAAGCCACTAATATTAGTGGAATATCATCTATGCTAGTCTTTGGGATATCTGCTATCAAATGCTCTAGATGATTTTCCAATTCGGTCAGGGTCTTTGTAGATTCGTCCCATGGGGCCAGTACTGCTGTAGCTGGGTGTCTCCTCTCATAGGGCCGGAGAGTGGCTAGTCGTCGTGGACCCACATCTGCATTTGAAACTTTTATTATCAGTTTCGGACGAGTTAAAAACAAAAATAAAAAATAGTTAAAACTTAGAAAATGTTGAGAATGATTTTACCTGAATCATCCCACTGCTCTCCTGGTGGAAGAATCATGTCTGGGTCTCCACGATAATCCATCCCAGCATATGGAAAATCCTAGATCACAAAAATTTGGTTCTCAAACAAACGAAAATACTTAGGCGGAAATCGGACAACGTCTGAACCCTCCTCAGGATGACGGGCCATAACTGCAACCCAACACATTAGCTTAGGTTCTCGGGGAAGTCCAACTCCAGTGGAAAGTTGTTGTGGGACCAACATCGAGACCCTCTCTAGACCAAAGCTCACAACTAGGAAACCATATCCAAAGTTTTTTAGTTGTCCGTTCTTTGTTCTAGTTAGTTGGACTTTTACATTCGCCAACACAGCTTCGCACTAGTTGAAGATGGTGCCTCGATAACAGTCTACTGCCATTCGCATTTGGGATCTGGTAGCTACATGTAGTGCTATGCTTCCGCAGAGTCTAGTGATAGTAAATGAAATCACTTTAAGTTCAGGACGAGAGATAGTTTTGATATCAATCCCTTTGTCCTTTGTTTGGTCATTACAAAACTCTAGTCGGAGACTATCGACAGACTAGCCACCTAGCCTAGTCCCAAATAGAGATAATCGTTCACCTCTCTTGGGCAAACCAGTCAGGAAATAAATGTCCTCTAGCTCAATTTCGAGCCGGTGGCAACCAATAATGAAACACTGATCCTGTATATTTCACCTGTCTACCAGCCACTACAAAAAGTCTACTTGAGCCCTCATGCCAGGTATAGCTCAGAATTTAAATAGCCCGCATGCTCTCAATGCATCCAATGAGGGCTGATGGTTTATTGTGGCAAGGTCCACATCTTCGTGCTCCCATTCCCACCAAATGAGCATTTTGTATATCGTACATTGCAAAAACAACGAATTAGAACATTTTAGTTCAAAATTTTTTGGGAAGAAATGGAAAACATTGAAGTTTTAAAACCTATTTCGCGGGGTCTACACTCGCTAGTTAGGGACAGCGCATAGGTCTACACTCTTCCCAAGCAGCAGGTGCGTGCCCCTGGCTCTTTCCTTTATAGGAAAAAGTCGGGGTCCACAGGTTTCGCATGTTGCGCCCGTGGACCCCCGCGAGCGGTTTTTTAAACTAATTTTTCCCTAAAAAAATAAAAATGGAAGTCTAAAAACGAAATACAATTGGTTGAAATGCAAGATAAAGGTGATGTGGATTACCTGGAGCTGACGAATATCAATTCCAACAGACGGATTTTCCGAAATCTTCACAGGAAGTTTCTTACCCAAAAGCTCTTTTTTCTCACTCTGAAGTCAAACGGTAAAAATGAATTTACAAAAGTCCTTTTTATAAGATTTTTTGAATAAATGAATTTTAATTTGTTTATTTTTCACTTTGAAAAGGTAACTTTTTGATGCATTTTTATTTATTTTAAATAGGTATGAGTAATATTTGAGTTTTGTGCAGAATATCGGATTTTTCAGGAGAAATTGATCATTTTCAACAAAAAACATTCGAGTCCTCTTTAAGCTCTTTCTTGACTCGTAAAATATGAAAAGATTGCCAAGTTTTTATTTTTAAGCTCGTAAAACGGAATTAAAAGGACAGTCCACTTACAACTCTTTTCTGACTATATAAACATGAAAATATTGTCGGGATTTTGTCGTTTCAAGTTCGATATTGGTTATAAAATGACGTGTCGTTGATCACTTTTTTACTTTTTTGGATCAGAGACACTAATTATGAAAAGTACTCCTTGATCATAATGATCAAGAAGTCCTCTTAAGTATTATTTTATACTTTTTTGGGCTTGAGAGACACAAATTTACGAAAAAGGACAACCATGGAGTTTTCTTAAGTTTTTCTTCTGACTCCCTAAAATTGAAAAACGTTGAGTTTCTCCTATGCTAGACTCATTAAAATTTAACAGTAAAGGGCCTGTTCAATTTTAAACAGGAACGAACCACTCCTTCTTAGGGTTAAAATTTTAAACTAAGTTGGACTCACCCAAAGGATGAGCTTATAACCAAGCAAATGTTATCCTCCTTAAGCTTGTCAAAAATAAAGAGGTACTTGCCAGAAATGGTGGGGGAAAAGAGAGAAAAATGAACCTATTTGTTATACTTTGTGTTTTAGAAAAGCATTTAACCACTCTTGAACATGACACTTTTTGTTCACCTGGGTTGGGAAATCCTTTGCCTAACGGTTAATCAAACCATATTGAAAGTCTTTAGCCAGTTTTTGGGTATTATCTTTGGGTCAATTATCACCAAAACATCTGCAGTGTCGTTATGTGTTCAAGAGGTCAGTTTGAATAAACCATTCATCTGCAAAATATCTGTCATCCATCTTGACCATCCCTGAGTTAGTCCTTGCCAAATATATTTCTTCAAACTTGATCTATGATTTTGTGTTGTGGGCTTGCCTACGACGGATTGCTTTCTATCGACTTCAGCTCATTATCTAGAAATATGATCTAGAAATTGTCAGTACCTTGGAATCTCCATGCCTCAATGGCATGTTTCTTTCCTTCGATGACAGGTTGCATCATTGACCTTTGATCAAAGGATTATATGACATATTCGACATCAGATCATCTATTCACATTTCATGGATTTTACTGAGTACTTTGAGAGCCATTGACATTACTGGTGGTTTCTCTCACACTTGTTAACAGTTCACATCATTGATTGGTAATCAAGTGGTTTCTACCATGTTCAACTTCGACACATTCATTCACATGGATAGAATTGTACTAGTTCAGGAAGTAGAAATCAAGACCCTGGATCTAGTTTCCACCATCTAGGTTGCGAGGAATTTTGTTATTCATTATACAGTGGACTATTCATAAGCAGATGGCTGCGCCCATACTGTGTCTACATATGTTTATACTTGTGATGTATTACAAAATCATTCCTATATCAAAGCAGTTTAGTTAATTTTCTAGTCAGTTTTGATCTGAGTATGGGAATGCCTACCTCAACGATAATATGTTCACATATATATATTTCCTATTAAATGTTTTTACAGGTTCCAACCAGGGTGTCCATAGGATGATCCTTGAAATGATAAATTACTTCACTCTTCTTAGATGAAAAATGCTATCCTCATCTATTACAGACTTCACACTTTAGTGGGCAATCTGTTGCACAAAATATTGTCACCATGACATTCTGCAATCAGTGTGAGTCTATCACCAATCATACTTTCCTCCTTTGCAAGTCCTAAACCTCAGTTCTTCATGTCAACCCTTGAAAAATAAGAGAAAGCCCTTAAAAGTCTCTAAAACTCTGGTTCCGCACTTTCTCTTTGCATTACCTGCGGTCTCGCACCTACTGGTCATGTCCCCTGCATACCTGACCGCTCTGTCTCTGTGTAATGGGTGCAGACCCTTGTGAAAGTAAAAAAGGCTCAAGTACATTCTTAAAAACTCACTTTGGGTTATTTCTGGAAGCTTCTAGAGGGAATCTTGAGGTGGCAAGTTTGCTCCTTTAAGGCTCATGCATCCCATACCTTAAGGAGCTAAGCCCTTGATGTGAGGAGCTTATCCCTTTGAAGGAGGACTCTATCCCTTCATAGGTGGACCTATAACTTCCTTCCTCTGCACTATAAAATGAGGCATTGGGCTGGTTACTGGGGAGGTTGAAAGTTAAATATTTTTGAGGTGAAATGATGTTGGAATTTAGTCGTCCTAATTGAGCTTGAGAGGAGAGATTACATACCTTTTTTGATCTCATTGGGAGGAGTGTGAGGCTTGTCAAAGTAGAGGAGATTCCTGCTTGGACCCTAGGAGGAGCTTGTACAACATCAAGGCACCGAAGGTTTTAAATTTCTTCTATTTTCAAAGTTAATACAATCAAGTTTATTTTTCTCAATAAGCTGTGTTTTATGGTTTATTTCATGGATTCCTTGATCACCGTGATGAATATGATTTATTATATTAGCTATGCAGGTGTTATTTGATGTGTGCTTGTTTGTGATTATAGGTTCTCAAAAGGAAACTCATTCAGACGGTCGAAGCGTGGCTGCCACAAACTAGCGTTGGAATTAAGGTAGGGTCTAAAACACCTCTTGGTTTTTATTAATGAATCACAATATATTTAGAGAAAGGTAGATTTGATTGTCCTGTTTGTTGCTAGATATCTGTTGATACAAGGGAGATTGGTCTTGTCTGCAAGAGCAATTTATCCGGTTGACAAGCCCCACTATCCACCATAGTGAGTACATCTTCACTCCCAATCTTCATCCAAACATACTCCAAGCTATTCTTTTCTAGATCTCTTCATGAGACCGCTTCCGTAGTAGCTGCAGCTCCAAGAATCTGCATCACCCCCACAAAAGTCTCTTTTTTATTCACATTAAACTATCCACCGTAGCCACTTTCAGTCTTGAAGGATAGTTCTTCACCGTATGCGCTTTCACACATATCCAACACTTCAATGGTTTCTTCATCTTCAACTTGTCACTCAATTTTGAAGCATCATCTTTCATACTTTTCTCCTTCGGCATATCGAACTTCTTCTTTTTCTCATCAGAAGTTTCTTCAAAATTCTCCACCAAATGATCCACAACAGCAAAATCCTCCTTAAGTGTCTTAATTTGCTGCCTCTTCACTTCATTACGTGCCCAAGGTTTCATCCCTATAATAAAGTTTAACACCTTGTCCCTTTCCACCATGTCTAGAAGTTCCAGAACTGCACTTGCAAACTCTCACTGATATGCCTGCAGACTTACCGTTTTCTTTATATACTTTATCTTCATCCTTACTTCCCAAGTTTCATCCTGAGGACTGAAGTGAGTCTACAAATATTTCTTCATGTCATCCCACAAAGTTATGTCATCAGCACTACCACTGGCAATCTAATCCATCCTTCTTTGCCACCACATCTTAGCATCCTTCGTCAAGAACTGAGCAGCCACTTTCACCTTAGTCTCCTCATCAGGTAATCCCAAGCAATCCAAGTATTGCTCCATCTCCCATATAAAGCTACCAAGAGTCTTCACACTTCTTGTACCATCATAAGATTCTGGTTCCTTGACTTTCACATGAGACACCCTCCACCGTAGTTATGTCTCATGGCCTTCTTCAACACCGTGATCTCATCCTTTGCATCGTCAATAGATTGCTACAATTCCAAGATTTTTTCCAAAACTTGATCTCTCACCTTCCCAATCTCTTTTACTTCCTCTTCTAATTGTGTATACTTCCATTCAGTATACTCATATCGATCTTGGAGTTCATCGAATTCCTCTCTCATCTTCACATTTCCTTCTTGATCTTTAGTGACCCCGGCCATCTTTGAAGTCCAGAAAGAATCCAATTCTTCCATCCTTTCCAATATGC
Organism: Pinus tabuliformis; assembly: GCA_031772625.1. NCBI lineage: Eukaryota > Viridiplantae > Streptophyta > Pinopsida > Pinales > Pinaceae > Pinus > Pinus tabuliformis. The sequence continues at coordinate 20,250,593 of CM062815.1, forward strand.
TATTTATGAAAGCTTTGGTTGCATTATGGCTAGATTCACTCACCACAACATGAAGTTCACCTGCCATCTCTTCCATCAACTTCCTTCTTTGTGATCTAATATAGACCATCCACCATTCACCAGGTTCCTTGCAAACCGAATCAACTCTTCATACCCATGATCAGCTTCTTTCACCTGCTCTTCACCTGAATAAGCTCTGATACCACCTGTCACGCCCCTAAACTGGTGGTAATCTTCCAACCGCACTTTTGGTTGATGTTCGAATGATCAAATGATTCCTCTTCACCATCCTTCATTTTCTTACTTATACGCTTGAACGCCCATCATTCAAATGCCCAGCCGACCTTCCCATCATCGCACAACTGTTGGCTTCACCACTTAACCAACACATCGGCCCACCCATTCCATCGTTTAGTTGCCCACCCATTCCATCATTCGCCTATCGGCCCACCCATCTGTCGGGTCACCCGAGATTGCCCACATGGGTATAAGTAAAAATCCACATTACTTCATCGTATTTCTTCCCAAAATGCTCACATGGCCTGCAGATCATCTTTCACGCCCATTCACTTTGTCAATTGCAACTCATCTACTCATTCGATGAGTCACCCATCCACCACACGGATCTCAGGGCGTTACAAAAACGAATTGATCAGGGAGAGACAGGCAAATGAGTTGCACGAATGTGCATAAATCCCACCCCCAGGTCACAACTTAGCATTTTTTATATGGGCATGTGTGCCCGGGCAAGCCCTCACATTGAACGACCCAACTGAATGAGTTGAAATGGACACCCTTTCCCGACTTGCCCGAACAAGTTTACACGGACGCCCTCGCTTGACCCGCCCCAACAAGTTTACATAAATGCCCTCACCTGACCTGAATGACCCACCCTAACGAGTTTACATGGATGCCCTCAAATGACCCACCTGAATGAGTTTACGTGGACACCCTCAAACGACCCACCCAAACGAGCCTACACGGATGCCCTCAAATGACCCGCCCGAATGACCCACCTGAACGATTTGACACGGATGCCCTCAAATGACCCACCCGAATGTGTTTACATGGGCACCCACATGACCTAAATGAAGGGACAAGGGAGAGACGAGCCAATGAGCTACACAAACATACACAAAGCCCACCCCAGGTCACAACTTAGCATTTTTGATACGGGCTCATGTTCCTGGGTGTGCCTTCACACTTAACGACCCGACCAAATGAGTTTACATGGATTTCCTTGCCCGACCTTCCTGAACGAGTTTACATAGACACCCTCACCTGAACCACCTAAACAAGTTTACAGGGATGCCCTCAAACGACTTGCCTAAACGACCCACCCAAATGATTTTACACGGATGCCCTCAAATGACCCACCTGAACGACCTACCCAAACGAGTTTACATGGACGCCCTCAAACGACCTGCTCGAATGAGTTGACACAGATGCCCTCAAACAACCTACCCGAATGGGTTTACATGGGCACCCACATGACCGAAACGAAGGCGCAAGGGAGAGCTAGGAAAACAAGTTGCATGAACATGCACAAAGCCCACCCTGGGTCACAACTTAGAATTTTTGATACGGGCTCGTGTGCCCTAGTGCACCCTCACACTGAACGACCCACTCGAATGAGTTTACACGAATGCCCTCGCCTGACCCACCCGACTTGACTGAATGATTTTACACGGACACCCTCACCCAACCCGCCCGAACGACTCGCCTGAATGAATTTATACAGATGCCCTCAAATGACCTACCTGAAAAAGTTGATACGGATGCCCTCAAATGGCCCACTCGAAAGAGTTGACATGGACACCCTCAAACGACCCATCTGAATGACCCGTCTAAACAAGTTGACACGAACGCCCTCAAACAACGCACCCGAACGAGTTTACACAGATGCCCTCAAATGACCTGCTTGAACTAGTTTACAAGAATTCCCTCAAACAACCCACCTGAATGAGTTTACACAAATGCCCTCAGACGACCCACCCAAACAAGTTTACATGGATGCCCTCAAACGACTCACCCGAACGAGTTTACATGGGTGACCACACTAGCAAAACGAAGGCAGAAGGGAGAGTCAGGAAAATGAGTTGCAAGAACGTGCACAAAGCCCACCCTGGGTCACAAATTATCATTTTTGATATGGGCTCATGTGTTTGGGTGCACCCTCACACTGAACGACAAGACCAAACGTGTTTATGCAGGCAGCATCAAACAACCCTCCTGAACGATTTTACATGGCAAACGACCTGCCTGAACGAGTTTACATGGCAAACGACTCGCCCGAACGAGTTTACATGGTCACCCTCAAACGACCCGCCTGAACGAGTTTACACAGCTGCCCTCAAAAGACCCACCCGAACAAGTTTACACGGGCACCCTCAAACAACCCATCCAAACGAGTTTACATGGCCGCCTTCAAATGACTCGCCCGAAACGAGTTTACACGGGCACCCTCAAACCACCAGCCTGAACAAGTTTACATGGCCTCCATCAAATGACCCGCCCGAATGAGTTTACATGGAAAACGACCTTCCCAAATGAGTTTACACGAGAACCCTCAAAGAACTCGCCCGAACGAATTTACATGGCAAATGACTCGCCTGAATGAGTTTACATGGAAAATGACCCTCAAACAACTCGCCCAAATGACTTTACATGGAAAATAATCCTCCTGAACCCGTTTACATGGGTGCCCTCAAACAACCCACCCGAACGATTTTACATGACAAATGACTCGCCCAAATGAGTTTACACGGGCGCCCTCAATCGACCTGCTCGAATGAGTTTACAAGGCAAATGACCCGCCCGAACGAGTTTACATGAGTAAACGAGCCGCCTGAACGAGTTTACACGGGTAAACGACTTTCCTGAACAAGTTTACATGACAAACAACCCACACGAATGAGTTTACATGGGCTCCAACACATGACCGAAATGAAGGCACAAGGGAGAGTCGGGCAAACGGGCTGCATGAACATGCATGAGGCCCACCCCCGGTCACAACTTAGCATTTTTTATATGGCAACGTGTGCCCTGGGTGCCCTCACACAACAAGACACGACTTGACCTGACCCGACCTGCCATAATGCATTTGCACGGGCACCCACACATGACACGTCCTGACCCACCCGAACGAACGTGTAGAAGACACACGGGCGGTCACGACTTAGCGTTTTTGGCATGGCCACGTGTTCCCAGGCACCTACACATGGCACAACATGACCCGACCGACCCTGGGTGAGATGACCCAACCCACTTGAACACATTTGCACAGGCACCCACACATGACACGACATGACCCAACCCAAACAAAATTTGGGGTTTCCATGGGTGCACAACCCGAATGAAATTTGGGGTTTCCATGGGTGCATGACCCAAACGAAATTTTGTTCGGTCGCGACTTGGAAACCCCAAATTTTTGGCACGACATGAAAACCCCAAATTTTTTGTGCCAGGCAGAAGGCCCAAATTTTAGGTGCTGGGTGGAAACCCCAAATTTTGGGTGTGACATGGAAATCCCAAATTTTGGGTGCGACATGGAAACCCCAATTTTTTTGCATCAAGAGGAAGCCCCAATTTTTTGCACTGGGTGGAAACCCCAAATTTTGTGTGTGACATGGAAACCCAAAAAAATTTTGCGCCAGGTGGAAGGCCCAAATTTTAGGCGCCGGGTAGAAACCCCAAATTTTGGGTGCTGGGGCGGGGTATGGAAACCCCAATTTTTCCCATGCTTGGGTGCCTTTTTCGTCACAACGTGGAAACCCAAAATTTTGGGCGCTGGGGCGCAACATGGAAACCCAAAAATTTTGGACACCAGAGCGTGACATGGAGATCCCAATTTTCTTGGGCTTTGATGCCCTTTCCATCGCTGTGTGGAAACCCCAAATTTCCTGCACCCAAGCAATAAAAAAATTTCATCTGGAGGAAGAGGCAAAGGTGCTAGAGTGGGAGGGTTTTTTGGATTTGTTTGTGACAAGAGAAAAGCTTTGAATTGAGGTGACCAAGGGATAAATCTCATTGGATCATGGTAGCAAGGCCACTCTGCCACTTACAATACCCTTTCACGTATTTACGTCATCTACAAGGGATTCTTCTCAATGACCGTTTGGAATTGAACTTCAAAGCCACCCCGATCGAGACACTTCACGGTCGCAGTTTGGAAATGACACGGACCCCTGGGGGTGACAAAGCGACGCCCCTACTGTGGGTCGAGATATAGTCTAAGAGTGACATGCACCGCTTCTAGTGTGGATTCTGACTTAGATGCATTCAGTCATAATCCAACACATGGTAGCTTCATGCCATTGGATTTTCAACCAAGCGCGATGACCAATTGTGTGAATCAATGGTTCCTCTCATACTAAGTTGAATCACTATTGCAGTGCGGTTCATTAGTACGGTAAAACTAACCTGTTTCATGACTGTCTAAATCCAGCTCACGTTCCCTATTGGTGGATGAACAATCCAACACTTGGTGAATTCTGCTTCACAATGATAGGAAGAGCCGACATCGAAGGACCAAAAAGCAATGTTGCTATGAATGCTTGGCTTCCACAAGCTAGTTTTCCCTGTGGTAACTTATCTAAAACCTCTAGCTTCAAATTTTGAAAATCTAAAGGATCGATAGGCCACACTTTCATGGTTTGTATTTATACTGAAAATTAAAATCAAATGAGCTTTTACCCTTTTGTTCCACACGAGATTTTTGTTCTCGTTGAGCTCATCTTAGGACACCTGCGTTCTCTTTTAACAAATGTGCTACCCTAGCCAAAATCCCCACCTAACAATGTCTTCCGCCCAGATCGACCTGAAGAAATGTGCCTTAAGGGTAAAAATAGGGGCAGTGCCCCATCTCCGCCCCATAGAATAAGTAAAATAATGTTAAAAGTAGTGGTATTTCACTTGCGCTGAAAACAACGCCCACTTATTCTAGAGTCAATCTCAAGAGGGTCATTTTTCCCCACTGATTCTGCCAATCCCGCTCCATTGGTTGTGGTTTCGCTACATAGTAGATAGGGATAGTGGAATCTCATTAATCCATTCATGCACATCACTAATTAGATGATGAGGCAATTCGTTACCTTAAGAGAGTCATAGTTACTCCCACTATTTACCCGTGCTTGGTTGAATTTCTTCACTTTGACATTCAAAGAACTGGGCATAAATCACATTGCGTCAGCATCCGTAGGGACCATCACAATGCTTTGTTTTAATTAAACAATCAGATTCCCCTTGTCCTCACCAGTTCTAAGTCGACTGTTCGACGCCTAGGGAAAATCCCCTAGCAGGGGGAATTCTACACCTGTAGCCCAATCGACACTCGACTACCCACCCTTGCAGTGAGAGAAACTTTGGCAGACTGCTGATAACCCACGAGTTGAGGGTACAGACCCCTAGGCCTAGCCCTCAGAGCCATCCTTTTCCCAAAGTTATGGATCCATTTTGTCGACTTCCCTTACCTACATTGTTCTATTAACCAAAGGCTATTCACCCTGGAGACCTAATGCGGTTATGAGTACGACCGGGCATGAACGGTACTCAGTCCACCAGATTTTCAAGGGCTACCAAGGGCACACCAAACACCGCAAGACCTGTGGTGCTCTTCCAGCTACTAGACCCTATCTCTGGGTGAACCATTTCCAGGGTGGGAAAGCTATTCAAAAGAAAAAATAACTCTTCCCAGGGCCCCTGACGATGTCTTCGTATTTCCTAATGTTGCCGCCCGCTGCCATGTCACAGTTCAAGAATATTAACCCGATTCCCTTTCGATGCTCACGTAGAGTACACCCTTGATACAAGGCTTCCCCATCTCTTAGGATCGACTAACCCATGTCTAGGTGCTGTTCACAGGGAACCTTTCCCCACTTCAATCTTCAAAGTTCTCATTTGAGTATTTGCTACTACCACCAAGATCTGCACTGGGGACTGATCCACCCAAGCTTACGCATAAGGTTTCTCAACAACCCCCGCATCCTCCTACTCATCCGAGCTAGGCAATTGCTCCAACGGTTGAGTATAGTTTGCATGCTTTAGTGCCATCCATTTTCGGGGCTAGTTGATTTAGTAGGTGAGTTTTTACACACTCCTTAGCGTATTTTGACTTCCATGACCACCATCCTGCTGTCTTAATCAGCCAACACCCTTTGTGGGATCTAGTTTAGCACGTAATTCAACACTATAACTCAACTTTTGGTTCATCCCACATCACCAGTTCTACTTACCAAAAATGGCCCACTTGGAGCTTTCGATTCCACGGTGTAGCTCAATGGAGTAGCCACACCCTCTTACCTATTTAAAGTTTGAGAATAGGTCGAGGGTGTTACACCCCTGATGCCTCTAATCATTTTCTTTACCCAATAAAGCTTATGTGTGAGCTCCAGCTATCCTGAGGGAAACTTCAGAGGAAACCAGCTACTAGATAGTTCGATTAGTCTTTCGCCATTATACCCAAGTCACACGAATGATTTGCAAATCAGTATTGCTACAAGCCTCCACTAGAGTTTCCTCTGGCTTTGCCCTGCTCAAGAATAGTTCACCATCTTTTGAGTCCCAACCGGTGTGCTCACACTCGAACCCTTCACATAAGCTCAAGGTCAGTCGACGATGCACCCCCCCAAAGAGGGAATCTCACCCGTCAGCATCCTTCCGCCTCGAAGGTTTTCAAACCTGCCGACTTGCACACATGTTAGACTCCTTGGTCTATGTCTCAAGACGTGTTGAATGGAAAGCCCACCAACCAACACCACGAGCGTGCAGGTGAACACGGCCTGCCACAAGGGCACATGCTTTTTTCCTCAAGCACCGTGATGGTAAACCAACAGGTAGTAATCCACTCGCGCTTGTGACGATGTAGTAGCCTGTGCTGGTTTGCACCTCTAGTCGAGCGACGGACCAGCCTGAGTCATTCCACATATGACCAAGACGCATCGACAGCCTCCATCCTCTTCCCTCTTAGTAACAGGATGCAGCCTCAGCGCAAATGATGAATCGGTAGTAGTACATCAACCAACCTATAGATCCATGATTGGTAGTCTGCTCTATCTAATAGGTACTCGACCAGACATTATGCATGCAGTGGGAATAGTTGGAAGGTTTCAGGAAAATCCAAAGGAAACTCATCTTCAGGAAGTTAAGAGAATTTTCAAGTATTTTCAAGGAACCCAAAACTATGGCTTATGGTATCCTAGAGATACAGATCTCACACTTCATGCATATACAGATGCAGATTCGGTAGGAAACGTGGATGATAGAAAAAGCACTAGTGGTGGTGCATTCTTTATGGGTTCCAGATTAGTATCTTGGTTCAGCAAGAAACAAATTTCAATTGCACTATCGACATCTGAAGCAGAATATGTGGCTGCTGCATCTTGCTGCACAAAACTCCTTTGGATGATGCAAACATTGCAAGATCTTCAAATCACTTGTACTCCACCTATCTCCATTTTCTGTGATAATACAAGTGCAATCAGTATTTCAATGAATCCTATCATGCATTCAAAGACTAAGCACACACTGATCAAGTATCATTTTCTCCGGGAACAAGTGCTTGAACATAAGTTCAAATTGGAATATGTTCCCTCTAAGGAACAAGTTGCTAATATACTCACCAAACCACTACCCAGGGAGACATTTGAATACCTCAGATAGAAGCTGGGGGTAGTTGATGTATCATCTTGCTGTTGAATTTTGTCTGTTTCAGAGATTGATGGTTGTACGCGAGTTTCATGTGGGGAATCTGCATACATACGCTGGTTTCTGTGTGTACAGTCGCATATATGTTGGTTTGAAGAAAAGCAGTGGGGCCAACCTCAAGATGAAAAGAGTCTGATATGGCTCTGACAAAGACCATCTGGCACTGGTTCAAGGGGAGCATATATTCTTCTAATAATGTATTGTTGGCATTATCTTAGAAGATCTTGGTTCAATTTCACAGTTGTTTTGATTTTAGGTGGAATAGGTGTAGAAGGAGAACATGGGTGCTGGTCTGAATAATGATTGAACAGATGCTGTTGATGTTAGGTGTTGAAAACTATCAGAGTCTTTCTATAGATATTTTGTCTCTATGTCTTATATTTCTTTTATCAAGGTCATGTAACAGCCTATCTTGGTTTTAACACTATGCCTGGGATGGATGATGTAATGTTCTTATGTATCCCCACTTGGTTGGGTGGATGAGTCAATATTGGTATATTCTCACTTGGTTGGGAGATGGATGTATGTAGGAGTATTCGATGATAGGAAGGTCATTTAGGATGTATAAAGTCATATTTCTTTTGTAGAACATCTTCTTGCAGACCTTGCCTACAAGAAAGGGGGAGCTTGGACAGCACAACACAGCAGAGAATTCAACATGTATTCATGGGGAGCATAATTCTTTTCCCTTGATGTCAAAGGGGGAGAATGATTTTGAGTGACTTGGGGTTGCCATCAAGTCCAAAGGGGGAGATTTTTGGCATTATGGCACAGGTTTGGAACTATGGCACAGGTGTTGTCCTTGATGGCAACTCACTCAAAATGGAAAATCACAGTTCAGGCTCTCAAATTGAAGGAAAATGAGGTATACACAGGTTACTCGTAACAAGTCCCGTATACACGCGGGTGTACCGATCAGAAGGCGCATATATGTATGCATGCACTTTCATGCAAAGAAAAGTGCGTACATGTGGGAAAATGTATGGTTGGTCCATGGTATTTAGTCTGACATAATTGAACCTATGGTTTTGGTCCTTGGTATTGCATTCCAAGTGTTGAACCCAAGTACTGGGTCCCTAGTATTGGATCTCTATGGTTTTGGACCATGGTTTGAGTAAGGCCTAAGACTATAAAAACGGAAGGAAATCATTTGGCAAGTGTATCGACTTATGCATTGAATATCTTAAGAGGAACAAGATCTGGAATACTAGTGATTGGTTGGTGAGATATAGCTGGATTTGAATCAAGGAGGAGCCAGAGCATTACAAGATGGTTAAGCTCTATTGAAGGGTCAAGATCTCAAGGCCTGAATAAGTAGTATCTTTGTGTGATTTTGATCTATTATATTTGGCGCATGATTAGATCTATAAATCTGATAATCTGGGTATAACTGATGTCTGATTAAGTAAAAGAATAAATTATCTTTTATAGATCTATACGCAGGTTTGGCATGTCAGAGGCGTGTATACACGCAGGTTAAGCAAGTGAATACTGCGTATACGCTGGTTGAATTTGTCATATCTACATATGTACGCAAGTTTATATTGGTGAAGTAGCGTACATCTCTTGAAATATGTTTTAGCTGCTTCTGTTTATAGTTGCAGTGCTCTGGGTTCAGAATTGGTGTTGCTTTCTGGTTACAGCATTCTGAGAAGTTATTGGTTGATTCAGTATTTGTACAAAGGAAATTGGTTGTTGCAGATCTACTTGATGTTTGATTGATATTCATGGATCCAGTCTGAAAATTTATGAAATGTGGTCCCTGGAAGAAAAGAGAAGGTTGTAGCCTTCTGTAAGTCAGCACCTACATACTAGTACCTCAGCTAGTACAAGAGCTAAGGGGGGTGTAGCTCCCTTCCAGGAGAACCTGGAGAACAAGAGAAGATTGTAGCCTTCTGTACGTTGAAGCCCGCGTGCTGGTATAAGACTGCTCCAGTACAGAATCATTGTAAAAAGAAATTTCTAATTATAAGAAGATAGAGACATATTGCAGCAGGTGGTTTTCACCCACATTGGGTTTCCACCTTATATCTTGTGTTCTTTTGTGTGACTTTCTGCTCTACTTTTCTATTACTGGTTACTGTTATATGGTTCTGACACACATATTAATGATCAAAATCTGAAGAATAAATTAAATATAAGTATGCAAGTTATATGAAAGTTTCATTAGCCAGAGTTACTTATACACAACCTTTTCATTAACATAAGTAGCATATACAAATCTTTGTATAAATTGAAAAATAATTTGACTTAATAATACTAATTCACCCCCCCCGCCTCAGTATTATTTTCAACAATTGGTATCAGAGCAGGTCCTTTAGGAGAAGCTTGATCGCTTGAAGGAAGATCTATCGTCATGAGCAACTAAGAAAAGGAGGCATCAATCAAGCCACCAATTTTTGATGGGAGCAACTTTGTCTATTGGAAGGTAAGAATCACTGCCTATCTTCAATCTCTTGGTACAGAAGTTTGGGACATTGTGGAAACAGGATACATATTTCCTTCAGTAACTCCTACAGATATGGCTAGTAAGAAGCAGTATGAAACAAATGCAAAGGTTGTCAATAATCTATTAGGGAGTCTATCTCAATTAGAATTCGTCAAGGTTATGCAGCTCAAAACTTAAAAATAAATATGGGACAAGATCGTTCTGAGCTATGAAGGAGATGATCAGGTAAAACAGGAAAAAATTCAAACTCTCAAAATTCAGTATGAAAATCTCAGAATGTACAATGATGAAAGGGTGGCTAACTATTTCCTTAGTATATATGAGATTGTTAATTGTATGAAAAAATTGGGTGAAGAAATAAAAGAAGTTGTTTTGGTTGAAAAGCTTCTAAGATCTTTGTCTTCTAAGTTTTATTCAAAAGTTTCTGCCATAGAATAAAAGTAGAATCTACAGAGCCTTAACATGTCATAGCTGCACGGAATCCTAACTGATTACGAAATGAGAAAAGGGGGACCATCAGATAGGAGAGAAGCTACATTCAAAGCCTCAGTAAACGGAGAATACAATGAGTCAGAACATATGTCAGAAGAAGAGGAAGAATCAAATTTTGTCAAGAACCTTGAACGGGGAACTAGAAGATTCAGAGGTAAGCTGCCTTTCAAATGCTTTGCTTGTGGGAGAGTCGATCATTATGCTGCCAAGTGTCCTCATAAAGATAAACTTGACAAAGGTAAGGAACCAGTTAGATGGAACAAAAAACAGAATGTAAGTAAGAAGAGCTATTATACATATGAAGACAGTGATGGATATTCAATTAGTGATGAAGATGAACAACGTAATGATTATAGACTTTTGATGGCTTTTGAAGATGATGATTTTTTGGATGCTATAGATGAAGAAGGTCTCTATGAAGAAATTTCTAAACTCAAAATTCGTTTAGAAGAAAAGATTATGATTATAGATACTCTGACATTCCAACTTGCTGAAAGAGAAAAACACAATGAAAAGTTAGAATGTGAAATTGTGGGACTTAAAAAAGATATTAAGAAAACAAAAGCTCTTAATCTTAAATTTGCTAAAGGATCTAAAACTTTAGATGAGATTATCAAAGTGCAGTGTTCTCCTCTAATCAAGACAGGTCTTGGATATACTGAAGAAGCATCTCAAGCACAAAAGCAAGCACAGAAGCCATCCACCTCCAAAAGTTATCTTGATCCAGCAAGGAGAAGTGAACAGGTTGACAATCCATACCGAATGCATAACGTAGATCACCCAATAAATCAGGGAAAATTTACCTCAAGAATGAACAAAGACTACTAGGTAAATCAGGGGCAATCTACTTCAAGGATGAACAGAAGTTACAACCAACCACAGGTAAATCATTCTCAATTTTCCTCAAGAATGGATTTCAATAGAAACTACAATCATTTGGTTGGTAGATTTGATAATTGTAGGAGTTTCTTCAATGGCCAATGTTTCTCTTGTCATAACTTTGGTCACAAAGCAGCTTAATGTGTTTCCTACAAGACAATCATGATTTGAGAAGCTAAAAAACAAAGGAGTATGACTGGGATCATGAAAAGGACTTACAATAACTTTTCTTCTCTTGAAAATGAAACAGAATGTTTGATTTGTAACAACTTTGGTCATGAAGATTCTGAATATAGGAGTAGGTTTCGACAAACAACTCAGAAGGAGCAAGCTTCATTAAGTCCCAAAACATGGAGAAAGAAAGAACCACTACCAGAAAGATGTGGGATAGCCTTATATGTGGAAGGACAAGAAAATCAGTGGTACATCAACAGTGGATGCTCAAAACATATGACAGGTGATAAAGATAAACTTCAGTCATATAGTGCCTTAGAAAAGGAAAAGAAGGTCTCATTTGGAAGTGACACCCCTGCACTCATAAAAGGTAAAGGTTCTATTCTTTTGAAAGAAAAGGTCAAGGCTGGAAATGTTATGTATGTTGATGGCTTAAAGCATAATTTATTAAGTGTCAATCAAATGTGTGATCAAGGAAATGAAGCAATATTTCGATCAAATGGATTCATTGTTCGTGAGCTTGACACAGGAGAAACAATGATCAAAGGCATAAGAACTCCAAATAATTATATATACTCAAGGGAGGACAACAACAATGCTATCTAAGAAAGAATGATGAACACTGGCTATGGCATAGAATATTGGGGCATCTAAGCTTCTCATAGCTAAGGAAAGCATGCAAATATCAGGCGGTTCATGATCTACCTGACATCAGAATTCTAGACAATACAATATGCAAATCATGTCAATTTTGTAAGCAAACAAGAACTAATTTCCCTGAGAAGGAAGGATCAGCTAGCAGGCCACTTGAACTTGTCCATACTGATGTATGTGGTCCATCTAGGAAAAGGTCACCTCAAGGAGAAGAATACTTTATATTGTTCATTGATGACTTTTCCAAGATGTGTTGGATAGGACTTATGAAGCATAAAGATGAAGCTTTCGAAAAGTTCAAATCATTCAAAGCCTTGGTGGAAAACGAATTAGATCACAGAATAAAATGCCTCAGGTTTGATCATGGAGGGGAATTTACCTCGGATGAATTTTTCGATTTTTGTGAAGAAAATGGAATAAGAAGGGAATTCTCTACTGCAAGGACTCCTCAACAAAATGGAGTAGTGGAAAGGATGAATAGAACGGTTCAACAAATGGCTCGTGCTATGCTCGATGAGTCTGGAACTCCCGCAACCTTCTAGGGTGAAGATGCATTTGCTGTAGTTACTATTCTCAACAAGACAAACGTCCGGGTAAACAACACTCAGACTCCTCATGAACTTTGGTATGGTAAGACTCCCACAGTTAAATACTTCAAAATTTTTGGAAGCAAATGCTACATCAAAAATACTGATGAAAACATTGGCAAGTTTGAACCTAGAGTAGATGAAGGAATTCTCCTTGGTTACTCTCCTCACAGCAAAGCATATAAGCGTTACAATAAAAGACTTGGAAAAATTGTTGAAAGTATTGATGTAGTGGTTGATGAAGAAGGGAACACTCCTAAGCAAGTAAAATCCGAAGATTTTGAAGATGATAAAGACTATCCTTCAACACCAAATCAGATTCATGATGAAGAAGAAACCCATGAGGCACCAGAATAACAGATAAGAATAGAGGAAAATACTCCATCTAGGTACGTTCAGAAGAATCATCTGAAACCCAAATTTTGGGGCAAAAGGAGGCAAGTTTACAAACAAGAATAACCATTTCAGAAGCTTCAATTTATCTAGCATTACTCTCCTCCACTGAACCACAAAATGTAAGAGAGGCATGCAAGGATGAATGTTGGGTAACGGCCATCGAGGAAGAAGTTGAGCAGATGGAAAAGAATAACACTTGGGAGTTGGTTCCTAGACCAAAAGATAAGAATGTCAAAGGAACAAAATGGATATTCAAAAATAAGCTGAATGAAAATGGAGATGTGATTAGAAACAAGGCCAGACTTGTTTGCAAAGGGTATGCTCAACAAGAAGGTATAGACTTTGAAGAAACTTTTGCACCAGTTGCTAGACTTGAGGCCATAAGAATGTTCCTTGCTCTTTCTAGATTTTAGAAGTTCAAAGTATTTCAAATGGATGTAAAGTTTGCTTTTCTAAATGGAGACTTGGATGAAGAAGTGTATATTGAGCAACCAGATGGGTTTCTCCTTGAAAACAGTCCAAAGCTTGTATGTAGACTCAAAAAGGCTCTCTATGGCCTTAAACAGGCTCCAAGGGCTTGGTATTATCACTTGGATAAGTACCTCCATCAACAAGGTTTTATAAAAGGATCAACAAATAGCAATCTATATATAAAAGTTGACAATGATAAGTTCCTAATAATTGTTGTGTATGTTGATGATATCATCTTTGGTAGCAATGAAGAAGACATGAGTCAAAATTTTGCCTTGGTGATGCAGAAAGAGTTTGAAATGTCCATGCTTGGTGAGCTCACATATTTTCTTGGTTTACAAGTCCAACAAAACAAAGAAGGCATTTTTCTATCACAAACCAAGTATCTCAATCAGATCTTGAAGAAATATGGGATGGAGGATTCAAAACAAGTGTGTACCCCTATGGTAACAGGATGCAAACCCAGTGCAAATGATGAATCAGCAGCAGTACATCAACCAACCTATAGATCCATGATTGGTAGTCTGCTCTATCTAATAGGTACCCAACCAGACATTATGCATGTAGTGGGAATAGTTGGAAGGTTTCAGGAAAATCCAAAGGAAACTCATCTTCAGGCAGTTAAGAGAATTTTCAAGTATTTTCAAGGAACCCAAAACTATGGCTTATGGTATCCTAGAGATACAATTTCACACTTCATGCATATACAGATGCAGATTGGTAGGAAGCGTGGATGATAGAAAAAGCACTAGTGGTGGTGCATTCTTTATGGGTTCTAGATTAGTATCTTCGTTCAGCAAGAAACAAAGTTCAATCGCACTATCAACAACTGAAGCAGAATATGTGGCTGCTGCATCTTGCTGCACACAACTCCTTTGGATGATGCAAACATTGCAACATCTTCAAATCAATTGTACTCCACCTATCTCCATTTTCTGTGATAATACAAGTGCAATCAGTATTTCAAAGAATCCTGTCATGCATTCAAAGACTAAGCACATACCGATCAAGTATTATTTTCTCCGGGAACAAGTGCATGAACATAAGGTCAAATTGGAATATGTTCCCTCAAAGGAACAAGTTGCTGATATACTCACCAAACCACGACCTAGGGAGACATTTTAATACCTCAGGCAGAAGCTGGGGGTAGTTGATGCATCATCTTGCTGTTGAATTTTGTCTGTTTCAGAGATCGATGGTTGTGCATGAGTTTCATGTGGGGAATCTGCGTACATACATTGGTTTCTATGTGTACAGTCGCATATATGTTGGTTTGAAGAAAAGTAGTGGGGCCAGGCTCAGGATGAAAAGAGTCTGATATGGGTCTGATAGAGACCATCTGGCATTGGTTCAGGGGGAGCATATATTCTTCTAATAATGCATTTTTGGCATTATCTTAGAAGATCTTGGTTCAATTTCACAGTTGTTTTGATTTCAGGTGGAACAGGTGCAAAAGGAGAACATGAGTGCTGATCTGAATAATGATTGAACAGATGTTGCTGATATTAGGTGTTGAAAACTATCAGAGCCTTGCTATAGATATTTTGTCTCTATGTCTTATATTTCTTTTATCAAGGTCATGTAACGACCTATCTTGGTTTTCCCACTATGCCTGGGATGGATGATGTAATGTTCTTATGTATCCCCACTTGGTTGGGTGGATGAGTCAATATTGGTATATTCCCACTTGGTTGGGAGATGGATGTATGTAGGAGTCGTCGGTGATAGGAAGGTCATTTATGATGTATAAAGTCATATTTCTTTTGTAGAACATCTTCTTGCAGACCTTGCCTACAAGTCAGGGGGAGCTTGGACTGCATAGCAGAGCAGAGAATTCAGCATGTATTCAGGGGGAGAATAACCCTTTGCCCTTAATGTCAAAGGGGGAGAATGATTTTGAGTGAATTGGGGTTGCCATCAAGCCCAAAGGGGGATATTGTTGGCATTATGGCACAGGTTTGGCACTATGGCACAGGTGTTGTCCTTGATGGAAACTCACTCAAAATGGCAGATCACAGTTCAGGCTCTCAAATTGAAGGAAAATGAGGTATATGTAGGTTACTCATAACAAAGTCACGTATACACATGGGTGTACCGATCAGAAGGCGCGTATACATATGCACACGCTTTCATGCAAAGAAAAGCGTGTACATGTGGGAAAACGTATGGTTGGTCCATGGTATTTAGTCCGACATAATTGAACCTATGGTTTTGGTCCTTGGTATTACATTCCAAGTGTTGAACCCAAGTATTGGGTCCCTAGTATTGTATCTCTATGGTTTTGGACCATGGTTTGAGTAAGGCCTAAGACTATAAAAAGGGAAGGAAATCATTTGGAAAGTGTATCGAATTATGCATTGAATATCTTAAGGGGAGCAAGATCTAGAATATTGGTGATTGGTTGGTGAAAGCTGGATCTGAATCAAGGAGGAGCCAGAGCATTACAAGATGGTTAAGTTCTATTGAAGGGTTAATATCTCAAGGCTTGAATAAGTAGTATCGTTGTGTGATTTTGATCTATTATATTTGGTGCATGATTAGATCTATAAATCTGATAATCTTGGTAAACTGATGTCCGATTAAGTAAAAGAATAAATCATCTTTTATAGATCTGTATGCAGGTTCGGCACGTCAGAGGCACGTATACACATAGGTTAAGCAAGTGAACACTGCGTATACATTGGTTGAATTTGGCATATATGTGTATGTACGCAGGTTTATATTGGTGAAGTAGCATACATCTCTTGAAATATGTTTTAGCTTCTTCTGTTTAAGTTCTGGGTTCAGAATTGGTGTTGCTTTTTGGTTACAGGATTCTAAGAAGTTATTGGTTGATTTAGTATTTGTAAAAAGGAGATTGGTTGTTGCAGATCTACTTGATATTTGATTGATATTCATGGATCAAGTTTGAAAAATTATGAAACGTGGTCCCTGGAAGAAAAGAGAAGGTTGTAGCCTTCTGTAGGTCAGCACCTACGTACTAGTACCTCAACTAGTACAAGAGCTAAGGGGGTTGTAGCTTCCTTCCAGGAGAACCTGGAGAATGAGAGAAGCTTGTAGCCTTCTGCAGGTTGAAGCCTGCATGCTGGTATAAAACTGCACCAGTACAGAATCATTGTAAAAAGAAGTTTCTAATTGAAAGAAGATAGAGACATATTGTAGCAAGTGGTTTTCACCCACATTGGGTTTCCACCTTATATTTTGTGTTCTCTTGTGTGACTGTCTGCTCTACTTTTCTGTTCCTGGTTACTGTTATATGTATCTGACACATAGATTAATGATCAACATCTGAAGAATAAATTAAATATAAGTCTGCAACTTATACGCGAGTTTCATTAGCCAGAGTTATGTATACACACCGTTTTCATTAACTTAAGTAGCGTATACAAATCTTTGTATAAATTGAAAAAGAATTTGACTTAATAATACTGATTCACCCCCCTTCTCAGTATTATTTTCAACAATCCATACTATCGTGAAGTTGAATTTCCTAGTCCACTCACCCAGTGTCGTGTCAACCTTTTCAGCCACACCAATCACCGAATCAGGAGGAGAATTCACTCTCTTAATTTGTACCTACACCAGTACAAATTTCAGCCCAATCCTTCTCGAAACATCTTCACTATGAAGTTGTGAGTAGCCCCACTATCCACCATAGTGAGTACATCCACACTCCCAAACTTCATCCGAACATACTCGAAGTTGTTCCTTTCTAGATCTCTTCATGAGACCGCTTATGTAGCAGTTGCATCTCCAAGAATCTGCATCACCCCCACAAAAGTCTCTTTTTTCTTCGCATTAGACTATGCCACCACAGCCACTTTCAGTCTTGAAGGACAATTCTT
Source organism: Pinus tabuliformis (assembly GCA_031772625.1). Classification (NCBI taxonomy): domain Eukaryota; kingdom Viridiplantae; phylum Streptophyta; class Pinopsida; order Pinales; family Pinaceae; genus Pinus; species Pinus tabuliformis. The sequence goes on from CM062815.1 coordinate 20,268,244, forward strand.
CACTGTATGTGGTTCCACACATAACCAAAACTTCAATGGTTTCTTTGTCTTCGACTTGTCACTCGATTTCGAAGCATCATCTTTTGTACTTTTCTCTTTCGGCTTATCGAACTTCTTCTTTTTCTCATTAGAAGTTTTGTCATAATGCTCCACCAAATGATCCACAATAGTGAAAGCCTCCTCAAGTGTCTTAATATTCTACCTCTTCATTTCATTATGTGCCCAAGGTTTCAGCCCTATAACAAAGTTGAACGCCTTATCCCTTTTTGCCATGTCCGAAAGTTCCAGAACTGCACTTGCAAACTCCTGCTGATATGCCTGCAGACTTCCCGTTTTCTTTATAAAATTTATCTTCATCCTTGCTTCCCAAGTTTCATCCTAAGGACTGAACTGGGTCTGCAAAGCCTTCTTCATGTCATCACATGAAGTTATGTCGTCAGCACCACCATTGGCAATTTGATCCATCCTTCTTCCCCACCACATCTTAACATCCTTCGTTAAGAACTGAGCAACCACTTTTACCTTAGTCTCCACATCATGCAATCCCAAGCATTTCAAGTATTTCTCCATGTCCCAAAGAAATTTACCAAGAGTCTTTGCACTTCTTGTACCATCACAAGATTCTGGTTCCTTGACTTTCACATGAGACACTCCTCCACCTGAGTTATGTCTCACGGCCTTCTTCAACACCGCGATCGCATCCTTTGCTTCGTCAATAGATTGTTGCAATTCCAAGATTTTTTCCAAACCTTGATCTCTTGCCCTCCCAATCTCTTTTACTTCATCTTATAATTGTGTATACTTCCATTCAGTATACTCATATCAGTCTCGGAGTTCATCGAATTCCTCTCTCAACTTCGCATTGCCTTCTTGATCTTTAGTGAACTTGGCCATCTTCGAAGTACAGAAAGAATCCAATTCTTCCATCCTTTCCAATATCCTGTTTATGAAAGCCTCAGTTGGATTGTGGCTAGATTCACTCCCAACAACATGAGGTTCACTTGCCATCTCTGCCATCATCTTCCTTTTTTGTGATCTAGTATAGACCATCCACCATTCACCAAGTTCCCTGCAAACTTAATCAGCTCTTTATACTAATGATCAGCTTCTTTCACCTGCTCTTCACCTGAATAAACTCTGATACCATCTTTCATGCAACTACACTAGCGGTAATCTTCCAACCACACTATAGCGAGGTGCGGCACCACCGATCACTTTCTTTTCACCAATATTATGACCGTAGACTACGCCTAACATTCGTACTTAGTTTATTTTTCATTACCAAGTATTAGTTTATCCTTTATACATGATGAAAACCATGAACATTCATCATAAACAAAAATAACATGAACAATTGCACAATAGTATAAAGGGAGGGGCAACTCCCCGTTATGAGTCTGCCTGAATCAATATATATATAATCTTCAATTTTCACAAGACAAGTTAAATCATGGAGGAAACCCCAAATTTACACTTAGCCAAATTTTCACAACTTTGGTAAACTCGGTTGCCTAGCTCATCGACAGCTCCGATGGTCTCTGCACGACACACCCAACTCTCTGTTCACCCGTCGCATGTTTCGTTTCCACCCAGTGCCTGGCACACCCAACCGCGGGTTTTCCTCAGCCGTTCACCAACTCATCCAACCGTTTAGTCTGCCCATCGTTCAGCGGGTGCACCCTCCGCATGCCTCGCACAACCCACCACACAAACACCCTAATCAGTTACTCCACCTGGCCACACCACGAACTCGTTCACCCGACGCCCTTCGCGGGTTGCCTGACCTATCCACCATGTCAACCACCCGGTCACCCTGTGTTCATTCACCAGATGCCCTGCTCGGGTTGCCCGTCTCCTATGCTTGGTTCAATTGCCAACCAACTTCACTATGCTCGCCTGTTCAGCTCGGGCTCATGCGTCCAACCATAGTCCACGCACTTAGCTCGCACTTTTCGTTGATGCCTGAATGATCGAATGATGACTCTCCACCATCCTTTGTTTGCTTACTTATATGCTTGAATGCCCATCGTTTAAATGCGCAGCCAACCTGCCCATAATCGCACAACTGAAGGCTTTCTCCACTTAACCGACATGTCGGCCCGCCCGTTCCATCGTTCGACTGCCCGCCTGTTCCATTGTTTGCCCGTCGGCCTACCCAACAGTCAGGAACCTAGGACCACCCACATAGGTATAAGTAAAACTCCACATTACTCCATCGCATTTTTTCTCGAAACTCTCACACGGCCTGTAGCTCATCTCGTGTGCCCACATACTTTGCCAACCACAGCTTGTCTACTCATTCACTGAGTCACCCATCCATCACACAAATCTCAAGGCATTACAGAAATGAAGGCACAAGGGAGAGCCGAGAAAACAAGCTGCACGAATGTGCACAAACCTCACCCTGGGTCACAACTTAGCATTTTTGATACGGTCTCATGTGCCCGGGCACACCCTCACACTGAATGACCCGCCCGAATGAGTTTACATGAACGCCCTTTCCCGACCCACCTGACCCGCCCGAACAAGTTTACATGGACGCCCTCAAATGACCCACCCAAACAAGTTGACATGGATGCCCTCAAATGACCCGCTCGAATGAGTTGACATGGACGCCCTCAAACGCCCCACCCGAACTAGTTAACATGGACTCCCACACGACCGAAATGAAGGCACAAAGGAGAGTCAGGCAAACAAGTTGCACGAATGTGCACAAATCCCACCCTGGGTCACAACCTAACATTTTTGATATGGGCTCATGTGCCTAGGTGTTCCCTTACACTGAATGACCCGACCAAACGAGTTTACAGAAACCCTCACCTAACCTGCCCAAACGAGTTTACATAGATGCTCTCGGCCGACCCGACTGAACGACCCGCCCAAACGAGTTTACATGGACGTCCTCAAACGACCCGCCCAAATGAGTTGACATGAAAGCCCTCAAACGACCCGTCTGAACCAGTTTACATGGGCGCCCACATGATCGAAACGAAGGGACAAGGGAGAGCTGGGAAAACGAGTAGCATGAGTGTGCATAAAGCCCACCCTGGATCACAACTTAGCATTTTTAATATAGGCTCATGTGCCTGGGCATGCCCTCACTCTGAACAACTTGACTGAACGAGTTTAAAAGGACACCCTTGCCCGACCCGCCTGAACGAGTTTACACGGACGCCCTTGTCACACGGAATCTGTCAAGGGTGCGGACACGACTGACCTTCCTAGAAGTCTAAGACATTCTAATGACAAACAAGACAAAATGGAGTGATCTTTCTCTAAATACACCTTTTACAACATGAAAACTACAAGTGTTTAGGCTTACCTTATTCCAAAACGCTGTTGTTGAAGTCCGTTCTTGACGATCCGGATGAGCTCCTCCTTCAAGTCAATTCCTGCAACCACAAACAATCAAACAATTACCAAGCACTTGCATTTCATATAATAAAACATATATTCAACATGCAGACCAAGGAACACATGAAATAACTCATTAACACAAGCTATTGAGAAAAATAAACCAGTTTGTATTAATAACGAAACAAAGAAACTCTTACAACCTGGCCTTGGTGTTGTGCAAGTTCCTCCCAGGGTCCATCAAGGGTTTTCCTCTACTTTGACAAAGCTCACTCCCAAGTAGAATCAAGTGAAGACAATCTCTCCTCACAAAGGCTCTAATGGAAGACCTAAATCCTGCAGCATTTACCCAAAGAAAATGTATAGCTCCAACCTCCTCTCCTTCTGGCTCAATGCCTTTATTTATAGTGCTGTAAAGAGGTTATTCAGGTCCACTATCAATGGGATCATCCCCCTCTTTGGGTGGGATAGCTCCCTTATTGATGGGATAAGTTCCCCTTAATAGAGATACATGAACAACTGGAGGCGCATCCATTTCATCAACCGACCTCTAGAATGTTCTAGAAGTAACCACAAGTAACTTTTTCAAGATAAAACTCGCGCATTTTGCCTTTTACAGAGGGACGCACCTGTCCCTTAACATACAGAGCGTCCATGGACGCAGATTTTGTGAACATGGTCAGCGTCCCCGCAGGTAAGGCTAGAGAGAACCTGCGACCCCAGAGATAAACATAGTTTTTACAAAACTTTCTCTCTTCTTTGAGTTTGAGATGGATAACAGAGGCATGAGACTTGCCTAAGAGGGTAGCATGACTGTTGATTTGAGCCATACTAACTGTAAGTAGTCAAGGTGACATTTTTTAGTGTAACAGCCCTCGCCCAACCCACCCGAACAAGTTTACATGGACGCCCTTGCCCACCCCACCCGATCGACCCGCCTGAACGAGTTTACACAGACGCCCTCAAACGACCCACCCAAATGACCCCCCTGAACAAGTTGACACATATGCCTTCAAACAACCTGCCTGAACAAGTTTACACGGGCACCCACACAACTAATTCGAAGGGACAAGGGAGAGCTAGGCAAACGAGCTACATGAACGTACACAAAGCCCACACTGGGTCACAACTTAGCATTTTTGATATGGGCTCGTGTGCCCGGGTGCACCCTCACATTGAACTACTTGACCCAATGAGTTTACGCGGACAACCTCTCCCAACCCGCCCAAACAAGTTTACACGGATGCCCTCGCCCATCCTGCCTAAACAAGTTTACATGGACACCCTCACTTGACCCGAAAAAACCCACCCTAACGAGTTTACAAGGATTCCCTCAAATGACCCACCCAAATAAGTTTACACGGACGCCCTCAAACAACCGGCCGAAGAAGTTTACATGGACGCCGTCAAACGAGCCGCCCGAACGACCCTCCTAAATGAGTTGACACAGATGCCCTCAAATGACTCACTTGAATGATTTTACATGGGTGCCCATGCGACCGAAATGAAGGGACAAGGGAGAGCCGGGAAAAAGAGCTACACGAATGTGCACAAAGCCCACCCCAGGTCACAACTTAGCATTTTTGATACGGGCTTGTGTGCCTGGGCGGGCCCTCACAATGAATGACCCGACCGAACGAGTTAACACGGATGCCATCATCCGACCCGCCCGAATGATTTTACTTGGACGCCCTCGCCTGACTCGCCCAAATGAGTTTACATGGACACCCTAAAATGACCTGCCCAAACAAGTTTACATGGACGCCGTGAAACTACCCTCCTGAAGAACCCTCCCGAACGAGTTGACAGAGACACCCTCAAACGACCTGCTTGAATGAGTTTACATGGACATCCACATGATTGAAACAAATGAACTAAGCGAGAGCTAGGCAAACGAGCTGCACAAACACGTACAAATCCCACCACGGGTCACAATTAAGCATTTTTAATATGGGCTCATGTGCCCGGGCGCGCCCTCACACTGAATGACCCTCCCAAACAAGTTTACACAAATGCACTCACCCGAACTGCACGAACGAGTTTACATGGACACCTTGCCCGACCCACTCAAACGACCCGCCTGAACGAGTTTACATGGATGCCCTCAAATGACCCTCCTGAACGACTTGCCCAAACAAGTTGATGCAGATGCCCTCAAACGACCCACCTAAACGAGCTGCCTGAACGAGTTGACACAGACACCATCAAATGACCCACCGAAATGACCCAACCGAACGAGTTTACATAGATGCCCTCAAATGACCCATCCAAATGAGTTTACATGAACACCCTCGAATGACCCACGAGAACGAGCTTGCACAGACTCCCTCAAATGACTTGTCCTGAACAATTTTACATGGACACTCTCAAAAGACTCGCCTGAATGAGTTCACATGGGTGCCCACACTACCAAAATGAAGGCACAAGGGAGAGATGGTCAAACGAGCTACATGAACATGCACAAAGCCCACCCCGAGTCACAACTTTGCATTTTTGATACGGGCTCATGTGTCCGGGTGTGCCCTCATACTGAATGACATGACCGAACGAGTTTACGCAGGCACCCTCAAATGACACTCGCAAATGATTTTACATGGAAAACAACCCGCCTAAATGAGCTTACATATCAAACGACTCACCGAAATGAGTTTACAAAGGAACCCTCAAACGACCTGCCCGAACGAGTTTACATGGAAAATGACCTTCCCGAACAAGTTTACACGAGCACCCTTAAACGACTCGCTCAAATGAGTTTACATGGCAAACGACCCACTTGAATGTGTTTACATGGAAAAAAACCCTCAAATGACCTACCCGAATGATTTTATATGGAAAACAACCCTATTGAACAAGTTTACACGGGTGCCCTCAAACAACCTACCCGAACGTTTTTACATGGCAAACGACTTGCCCGAACGAGTTTACATGGGCACCCTCAAACAACCCACTCAAATGATTTTACATGGAAAATGACCCACCTGAACAAGTTTACACAGGTAAACGACCTGCTCGAACAAGTTTACACAGGCAAATGACCTACCCGAACGAGTTTACATGGCAAACGACCCGCCTGAATGAGTTTACATGGGCTCCAACACATGACCAAAACGAAGACACAAGGGAGAGTCAGGCAAACGGGCCACAGGAACGTGTACAAAGCCCACCCCTGGTCACAACATAGAATTTTTTATATGGCCATGTGTACCCTAGGTGCCCTCACATGACATGACACGACTCGACCCAACCCGACCTACCCCAATGCGTTTGCATCGGCACCCACACACGACACGTCCCAACCTGCCCAAATGAAATTTGGGGTTTCCATGGGTGCACGACCCAAATGAAATTTTGCATTTCTGTGGGTGCACAAGTAAAATGAAGGCATGAGGGAGCATCGACCAAATGGGCCACACGAATATGCAGAAGACAAATGGGCGGTCATGACTTAGCGTTTTTGGCACGGCCACGTGTGCCCGGGCACCCACACATGGAACGACATGACCCGACCGGCCCTGGGTGAGCCAACCTAAGCTGCTTGAACACGTTTACATGGGTATCCACACACGACATGACACGACCTGACCTGAACAAAATTTGGGGTTTCCATGGGTTCAAAACTCGAACGAAATTTGGGCTTTCCATGGGTGCACGACCCGAACGAAGGCACAAGGGAGCGTTGGGTAAACAGCCTGCATGAACGTGTAGAAGGCACATGGGGGGTCACAACTTAGCACTTTTGGCATTTCCATTTGTGCACGAGCACCCATGCATGGCACGACCTAACACCCCTGAACGAAATTTGGGGTTTCCATGGGTGTATGACCCGAACGAAGGCACGTGGGAGCATCAAGCAAACGGGTCGAACGAATGTGCAAAAGGAACATGAGCAGTCATGTCTTAGCATTTTTTGCACAGCAACATGTTCCCAAGTGCCCACACATGGCACGACACGACTTGACCTGACTTGCCCAAACGTGTTTGTACAGACACCTACACATGACACGACCCGATCCACCCGAATGAAATTTGGGGTTTCCATGTGTGCACGGCGTGAACAAAATTTGTGGTTTCCATGGCTGCACAACCCAAACGAAGGCACGAGGGAGCGTCGGGAAAACAGGCCACACAAACATGCAGAGGACACACAGGTGGTGATGACTTAGAATTTTTGGCATGGCCACGTATGCTTGGGCACCCACACATGGCATGGCATGACCCGACCCTCCCTGGGTGAGCTGACCCAAGCCACCCAAACAAAATTTGGGGTTTCCATGGGTGCACGACCATAACAAAGGCACGAGGGAGCGTCAGGGAAATGGGCCACACAAACATACAGGAAACACACAAGCGATCACGACTTAGCATTTTCGATATGGCCACATGTGCCTAGGCAGCCACACATGACACGACACAACACGACCTGGCCTGCCTGAACGAAATTTGGGGTTTGAATGGGCGCACAACCCGAACGAAGGCATGAGGGTAGGAATATATTTGACTCTAATACATAAATATACCTGGTGTAACATGCCCTTAAGTTCTTCAACATTTTCTTTTGACTCTTTGACTCACTTATAACACTTTAACATGTGCTAGGCCTATTTCAATGAGCAAGAAACTCAATGATATATATATATATATATATATATATATATATATATTTCTTTTCTTAAATAAATACAAATATCAAAAGTACATTTTTGAAAACCAAACCCAGATACACTTTCTTCAACACCCCCTCTTAACAAGGGAGGTATTCATAAATCATTACAAGGTGTTTGGCTAATTTTCAATCTTGAATAATTCACATAAGAGAAACCGAATTGGCAACCCATCTGTTATAGCATCATATTAGCCAACATTGTTCATAGCAAGGCCTTGACTAATATCTTTATCTATCATAAGATCAAGCACAATGTTGGTGAGGCCAATGGATTATAAACACCTTAGTCACTGTCTCTCAAGGTACATACCCACCTAGGTGTTCCCTGAGTATGACTATTACACAGTAATTTGTCACCGTTTATCACCGTCCCTGTTACCCCTCTCCCGTACATTGGAGGACTCATTCCGGGACCTGTGAGAAGTGACATGACCTAAAACCACTTGCATCATATTCCTCTAATTATGAGCTTCATATGCCCTGAAGACATCTCCTGCAGAATAGCCATAAAAAGACCTCTTTTTGCATTGGGGCGGTTCCACAGTGTACTGCTCACGCCAATGGGGGAAATCCTCTAAAGAGGGCGCGCCATTGGCGCTCTGTCTCAGAGTTGCACTCACGCCAACCGAGTTGAGTAAATTTTTTAACAAACAAGCTTCTGAAGGTTCTCCTTAACCCATTCACCAACTGAATCCTTGTTGAGTTAGGATGGTTTGGCTTCGAATCTGCATAGAAGGGAAGTGGTTTGCCACCTCTCATGGAAGCTTATTAGTGATAAAGCCAATCCCATGAATAATGTGGTTGATCCTATCTCTTTCCCCTCTATCTATAAAAGCTTGCCTCTATACCTTGAGCAAGCTAATTCCAGCATAGTGCTAAGATAGTGTGAATTCCAGGAGTTCAAGAGATTGAAGCTACAAGAGCCTTCTTTGCACCCATAAGGCCAAATCTAAGTGAGGAGATTCTTGTCACCAAAGAGAGAGAGGTTTGTTTCCCATTCCAACAAGCTTTGCAAGACTTGTGTAGCTGACTACCCAGCCAAAGGAGGATTTGACGTCAGAACTATGGTTGTAAACTTCTTTGTTATTTAACAATAATAGATGGCTATCATTATGGTTCCACTCTCATTTTCCTATGATTGATGTTGAGTTATATCTTTTCTGACTGATATATAATTGCATCTATTGGATTTTATGCTTGTACTTGTGTTGTTCTTTGCATGTGCAGGTGTCCAATCACGGAGATCGTGGGGATCGTGACTGGCCAAAGCAAAGGAACGAGAGCGACATCTCTTCTATGAATATTAGCGTTGGAATCCAAGTAGGTTCTCATCATCCACTTTTAATTTGCAATTAGGAACTTGCGTGATAGCATTGTTTGATTGTTGCTAGACGTGGTCTGGGCTAGTAGGGATCATCTCTGTCCGCAGAGAGGATTTACCTCCACAACAATTTGGCGACTCCACTGAGGAGTCTTGTCTCTTTGGTTCTCTTGTTTGATTGCTTAGATAGCTTTCTGGGTTGGATTTCTTGCTGTCTCTTGCTTCCTAGTCTGCCTGGTTACTATTAACCAAGCCTTGGACTGCTTGTTTTTATTTTTGACCTAACAAGCTTGATTAGCGCACTTTTTTGCTTGACAGTCGTGCCAGTTGGCGCATGTTGCTCAAAGACAACCCGCGACAATCCCTTAAAAGCACGAGTTACAGCCTGACAGTCGCGCCAGGCCTGTCAACTTTTCTAGTTTGCTTGTTTTCAAGCCCTCTGAGCTTGGATTTGTATCTTGCTACGTATTTTTCAATTACTGGAGTTTTTTTGATCCTTGTTTGACTGGTTTTTTACCTCCATCCTTCAGGTGTTTCCCTCTTTCCATTGATTTCACATTTGAGCCCTAGGGCATCTAGTGGCTTTGTCCATCAAGCCTTCCATAGGAGTCTTGGGTTCTTTGATCGTCCAGTCGACTTTGTGATTATTCTTTTGCACTTGCTCAGTGGTTGTCAAAGCTTCTTATTGTTATCCAAGTGATTTGCTTCTTTTCCAATTGGATTTCGCTTGGCTTCGTTTGGGCTTAGATCACACAACTCATAGAGGTCTTTGTGTTTTCTTCTTGGTTTGAAGGACTGTCTTGGTGTTTTGGGGATTTGATTGCATTCTCATTGAGTGAAATTTGTCTCTTTTACTCAATGTTATTATCTCTCAAAATTTGTTTAGTGCACTTTGCCATTGAAAAGAAAACGAATAGTCTCTTTTGCGTTGAATTAGTTAATGGAACTTAGAGCTTTTCATTGATTAGTGATCTTAAAAAAAAAAGTTTCTTTTATTGCCATTAGTTGCATTAGAGTGGGTCTTGATTGTTTGTGGTCATTTTGTTTGATTGAAAAATTCTCAACTCTCTCGTAGTTAGTGTTCATCGAACGAAATGATATTCTTTGGCATATAGCTTGCATTTAGGGAATTGTGAGAGATTACATACGGTAGGACCTGGAAATCGAAACCTAATCAAAGATCAACCATAAAATGAACTGAATAAACTTAAAAACGCATTGGAACATAATGCTCACTGTTTAGAGGTCTAGGCTAGAGATGTGCTCCGGCGTCGTTAAACCTAGTCACTGTTGTTTCACATTGTGGTTGGGTGATTCCTCCTTTTGTGACTCGATAGTGGTCTAGCACGGACTTGAGCTCCCACGTACCGTTGAGTATATAGGGGAGACCCCACTAGGTTATCATCCTTTATCCACAGGAAGCCTTGTCTTCCGCCTTACAAGCCGTAACGTACCGAACACAGCATTCAGGAAGATTGACTGCCGTACGGGAAGTCCTTGGTTTTCATATGACTGCCAAGGTGTATATGCAGTTTTACGGATTTGTTTGGTAAACCCTTTGCCTAGTCTCTCCAGAGTAGTCACTTTTGATCCTTTTCGGACTCCTTAAAAGAAAAGGCTCACTTGAGTAGTTTGTCACTTCGGGCTCACAAAACATTCGAAGGCGACTAGAGTCACCTTTTTTTCCTTTTCTCGACTCTTAAAACATGAAAAGGTCAAGTTGTGTCCTTGCGTCTTAAAATTTAATTGGCCACGATTAACATTACCTGGTTAGATCTTGTGTGCGTTAGTTTGAGTAGGGTCCTTTATCATTAGATTCCCTTAGGTTTTGTTTGAAGTTTGTCATCCTAGCTGAACCATTGATCCCGTCTCCCGTTCCAAGTGATCAAGGGTCTCCGTCTTCCGTTGCTCCTGAGGCACCGGTTGTAAGTGATACTCTTCCCGTTATCCCGAGTATCCAATCGATCAACTATCGTGCTCCAGACAACGAGGATTACGAAATTCATTGTAACCCCATTTGGGAGCCTGAAGAGGACGATATTCCTTTTACCCCCCTGGTGTTTCGTCTCCAATGTCTACCTCTCACATGGATGAGACATCTCCTAGAGTGAGTGAGACACCCGTTTTGTCGAATATCGACTCTCCTATCCTGGCTACTTCTCCGGTACCCTCATGCTATAAGTCGTTGATGGATAATATAAGTGCCAGGATCCCCACTTCAAGTACCATGTGGGACCTCCATATCACTCCCACTACGGGATCTTTTGTTTCACAAGTCCACAGTACACCCGTCACTTCAGTTCCAACGAATCCAACTGTTTGTGTAGCACATTCAATTCCGGTTGTTAGTGCCGTTACAACGTCTTCAGCTCTGACTACTGGTGCTGGTCCCCCTCACGGTCAAGTGAGTAGCGGCCAGCCGGCACACACAACCAAAGTTGTTCATCCTGCACAAAGTGCACCACCCACTTCTGGTCCCGTCCCAAGAGGGGGGCAGTATGATCAGTATGGGCAAGCTGTTCAGGATCCGAACGTGCAAGGTCCATTCTATTATTACGATTCTACTGGTCAGTTCCTTTATCCTTCTAGACCCTTGCCTACTCAACCTGTTGTTGAGGTCTCGGTACCATTATCCGTTGCTTGGAATGCCACCACTTTCCATGGGGGCCAAGCAATGCCTGCACAGCTTCAGGGACCGCCTAACCAAGGCCAGCCGTCTTATATGCAAACCCCCCAAGGGCAGCAATATTACGGCCAGTCTTACCCAGGACAACCTGGGGGCCCACAAGGACAACCCTATCAGGGACAACCTTCGGCTACTGGTGGTCCATATTTTACTTATCTGGCTCAGCCTTCTGGTTATCCAGGTCAACTTGGTGTCCAGCAAGGTTATCCCTCTTGATAAGCAGAACAAAATTATATTCAACAAGGTCAACCGGTAGTCCAACAGGGGTACCCTTCTGGGCAAGCGGGTCAGCCTTACGTACAGCAGAGCCAACCCACTGCCCAGCCTAGTCATCCTTCTGGGCAAGGGAGTCAGCCTTACGTATAGCAGGGCCAACCCACTGCCCAGCCTAGTCATCCTTCTGGACCAGCTGGTCAACCTCAAGGTCAACCGGCCATCCAGCCCGTTCAACCATCTATCCCGTAAGGACAACCCTCGGTTGCACAAGGACAACCTAGTACCCAGCAAGCTCATCCTTCTGGGCAAACGGGTCCATCCCAAGCCCAACCAGGACAACCTTCCAGCCAGATGGTCCAAGCTCAACCTATTCAAGGACATCCGTCTGGGCCCCAGACTCAAATTGGTTATCATATGCAAGGTGGGTTACAATCCCAACCTTCTTACCAAGCGCAACCTTCTTACCAAGCTTAGTATGGAGCTCAGCAACCGTATGGTTACCAGCAACCCTAGGGGCAAACTCAGTTCACCCTTATCAAAATTATCAACAAATGCTGGTCACCCCTTATCAGAATTATCAGCAACAGTATGTTGCACCTGGGGGGCAGATCCAGGGTCAGCTGTCTGCTTATGGACAGAATCCTTATGGACAAAATCCCTATGGGCAGAACCCTTATGGGCCAAGTCCATCCGGACAAAGTCCATGGGGGCAACCACCACCTGGTTGGAACCCTGGTACTACCTCTCTTCCACGGCCACAGATGTCCTTCAATCCTCAGTTACCTTTCTTAGCGACATTAGAACTGCCAGATGTGTCCAAATTAACAAATGATCCCATTCTTCATAATCCATATTGGCCACTAGTTCCAACTAAGATACCCGGTGATTTCCCGAAATTCGATGGCAAAGCTGGTGAGGACCCTAAAGCCCACGTCATGACCTATCACCTTTGGTGCTCATCCAACTTGTGGCTCGATGATTCCATCCGGGTCCGCCTCTTCCAAAGGACACTCACCGGCTCAGCCGCTAGGTGGTATATTGAGTTGAATGGTGGAACATTTCAAGATTTCAACCCGTTGGCTATGGCATTCCTAACTCATTTTTAGTTACCCATTCGGTATGAGACAGGGACACATCTCCTTACCTCTCTCAAACAGGACACGGCCACGCATATATCCGATCATATACATGAATGGAGACAGCATCGTCATTTGATAAAGTTCTGGATTATTGATCAGCTCCTAACCGATTGGTTCACAACCTCCTTTGTCCTTGCGATCGCACGAGACATTGCCATGGGAGCTTGTGTAACTGAAGAGCAAGCTATCGCGGGTGCTCTGTACCTCGACTTAGTTTATTCTCAGTCAGGTACTTTATATGATTATTTTCCAGACGCCCCGAGACCCGGAACATCCAAAGCTCCGCCAAAACCATCTGTTGACGGTGTTATTGGCTCTGTAAACACATCTTCAAAGAAATCATCCGCGAACCCTGGGAAGCAAAAACCCAATGCTTCTAGCGAAAATACTTCCCAGGGTCAATCTAATTCTGGAAACACTTCCGAGGTTAACGCCGTCCAGTCCACCACGGCGGATAAATCCACGAAAGGAAAAAAGAAAGGGAAAGCCAAGAATAAATCCGAACAGCCCAGACAGGACTCCCCTAAACCTCCACCCGAGGAAGGAGCCAAACGTAAACAAAAAGTATCCTTGTCTTATCTGTGACGAGGATCACTACACTAAATATTGCCCCAGGCGGTTTGAAGTTAGTCGATTGTTGAAAGGTGCTCGTGGGACTCCTGCTGTGCTTAAAGAACCTTTCCCTTCACAACAAACTCAAATGGTGGCAGATTCATCGCAACCCTCTTCTTCATTCGGCTCTCAAGTATTTATGGCTGGGATGATTCCCGTCCACATCACTACTCGAGCAAAAGAATATCCATCTCATGTCGAGAAAGAGCCTGAGGTCTCCTCCAGCGCTCCTCCGTCCAGTTCTGGTCCACTCCACATCAAGAGACCTAGCACTGAGACGACTATCCGACCCCCTCCAAAAAGTGTACTCCGGAAGTCTTCTTACAACCCTAATGCTCATGCTGCCCAACACTACAACATCGTTGAGGACTTAGCTCAGGCTCCATCTGCTATGTCCACCTTAGAAGTCCTCCAGAGCTTCCCCTCCCAGAGGAAGTCCTTGCTATCGGCTATCGGTGGCATAGACCCGGCTGACTCGGATATGATTTCTTTTGATCTCGAGGGCCATATGCCGAGACTGCCTCACCAAATCGCTTTCCTCATACAGGTCATTATCAATACTAAAACGATTCATCGTACAGTCATTGATGAAGGTGCCTCAACTTGCATCATGTCTGTTTCCTGTTGAAAAGCTATTGGTTCTCCAATGCTGAGCCAGTCTCCTACAACGGGAAGCCTTTGACGGAAGAGAGTCCTGTCCTTATGGTATCCTCCAATGATTGCCCATCTCTTTAGAAGGGAAGACGGTAGAAGTGGAGGCTGAAGTTGTCGATGCTAATCTTACCTACAACCTCCTCCTCGGATGTATCTGGACATACGCCATGAAAGCCGTGGCCTCCTCTCTTTTCCGTGTCATTGATTTCCCTCATCAAGGGAAGATTGTCACTCTGGACCAGCTCTCTTTCTTCGCCTCCTCTTCCGAAGGCAACGTGCCTTTCATGGAGAATACCTCCAAATCATGTGAGAGTGTGGGAGCCAGACTCTTTAAAGATCCCGCCATGATGGGTGTCTTTTCCCTCCCACCTCCTAATCTTGCTCCTATTAATATGATTTCCATGCGCTCTGATCCGTGGGTCCTTCCTCCCGCTCATCAGATAGAATCTTGGGGCGATATGATGCCGTTGGGTCCCCCCGAGCTCAACTACGTCGAAATCATTGCTGCAGCGGCTCCCCCTCCCGAACCTACTCCTCCGAGCAGCGTTCCCGACTCGTATGTTCATTCCCCTTGGCTTGGAGATGATGCTACTTCAGATCCATTAAAGGAAATATTTCCTTCCGATGAAGCCATTATAGAGACCATGTCTCTTGAGGAACCTCCTTGGTCTGATTATCACCACCGTTCCTCGTTCCTCCCTGCCCATCAGGAAATGATTGCCTGTCTCAAACGATTTGCTTCTTGTATCCCATTTCAGCCCCTTCAAACACCTATTCAAATTTATCAAGTGTCTTCTGAAGGCAATATGGGAAACATTATTCAGACCCAACCCATCGACATCTCTGTGAAACCAGGGATTGTCGAGCACATTCACATTGGAGTCACTTGCACTCCAGAGGAAGTTCACCTCTACACCAATCTTTTTCGCGAATTTCATGATGTCTTCGCTTGGTCCTACGAAGAAATGCCCGGCATTGACCCTAGCATAGTGGTGCATGAGATACCTACGTATCCGGGTGCTAAACCCGTTCGTCAACGCTTACGCCCCGTGCACCCCTGAAAGGCTGCAGCCATTAAAGAAGAAGTCGAAAAGTTTCTCAAAGCTGGTTTCATCTACCCCATTCCACTTACGGATTGGGTTTCTAATATAGTCCATGTGAATAAAAAGCAGGGTACTATTCGAGTCTGTGTTGATTATCGTCACATTAACCGTGCCTGTCCTAAGGATAACTTCCCCACACCCTTCATCGATCAGCTTATTGATGAGTGTGAAGGAAGCAAAATCTATTCATTTATGGATGGTTTTTCTGGATATAACCAGATCAATATCACGCCCGCTGATCAGCATAAGATGGCCTTTATCTGTCCTTGGGGCACTTTTGCTTACAAGAAGCTCCCTTTCGGTTTAAAGGATTCTGGTGCTACCTTCCAACGTGCAATGTCCTATGCTTTTCATGACATCCGTCACATTGTACAGCCATATCTGGATGATCTTCCAGCTCATTCAGTCAAACGCCAGGACCATCCTTCCCATCTTCGTGAAATATTTCTCCGCTGTCGACACTACCGTATCAGGCTCAATCCTCATAAATGTGTCTTCTACGTTGAATTAGGCTGACTACTCGGGTTTATCGTCTCCCGAGACAGCATCCGTCTGGATCACCTCAAAGTCGAGGCTATTCTAAATCTTTGTCCCCCTGCTTCTTTGCAGCAGTTGCAGAGCTTGCAAGGCAAAGTAAATTTCCTAAGACGGTTCGTTCCGAACTATGCCAAGGTGGCTAAAGGTTTTACACGGTTATTGAAGCGAGATACACCCTTTCATTGGGATGCTATCGCTCAAGAGTCTTTTGAGCGTCTCAAGGGTCTCCTTGCTTCTGCTCCATTATTGCGACCTCCGAATTACCACAGTGATTATACTCTGTATCTGGCTGCCGCTGATACCACTATCGGCATAGTTCTTGTGCAAGACAATGATGATGGAAATGAGCACATCATATATTACCTCAGCCGCAACCTCTTGGATACGGAAACTCGATACGCTTACGTTGAGAAGTTGGCATTGGCTGCCGTTTGTCTCGTCCAACACTTCCGGCATTATATCTTATCGCGCACCACGACCGTGATTTCTGATTGCAACCCGATGACGTACATTTTGTCGCGTCAGTTGCTGGGGGGCAAATACTCAAAGTGGATCGTCATCCTCCAAGAGTTTGACTTGGAATTTACTGCTGCCAAGTCTAAGAAGTCCCTGGTCTTTGCTGAGTTACTTTGCTCTTTGCCATCTCCTTCTGCACCTCCTCACTCAGAGGATCATATCCTGGACGAAACTCTTTTTCTGATCAGCACCCTCAATCCCTGGTACGGGGATATTATTGTATATTTACAGATGTCCTCTTTCCGCCCCGCTGTATCCAAAGATGGTCGGCGGTGGATCCGTCATCAGTCTCAACCCTATCGTATCATTGGGGACACCCTGTACCGTCTCGGCATTGACTCCATCCTCTGCCGACGTTTAACCCTCGAGGAAGCTGAGAGAGTCCTGAATGACTGCCACTCTGGCGCCTGTGGTGGTCACATGTCCAAATATGCCACAGCTTAAAAAATCCTTCACGCCAGTTATTTCTGGCCCTCCATTTTTAAGGATTACATTCTTGTCGTCCGTTCGTGTCATGCGTGCCAGATATACCAGCGGAAGATGCATGCGCCACCAGCTCCGCTGCACCCTGTTGTCACCGTTGGCCCTTTTGCAAAATGGGGCATTGATTATACGACCTGTAAGCCTCGCTCGGCCGGGGGGCATGGGTTTATTATCGTTGCCATTGATTACTTTACAAAATGGGCCGAGGCGATGCCCACATTAACTGAAGACGGTCACACAGCAGCACAATTTTTGTTCAACCATGTTATTACACAGTTCGGAGTTCCACAGGCCATCGTCACAGATCATGGAAAGCATTTCCGTAATCACATGATGACCGAATTGACAACCCAACTAGGCTTACAGCATGATAGTTCGACCCCGTACTATACTCAGTCTAATGGCCAGGTTGAAGCCGTTAACAAGATTTTGGTTACGATGCTTCAACGAACTGTTGACATGCATAAGTCTAATTGGCATCTTATGTTGTTTCCGGCCTTGTGGGCCTACCGAACCTCTGTGAAGGACGCCACCGGTTTCACTCCATTTCAACTAGTTTACAGACTGGTGGCTACCCTTCCTATAGAATGTGAAATTCCTTCGTTAAAAATAGCCGTTGAATTGCTTCCCAACACTACTCCAGTAGAGGAACGGCTTCTTTACCTAGAACAGTTGGACGAGACCAGTAGCCTAGCCTCTCTAGCTATCGAATCTCAAAAGAAGAGAGTTAAAACTCACTTCGACCATACCATCCATCCTCGTTCCTTTGTTGAGGGAGATCTAGTCCTGCTATACGACCAAGCAAATGACAAGCTGGGGGCAGGCAAACTCGAGCCCATGTGGCTAGGCCCTTGTATTGTAAAGAAATTGTTGCAGAAAGGGGCATATGAGCTAGTTGACTACGAAGGTAATCCTCTTGATAAGCCCCGCAATGGGCTGTACTTGAAAAAGTACTATGCGTGATTCATGCACTTCGATTTATGCATGTGTGTGTGTGTGTGTGTGTGTGTTTTCATGTTTTTGGCTTGGTGTGAAGGCGTGATTGCCCCTTATTGTATTTTTGCTTCTTGTGCAGATGTCAAGTGCACCTTATGTTGGTTTCGCTGATGGTGCCTGCCGCAGCACTCTCAATTTGTCCTCTGCGGCGTGGGTGATCTACAATCCTCACGGTGAGTTGATAGATCTTCAAGGCGTGTGTTTAGGCTGTACTACAAACAATGTTGCTGAATATAGCACTGTTATTGAATTATTAGCCGAGGCGATTAATCTCAGTATTCGTACATTGGTTGTTAACCTAGACTCTCAACTTGTCGTCCATCAGCTCAATGGGCGATATTCCATCAGAGACCGTCACATTTTAAGGTTGTGCTTACGTGTTAAATTGTTAGAAAGGAATTTTGACTTTATCACATATCAACATATTCCACGAAGATTAAACACATTATCTGATGCATTGGCTAATCATGTATTAGATAGACATTTGCGTAATTTATAATTAAAACATTATACAAGCAAGCACATAAAAGCACAATAATAAACCATAGGCATATGTATATATATATATGTGTGTGTCGCAATGTTTGCACCGCGTGCATTACATAGTTCAAAAAATAATACATGTTCATCCTGATACATCCCAGGACGACATGTCCCTCAAAAAATATGCATAAAATAAGCCTAGAAGTCTAATCACGGTGGTGCTCATGATAGCATGTCACCGCACACACCAATCGTCTCAACAGATGATGGATGCGAGTCGGCACCCCCACTGTGTGCCTTTGGTATCCAAAGGGCACATCCACTAGTCTAGCGTAACTCGGAATCCCTCAGGTGAGTCCCTCGAGATTCTACACCAACTCTTCCCCCACGGCACCCTCTGCCTGAGGGTCAGTTACGGGTTGGACCCTCTGCGCTATAGGAGACAAGCCGGCTGGTCACTCTGGGCCAACATCTGCGTATATGTACAACTATCATCAGAACATGCATGTATTAACAAAAACAAAAAATACATAAAACATCAAAAAACAAAGAGATCATACCCAACTCCTCGTCCCACTCCTCTCCCTTTGGCAGTGGGAGGTCTGGATCCCCGATGAAATTAGTTCCCCCGTATGGCCAATCCTCTACCACGATTAGCTGACGACGGAGCCATATAAAGAACTCGGGCTGCGAGGACATCTAGTGGCCCCCTCCTCCTCTAGGCATCAATGCTACCCAGCGAGCCATCCTAGGCTCTCGTGGCAATGGATCAGCCACTATAGCTCCATGGATCTGAAAGAGGGGTAATCGTTCCAAGAAGAACGACACCACAATTGAGCCATACTCGAACTGTTTCACTCCTTCTCGCTTACACTTTGTAAGCTGCCTTTTGATATTGGTGGTCACCGCTGTAGCCCAGTCAAAAATGGTGGGGCTGAGGCATTCTGTCGCTAGTAGCAGATGATTCTTACTCGCCTCATGGGGTGCCTGCACCTCGGCTGCACGAGTGATGGTGAACAATATCACCTTGAGAACCAAGTCCCGAATGGTGGTAATATCCACCTTAGCACTGTTTTTCCCAAATTGTGCCCCTGGACACACTCGGGCCATCACCTCACCCATCTTCTCCTCGGAAGGTCTACTTCCGGTCAAGATAGGACTCACCCCTCTCCGTGACAGCCCAGTAATGAAATACACATCAAACACGTCCAACTCTAAGGTTTGGTCCCGTAAGCGAAATACTTGGTCATCAACATCCCAAGCATCAACTATGAACTGCAATAACTCGGCTGAGCTCGCAGATAAGATGTGAGGAAGAATTTTTTGAGACCACAGTCTCTTAAAGCATTCATGCATCCCTCATCCTCTATAGCCAGGGCATCTACAGTATCATGTTCCCGTTCTTTCCATTCCACCACCATTTTGCTTGTTTCCTGCGCCCACAAGGATGAATAAATCATTATTATAACACTGGTAAGCTTACAATCCGGACGAATTTCAAATGTGATGGGAAATTTCAACGTAAAAATTAGGTCGCACGGTTGGCGCGACTGTTTCTAAAACAGTCGTGCCAATGGCGTGACCCCTTTAGGAAAATAACCCCATTAGCGCGGGTCTGTGTCGGATACCCACGCCAATGGGGCGCGGCCCTAAATTTTGAAATCCCCCTTGCAAAGGCTCAATCAGGGAACAAAATGCATAAAAAGGGTATGGAAATGGAGCTAAGAGAAGTGCCTCTTACCTAGAACCGACGAAATCCTGAATGGTTGCACGGATTGGCTGAAATCACCGTCCGAAGTTTGCTCCCCAAACGGACCATTGCTACTATTCAAGAGGTAAAAAGTAAAAGTAATTCTATTTTTACCATTTTCACCATATTTATAAACTTTTTGACTTGTACTTAGGTTTAACAAGTTATTTTTTGAATATTTTAATATATTTTTGGTCTAAAATGGATTTTACGCTTGCTCCTTGTGCAGCGACAGGTCTTTTACGCAACTTCGATGGTGAAATGAGTTGTATTTTATACTTTTTTGGACTCGATAAATATACGAAAAAGTCACTGTGGAGTCATCTTTCAGCGCTTTTCTGATTCGCTAAACATGAAAAGATCACCGAGTTATCCCTTTTGACTCGTTAAACGTAAATAAGAGGCGGTCGTCTTTAAACTCTTTTCCGACCATGTAAAAAATGAAGAGATCGTCGGACCCTTCTCATTTCAGGTTCGTTAATGGTCGCGAAACAACGTGATATCGATCACTTTTTTACTTTTTCAGGTCGATGTCACTACATATGAAAAGTACTCCTCGATCGTAATGATCGGGCAGTTCTTTCGAGCATTGTTTTATACTTTTTCGGGCTCCGGAGACACAACTTTACGAAAAAGGACCCCCCTGGAGTTTTCTTTTCTGCTGTCTTTTCAGACTCTCTAAACAGGAAAAGACGCCGAGTTCTTCCTTTGTCAGGCTTGTTAAAACTTAATGACATCGGATTCTGTCATAATAACACCTCACAAGCATATGCTATCCCCGTCAAGCTTGTTAAAAATAACTGGGGTACTCGCCAGAAATGGTGGGGAAAATGGAACCATAATTATCGTTGTGTCGGCAGTATGTCGCTCTTGAACATGGCACTTGTCTGCATTCGTGTCTGGGTGGGGACTTCTCATCTTGTTTTACACTAGCCTCCGTGGGTTTGGGTTATCCTGTTTGACCTCTTGTCTGCTCATTGCCTTGTCACCATGACCTCTGCTCATTTGATGTCAAATACTGCCAAGTCCACTGTCGTGCCACCGATATGTTCAAGAGAAGTTGACCTCTACAGAATTACAACCTCCCTCTGATACCTCACATAATTCTTATTCACCACAACATTCTTCCTCTGTCTCGTGTCAATGATGTGGGAAAACCTATGGCCCACCTTTGATCAAGGTCACTTCCTGTCGACTTCAGCTCATTATCCAGGAAGCTGATCTAGAGACTCCCGTCTGGTGCCTTGGAGCCTGCATGCCTCAATGGCAGGTTCTTCGTGTTTGATGCGAGGTTTTCATCATTGGCCTCCGATCGAATGATTCTACGGGTGTTCGACGCCAGCTCATTAATTCACACGCCGTGGATTGTACCTATAGTACATTGAGGACCATTGTCATTATTGGTGGTACCTCTCGCGTCTGTTAATAGTTTTCATCATTGACTGGTAATCAGACGATGTTCATGCATGTTCGACTTCAACTCATGTATTCGCATGCCTAAACTTGTACTCTGTTCGGGTCGAGATGGAGTGCAAGACCTTGGATTTTGTTTGTTGGAATCCAGGCTATGATTTGTGGCTTATTATGATCATTACATGACTCATTCATTGGATGGCTGCGACCATGCCTGAGTCTATTTATCGATCCTCACTGGATGGCTGCGCCCATACCTTGGATCTAGATTATTATGTACTTTGTTATGGATGGCTGCACCCATACCACATATATCATGTACTTGAGATATCAGTCGTACTTCTTTACGCAGGTTCTCTGGCGGCAGTGTTTTCAGTTATGCACGTTCTTGTAAAGCATTTCACCCCTCTCTCTCCCTAGGGCCTCATGCTTTAGGGGGCATCTGTTACACAGTAATTTGTCACCATTTGTCACCGTCCCTATTACCCCTCTCCCATACATTGGAGGACTCATTCCGGGACCTGTGAGAAGTGACATGACCTGAAACCACTTGCATCATATTGCTCTAAGTATGAGCTTCATATGCCCTGAAGACATCTCCTGCAGAATACCCATAAAAAGACCTCTTTTTGCATTGGCGCGGTTCCACAGTGTACTGATCGCGCCAATGGGGGAAATCCTCTAAAGAGGGGGCGCCATTGGCACTCTGTCTCAGAGTCGCACTTGCGCCAACCGAATTGAGTAAAGTTTTTAACAAACAAGCTTCCGAAGGTTCTCCTTAACCCATTCACCAACTGAATCCTTGTTGAGTTAGGATGGTTTGGCTTCAAATCTCCATAGAAGGGAAGTGGTTTGCCACCTCTCATGGAAGCTTCTTAGTGATAAAGCCAATCCCATGAATAATGTGGTTGATCCTATCTCTTTCCCCTCTATCTATAAAAGCTTGTCTCTATGCCTTGAGCAAGCTAGTTCCAGCATAGTGCTAAGATAGTGTGAATTCCAGGAGTTCAAGAGATTGAAGCTGCAAGAGCCTTCTTTGCACCCATAAGGCCAAATCTAAGTGAGGAGATTCTTGTCACCAAAGAGAGAGAGGTTTGTTTCCCATTCCAGCAAGCTTTGCAAGACTTGTGTAGCTGACTACCCAACCAAAGGAGGATTTGGCGTCAGAACTATGGTTGTATTCTTCTTTGTTATTTATCAATAATAGATGACTATCATTATGGTTCCACTCTCATTGTCCTATGATTGATGTTGAGTTATATCTTTTCTGACTGATATATAATTGCATCTATTGGATTTTATGCTTGTATTTGTGTTGTTATTTGCATGTGTAGGTGTCCAATCACGGAGATCGTGGGGATCGTGACCGGCCGAAGCAAAGGAACGAGAGCGACGTCTCTTCTACGAATATTAGCGTTGGAATACAAGTAGGTTCTCATCATCCACTTTTAATTTGCAATTAGGAACTTGCGTGATAGCATTGTTTGATTGTTTCTAGACCTGGTCTGGGCTAGTAGGGATCGTCTCTGTCCACAGAGAGGATTTACCTCCACAACAATGACCTTCTAGGATAATTCTTGTCTTGGGTTCCCAGCCGTCAAAGAATATTGCTCCTCTTGCCTACTCTTGTCTTAGATGCCCTACACATCCTCAAAGAGCATCAGATGCTAGATGATTACCCAATCCTCCCAGTCTTTCTTGCCAATTGAAGACAATAATTTTGTGTCTATCTCTTCCCCTTGATTGAGGAAGACATGCCCAAGTTTCCTCTGACAAGGAACTTGCCCAAGCTCCTTTGTAGTTGGGAACTTGTTAGAACTCCCTCTTAGCTAGGGACTTGTCCATTCATCAACAACGTCTTCTTCGTGGGTCCTTCAGCTGCTTGATCTCCTTATTTCCTTCGATGTCATGAAGTCTTTGTTTGAACTTCTTCTTGGTAGGGTACCGACCATCGATCACTTTCCCTCCTATTTTGTCATGTCATTGCTCCCTTTGTGGAAAGTGACCTTCTTGATATATATCATGTCCTTTTTGTCATCTAGCTACTCCTTTGTCATCATGTCTATCCTTCATAATGTTTATCACATGGATTATTAGTTGTACTTGCTTGTTCCCATACTTTGATTTAGTGGACCTTCATGACTTCATCGTGATATTGCTTCAACATCAAATGGTGCTTTTGTTGGATGGCCTCTTCATCATGACATATTTGTAGAGTTTAATTGGTTATCTAGACCTTACTATCTCTAAGGCCTTCGTAGGTTTCAAGGGTCCTTTGATCTTTTTCTTCATTTGTCAGAGTTGCCATGTATCTTTCGAGAGATGCTAAGGAATCTTGTCAATTATTTATTTTTTGTGACCATGATGTTCTTCACATGCTTGATCTCTTTCTTCATTTGCTTCTTCTTGGATTGATTAGTCAACCACCTTATACTCCTTGTGAGAGAACTTCTTCATGTTGATCTTTACTCCATTGTAGTACATGCCTCCAAGCATACCATTGGTGAAAGAGATCCTTTTATTCTTCATCATGATTCTAGAACTTTTCCCATGACCCAATATATATGATGACATGACTTAAACTTTGATGCATACATACCTCATCTTGATTATGCTTTTATCATCTCGGTTTATTTGATAGTTCTCCTCAATTGGTGTAGCCTTTCTTTCTTCATCTGCTCTCAGTTATATATCATCCTTTCTTAAATCCCATAAATGGGACTCCCACTGAGACATCTACTTGCTTATGTACGAACCTTATTTTGAAGATTCTATCAGAGGATCTTGAAGACCCTTACCTTGCAAATGTTTCTTCCTCTGATGATGAAGGTCTTCTAAGAATTTTGATCATGATCAATCGTTTTTTCATTGTGGGCGAGACCCTATAATAGGTATGCTCCTTCTATGTGAATATCTTGAGCTATATCTATACCACGCTCCTATATTCTAGAAGATAATATCTTTAGCCATGCAATATGTTCTATTTCTATATGCTCCTATACTACTCAAAACTTTGAAAGAAGACTTTAAGCAAAGAGGTTGACTTAGTCATGGGAGGATCTTCCTTCTTTTGCTTCTTCTCGTCTTCTTTCACTTCTTGAGTTACATGAGCTTCTTCCATTTTTCTCTCGTTGTTGTTGTCCTTATTAAGTTTAGGACAATCCATTTTTTAGCATCCATATTCTTGGGATCCAAATCATTGGACTTTGGACATGTAGTGGTCCCAACCCATTTGTTACTTTCCTTGCAAAAAGACATTGAGGTATACTCAGAAGGGGACATATACTTACTTGATAGAGTTTGAGATGTAGTGGACTTGATTTCTTCTTGAAGACTTGATGACTTACCTTCCTTAGATCTTGATGTTATTCAAGTTGCTTTCTTCAAATGGACTTGCTTGATGACTTGACTCATAGTGCCTTTCATTTTTCAAGACGATGTAGCTTGATGTAGGTCCCCCTTTGATTTTTTCTTGTTGTAGGTGCCTTTATACAAGGCGTTTCTTCTTGCTTTATAGTCTTCCATGATGAATGATAGATGGTAGACCTTCTTGTCCTTGATGTGATTAAGAGTTCTTGGCTTGATGCTTCAACCTTGCAGATGTTCTTGAGATTCCCTTTCCTTGATGTGTCACCTTAGCTCCTATACCACGTTGAAGAATCTGGGGCAATGGGGTATAGTGGGATTATTCTAGACTTGATAACAATTTGTGAAGCTCTTTTACAATTTATCTTGTTATCTTAATCTTCTTCTCTTCTTATTAATGCATGTGTGTTTACTTCATCAAACTGGTGCCAAAAACATAAGAACAAGAACACAAGATGTTGGCTCTCTGCTAGGGAAAAACCTCTCTCTCTCAGAGAGAAAACCCTTTGATAAATTTATCTTATTGAAGCTTCTTATTATTCATTACGAAGCCCCAGACCCTTGACAAGAATATACTCCAAGCACAAGTCAAGTCCTTCCTCCTCTCTGCACTTTGTTTCTTTGGCACTTCGTTCCCCAGCACTGTGTCCTTCATTCAACTTTTGATAGTCCTTGGTGGACTAGCTCTAGAAGAGACTCCAACCTTTGATCCTTAGCGAGATCCTTTACCAATGAATAAACCTTCATTCTCTTGACCAACTGAGCCTTTTTCTTGATGTGAGGTTGCAGACTCAATGTACACCAATTTTACTGCACCTAGGGTGATTTCCATCATGAAGAGACATGGAAACCCTAAATTTCCCACACTTGGGAGGCTTTTGACAAGGTGGGACATGGAATCCCTAGGTTCCCTGCAATTTGCCGACTTTTGTCGAGAAGGGATTGGGAGACCCCATGTCACACTCATATCCTAATGGTAGTATTTCAACCACACATAAATGGGTGCGACACCGCCGTACTTAATAATGCAGCGAAAATAACTTACTATCAATTTATCTTCTTCAATTATTATTTCAACCCGTCGTGTCATGTGGTCGTGTTGCACTACCCGCAGCCTACATGACACAACTCCACACCTGAACTGTGAACCTGTCTACCTAACTTTCCATCCTGCGATGCCCAAACTCTGCCTGTCGGTGCGGTCCATAGTGAGGGCGCATGGCCCGCACACAATACAACCTTCCTGCCTGGTCGGTAACCCACCCCGCTCTACCTGTCCACACTACCAATTCAAAGCCACCTATTGTAATTCACCCTTCGTTGTGGCCCTCTTGCTTGTGTCCTTCTCTTCCTTCTGTTTTCGCCCAATTCCTTCCTTCGCACTTGTTCTACAATGTGGAAGTTTAATGTCCCTTCATCAAATGCCATCCTTCTTACTTATACGCATCCTTTTGCCCAAGGGCCATGTATCTCGGGGATAAAAAGGGTTAGCTCCATCAACATGCATGCCCAGCCGACCTGCCACATAACCTCGACACACGCCATACCAATGAACCGCCACATCCCTTCGTGTGCATCGTCGCACCCATGGGTTGACTCCAACACTTAGTTGATTACACCCATCGCTGCACGTCGCACACCTACCCTCATCCTAACTCATCCACACATGGTCACCTCTTTCATTCGGGCACCCAACAAGTGTCTCCCATGTACCTTCCACTGGTGACTCACTCATCGTGCACGTATCAAGGTGCATGCACCCTACCCAACACTCCATGCCTTCTATGAGTGCGCCGATCACCATCGCACATAAGCAAATGCCTTGCCAAGTCTTCACATATAACCGAATGCTCACCTGAGTCACTTATAACCGAAGACAAGCGCCTGTACTATAGGATCAATCTTTCGACTCTCTCGGGCACTCCTGACTCGAATACCTGACACCCCAGCCCCCCTACCCCACCTATACGTGGTAGAGGTTTTCAACATGATGGGACATGGAAACCCTAGATTTCGTGCACTTGGGAAGTTTTCGTCACGGCGAGGTAGGGAAACCCCGATTTCCCCACACTTGGAAGGCTCCCGTCGCAACGAGGCATGGAAACCCCAAGATCTAGAGACAGACCAGGTAAGTAGTTTCCACCCTGCCATGAAATGGAAACCCCGAGTTCGCAAGACTTGGGCAGTTCTTCATCGTTTCGCAACATGGAAACCATGAGTTCCATAAACTTGGGCAATTTCGGTTGTGTTGTGACATGGAAACCCAAGTTCCCCACACCGGGGCCACGGTTTTCGCCCTGGTGGGAGATGGAGACCCCAGAGGTTCCCAAAATTAGGTGGTTTCCCTCATGCCATGAAACATAAGCCCCCGGGTTTCACTGGCTTGGGCAGTTCTCTATCATTTTGCCGCATGGAAACTCAAGTTCCCTGCACTGAGGTCATGGTTTCTGTCATGGCGGGACATGGAAGACCCCGAGTTTCCCATAATTGGGCAGTTTCCGTCATGCCACAGGATGGAAATCCCCATGTTTGGTATACTTGGGCAGTTGTTCCTTGTCGTGCGATGACATGGAAACCTGAAGCTCCCCAAACTTGGGCGGCCATTCCCTGTAGCAAAATGACATGGAAACCCAAAGCTTCCTAGACTTGGGCGACAGTTTTAACCAGGGCGCAAGCGACATGGGAACCCCGCGTTTCTAAACTTGGGTAGCAATTTTCATCGTGACGCAAAATGGAAACCCTGTGTGTCCACTAACTTTGGTAGTAGTTTCCACCGGGCCGTGAAATGGACACCCCGAGTTCCCAAGACTTTGGCAGCTTTTCGTCGCCCCATGACATGGAAATCTAAAGTTCCATAGACTCTCGGGCGATTTAGGGTCTGCTGCGACATGGAAACCCTAGGTTTCCTAGACTTGGGTGGCCTTCATTGGTGGTTCTAGCCATGCCACGACATGGAAACTGCAAGTTCCCTAGACTTAGGCAACGATTTTGAAACACCCCAAGTTCACCAGACTTGCGAGCTAGGTTGCATCATCATGGAAACCCCAAGTTCCCTGCGTTGGGGCATTGTTGAAAACCTCGCATTTCCATCATGCTGTAAAATGTGGAAACCTGTGGTTCCATCAAGGGTGGGACATGGAAACCCCAAGTTTCCCCAAACTTGGGTGCTGCCAGTTTCGGTCGTGGTGCGACATGGAAACCATAGGTTTCCAGGATCAGGTGCTAGGGCGCGACATGGAAACCCCAATTTTCCCCAGGCTTGAGCACCGCCGGTTTCAATCATGGTGCGACATGGAAACCCCAAATTTCTCAGGCTTAGGCTCCAGGGCATGACATGGAAACCCCAAGTTTCTGTAGGCTTGGGTGCTACTAGTTTCGATTGTGGTGAGACATGGAAACCCCAAGTTTCCCCAAGTTTGGGTGCTGGAGTGCAACTTGGAAACCCCAAATTTTGGGTGAGACATGGAAAATCCAATTTTTTTGTGTCAGTCAGAAGCCCCAAATTTTAGGTGTTGGGTGAAAACCCCAAATTTTGGGTGGAAACCCCAATTTTTTTTGCGCCGAGCGGAAGCCCCAAATTTTAGGCACCAGGTGGAAACCCCAAATTTTGGGTGTGACATGGAAACCCCAAATTTTTTTGCGCCGGGCGGAAGCTCCAAATTTTAGGTGCTAGGTGGAAATCCCAAATTTTGGTTGCTATGGAGCGACATGGAAACCCCAATTATTCCCACGCTTGGGTGCCAGGGTGTGGCATCGAAACCCCAATTTTTCCCATGCTTGGGTGCCTTTTTCGTCACAACATGGAAACCCTAAATTTTGGGCGCTAGGGTGCGACATGGAAACCCCAAAATTTTGGGTGCTGAAGCACGACATGGAAACCCCAATTTTCCTGGGCTTCAATGCCTTTTCCATCACGACGTGGAAATCCCAAAATTTCCCACCCCTAAGCAATAAAAAATTGTCATCTAGAGGAAGAGGAAAAGGCGCGGGAATGGGAGGTTTGTCCAGATTTGTTTGTGACAAGAGTGAAGCTCTGAATCGAGACGACAAGGGCTGAATCTCAGTGGATCATGGTAGTGAGGCCACTCTGCCACTTACAATACCTCATCACATGTTTAAGTCATCTACAAAGGATTCTTCTCAATGACCATTTGGAATTGAACTTCAAAGCTGCCTCGACCGAGATGCTTCACGGTCGTGGTTTGCAAATGACACGGGCCCCTAGGGATGACAAAGAGACACCCCTGCTATGGGTCGAGATACAGTCAAAGAGTGACATGCACTGCTTCTAGCGTGGATTCTGACTTAGAGGCATTCAATCATAATCTGACACACTGTAGCTTCGTGCCACTAGCTTTTCAACCAAGCACGATGACCAATTGTGTGAATCAACAGTTCCTCTCATACTAAGTTGAATTACTATTGCGGTGCAGTTCATCAGTAGGGTAAAACTAACCTGTCTCATGATGGTCTAAACCCAACTCACATTCCCTATTGGTGGGTGAACAATCTAACACTTGGTGAATTATGCTTCACAATGATAGGAAGCGCTGACATCGAAGGATCAAAAAGCAACATTGCTATGAACGCTTGGATGCCACAAGTCGGTTGTCCCTATGGTAACTTTTCTAACACCTCTAGCTTCAAATTCCGAAAATCTAAAGGATCAATAGGCCACACTTTCATGGTTTGTATTCATACTAAAAATAAAACTCAAATGAGCTTTTACCCTTTTGTTCCGCATGAGATTTCTGTTCTCATTGATCTCATCACAGATGTTCCACCCCAGCCAAACTCCTTACCTGACAATGTCTTCCCCCCAGATTGACCCACTGAAACATGCCTTAAGGCAAAAAATAGGGGCAGTGCCCTGTCTCCACCCCATGGAATAAGTAAAATAATGCTAAAAGTAGTGGTATTTCACTTGTGCCAAAAATGGCTCCCACTTATTCTACACCTCTCAAGTCATTTCACAAAGTTGGACTAGAGTCAAGCTCAACAAGGTCTTCTTTCCCCGCTGATTCTACCAAGCCCATTCCCTTGGTTGTGGTTTTTATAGATATTAGATAGGGACAGTGGTAATCTCGTTAATCCATTAATGCGTGTCACTAATTAGATGATGAGGAATTTGGCTACCTTAAGAGATTCATAGTTACTCCCTCCGTTTACCTGTGCTTGGTTGAATTTCTTCACTTTGACATTCAGAGCATTGGGCATAAATAACATTGCATCAGCATCTGCAGGGACCATTACAATGCTTTGTTTTAATTAAACAGTTGGATTCCCCTTTTCCGTACCAGTTCTGAGTTGACTGTTCAACACCTAGAGAAAAGCCCTCAGTAGGGGACATTCTATGCTTGTAGCCCAATCAACACATGAATACCTTCCCTCGCTGCGAGAGCAGCTCAGGCAGACTGCCAACAACCCACGAGTTAAGGGAACAGACCCCTAGGCCCAACCCTTAGAGCTAATCCTTTTCCCAAAGTTACGGATCCGTTATGCTGACTTCCCTTACCTACATTGTTCTATTGACCAGAGGTTGTTCACCTTGGAGACCTGATGTGGTTATGAGTATGACCGGGCATGGTACTTGGTCCTCTACATTTTTAAGGGCCGTCGAGGGCACACCAAACACCGCAAGATGTGGAGTTCTCTTCCATATGCTGGACCCTATCTCTGGGTGAACCGATTCCAGGGTGGGCAAGCTGTTGAAAAGAAAATATAACTCTTCCCAGGGCCCCCGATGATGTCTCCGATTTCCTAATGTTGTCGCCCACTGCCATGTCCCGGTTCGGGAATATTAACCCGATTCCCTTTCAATGGTCATGCAGAGTGCACCCTTGATACAAAGCTTCCCCATCTCTTAGGATCAACTAACCCATGTCCAAGTGTTGTTCACATGGAACCCTTCCCCACTTCAGTGTTCAAAATTCTCATTTGAATATTTTCTATTACCACCAAGATCTGCATCAGGGGCCAATCCACCCAAGCTCACACCCAAGGTTTCTCAACGACCCTGACGTCCTCCTACTCATCGGAGCCAGGAAATTGCTTTAATGGTCGAGTATAGGTTGAGTGCTTCAGCACCATCCATTTTCAGGGCTAGTTGATTCTGCAGGTGAGTTGTTACACACTCCTTAGCAGATTTCGACTTCCATGACCACCGTCCTGCTTTCTTAATCAACCAACACCCTTTGTGTGATCTATGTTAGCACACAATTCGGCACCGCAACTCAACTTTCAGTTCATCCTGCATCGCCAGTTCTGCTTACCAAAAATGGCCCACTTCGAACTCTCAATTCCATGGTGCGGCTCAATGGAGCAGCCGCACCCTCTTACCTATTTAAAGTTTGAGAATAGGTCAAGGGCGTTACACCCCCAATGCCTCTAATCATTTGCTTCACCTGATAAAACTCGCACATGAGCTCTAGATATCCTCAGGGAAACTTCAGAGGAAACCAGCTACTAGGTGGTTCGATTAGTCTTTCACCCCTATACCCAAGTCAGAAGAACAATTTGCACGTCAGTATCACTACAAGCCTCCACTAGAGTTTCCTCTGGCTTCGCCCTGCGCAAGCATAGTTCACCATCTTTCGAGTCCTAACAAGTGTGCTCACACTTGAACCCTTCACATAAGCTCAAGGTCGGTCGATGATGCACCCCCCTAGGGAGGGGATCTCGCCCGTCAGCTTCCTTGCACCTCGCAGGTTTTCAAACCCGTCGACTCGCACACATGTTAGACTCCTTGGTCTGTGTTTCAATATGGGTCGAATGGAAAGCTTGCCAACCAACACCATGAGTGCGCAGGTGCATATAGCTTTCCACAAGGGCACATGCTTTGTCCTTTGACCACCACAATGGCAAACCGATAGGCAGTAATCCACCCGCACTTGTGACGATGGAGTAGCCCGTGTTGGTTTGCACCTCAAGTCGAGTGGCGGACTAGCCTAAGCCATTCCACATCTGATTGAGACGCATCAACAGCCTCCATCTGGATCCATCCTGGCAATTTCAAACACTCTTTACCTCTCTTTTCAAAGTCCTTTTCATCTTTCTCTTGTGGTACTTGTTCACTATCGGTCTCTCTCTCATATTTAGCCTTGGACAAAATTTACCACCCAATTAGGTTTGCATTCCCAAACAACCCGACTCACCAATAATGCCTTGTGATGTAGTAGGGTCCCAGCCTAATGGGGTTGTCACCCTCTCAGGCGCCCCCTTCCAAGGGACTTGGCCCAGGTCTGTCGCTGAGGATGCCTTTATAGACTACAATTCAGGGAACATTGCCGTATGATTTTCATGCTGGGCTCTTCTCGGTTCGCTCACCACTACTGGGGAACCCTTGTAAGTTTCCTTTCCTCTGCTTAATTATATGCTTAAACTCAGAGGGTTTTCTTGCTTGGGCTAAGGTTGCAATGTTGGAGCTAAATCCGCCCTACCTGATGGGAGGACAAGAGAGAGCAAAGCAAGTTTGTGCAATGCCACACAAAGCCCACATCAGCTAATGCCGACTGCCCATCCAAGGGGACAAGATCACCACTCACCGCTGCATGCCACGAAACATTGCTTGAGGTATTTCAACCAACCGCACCACATTGGGCATGGATGACCAGCTCCGTTGCTCCCTAACATATTGCAGGGAGCGCATTTGAATGGGATACAACGTCTAGATAGAAGTGCCCTTGACCGAGGCCTCGGGAACAAATTGTGTTCAAAAACTCAATGATTCACAGGATTCAACAATTCACACTAAGTATCACATTTCGTTACATTCTTCATTGTAACAAGAGCCGAGATATTCATTGCCGAGAGTCGTTTCCACGTATTACCGGACAATCCGCCACAACACTAAACCCGCACAACAAATGAAAGGCTAAGGCCCAAAAGGAGGAAAGGAAGAAAAATGCATGAAATAAAGAGAAACAAAGGTGTCTATCCCCCTCATAGGAGGAGGCTCAAATAGAGAACAATCTCCTCGAGCCTCATGCCCTTGTAAAAAGGGGGGAAATGCATGGAACAACAATTAAGAAGGACTAGGGTAGCCACCCCGGGAGCTCGCACTGCTTTTAATCCTTCCCAAACACCAGTCCACAACAATTCCCCCTTTTCTCCATAAAGCTAGGGACCGAAAGGAAGAAGGGAAGAAAACAAGGTGAAAGAAATAGAGATCAAACATGGCTACCGGTTCACAAGGGGAGGCTCAAACAAGGCACAAGCCTCACAAGCCCTGTGCCTTTGCAAAAATGGGGGAATTGAAGGGGATGATGATCAATAAGGACTAGGGTGGCCACCCCTGGAGCTCGCACTATGCTTCTTCCTTCCTGAACACCAATCCAAAACAATCCCACCTTTTCTTCGTAAAGCTAGGGGCCAGAAGGAAGAAGGGAAGAAAACAACGTGAAGGACAAGGATATCAACCGTGGCTACCAGCTCACAAGGGGAGGCTTCAAATAGAGAACAAGCTTCCCAACCCTGTGCCTTGGCAAAAAGGGGGGAACTATAGGAGACAATGATCAAGAAGGACTAGGGTGGCCACCCAGGGAGCTCACACTGCGTTGTGTCCTTCCCAAACACCAATCCATAACAATCCCACCTTTTCTTCATAAAGATAGGAGCCAAAAGGAAGAAGGGAAGAAAACAACATGAAAGAAAGAGAGATACCAAACGTGTCTACCGGCTCACAAGGGGAGGCTCAAACAGAGAACACTCTTCCCCAACCCCATGCCTTCACAAAAAGGGGGGAACTGCAGGGGATGACGATCGAGAAGGACTAGGGTGGCAACCCCTAGAACTCGCACTACTTTTCATCCTTCCTGAACACCAATCAACAATAATCCCACCTTTTCTTTGTAAAGTTAGGGGCTAAGAGCAAGAAGGGAATAAAACAACATGAAAGCAAGAGATATCAAATGTGGCTACCAGCTCACAAGGGGAGGCTCAAATAGACAACAAGCTTCCCAAACCTCGTTCCTTTGCAAAAAGGGGGGAACTAGAGGGGATGGCGATCAAGAAGGACTAGGGTGGCCACCCCGGGAAATCGCACTGCTTTTATTCCTTCTCAAAGACTAATCCAAAACAATCCCACCTCTTCTCCATGAATCTAGGGGTAAAAGAAAGAAGGCAAGGAAACAACACCAAAGAAACAAAGATCCCAAGAAAAGAGAGAAGCTACATAGCACATCGAGTAGATGTCTGCTAACCAAAAAGAAATAAAACAAGGCACTGAATCAAAAATCATCCCACCTTTTCACACCCTCCCACATACATTATGGTAGAACACCATTTCTAGCTTACAACATAAAAAAAACAATAAAACAACCAAGCAAATAAATCACAACCTAAACTTGACCACTAGAAAAGACAAGGGCTATGATGAGACCATTGTCTGGAGCACGTTGCTGAGAGGTAAACATCCCCCCAACCCGGCACAAGGCTTCAAAAGACAAATAGACTACTAATAACAAACCCACCCTGCTATTGCACCCCTTCGTGTACAAAACACCCAACAACCTTTCCAGTGAGAAAGTCAAAGGGGGTCAAGAATCAAACTCCAAAGAGGAGTTGTCACGGGTCAACACTCAATGCAAGAGAAAGCCACAAGCCAGAAATACATCGATGGTGCAAGGCCACTAAAGAGAGTGATGTTTGTAAAGTGCACACCATGAAATAAAGAAATGACCAAGTCCCACAAAAAACCCACAATCCAAAGGGAGGAACAAAGACACAACCTGCTACATCTTTATTCCTTAGAAGGGGAGTGGCTCATGAGAGGACAAGGAATTCCATTGATGGTGAAGGCATGAGATAAGATTGCAATCCTCATGCCCATTGGTGGGGAAAATTTTGATCTCGATAGAGCTCAAATCGAGGGAGGGATTTTCCATTACCTGGACACCCAACCCTTCCGCGAGGGCATATCAAGGAATGGTCGGGAGGACTAGGGTGGCTAGCCCAATGGGTTGAAACACTCTTCATCCATACCATACTGACCCCACCCTGACAATTTCCCCTCATGGAAGGTTTGAGCTACCAGGCGTGCACACAACCACTCCCTCGACCCAACCACCAGCAAAAAAACTCACCTAAGCAACACATCAACCACCACTGCCTTTTCGAGAGAAAAAACTATGGATGCCTACACTCTTGGCCCATGCCTTCCAATGAACAAAAGACTGAGCATCATCGCTATGAATGAGTCTAAATTTATCCATCCTATTTCCCAAGCACCTCAACTATAGCAACCATGCTTGGCCGAACAGATCATCGGAAGGGCTCCCAAGAAACAAGCTTCCGAACCCCCTATAGAAACACACTGGGGGAAAGAAAAAAAATATGGTTTGGAAATGCACAAGCATGGCTTGCAACCACACACACAAGAAAACAAGTGTTACCTCAAGACAAGCAACCAACAATGTTCCTTCCAAACACTAAACCCGCTCCCCTAGAGACACACCACACAGTCCCACATTGCAATTGAAACCCAACCAACCCGTACCAAGAAAGAAAACCCTTGCTATCAATGATCATACTACAGTTTCACCTATGGTAACTTTGTTACAACTTTTCCTTCCTCTAAATGATAAGGTTCAATTAACTTCTCATGACATCGACAATGGTGAACCACCATCGTTGACACAATCTGAACACTTCACTGGATCATTCAGTTGATAGGAGCGACGGGTGGTGTGTACAAATGGCAGGTACATAGTCAACATGAGTTGATGACACACGCTTTCTAGGAATTCCTCATTGAAGACCAATAATTGCAATGTTCTATCCCCATCATGATGCAATTTGAGAAGATTTCCTGATCCTCTCGAACTAGGAAGAAAAACTTGTTGGCTGTATCAGTGTAGCATGCATGGGGCCAATAACATCTAAGGGCATCACAGACCTATTATTGCCTCAAACATCCATGGCCTAAACGACTATAGTTCCTCTAAGAAGCTGGTTGCGAAGAGGAACCTCCACGTAGCTAGTTAGCAGGTTGAGGTCTCGTTTGTTATCAGAATTAACCATACAAATCACTCCACCAACTATGAACGACCAGGCACCACCACCCAAAGAATCAAGAAAGAGCTCTCAATATGTCAATTCTTACTATGTATGGACCTGGTAAGTTTCCCAGTGTTGAGTCAAATTAAGCCATAGGCTCCACTCCTAGTGGTGCCCTTTCATCAATTCCTTTAAGTTTTAGCCTTGCGACCATACTCCCCTCCGAACCCAAATACTATGATTTCTCAGAAGGTGTTGGAAGAGTCCTTAGAGAAACGTCTGCTGATCCCTAGTTGGTATCATTTATGGTAGAGACTAGGATGGTATATGATCGTCTTCGAGCCCCCAAATTTCATTCTTGATTAATAAAAAAATCCTTGGCAAATGATTTCATAGTGGTTCGTCTTTCATAAATCCAAGAATTTCACCTCTGACAATGAAATACGAATGCCCTCGATAGTCCCTATTGATCATTACTCCAGTCCCGAAGGCTAACATAGTAGGACCAGACTCCTATCATGTTATTCCATGCTAATGTATTCAGAGCATAAGCTTGCTTTGAGCACTCTAATTTTTTCAAAGTAACAACACCAGAGCCGTGACCCAGCCAATTAAGGCTAGGAGCATGTTGCCGATGAAAGGGATGGAAGGGCAGGTGCACACCGAGTAGGCGGACCGACCTTTACGAGCCAAGATCCAACTACGAGCTTTTTAACTACAACAACTTAAATATACGCCATTGGAGCTAGAATTACCACGGCTTCTAGCACCAGACTTTCCCTCCAATGGATCCTCATTAAGGGATTTAGATTGTACTCATTCCAATTTCTAGACTCGATGAGCCCAGTATTTTTATTTGTTATCACTACCTCCCCATGTCAGGATTAGGTAATTTGCACGCCTACTACCTTCCTTGGATGTGGTAGCCATTTCTCAGGCTCCCTCTAAGGAATCAAATCCTAATTCTCCGTCACTTGTCACCACCATGGTAGGCCTCTATCCTACCATCGATAGAAATTTGAATGAAGCATCACCAGCACAAGGGTTGTGCAATCCATCGAGTTATCATGATTCACTAGAGAAGCAGGCAAGCTCGCGCCATCCTTTTATCTAAAAATTTCATCCCTTCCAAAGAGTCAAGACTTGGTGCATGTATTAGCTCTAGAATTACTACGGTTATCCGAGTAGTATGGTACCATCAAAAAAACTATCACTGATTTAATGATTGATCCGCAGTTTCACAGTCTGAATTAGTTCATACTTAGACATGCATGGCTTAATCTTTGAGATAAGCATATGACTACTGGCAAGATCAACCAGGTAGCACACTCCCACTTAAAAGGGCATTCTGAGTGCTCTCTTACCAAGAGCTAACCTAAACACCCATAAAGTCAAAGAGATATCAAAATATCATGTAAAATGTGTATGCCTTGCACCTCTTGCATCCCAAGAAGGAAGCATACGCAACATGCCAAGGACATGGTGAAAAAATGGGTAGACCTGCCGAGCCACAATGCACCAAGGCCACTTCATAGTTTGCAACCACAGCCCAACCAATAAGAAAATGAGTGATCACTCATTCACTCCCTTAGAAATGCCTCTAAAATCCTCCATGCCCCACACAGAGGCCACCTAGGAGTCCATCCAGACAGCAGCAACGGCGGACCTCGATCTCCTGATCACCTGCAAAAGCCTCGATACAAAGGAAATAAATGTATAACAACCAACCACACAACCTCTATATTATAAATGACCCCCAACCCTCCCCAGCCCACACCGAGGCCACCTAGGAATCCACCTGGAAAACAACAACAATGGACCTCGATCTCCCAATTGCTTGTGACAACCTTGACACAAAGCAAAAGGAAGAAAATAAAAAGTGGTTGTCTAACCACAAATCCTATCATAGAGACTCCACACAAACCTCCCCGCCCCGCACTGATGCCACCTTGGAGTCCACCCGAATAGTAGTAATAGTCAACCTCGATCTGATGATCAACTGCGGCGGCCTCGACACAAAGGCAAGGGAAAGAAATAATACAGGACAAATCGAGCCCGCAAACTGCCCTAGAAATGCTCCCCAACCCTCTCCTCCTCGCACAGAGGCCACCTAGGAGTCCACCGAACAGCAGCAACAATGACCTTGATCACATGATCACCTGTGGTAGCCTCAATGCAAAGGAAATGGAAGGAAATAAAACAAGACTGACCGAGCCCACAACCTCTCTTAGAAATGCCCCCTGACCCTCCTCGCCCCACACCAAGGCTACCTAGCAGTCCTCCTACATAGCAGCAATGGTGGACCTCGATCACTTGACCACCTACGGCAACCACAATGTGAAGGCAAAGGAAGGAAATAAATGCAAATCAAGAGGCTCATTATATAATACAAGAATATATCCAAATAGGAGCAGGGATCGAGCAGCTTCGCACCCTACGCACCCTACATACAGGAAACCTAGGAGATTGCCCACAACTTTACCAACTGGACAATGAATAATTTTCACCTATGGCCACCTCTACGTAGAGGATGGAGGTCGAATCATTCCAACTCAAAATCCTTCTTCTAGATAGCCCCCACCATCGATGTAGCAAGCCTCTCCCCCATTGGACCATGAGCGCATACACAATTGAAACAACAAATGCCCATGAACGTTGTGACTTAACATTTCCAACCACAAAAGCCTGCCACACATGCGAGATGCAAGGAAAAATCTAACCACTCGATCAAACATAAGGGACAACACATCTATCAAAACCTAAAATCTAACACAACCATAGATGATGTGCACTTTGAAAGGAATGCCAACCCTTAACTTTACAATAAGGAGAACAACGCCTCACATCACCTGACGGAAAAAGCAAGCAAGAGGGAGGGTAGGTGGTTTACAACCAAAACCCTTCCATGTTCCTCTTAAATGTACGCATCTCAACCGACAATGCCAACATAGAAAGAGTACAAGCACAAGAAATCAACACCAAAAATAGCCGAACAATGAAGACGTTAGCCGTCATAGGGAGCCACACCACAACGACCAATACAACTCTGAGAACTTAGAACAGAAGGGGAATTTTTCACATATGCCTCCCGAGACAAGCATGGCCAACATTACCACTCATGTGCTATTGAGTGGGTATGGAGAGAAGATGAAAATAGACCACGCTACAAATGACCTAAGGCCATTCTTGAGGCAAACTCAAAAAACCAACTCAATTACAAACCCACCTTTCACACGGGAACCACAACAACGAAGTCTCAAAGGAGCGCCAAGCAAAATTTAACATTTTTATTGTTCGGATGGGCAAGAGGGACAGGGACGAGCATGGCCAAAATTACCGCTCATATGCTACCGAGTGGGGATGGAGAGGAGATGAGAATTGGCCACCCTACAAATGACCCAAGGTCATCGTTCAAGAAAACCCAACAAAACAACTCAATTACCAACCCACCTTTCACACGGAAAGAAAACCTATCACTTGTATCATTTAGATGGGCACGAGGGACCAGGATGAGCCAGGGAGCCACACCACAAAAACCCATACAAATCTAAGACCTTAGAGAGCAAAAGGGGAATTGTTCACATATGCCTCCCGAGATGAGCATGGCCAACATTACCACTCATGTGGTACTGAGTGGGAATGGAGAGAAGATGAAAATCGGCCACCCTACAAATGAACCAAGGCCATTGTTCAGGCAAACCCAAAAAAACAACTCAATTACCAACCCACCTTTCACATGGAAAGAAAACCTGTCACTTGTATCATTTGGATGGGCATGAGGGGACTAGGATGAGCCAGGGAGCCACACCACAACAACCCATACACCTCCAAGAACTTAGAGAGTAGAAGGGGAATTGTTCACATATGCTTCCCAGGATGAGCATGGCCAACATTACCGCTCATGTGCTACCGAGTGGGGATGGAGAGAAGATGAAAATCGGCCACCCTACAACCAACCCAAGGCCATCGTTCAGGAAAACCCAAAAAAACAACTCAATTACCAACCCACCTTTCACACGAAAAGAAAACCTGTCACTTATATCATTTGGATGGGCACGAGGGGACCAAGACAAGCCAGGGAACCACACCAAAACAACCCATACAACTCCAATAACTTAGAGAGAAGAAGGGGAATTGTTCACATATGCCTCCCAAGACAAGCATGGCCAACATTACAACTCATGTGCTACCGAGTGGGGATGGAGAGAAGATGAAAATCGGCCACCCTACAAATGACCCAGGGCCATCGTTCAGGCAAGCCCAAAAAAGAAACTCAATTACAAACCCACCTTTCACATGGAAAGCAAACTTGTCACTTGTATCATTTGGATGGGCATGAGGGACCAAGACGAGCCTAGGAGCCACACCAAAACAGCCCATACAACTCCAAGAACATGAAGAGAAGAAAGGGAATTATTCACATATGCCTCCCAAGACGAGCATGGCCAACATTAACGCTCATTTTCTACTGAGTGGGGATGGAGAGAAGATGAAAATCGGCCACCCTACAAATGACCCAAAGCCATTCTTCAGGCAAACCCAAAAAAACAACTCAATTACCAACCCACCTTTCACACAAAAAGAAACCCTATCACTTGTATCATTTGTATGGGCACGAGGGACTAGCATGAGCCTGGGATTCACACCACAACAGCCCATACAACTCTA
This sequence comes from Pinus tabuliformis, assembly GCA_031772625.1. Lineage (NCBI taxonomy): Eukaryota > Viridiplantae > Streptophyta > Pinopsida > Pinales > Pinaceae > Pinus > Pinus tabuliformis. The sequence goes on from CM062815.1 coordinate 20,309,199, forward strand.
AGAACTTGGAAAGCAGAAGGTGAATTGTTCACATATGCCTCCCGGGATGAGCATGGCCAATATTATCACTCATGTGTACCGAGTGGGGATGGAGAGAAGATGAAAATCGACCACCCTACAAATGACCCAAGGCAATTCTTCAGGCAAACTCGAAAAACCAACTCAATTACCAACCCACCTTTCACACGAAAAGAAAACCTATCACTTGTATCATTTGGATGGGTACGAGGGACCAGGACGAGCCTGAGAGCCACACCACAATAGCCCATACAACTCCAAGAAATTGGAGAGCAGAAGGGGAATTGTTCACATATACCTCCTGGGACGAGCATCGACAACATTACCACTCATGTGATACCAAGTGGGGATGGAGAGAAGATGAGAATCGACCACCCTACAAATGACCCATGGCCATTCTTCAAGCAAACCTGAAAAAAAAACTCAATTACCAACCCACCTTTCACACGAAAAGTCGACCTAGGGACCAAGACAAGCATGGCCAACATTGCTGCTTATGTGCTACTGAGTGGGGATGGAGAGTAGATGAGAATCAACCACCATACAAATGATCCAAGGCCATCCTTTAGGCAAAATCGAACAAACATCTCAATTACCAGCCCATGTTTCACACGAAAAGCAAGACCGCGCCGGAATGAGTTTACATGGGCACCTTCACATGACTCGACCCGACCCAACCTAATGAGTTTTCATTGGTGCCCTCACACGACATGACACGACGCGACCCGACCTGGCACGACTGTTATAGACATTTTTGGGCACTGCAACCCCAATCAAACATGTCCATAAACCAAGGACTCCTAAGTCCCTAAAATTGTTTTTCCAACCCTTAGAAGAACAAGGTCATTTGATTACATCATCTCCCAGAAGTTCTCCAAGAAAAACTACTCAGAACTAGACAAAGCTAGACCATCTCACCTGCTCCATGGTCAAAGTGCGATGCATCCCACCTAAATTCACATGAGAGGTGCGATGTATACTGGAAAGCCCTTCTATGGGGTGCGATGGGCGAGTGTGGACAAATGGCAGAGTCAATTTGTGAGGTGGAGGATCATGGAATCTTCCAGAAACTTCTCCTATGGCACTTGCCTCTTTGCATTTGCCCAGGGATGAGTAAGAGATCGTCAATCTCCAAGTGGAATCAAGAACTATCAGAGAGAGGACACTAATCAAATCTCAGAAGCTGACTCAACTCCCTGCAATCATCTATATATGGATCCCTCATCCCAGAGATCCGGAGGTTGGAATTTTGTATCTTATAAGGAAGTACTGCTGGATTCTTGGTGTAACATCATAGTGTTGGGTGATCTAAGCTTTTCATGAGGTGAAGAAGGGCTTTCTTGTTGAGATGATGACGCTGGGTCAGAACAATTGGTTGTAATACTCTTTTCTATTCTTGATATTAATAAAGCTATTCAAGTTTTCCTCCACATTCTTGTATGATTGATGATATATGCATTTGTGTGGTCAATATATATCTGGTCCTATATTGTTTGTGATAGTAGATCTCTATTCTCGGATAGTGTTATGCTGCTTTGATTGCATAGGTGCTCTTTGAAGCTAAGTAGATGAGGAAGCAAGTGGCAAAGATCTATCAGAAGGGAGAGGAATCAAGCAAGGAACCAAGTGCAAGACAGAGGTTGGTCTCCTTTGCTTCCCCTCTTATCTACTTCTCATAAAGGAAAACGAAAGTAGTTTTAGTTTGTTTGTTTCTTAGATAGCTACCAGTCTTAGTGGGACTAGCAGCTCTGCATGGACACTAGATTTCCCGATAACAAAATGGCGACTCCGATGGGGAGCAAATAGATTGTTTGTTTGTCTATATTTTTTTTCTTTATAAACTTACATACAGAGCCTGAAGTCAAGCCAGCTAGCCTTCGAACTGCATTTGCTATGCAAGTGCAAAGTAGATCAATGCTACTTCAGTCTATCTCCAGGTTTTGTTTATGAACTAAACAATCAATTTACAAACTCTTTAATTGCCCTTGTGGTGGCTCTAGTAACCTCCTTAGATCTACCCCTGTGATTTATTTACTGATTATCACTTGCTTGACCTAAATCCCTGAACTGTGCTGCAAACTGTGATCAAGAACTGGATCAAAAGTCTCACACTGTACCATCACACCCTCTATTCAAGGATATCAGTATGCATCGCACTTCTCATGTGTTGTGGGTGGGATGCATACTGGAATCCCTATGTAACAGGTGCAATGGTCAGAGAAGGCTAATTTTACCTCCAGACTTTGGTTTTTCTTCACTCTTTTAAGCTCTATTCAGGAGTTTTGCTGTCTGTAGTCAGTATACCTCTATTGGAAACCACCTTCCTTGCCATTATTCCACCTCCATTGTGCAAAGAACTGTAAATGTTTTAATGTATTTTGAGCCATTTTCAGTTCTCTTTTACAAAGAAGTAGCGTAATTGCACTGTCGTTTCTTGATTTGGAAGTGTTGCAAGTGTCGTTTTCAGTCATAGAAGAGAATCTGATTGTTCTTGATAGTCGATTACACTGTTGCTCTTATATTTGATTTGAATTAGTGGTTTTTCAAGTGTCGAAAGCAAGTTTTCAATTCTAAATCACAAAGTGTCATCATTGTCTTCATTTTGTCTTGAAAAGAAGCTTGTTAGTAATGTCTCTTTGAAAAATAATTCAGATTTGCACTTAGCTTTCTTTTTATCATTCACACATTAAGAAGGTTGAAAACAAATACATGCATGTGCATTTGCATTTATACTATTTGTTGTTTTGATTTAGGACAATGCATATAGTGTGTACTCTCTGCTCTATGTTGAAGTAATATCATCTCTCTTTCTTTAGTAGCTAGGATTTTCATTGCAAAAAGAAGATTAAATGATTGTTTATCATCTTAGATTGCATTTTAGAAATTGTATATCTACATCACACGGTGAACCTGAAAGGAAAATTTCTTAAACAAGATCAACTGTAAAATAAATTTAATGAATCTAAAAACGCTTTGGAACCTAACGCACAACATTTAGAAGTCTAGGCTAGAGAAGTATTCGGCGTCGTAAAGCCTGGTAACTATTGTTTTCATTGTTGGTTGGGTGATTCCTCCACTTTGAGATGACAAGTGCCAGTACGGACTTGTGCTCCCACGTACCGTCGAGTATATATTGGGAGACCACAATAGGATATATCCTTTATCCATAGGAAGCCGTGTCTGCCACCCTATCGATCGCAATGAACTGAACACAGCATTCGGGAAGATTGACTGTCGTACCGTAAAAATTATTTTGCAGTTTTGCGATTTGTTTGGTAATCCCTCTATCTAGACTTCCAGAGTAGTCTCTTTCGTTCCTTTTTAGACTCCTTAAAGGAAAAGGTCCATCTGAGCACTTGTCACTTCAAGCTCAGTAAAAATCAAAGGCGACTAGAGTCATCTTTTGCTTTTTCTCGACTCTTAAAAATTGAAAAAACAAGTTGTGTCAAAGCGTCTAATATTTATTTTAATCAGAATAAACACCACCTTTCCTACGTTGGTCTTAGGTTGAGAAAAATGGAGTCCACCAACCAAGGATTTCCCCTTGGAGGAAATCCTAGTCTTTTCTCCTCTTGGGGAGATGTTGGGGCACCCCGTATGGCCACATTTTCGCTTCCAGGATTGACAATCGGCCTACCCATATGGCTCTTCTCGACCTCTGTCATTCAGAACACAGTGATTCCTGAGCAATCAAGTAAGCAACTAGACGATACCAAAGCTACCCCCCAACCTTCTACTTCGTTCGATTCTCCCTCTCCTCCTTCCTCTTCACTTGATGAAGCTGGTAAAGTCAAAAATCAAGTAACTAAGAAGGAGAAGAAGGGGAAGGAGAAGAAAGAGAAGAAGAAGAAGGAGCTAAAGGCGAAAAGAGGCAACCAGGCATCATCTAGTGAAAATCCACACACCGCACTGTCAAAGCCTAAATCTCCATGTGTCATTTACAAAGGTGATCACTATCATCGAGATTGTCCCTGCATCCCTCAGATCTTAAGGGACTGGTCTCCTCATTTGCACAATCCGGTGTCAACAACCTCTGCTGATCAAGTTGAAAGTACACTGTCAACTAGTGAAAATGAAACATCGGGACAGAAGAGGAAAAGTAAATTCCCTTGTAAACTATGTGAAGGCGATCACGCCGTCCACCGTTGTCCCTTCCTGGACGAGGCTAAAAGAGTTTTGGATGACCGTCCGGTTTCACCATTACGGCTTCCTCCTGGATAAAAGAAACTCTTGCCAAGTCCATCACTAGTTGAAAATCCGACTGACATGCCATTGTGGTCGGTCGAAGCCTCTATCATTGAAGATAAACCATCTGAATTCACACCAGATGAAAGTCAAAAGGTTGAGGAGGTATTTGACCCGGTCTTGCCTTCAGAAGGTCCATCTTCAGATGATATAGTCACCAGAGAGAACAAGAACAACACCATTCAAATTCTCTTCGTAAACATAGAATCCGATGAACATGGGGGCAGTCTACCCATTCCTTTACTGCAGGAAGGAAGTTCATCAGAGTCATATCTAGCCATCTATTCGGTCCCACCTCCAAGCAACCTAGTTGTTTCCTTCGATTGGAATCTACTAGGAAAACCCCGTTTACCGGCTAGTGTACCATTTCGAATCATTTCACAAATATACAGAATGTTCATGGCTGGTACCATAATAGATGAAGGGGCTTTTGTGAGTATCCTTTCCTCAACTGCTTGGAAAGCGCTTGGTTCGCCATCGCTTTTGCCTGAAATGAGAAATCTAACAGGCTTTGATAAAGGAACTAGTCGACCGTTAGGGATCCTTCCCAATGTGCCGATAAAATTAAGAAGGAAAACTATTCACATGAACATAATGGCAGTCCAACGACCCATATATTATAATATACTCCTTGGATGCGACTATATTTATTACATGGGAGCCATTGTCTCCTCGCTCTTTAGAGTAATGTGTTTTTAAGCATGAAGGAAGAGTGGTCAAGGTCATAGACCAGCTTTCATTCCCCGGCTCACACATAGAAAATAGTCAAATACCATCCCTGAATGGTCTTTTCACGCAAGGAATGTCTCATCAATCCCCAGTCCGTCCACCTGATGAGTGCGAGTGATTCGGGAGGACATGACTGAAACCTAGGGGGCATGCACCCTGGTCTGTTTCAATAGGAAAACCTTGGGCATAGGGTAGGTTCTCGCGAAGGATATATAAATGATTAGACCGGAATAAGATGCCTCTGTCAGAAAGTAGGCCTTTCCCGACAGAACAAATTTTTTGTCTGGAATTTGAGGGGTAACTTGGAAAAGGTAGGCCTTTCCCGATAAAACAAATGTTTTGTCTGCAAATTGAGGGGTAACCTGGGAAACTCTACTTCACTATACCTGAGGGCATCCAAACCTTTTGGCATGCAAGCGAAGAGCGACCATTTATTTTTTAAATTTGTAGGTCCCCTAACCCTTTAAACTCGTAGGATTGGTTGTTTCCTAACTTGCATAAAGAAAGGATGCGAGGCAAAGCTTTGTAAGGTGCAAGCTCCATAAAAAATGGCATCTTAGATGAGACATCCTTATTATACAACTGGATTGAGAATTTTTTATGTGGAGTTCAAGCTCCTTAAAAATTAAACATAAGCAATGAGCAAATGTTTCCCCCAGAGTTTAAGCTCATTCATTAAAAAATGAACGAATTTCTGGTAAATAACCATCGTGAATGCATTATCATCAGCCTTTGAAGCCTTGGTCGTGTTCTCATCATCACCTCCACTCTGTATTGGCCAATCATTCACCTCCATTTGATTGTTTACCCTTTTTGAGGAACAGCTACAAAGAGTGATCCTGTTAGCCATCCTTGTGACACTGTCGTGATTGGAAAATTCCAAACCTTACCTGGAATTAGCTGCTACCCAAATTTATCACTCGTTCCTCGAAAAACGAGTCTCCTTTAAGCCCTTTTCATCTGACTCGTAAAATATGAAAATATTGCCGAGTAATTGGCCTCTCCAGCTCGTTAAAGTGACCAGAAGTGCTATCCCTCCTTTAGATTTAAATCTTTTTGGACCTGAGGGATTATTACACAAAAAGATCGAGCGCTTGTTTTGTTCGGCTCGTTAAAATTACCGAAAATTCATCCCTTTTGTATTATTTTATACTTTTTTAGACTTAAGGGATTATTTGACGAAAAAGGATTGTTGGAGTTTTCTTTACGTCTCTTTCAGACTCTCTAAAATTGAAAAGGACCGAGTTATCTTTGTCGTTAAACTTGTTAAAACCAAATAGCGACAAACTTGTCCATACAGACAAGAACGAGTTTCACTATCGCTAGGCTCGTTAAAACATAACGATGGGTTTGCCCGAAGGGAAAATTAAAGAAAAAGCATATGTTATCCTCCTCAAGCTTGAAAAAAATAAAGAGGTACTGGTTAGCAATGACTGGGGAAAAATTGGGAAGAAAACTTGAAGAAACTTTATTGGTAGCAATTTGCTCTTGAACATGACACTTTCACTCCGCATCCGAGTCGAGTTGGGTTGTTCCGTTCACTGGTCATATCACCATTGGTCCATCACACCATCCACATTTGGGGTTAACGCTACCAATCCATCATGTCAGTGTCGCCGATATGTTCAAGAGAAGTCGCTCAGAGAATTCACCTGTGTCTCATCCACTGCAATACATTTACACTCTATTCTTTCAGGACCGCCACCCTGAACCTTATATCATCATATCGTTTTCACCTCCATTAAAATCATTTTCTCCATTCCGTGTTGTAGATGTGGGATTCATTAAGGCCCTCCTATGATGGATCGCTTCTTGTCGACATCAGCACATTATCCAGGAAGTCGATCTAGGAACACCCCTTTCAGTACTTTGAAGCTTGCATGGCTCAATGGCAAGTTTCTCACTTCCGACGACAAGTTTACATCAATGGCCTTCGACCGAAATATTTTGCGTGATGTTTGACACCAAGTCCCTTTTTCACACCACGTGAATTGTACTGTCATACCTTGAGGGTCATCATCATTATCAGTGATTCCTCTTGCGGCTGTTAACAGCTTACATCACTGGCTGGTAATCAGGCGATTCCTTTCCATGTTTGACTCCAGAACATCTCTCACATGGATCGACTTGTACTTTGAGTGAAGATCGAACGAGATTGAAGACCCTGATTCTAGTTTCATCCATCTGGGCTGCGATATATATTCAGGAAAATAAAGACATAAAATATACATCATTGCTACGCAGATAATCATCCAATCTAAGGGATGATGGCTCTACCAGAATCATCAGTCTGCACTCAGACGATTGTCTGTCTTATGTACATCAAAATGAATTTATAAAATTGAGCATGGGAATGCCCACCTCAGCTAGATCATGAAAATATTATGAAGATAATGTATTGTATTGCATCTTATTATAGGTCGCCTTCTAGCTCGAAAAAACTTCGAATCCTCATTATAAAGCATTTCACTCGACATCAAAAGATTAACGATCTCATGCTTTAGGGGGCAAATGTTATAGACATTTTTGGGCACTGCAACCCCAATCAAACATGTCCATAAACCAAGGACTCCGAAGTCCCTAAAAGTGTTATTCCATCCCCTAAAAGAACAAGGTCAGCTGATTACATCATCTCCCAGAAGTTCTCCATGAAAAGCTACTCAGAACTAGTCAAAGCTAGACCATCTCACCTGCTCCATGGTCAAAGTGCGATGCATCCCACCTAAATGCACACGAGAGGTGCGATGCATACTGGAAAGCCCTTCTATGTGGTGTGATGGGCGAGAGTGGACAAATGGCAGTGTCAATTTGCAAGGTGGAGGATCATGGAATCTTCCAGAAACTTCTCCTGTGACACTTGCCTCTCTGCATTCACCCAGGGATGAGTAAAAGATCAGCAATCTCCAAGTGGAATCAAGAACTATTAGAGAGAGGACACTAATCAAATCTCAGAAGCTGACTCACCTCCTTGAAATAATCTATATATGGATCCCTCATCCCAGAGATCCAGAGGCTGGAATTTTGTATCTTGTAAGGAAGTGCTGCTCGTTTCTTGGTGTAACATCATAGTGTTGGGTGATCTAAGCTTTTCATGAGGTGAAGAAGGGCTTTCTTGCTAAGAGGATGACACTGGGTCAGAACAATTAGTTGTAATCCTCTTTGCTATTCTTGATATTAATAAATCTATTCAAGCTTTCCTCCACATTCTTGTACGATTGATGATATATGCATTTGTTTGGTCAATATATATCTGGTCCTATATTGTTTGTGATAGTAGATCTCTATTCTCGGATAGTGTTATGTTGCTTTGATTCCACAGGTGCTCTTTGAAGCAGATAGACGAGGAAGTGAGTGGCAAAGATCTATCAGAAGGGAGAGGAATCAAGCAAGGAACCAAGCGCAAGACAGAGGTTGGTCTCCTTTGTTTCCCCTCTTATCTACTTCTCATAAAGGAAAATGAAATTAGTTTTAGTTTGTTTGTTTCTAAGATAGCTACCAGTCTTAGTGGGACTAGCAGCTCTGCATGGACACTAGATTTCCCAATAACAATGACCAAGTTTACATGTGCACCTAGACACGATCGAAACGAAGACACAAGGGAGAGCCGGGAAATGAGCTACACGAACGTGCACAAAGCCCACCCCATGTCACAACTTAGCAATTCTGGTATGGGCTCGTGTGTCTACGCACACCCTCACAGTAAACAACCTGACCAAATGAGTTTATAGGGGCACCCTCAAATGGCCCACCAGAATGAGTTTACACGAACGCCCTCAAACGACCCACCCAAACGATTTTACACGAGTGCCCCCAAACAACCCACCTGAATGAGTTTACACGATTGCCCACAAACGACATGCCTGAATGAGTTTACATGAATGCCCTCAAATGACCTACCCGAATGAGTTTACATGGGCACCCTCAAACGACCGACCCGGACGAGTTTACATGGATGCCCACACATGACCGAAATGAAGACACAAGGTAGAGTCAGGCAAAGGAGCTGCACGAATGTGCACAAAGATCACCCTAGGTCACAACTTATCATTTTTGATATGGGCTCGTGTGCCCGAGTGCATCCTCACACTAAATGACCTGACCGAATGAAATTACATGGACGCCCTTGCTTGACCCGCCTTAGCCACTCAAATGAGTTTACATAGACGCCCTCGCCCGACCCGCCCAAACAAATTTACATGGATGCCCTTGCTCGACCCGCCTGAATGAGTTTACATGAATGCCCCCAAATGACCCACACAAATGACCCACCCGAACGAGTTTACATTGATTCCCTCAAACGACTCGCCCGAACGAGTTGACATGGACACCCTCAAATGACCCGCGCGAACGAGTTTACTTGGGTTCCCACATGACTGAAATGAAGGCACAAGGAAGAGCCAGGGAAAAAAGTTGCACAAACATGCAGAAAGCCCACCCTGGGTCACAACTTAGCATTTTTGATACAGGCTCATGTGCCCTCACACTGAACGACCCGACTGAATGAGTTTACATGGACACCCTCGCCCGACCTGCCCAAATGAGATTACACGGATGCCCTTGCCCGACCCGCCCGCTTGAACGAGTTGACACAGATGCCCTCAAACAACCCACCTGAATGAGTTTACATGGGCACCCACATGAGTGAAATTAAGGGACAATGAGTCACAACTTAGCATTTTTGATATGAGCTCATGTGCTCGAGCACACCCTCACACTAAGCAACCCGACCGAATGATTTTACATGGACGCCCTCACCCACCCAAATGATTCGCCTGAATGAGATTACATGGACGCCCTCAAATGACCTGCTTGAACAAGTTTACATGGAAGCCCTCAAACGACCCACCCGAACGGGCTGACACAGATGCCCTCAAACGACCCGATTGAACGAGTTAACTTGGGCACCTACATGACTGAAACGAAGGCACAAGGGAGAGTTGGGCAAATAATTTTCACGAATGTGCACAAAACCCACCTCGAGCCACAAATTAGCATTTTTGATATGGACTCGTGTGCTCAGGCATGCCGTCACACTGAATGACCCGACCAAATGAGTTTACACGGACACCCTCAAATGACCTGCCCCAACGAATTTACACGGACACCCTTGCCCAAACCAACCGAATGACCTGCCCAAATGAGTTTACATGGACACTCTCAAACGACCCACCCAAATAACCCGCCTAAATGAGTTGTCACAAACGCCCTCAAACGACTCGCCCGAACGAGTTTACATGGGCGCCCGCATAACTGAAATAAAGGTACAAGGGAGAGACAGGCAAATGAGCTGCATGAACATCCACAAAGCCCACCCCGAGTCACAACTTAGCATTTTTTATACAGGCTCGCCTTCACACTGAACGACCCAACTAAACGAGTTTACACGGACACCCTTGCTCGACCCGCCTGAATGAGTTTACATGGACACCCTCGCTTGACTTGCTTGAACAACCAACCTGAATGAGTTTACACGGATTCCCTCAAATGACCCTCCCGAACGAGTTGACACAGATTCCCTCAAATGACCCACCCGAAGGAGTTTACATGGGCGCCCACACGATCGAAACGAAGCGACAAGGGAGAGCCGGGAAAGCGAGCTACACGAATGTGCACAAAGCCCACCCCGAATCACAACTTATCATTTTTTATATGGTCTCGTGTGCTTGGGCATGCCCTCACACTGAACAACCTAACCGAATGAGTTTACATGGATGCCCTCGCCTGACCTGCCCAAACGAATTTACACGGACGACCTCGCCCAACCTGCCCGAATGAGTTTACATGGACGCCCTCGCCCGACCTGCCCGGATGAACCACTCAAATGAGTTTACACAGACATCCTCAAATGACCTACCTGAATGAGTTGACATGGACACCCTCAAACAACCCACCCAAAAGAGTTTACATGGGCGCCCACATGACCGAAATGAAGGGCCAAGGGAGAGTCGGGCAAGCGAGCTACACGAATGTCCACAAAGCTCACCTTGGGTCACAACTTAACATTTTTTATGTGGGCTTGTGTGCCCGGGCATGCCCTCACTCTGAATGACCTGATTGAACAAGTTGACACTGACACCCTCACCTGAACCGCCCGAATGAGTTTACACGAACGCCCTCACCTAACCCGCCCAAACAAGTTTACACAGACGCCCTCAAATGACCAGCTCGAATGAGTTAACAGGGATGCCCTCAAATGACCCGCCCGAACGAGTTTACATGGGCACCCACATGACCAAAATTTTCATGCCCCTACATTGGCAGTAATCTTCCAACCGCACTATAGCGAGGGCGGCACCACCGACCACTTTCTTTTCACCAATACTTATGATCGTGGACTATGCCTAACATTCATACTTAGTTTATTTTTCATTACCAAGTATTATTTTATCCTTTATACATGATGAAAACCATGAACATTCATCATAAACAACAATAACATGAACAATTTCATGACAGTATAAAGGGAGGGGCAAATCCCCAATGTGAGTCTACCCGAATCAATATATATATGATCTTCAATTTTCACAACACAAGTTAAATCTTGGAGGAAACCCCAAATTTACACTTAGCCAAATTCTCACAACTTCAACAAACATGATTGCCCAACTCGTCGGCACCTTCGAACGGTTGTTGCACAACTCTCCCAACTCTCCATTTACCCGTCGAACGTTTCGTGTCATTTTCCTAACTTGGGCGCACTCATCGTGCCCATGTCACCCTTCTCGGATGCCCTCCGCACGTCCTTATCACACATTTGTTCACCAACCCACTCTTTGTTTCGTTTCCACTCGGCGCTTGGCACACCCAACCATGGGTCGCCCTCACCCATTCACTAACTCATCTAACTATTTAGCCTGCCCGTCGTTCGGTGGGCGCACCGTCCACATGCTTCGCATGACCCACCACACAGATTCCCTACTCAGTTGCTCCACCCGGTTGCACCACGAACTCATTCACTTAACACCCTCCACGGATTGCCTGACCTGTCCGCCATGTCAACCAAGCAGTCACCTTGCGTTCATTCACCAAATGCCCTACTCGAGTCACCCATCTCCTCCGCTCGGTTCGACCGCCAACCAACTTCGCTCTGCCTGGTCATCCAGCCCAGGCTCACATATCCAACTCTATGTCCAACCATAGTCAATGCACTTAGCTCACACTTTTGGTTGATGTCCGAATGATCAAATGATTCCTCTCCACCATCCTTCGTTTTCTTACTTATACACTTGAATGCCCATCGTTCAAACACCCAGCCGACCTACCCATCATTGCACAACCATCGACTTCAACACTTAAGCAACACGTCGGCCCGCCCGCTCCATCGTTCGGCTGCCCGCCCATTCTATCATTCGCCCGTCAGCCCGCCCATCGGTCGGGGCATCCGGGACCACCCACACGGGTATAATTAAAACTCCACATTACTCCATCGCATTTCTTCCCAAAGCACTCACATGACCTGTAGCTCGTCTCATGAGCCCACGCACTTCGCCAACCCTAGCTCGTCTACTCATTCAGTGAGTCACCCATCCGCTGCGCGGATCTCAGGGTGTTACATCCTCCCCCATCTAAAATCATTGTCGTCCCCGACAATATCTCATCTCAGTAACCATTCGTCACCAAGATAATAGTCATATCCTTGATCCATGATATCAACTAATCCATACATCGCAAACATCCCTACATCATATGAAAAATGACCGCCTCCATCATCTATCATTTCATCTCGTGAACTGTCATCATGATACTCCAACATAATGCTAACACATCTCTGCACACTCCTCGAGCCCCATAATTTGAGCTAGCTAGATAGCTAATCCAACTGTCGCACTCAAATCATGAGAATGCACATCCTCATGCCACCATCAGTATTTTCTCAGAATCTACCACTATCTGAACTCATCAAGAATCTGCTCCAAACCCATGCTCAGGTCCATGGAAACTCCATCCCATTTGCAACATGTCATGATGCTAATGCAAAACCATTCCTACATCATCTATCTGTCATACCTGCTCAACTTTTTTAAAGGACTCAGTGCCATGAGTAGCTAACAATGAGCCCCATCTTCTAAATCATCTAAGAAGATGTGGAGGGAGTAGAGCCTGAAGGCTCTCCCTCACTGATCAACTCAATCCACCTGTCTGTATCTTCTATCTCCATCCTTTGTAGATATGAAACCCAATCCTCCTCCTAGACATTCGGCCTCACATAAACCTCATCATCATCATTGTCATCCTCAACTTCCTTGAACCTCCTAGACAAATCCAAGATGCTATCGGACAATGTCTTGATAACCTGTGATTGTTCCGCAAGCTTTGCCTTAGAAGTAGACAACCGCTTACACACCTCATACATACATTTCTTGTCTTCCATCTGCATCACTGCCAACTTACACTTGGGTCTTGTCACACCAATGGTTGGAACACCAATGGGTACATCTTCCCTTCCATCGTAAATGTATAGCTTCTTCAAATGTGGAACAATCATCACATCATAGTGTTTCAAAAACTCCATTTCTAGCACAACTTCATAGTCATCAATCTGCACTATCATGAAGTCGACTTTCCCGATCCACTTACCTAGTGTCGTGTCCACCTTTTCAGCCACACCAATCACGGAATCAGGAGGAGAATTCACTGTCTTAATATGTGCCTGCACTGGTACAAATTTCAGCCCAATCCTTCTCGCAACATCTTCACTCATGAAGTTGTGAGTAGCCCCACTATCCACCATAGTGAGTACATCTTCACTCCAAATCTTCATCTGAACATACTCCAAGCTATTCTTTTTTGGATCTCTTCATGAGACCGCTTTCGTAGTAGCTACAGCTCCAAGAATCTGCATCACCCCCACAAAAGTCTCTTATTTATTCACATTAGACTATCCACCGTAGCCACTTTCGGTCTTGGAGGACAATTCTTCACCATATGTGCTTTCAAACATATCCAACACTTCAATGGTTTCTTCATCTTCGACTTGTCACTCAATTTTGAAACATCATCTTTTATACTTTTCTCCTTCAGCTTATCGAACTTCTTCTTTTTCTCATAAGAAGTTTCTTCATAATGCTCCACCAAATGATCCACAATAGCAAAAGCCTCCTCAAGTGTCTTAATCTACTACCTCTTCACTTCATTATGTGCCCAAGGTTTCAGCCGTATAATAAAGTTTAACACCTTGTCCCTTTTCACCATGTCTAGAAGTTCCAGAACTGCACTTGCAAACTCTCACTGATATGCCTGCAGACTTACCATTTTCTTTATATACTTTATCTTCATCCTTTCTTCCCAAGTTTCATCCTGAGGAATGAAGTGGGTCTGCAAATCCTTCTTCATGTCATCCCATAAAGTTATGTCATCAACACTACCACTGGCAATCTAATATGTCCTGCTTTACCACCACATCTTAGCATCCTTCGTCAAGAACTGAGTAGCCACTTTCACCTTAGTCTCCTCATCAGGTAATCCCAAGCATTCCAAGTATTGCTCCATGCCCCATAGAAAGTTACCAAGAGTCTTCACACTTCTTGTACCATCATAAGATTATGGTTCCTTGACTTTCACATGAGACACTCCTCCACCTGAGTTATGTCTCACGGCCTTCTTCAACATTGCAATCTCATCCTTTGCTTCATTAATAGATTGCTACAATTCCATGATTTTTGCCAAACCTTGATCTCTCACCTTCCCAATCTCTTTTACTTCCTCTTCCAATTGTGTATACTTCCATTCAATAAACTCATATCGGTCTCAGAGTTAATCAAATTCCTCTCTCATCTTCACATTTCCTTCTTGATCTTTAGTGACCCCGGCCATTTTCGAAGTCCAGAAAGAATCCAATTCTTCCATCCTTTCCAATATCCTGTTTATGAAAGCTTCGATTGCATTATGGCTAGATTCACTTACAACAACATGAAGTTCACCTGCCATCTCTTCCATCAACTTCCTTCTTTGTGATCTAATATAGACCATCCACCATTCACTAGGTTCCTTGCAAACCGAATCAGCTCTTCATACCCATGATTAGCTTCTTTCACCTGCTCTTCACCTGAATCAGCTCTGATACCACCTGTCACGCCACTACACTGGCGATAATCTTCCAACCGCACTTTTGGTTGATGTCCGAATGATCAAATGATTCCTCTTCACCGTCCTTCATTTTCTTACTTATATGCTTGAACGCCCATCATTCAAATGCCAAACTGACCTTCCCATCATCGCACAACTGTCGACTTCACCACTTAACCAACACGTCAGCCCGCCCATTCCATTTTTCAGTTGCCCACCCGTTCCATCGTTCGCCTGTTGGCCCACCCATCTATCGGGTCACCTGAGACTGCCCACATGGGTATAAGTAAAAATCCACAATACTAGATCGTATTTCTTCCCAAAATTCTCACATGGCCTACAAATCATCATCAACCGCAACTCATCTACTCATTTGGTGAGTCACCCATATACCACACAAATCACAGGGCGTTACAAAAATGAATTGACAAGGGAGAGGCAGGCAAATGAGCTGCACGAATGTGCACAAATCCCACCCCATGTCACAACTTAGAATTTTTGATATGGGCTTGTGTGCCCAGGCAAGCCCTCACACTGAACGACCCGACTGAATGAGTTTACATGGACACCCTCGCCCGACCTACTCGAACAAGTTTACACAGACACCCTTGCTTGACCTGCCCCAACAAGTTTACTTAAATTCCCTCACCCAAACCGAATGACCCGCCCTAACAAGTTTACATGGATGCCCTCAAATGACCCACCCAAATGAGTTTACATGGACACCCTCAAACGACCCACCCGAACGAGTCTACATGGACGCCCTCAAATGACCTGCCCGAATGACCCGCCTGAACAAGTTGACACCGATGCCCTCAAACAACCTGCCCGAACATGTTTACATGGGCACCCACACGACCGAAATGAAGGGACAAGGGAGATATGGGCAAATGAGCTACACGAACATACACAAAGCCCACCCCAAGTCACAACTTAGCATTTTTAATACGGGCTCGTGTGCTTGGGTGTGCCTTCACACTTAACGACCCCACCAAATGAGTCTACATGGGTGCCCTTGCCCGACCTGCCCGAATGAGTTTACACAGACACCCTCACCTGACTCGCCTGAACAAGTTTACAGGGATGCCCTCAAACGACCTGCCTGAATGACCAGCACAAATGATTTTACACGGATGCCCTCAAATGACCTGCCTGAATGACCTGCCCAAACAAGTTTAAATAGATTCCCTCAAACGACCTGCTCGAACGGGTTGACACAGACGCCCTCAAACAACCTACCTGAATGAGTTTATATGGGCACCCACACGACCGAAACAAAGGCACAAGGGAGAGCTAGGAAAACAAGCTACATGAACATGCACAAAGCCCACCCCGGGTCACAACTTAGCATTTTTGATACGAGCTTGTGTGCCCTAGTGCACCCTCACACTGAACGAACCGCTTGAACGAGTTTACATGAACACCCTCGCCTGACCCGCCCCACTTGCCCGAATGAGTTTACACAGACACCCTCACCTAACCCACCCAAACAACTTGCCCAAATGAGTTTACATAGACGCCCTCAAATGACCCACCCGAACGAGTTGACATGGACACCCTCAAATGGCCCACCTGAAAGAGTTGACACGGATGCCCTCAAATGACCCATCTGAACGACCCGTCCGAACGAGTTGACACAGATGCCCTCAAACAACCCACCCAAATGAGTTTACACAGATGCCCTCAAATGACCTGCTCGAATGAGTTTACAAGAATGCCCTCGAACGACCCACCTGGACGAGTTTATACAAATGCCCTCAAACGACCTGCCCGAACGAGTTTACACAGATTCCATCAAATGACCCGCCTGAATGAGTTTACATGGGTGACCACACTAGCAAAACAATGGCACAAGGGAGAGTTAGGAAAATGAGTTGCACGAACATGCACAATGCCCACCCTTTGTCACAAATTAGCATTTTTGATATGGGCTCGTGTGCTTGGTTGCACCCTCACACTGAACGACAAGACCAAATGTGTTTACGCAGGTGCCATCAAACGACCCTCCCGAATGATTTTAAATGGCAAATGACCCTCCTGAATGAGTTTACATGGCAAACAACTCACCAGAACGAGTTTACATGGTCATTCTCAAACGACCCGCCCGAACGAGTTTACACAGCTGCCCTCAAAAGACCCACCCGAACAAGTTTACACGAGCACCCTCAAACGACCCATCCAAACAAGTTTACACGGCCACCTTAAAATGATCCGCCTGAAATGAGTTTACATGGGCACCCTCAGACCACCCTCCCAAACAAGTTTACATGGCCACCCTCAAATGACCCGCCCGAACGAGTTTACATGGCAAACGATCTTCCCGAAAGAGTTTACACGAGCACCCTCAAAGAACCCACCCGAACGAGTTTATGATCTGATAATCACCTTATGAGTGACCTCAGTTGAAGATTTATTAAACAAAAGGTATTACAGACCCATGTGCTGGTGTGTGTGTTCTATGTTATTGAAACAACATATCGATCAGATTGCAAATACACAGAAAATAAATGGAAAGACAGCAGAGAAATATAGTAAGCAACACAAAGACACAAACATTTTTTAATAAGGAGTTCACCCTATTCTCCAGGGCTATGTCTCCGGTCCAGCTTTGGTGGTGGCCTTGTTTTATTGTGTCTTTGAGTAGGGACTCAATATGAGTTCTCCTGAAGCAGATTTTGCTTCGCAGGGTGGTTCTTGGATTCCCCAAGCCACTTGGAGTACACAGACTCTTGTTCTTCCTACCAGCTCTTCGACCCTCGGTCTACAGTGGAAAGAGCCAACTGTGATGCTCAATCCAAGTAGATTCCTCTATAGGAAGGATTGATTTTTCAATCTCTCTGGTTCTCGATGCTGCTTGTGGTCAGCTCGGCCCTCTATCTCCTCTTCTTGGCTTTACTGCTCTCTTTACTCAGTCCACCTCTCAGGGTTCACTGTTCACTGTCTCTCTTGGTCGCTTGGACTCTTCACTCTCCCTCTCTGAATCTCTATTCAGCTGTCTCTATTCATGGCTTTAGCCATTCGACCTCCATGCCTGTTCGATTCCTCTCCCGCCTGTGTTGATTCACCTATCGCCTGCATGATGGGAGTTCCCTGTTTGGTGTCAACATGAATGCTCAGGAAGTAGCCACACGTCTTCATTGAAACAGTGCCAGCCTATTCGTCAATTCATTCCTTTCTCCATCATGGCAGTCAACGGATTCCAAATCCCCTTAAATCGTGGCTTAATTCTCTATCAATTTCGCTTTGTCTATCAGACACAATCTCAGCTATCCCATCTGGGCTGCACCAGATCTAACGTCATATGCACATCAAGCATGGTTGACTTGCTCGACCGATAACTCATGATCACGATGGTTTTTCTCTCACCTCCGCTACCACACGTCGATCGCTAAGTGTGATCGCTCCATTTTCTCCAAATTCTCTTACCATTCAAGGGTGCTCCGATCAAACTGTTGGTTTCCAGGTTGTGGCTCCCACCTTTGTACAATGGCACTTTTCATTTCTCCACCCACGATCCTCTGGCTCCCAACATGACTGAGTGCTTAAGGCTCTACCATTTCAGCCCTGTTCGCCCAGCCAAGTGCTAATCGTACATCGAAAACCAGCTCCTTTTCCAAATCTAGGGCTCCCAGGGGATACATCGACCTCCTTCGCAGTCTCCATGGGCCTCGGTCAACGCACTTTGACCGAGGTCCTCGTCGTTCCGCGCTAGCTGCCATGGCCACTGGTTGAGGGTGTTTTTGATTGCTATTTTGGATTCTTCAAGGATTTTTTTCATCTCGATATAGTCATGGTTCTATGACAATGGTTTATGGATCTGATTTGGATCACAGCCTCCCAACTGAAAAGATTTTGGACCACCAAAAGTTGGTTTTCTTCAAGCATCGACTAAGTGAGGAAACCGTTGTCTCACTTGTCCAATCTCAATCCACTTCGCACTGCTCGTGTTCGAACCTTTAAGCCCAATTCTGAGGTATTCCACCTATCCACTACACATCATCCTTACCTTCCTATCTAGCACTGTATCTTCCTGCAACTCATTAAGATATTCAGGTAGCAGGTCATCAACAGAAGGAAATTGACTCTGCTCTTCAAGGTCCTCAATCATTGAAGGTTCAAACAACCTCAAGCAATTTGCATTCACAACTGAGTAGATGTGCATGTAAGCTGGCAGATCAAGGTGAAAAGCATTTTCACCAATCTTCTCAAGGATCCTAAAGGGTCCATACCTGATAGGTTTTAGCTTGTTGCCTTCACCTTGTATCCTGTCCTTGCTAATATACACCCAGACTTGGTCTCCAACTTGAAAACTATGCTCCATCCGATGCTTGTCATGCCTAGCCTTGTACTTGGCCTAGCTCTTTTCCAGTTGTTCCTATACTGCTTAGTGGATCTGCTAGATCTGTTCAATGAACCTAGTTGCTTTGTCCACATCACTGTGTCCATCAACCATGGTATCTTTACCAAAGACAAAATGTAAGGGAGACCTTGGTATGAAACCAAAGCAAGTCTCAAAAGGAGATCTCGGGATAGAAGAGTGTTTGGCTCTATCGTAAGCATGTTGCACATAACACAAGTGTTCATCCCAAAGCTTAGGGTGTTTGCTACAATATCCTCTCAGTGACTGGATCACTATCTTGTTAACTACTTCTGTCTGGCCATCTGTTTGTGGATGAAAAGCTATGCTTTTCTTTAATTTGGTGTCCATTAGTTCCCACAGACTGGACCAAAACTTTCCCACAAATCGGTTGTCTCAATCAAATATAATAGAAGTGGGTAATCCAAAATGAACCCATAGATGTTCAAAGAATAATTTTGTAGTTTGTTCAGTTGTAATCTGTTTACTACGGGGTATCAACATACACATTTTGTTGAACCTATCCACAAAAACATATAGATAATCATGACATTTCCTAGATTTAGGCAGTCCCCCAACAAAATCCATGGAAATGCTTTCCCAAGGGTGAGAAGGAACTGGCAATGGAGTGTAAAAGCATAGTTTTCTATTGCTGGGCTTGCTTTTAGCACACATAGCACACCTCTTTACATATCTAGAAACTGTCTCACTCATTCTTGGCCAATAGCAGAACCTTTGCAGCTATGCAACTATTTTAGTTACCCCAAAGTGACTTGATATCAGAGAAGTGTGTGCTTCCCCAATTATCTTTGCTCTTTCAGTTTGTGGAATGCAGAGTTTCCCACAATGATATAAGAGTTGGTCCTTCACATGATAGTCCAATTCTTCAACTCTTTTGCCTTGACTCAAAGTTGCATATACATCTTTAAAGTCCATATCCTGAGCATACTGTTCAATGTGGCTTTCATGCAGCATATAATTATGCTTCAGTATGGTAGATGCATTTATAATGGGTCTAGATAACATGTCTACAACCTTGTTATGTATGCCCTTTTTATATTTGATGACTAAATGAAACTGTTGTCGAAAACCCATCCGTCGGTAGTGTCTTGATTGTTGCAACTTAGTTTGGGACTGTAGGTATTGAAGTGGCTGATGATCAGTATGTATTACTGTTTCCTTGCCGATTAAGTAATGTTTCCACTTTTTCACACTCTGAACTAATGCATACAATTCTTTATCATAGGTAGGATAGTTAGCTACTGTAGGATTAAAAGTCTCATAATGATAACATATGGGTTTACCCTGTTGTGTCAACACTGATCCCATGGCATAGTCACTGGCATCAGTTTGGATCTCAAATGGTCTTTGTAGATCTAGCAGTCCTAGTACAAGTATTGTACTAATTTTTTCTTTCAAGGTGTCAAAGGCTTTCTGTTGTTGGCCTCCCCACTGAAACACCTTGTTCAATCCTATCAGAGCATGTAAGGGAGCTGCAATTGATGAAAAATTTGAAATGAACTTCCTCCAATACTGTGTTGCTCCTAAGAAGCTTCTCACTTCTGTAGCAGACTTGGGTTTAGGCCAGTTTACAATGACTGCCACTTTAGAGGGATCTATTTTCAATTCACCTCCCCCTACTATATGACCCAAATAATTTAGAGAGGTTTTGCCAAATTCACGTTTGGAGAGTTCAACATAATTTTTTTCTCTTTTTAAAACATCTAATGTCTGCTTAACACGCTTTAAATGTTCTTCCCACGTTTTACTAAAAATTAGAATGTCATCCAGATACACAATAACAAAATCATCAAGAAAAGGTATGAGTACATCATTCATTAATCTCATGAAAGTAGCAGGGGCATTGGTCAAGCCAAAAGGCATAACCAGCCATTCATACAATCCATGCTTTGTTTTGAAAGTAGTCTTCCATGCATCTTTCTCTGCAACTCTGACCTGATGGTATCCACTATGCAAATCCAACTTGGTGAAATAAACAACTTCTTTCAATTGATCTAAAATATCATCTATGCGAGGAAGGAGATAACGATTTTTGTTCGTTATTTTATTCAGTGCTCGATAATAAATGTACATTCTCCACGAGCCATCCTTCTTTCTCACCAAAATGATTGGTGACCCACATGGTGATGTGCTAGGCATGATGAACCCTTTCTCGAGCAACTCCTGCACCTGCTTCTTGATTTCAGCATTCTCTAAAGCAGATAACCTGTACATCCCAATGTTAGGAAAAGGAACGTCTTGCTGCAAAATAATATCATGTACTATTCCCTTTTTGGGTGGTAGACCTTGAGGTTCTTGAAACAATACATCATACTCTAAAACAATCTTTTCTATATCAGATTGCTGATCAGTATTACAGCCCTCAAATACATTGGTTTTATCGGTTTTATTTTCCTTTACAACCATTAGTAAGAATTGTTTGCATGAATTTATCATTCTTTTCATCTGTCGTGAGTTTATGAGAGTATAATTATTCTTGAGCTTATGAGCTCTTACAAAGTATTCGATTCCATCTTTAACAAGTAGATACTTGTTCTCGGCTCTATAGAAAATAGCATTTCTATCATACGAGTAAGGACTTCCTAAAAAAATTCCACATATTTCCAAAGGAATTATATCTAACTCAACCTCATCTACAAACGCTGACCCAAAAGAAAACTTGAGTTTGCACTGTCTAGTCACTTGTAGTTGGTCTTTATCATTCAACCATCCTAATGGGTATGAATTCTTATGAGATGTATTTGCTAATCCCAATTTCTTTACAATTTCTTCAGAAATCAAATTTACTTGTGAGCCACTATCAAACAAAGTATCAATCTTCTGATTTTTGGAAACAACTCGAATATGGAAAAGCTCATGCCTTTTTCTCTCATGTTCTTCATCAATAAAAGATTGAACAGAATTACTAGTAGATGCTTCAGAATTCTTACCTTTTATACTTGTGGCTGCAACGATTGTTTCATCTCCCGAGTTTGACCCCAAATCTTTCTGAATAGCTGCAACACTCTTCTTCTTCTTTCCCTCGGACTTCTTAGGTCTCAGCTCTAGATGTAGAATCCAATAGTGTTCATCATCATGCCCCTCCTTTTTATAGTGAGTGCATGAAGCTTTACCTTTCTGTGTAGTGTTAGCCTTTCTTACTTTCCACTTCTACTTTATTTTCTCCTTGCTCTTGCTTACAGTGGGTTGGGATGGT
Organism: Pinus tabuliformis; assembly: GCA_031772625.1. NCBI lineage: Eukaryota > Viridiplantae > Streptophyta > Pinopsida > Pinales > Pinaceae > Pinus > Pinus tabuliformis. The sequence continues at coordinate 20,331,830 of CM062815.1, forward strand.
CCCCCAACTTCTGGATTTCCATTCTTTCCTCTAGCTTCTAGATGAGTATCTTGTAGAGATACCTCATCTATACTAGTGGGATTAAACATGAGGATGGTATGCCTCATGTATCTGTGTAGACCACCAATGTACTTCAAAAGAGTTTCTGGTGAGTCTAATGAAATACCCAACATCAATGCTCTCTTTCTGAACTCTTGAGTATACCCTTGTACACTTTTCCCTTTCAACTGCCGAAGAGTTTTCCAACTCATCATGGCTTGTTGCATGTAGGCCAATGGATAGAATTGCTTTTTGATGGCAGTAACAAATTCACTCTAGACAGAGATGGTCTTACCATGCTTCCTCATATTAGCTTGGGTTATGCCTTCCCACCAAACCAAGGTAGTTCCGCTTAGGCGAAGGCTTGCCAGCTGAATCTTGCTCTTGTCTGAGTCTATATTTTGTACTCTGCAATACACATCAATTTGTCTAATCCAATTGTCCAACTTTTCAGCATTTAGCTCTCCATCATATGTAGGCAAATCAAATTTAACATCTAACTTAATCAAAGATGCCTTCTTATTATGCACAGGGCTACTAGGAGGTGTATGGAAGCTTTCATCTTTCCCCTTTCCTTTGGAGTGTTCATGGGAATGAGATTCATCTTCTTCTTTATCTTGCTTAGAGCCTGATGAATCTTCACCCTTATGCTTTCTAAAGTCCCTATACATTTCTTCTACCATGGACTTTATAGCTAGGAAACTTTCTATGAATTAAGAGTCTGGCCCTATAGAACCTTCTTCTGACATTGTCTTCTGAGAATAGCCTCTCCCAATTTCAGGATTAGTTTCCACCAACTCTCCTTCTTCTAATTTGAGCTTTGATCTAGTGAGAATCCACAACTAAACCAACACAAGCTTGTCTAACCTTACAGCCTAGAGCTCTGATACCACTTGATCTGATAATCACCCTATGAGTGACCTTAGTTGAAGATTTATTAAACAAAAGGTATTACAGACCCATGTGCTGGTGTATGTTTTCTGTGTTATTGAAACAACAGATCGATCAGATTGCGAATACACAGAAAATAAATGGAAAGATAGTAGAGAAATACAGTAAAAAACACAAAGAAACAAACAATTTTTAATAAGTAGTTCACCCTATTCTCCAGGGCTACATCTCCATTCCAGCTTCAATGGTGGCCTTGTTTTATTGTTTCTTTGAGTAGAGAAATTACAATGCAGGGACTCAATATGAGTTCTCCTGAAGCAGATTTTGCTTCGCAGGGTGTTTCTTGGATTCCCCAAGCCACTTGGAGTACATAGACTCTTTTTCTTCCTACAAACTCTGTGACCCGCGGTCTACAGTGGAAAGAGCCAACTCTGATGCTCAATTCGGACAGATTCCTCTATGGGAAGGCTTGATTCCTCAAGCTCTCTGGTGCTCGATGCTGTCTGTGGTCAACTCGGCCCTCTGTCTCATCTGCTTTGCTTTACTGCTCTCTGTGCTCAGTCCTCCTCTCAGGGTTCATTGTTCACTGTCTCTCTTGGTCGCTTGGACTCTTCGCTCTCCCTCTATGAATCTCTATTTGGCTGTCTCTATTCATGGCTTTAACCATTCGACCTCCATGCCTGTTGGGTTCCTCTCCCGCCTGCATCGATTCAACTATCGCCTACATGCTGGGAGTTCCCTGTTCGGCATCAGCATGAATGCTCAGGAAGTAGCCATGCTTCTCCATCGGAATAGCGCCAGCCTGTTTCTCGATTTGTTTCTTTCTCCACCATGGCAGTCAACAGATTCCAAATCCCCTTAAATAGCAGCTTAATTCTTTGTCACATCCACTCTGTCTATCGGACGCAATCTCGGCCATCCAATTTTGGCTCCTCCAGATCCAACGTCATACGCATGCCGAGTGCAGTTGACTTGCTCGACCAATAATGTGCGATCACGGTGGTTTTTCTCTCACCTCCGCTGCCACATGTTTATTGTTGAGTGTGATCGCTCTGTTTTCTCCAAAACCTCTTATTGTTCAAGCGCGCCTCGATCAAACCGCTGGTTTCCAGGTTTTGGGTCCCACCTTCGTATGATGGCACTTTTTGTTTCTTCGCCCATGGTCCTCTGGCTCCCAACATGACCGAGTGCTTAAGGCTCTACCATTTCAACCCTATTCGCCCAACAATGCGCGATTAGCGTTAATTGTGCATCGAAAACCAGCTCCTTTTCCCAATTTGGGGCTCCCAGGGGCTACATCGACCTCCTACGCAGTCTCCATGGGCCTTGTTCAGCGCGCTTTGACCAAAGCCCTCATCGTTCCACGCCAACTGCCATGGCCACTGGTTTAGGGTGTTTTTGATTATTGTTTTGGATTTGTCAAGGATTTGCTTCGTCCTGATATAGTCATGGTTCTATGACAGTCGTTTATGGATCCGATTCGGATCAGTTTACAAGGCAAATGACCCGCCCGAACAAGTTTACATGGAAAACGACCCTCAAATGACCCGCTCAAATGACTTTACATGGAAAACAACCCTCCCAAATGAGTTTACATGGGTTCCCTCAAACAACCCACCCAAACGATTTTACATGACAAATGACTCACCCAAACGAGTTTACATGGGCGCCCTCAATCGACCCGCTCGAACGAGTTTACAAGGCAAACTACCCACTCGAACGAGTTTACATGAGCAAACAACACACCTGAACGAGTTTACATGGGCAAACGACTTGCCTGAACAAGTTTACATGGAGAAAAACCCACACTAATGAGTTTACATGGGCTCCAACACATGACCGAAACGAAGGCACAAGGGAGAGTCACGCAAACGAGCCGCACGAACATGCACAAGGTCCACCCCCAATCACAAGTTAGCATTTTTTATATGGAAACGTGTACCCTGGGTGCCCTCATACAAGATGACATGACTTGACCTAATCCAACCCGCCATAATGCATTTGCATGGGCACCCACACATGACACGTCCTGACCCACCCGAATGAACGTGCAGAAGACACACGGGCGGTCACGACTTAGCATTTTTGGCACAGCCACGTGTCCCTAGGCACCCAAACATGGCACGACACGACCCGACCAGCCCTAGGTGAGCTGACCCAACCCACCCGAACACATTTGCATGGGCACCCACACATGACATGACATGACCCGACCCAAACAAAATTTGGAGTTTCCATGGGTGCACAACCCACACGAAATTTGGGTTTTCCATGGGTGCATGACCCTAATGAAGGAAAAAGGGAGTGTCGGGCAAACGCCCTACACGGACATGTAGAAGGCACACAGGGTGTTACGACTTAGCATTTTTGGCACTACCACGTGTGCCTGAGCACCCACGCATGACACGACTGTTACAGGGAAAAGTGTCTATGCAGAACTACTAATCCCACCAAGGTGTGGTAGCTACCTTAGAAACAAACAAAGTAAAACTACTTTCGTTTTCCTTTATGAAAGATAGATGAGAGAAGAATAAAGGAGACCAACCTCCATCTTGCACTTGGTTCCTTGCTCGATTACTCTCTCTTCTGATAGTCCTTTGCTACTTGCTTCCTTGTATACCCAGCTTTACAGAGTACCTGTAGAATCAAAGCAGCATAACACTATATGAGAACATGGATCTATTATCATAAACAATCTAGGATCAGATGTAAATTGACCATACAAATGCACAAAACATAGATTACACAAGAGTATGGAGGAAAACTTGAATAACTTTATTGATAATCAAGAAAGAGCCAAGAGAGTTACAACCAGTTGTTCTGACCCAACATCATCCTCTCAGCAAGTAAGCCCTTCTTCACCTCATGCAAAGCTTAGATCACCCAACACTATGGTGTTGCCTCAAGAAACCAACAACAATTCCTTACAAGATGCAAAATTCCAGCTCCCTGGATCTTTGGGATGAGGGATCCATATATAGATATCTGTAAGGGAGATGAGTCAGCTTGTGATTTGATTAGTGTCTTCCCTCTGATAGTTCTTGCTTCCACTTGGAGATTGATGATCTCTTACTCATCCTTGGTCGAATTCAGAAAGGAAATTGTCACAGGAGAAGTTTCTGGAAGATTCCATGCTTGTCCACCTCGCGGATTGACACTGCCATTTGTCTCTTCTCGCCCATCGCACCCCATAGAAGAGATTTTTGAAATGCAACACACCCACTGAGTGTACTTAGGTGAGATGCAACGCACTTTGCCTATGGAGCAGGTGAAATGATCCTGTTTTGACCAGTTCTAAGTAGTTTTTCATGGAGAACTTCTGGGAGAAGCTGTAATCAGTTGACCTTGTTCCTTTAGGGGTTGGAACAACACTTTTACGGACTTAGGAGCCCTTGGTTTATGGACATTTTATGCTTGGTGTTGCAGTGCCCAAAAATGTCTATAACAGTTTCCCCCTAAAGCATGAGGTCGTTAATTCTTTTTGATGTCAGGTGAAATGCTTTATCATGAGGATCCGAAGTTCTTTCAAGCTGGGAGGAGACCTGTAATAAGATACAATACAATACATTATCTTCATAATATTTTCATGATCTGGCTGAGGCGGGAATTCCCATGCTCAGCTTTATAAATTCATTTTCATGTACATAGGACAGACAATCATCTGAGTGTAGACTGATGATTCTGGTAGTGTCATCATCCCATAGATTGGAGGATTATCTATGCAGCAATGATGTACCTTTGATGTCTTTATTTTCCTGAATATATATCGCAGCCCGGATGGATGAAACTAGATCCGGGGTGTTACACTAAAAAATGTCACCATGACTATTTGCAGTTAGTATGGCTCCATCCACTGTCATACTATCCTCCTTGGCAAGTCTCATGCCTCTGCTCTGCATGTCAAACTCTAGAAAGAAGAGAAAAGTCATTTAAAGTCAATTATCTCTGGTACGCAGTTTCTCTTAGCCTTACCTGCGGGTACGCAGCCCAAGTTCACAATACTTGCATACATGTACGCTCTGTATGTAAAGGGGTGGGTGCGTACCCCTGTAAAGGTCAAAAGGCGCGAGTTTCATCTTAAAAAAGTTACTTGTGGTCATTTCTAGAGCATTCTAGAAGCTTGTTTGACGTGTATGAAGCGCCTCCAGATGGTTCATGTACCCAAAGAAAGAGGAACTTATCCCATTGAAAGAGGGGCTTATCCCATCCATGGTGGAGCTAATTAACTTCCTCTAGAACACTATAAATATAGGCATTGGGCCAGAGGGAGGGAGGTTAAAAAGCTGAACATTCCTAAGGGTAGATGCTGCTGGAATTAGGACTTCCTTGTGAGAGCTTGTGATGAGAGATTACCATCTTTACTTGTTTCCACTGGGAGGTGGGTGAGCTGATCAGAGTAAAGGAGGGCTCTTGTGGACCCTGGGAGGAGCTTGCACAACACCAAGGCTCAGGTTGTAATGGTTCCTTTTGTTACCTTTAATACAAATTAGTCCATTCTTCTCAATAACTTGTTATTTATGAGTTGTTTCATATACTCCTTGGTCTATATGTTGAATATGCTTTGTTTTATGTTATAATCAGGTGCTATTTAATAGTTTGACTATTGGTGAATACAGGTTTTGAAGAGAAGGAGGAGCTCATCCGATCAACGAAGCTGGGCTACGACAACAGCATTGGGTTAGAGGTAAGAACTAAACACTTGATTTCTCATATTGTAATGCATATTTAGAGAAGGATTTCTCTCTTTTGTCTTGTTTGTCATTAGAAAGGCTTAGACTTCTAGGAAGGTCGGTTGTGTCCGCACCGTCGACTGATTCCGTGTGACAAAATGGCGACTCCACTGGGGAAACCATGGATTTGTTTGAGTTCTTTTTGATTTCATATTTTGATCTGAGAAACACTGCTTGTTTTCTGGTTTTTGGCTGTTGAACTGTGTGTTTGGGTAGGTTAGCTTAGGGTTAATTTAGATTTTCATTTTTCTTAGTTTTGGTCGAAGTACGCAGGCTCTGAGTTCAGCACAATGCGTACTTGTACGCACTGTTACTGTGTGCACAGAGCGTACCCGCACCTGTCTTAACAGGTTGCCTGCATACCCTGTCAAGATGAGGGAAAATTTCAAATTTTTGCTTTTTGCTCTTTAGATTTTGCTTTAAATTGGTTTTTCCTACCCAGATCCATTGGTTTACTGTCAGAGATCTTCACCTGAACTTGTTCCGTTAGTGTCGAGAGTTTTTGGTGGAATTCATAGAGTTTTTGCCTTAGGGTTTGATTTTTAACTGGTCCTGTAGTGACTTTGGCATTAGAGGTTGTCAAACTTTGGATCTCCCTGGTTTTGTTCATCCCTCTTAGGAGTCGGGCCTGTCATAAAGATCATCCTTGTGAGAGATCTACCTTTGCATCTTCTCTTTGCAAATCTCGAAAAAGTTTGTTGGTTAAAGCTTTGAATTTCATTTTTATGAAAAAGAACAAAAAGATTTCAATTTTGTTTTTTGATTAGTTTATGATTCTGCATAGATTGATCCTTAGTTGCTTTTTGACTAAGTAAAACATCCGGGAATTATCCTTGTAGGCTTTTGTCCTCATTATTTTTTGCTTTTAGGTAAATTTCCCTTTAATTTGCTTTTGAGTGATTTTGATTTGATTGCCTTAGAATTGTTAAAATTGATTTTTGGTAAATAGTTTTATATGCTTGATTAATATAGGAAAAATACAAAATTCTTTTGGAATCAAGTTTTCTTTAGTAGCATTTGTTGTCTTTTGAAGAAAAGGAAATTTCGTGAATAATTAGTGGTCATGAGTGCATGTTTTGAAAAGATAAAAGAGAATTGTTTCTTTGATTGTCTTTGTTAAGGAAGTTGTTTTCTATAAAGTTGCATTCTCTCAACTCTCTTAGCTAAGAGATTCATTGAAAAAGGAAAAGTAATGTAAATCATCTTAGGTGCATCTTTGTAGTGGTTGCGAGTCGAGTCTACACACCACCAGTTTCATCTCCACTACCTTTTGTCTTAAGGAAGCCATAAAATTAACGCTTAAAGTAAAATCAACGTAGTAACTTTTATTTACTAGGGCTCTGAAACACCAATATAGATCAGGCTAGTGTCTTGGAGTAGGAGAGTAATAAACTCTCCAAGACAACAAAACCAAACAAGTAGCTTATCTTGTGTTAGATTAAATCCAGCTGTTTCATTTATACTCTAGGAAAGCTCCTCTTAAAGGAGAAGCACGAGCTCGTGTCCGAACCAGTGAGGGGATCAATACTCCCTCATTGGGAACGATGCCAGACACGCACGTATTACAAACGGTAAACCTCAGATTAACCATTGTCGAGGAGCCAGGTGTCACTTGTCGGTAAACCTTGGATTATTGTCAAGGAGCCGGCAAGGGGATTGAGCTTGATACTCTGCCCTTGCATGCTGTTGGAGTGTAGACTGTTCCCCCAGGTGTACTTGTTGTTGTTGGTAACCTTAGTGACCATAATCTTTAGGGTTCTACCGAGGTGACGGTGGAGGGAAGATCCCACTATACCTGGAGCAGACGTCGGCTAGACTCACTTGGATTTTCCGGGGGGTTCACTTCACTCGAGACGGTTAAAGTGGAGGAACTTGTGTCAGTCTATTCATTAAGTAGGTTGCCGGGGTAACTGTTCCACCCACCACTTCTGTACTGAATCCGGCGATGTTGGACTTCATCACCAACTAGCGCTTTCGGTCCGGAAGGCTACTGTTTGTGCTTGGTTTGACGCCCTAGATTCTTTAGGCGTGTGCTTCAAATTTGTTTGGTTCTTTAGAGACTTTAGGCAGTTTTCTTTGAGATTTTACTTTGTTTGCGTGTGCAGTAGTTAAAAAATCTTTAACTGTGGCGGAATTACCGAGACAGTCCCCTGAATCTCGAGGCAAGTCTCCTGAGGCTGTAACTGTAGCCGATTTGTTGAGGAGGTCTCGTAGACTTCGAGGCCTATCTCCTGAAGAGGTTCCGAGTTATTATGAAGGTTTGAAAGTCCTTGTAACTCCTCCTAGTGGCAGTAGAGTAGGTTCACCTGAAGAAGGAGAGTCTTCCTTGGTAGTCCATCAAGATTACCAAAGTCTAGAGACAGGTTATAATCCTGACGCTTTTGCAGTTTCTGAGCTTGCTGGTAGTTTTTCATCTGCTAGTGACGTAGGCGAAGAACCTGAAATATCTGAACCTGTTACTCCAACTTCTAGTGTTCCTGATTCACCTAGGGTAGAAAGAGTCATAACCGAAAATCTTCCTTCTGGTTTGATAGCTATTGAAGAACTTGCTCCAGAAGAATAAGTAGGCTCTGTTCTTGAAGATCAACCTACCATTGATCTAAGAGAGCGTGAATCTATCTTTTACAACCCTCCTAGAAGTACTACTTAGTATCTTTCATTAACTAATTATCTAGACAACTCAGGTACCAATTTTTCTCCACCTCGTACTCCTTTTCCACCTAGAAGTATATATAGTCCTGTAAATATGTCTGGTCAGTCGTCCATGTTCTCTCAATCACCTGAATCATTTTTGCATGGCGGTCCTTCTGTTCCTACTGGGTATCACTCACTTGCTGGTACTTTTGCAGGAGCATCTCCTCAACCCATTGAACATGGGTTATTAGCTGGAAACAATGGTAATAATCCGTTGGGTGTAGGAGACATTTATATGATGTCAGGTTCAACTCCTAGTTCTCAACCTCAAGGTGGGCAGTTACCGCCTGGGGGGCAACCTCAAGTAATGCCTGGGGGGAAACCTCAAGGTACACAAATTGTGTCTGGGGGGCAACCTCAAGGACAGTATATACCTGTGGTACAATACTTACCTCAAGGTCAACCCCAGCCTCAATATGTACCCCAAGGTCAACCCCAGTATCAGTACTTACCTCAAGGGTATCAACCCCAAGGTCAGTACTCGAGTCAAGGTCAACCCCAGTATCAGTATTTACCCCAAGGGTATCAACCCCAGGGTTAGTACTCGACTCAAGGTTGTCTACCACCTCAAGGTCAAACTTACGTTCAAAATATAGGAAATGTACCTGTCAATTATCAACCCTACCCTCAACCTGGTTACGGATCTCAGTATCCTCAACCTGTTACGGGTCAATACCCCGGAATGATAGTGTGGGATCCATCACAAGGTCAGCAGGTGATGCAGCCAAGTATACAGTTGTTACCTCAAACTGGACAACCTGTAGTTTCTGGTACACCCCAGCAACCACAACCTGTCCAGTCAACTATTCAAACTCCTGTAACTTCGGTAGTTACTCATTCGCCAATTGCACCTAGTACTCCATCTCAAACGACTGCTGCAACTACTGCACCATCTGTCCAGTCTACCGCACTTACTTCTGGAGTATGGACAGCTCCGGTTTCTACTATCTCTGCAACCACCACTCAGACATCTTTACCGTTGTCTGGATCTACGATTCAAACCACAGTTCAGATGCCTGTAGGGCAACCTGGTTTAAGTACTATTGTAACAAGTCAACCTCAATTTACGTACCAACAGTACCAGGGGCAGTATCAACTTGGTCCTGCTGTCCAACAACCGGTTTACCAGTATCAACCGTATCCTGGGTATACTTATCAACAACCTCAACAGCCCCAGTACGGTCTGGTTAATCCTGGTTTTCGAGGAGGATATAATATCCCGAATGTGATTCCTATTCCTAGTTATCCTAGATATCCTCCTCCTGGAACTGGTATTGTGACCCAGAGTTTTAGAGATCCTAACCAGCAATTGCCGTTTATTGCAACTTTGGATTTACCTGAATTGACGCGCCTAACGAATGATCCAATCAATTATCTTCCATTCTGGCCGCCAATGCCAAATAAGTTTCCCAGTGATATACCTAAGTTCGAAGGTAAGTCTGGAGAGGATCTGTCAAATCATGTGATGACTTACCACCTCTGGTGTGCTTCAAATTCTATCTCGGATGATTCGATCCGTTTACGACTTTTCCAGCGTACGCTCATTGGTCTCGTGGCCAAGTGGTACATTGAGTTGCCACGGTCCTCTTTTTATAATTTCAGCCAGTTAGCTACCTCGTTCCTTACTCATTTTCAGTTGCCGGTCAGATACGATAACGGTACTGAGTTATTAAGTTCATTAAAACAATCGACGTCCACTTATATTTCTTACCATATTCATGAATGGCGACGTCGAAGACGTTTAGTGAAAGTTTTTATCCGGACCAAATCTTAGCTGAATGGTTTGTAAAATCATTATTACCGAAGATTACTGAAGACGTAGCTAAGGCCAGAGTAGTTACTGAGGAGCAAGTTATTGCTCAAGCCCAGTACCTTGACTTAGTTTACACTCAGTCGGGTACGTTGCACGAGAAGATCCCAGATCTTCCAAAGTCGAATCAAATCGCTGCTGCTCCTTCGGGGTCTCATGCTGCTGATGGCATGATTGGTACGGTAAATACGAAAAGTAAGAAGAAATCCTCAAAGAATTCTTCTCCAATTATAACCTTACCAGACTCCCCGACAGGAGAATCTTCTCCTGAGATTACCGCTGACGTTCACGCTATAGAGTCATCTATGGCTAAATCCAAAAACGGTGGTAAGAAGAAAGGTAAGAGGAAAGAGAAAGCAGATAAGGCTCCAAAGGAGAAAAAAGAGAAGTCGGAATCTAACAACGAGAAGCGCAAACCTCGATATCCTTGTTTAATTTGTGAAGAAGATCATTTCACAAGAGATTTCCCTCATCGGGTGGAGGTTGTGAAGATCGTTAAAGGTTCCCCAACTCCTGTTGTTTTGAAAGATCCATTTCCAAAGCAGGAGAGTAAAATGATAGGTTCTTCCTCGAGTGCTAGTGAAGAACCCATATTGATGATGTCTCACATACGGATTGCGACTCGGTCACAAGATTATGGTAGTAAGAGTCCTGTTGATGGGAAAGAAGTAGAATCTTCTCATTCTAATCCATCAACCTCAGCTCCCGGTTCCGATCCACTACAGATCGAGAAACCTAACCCGGACTTAGTAATCAAACCGCCCGCCAAGGGTATACTTCGAAAGTCTGCTTTCAATCCACATGCGAGACCAACTCAGAATTATAACATTGTTGAGGATTTAGCTGTTTCACCCTCAGCAATGTCGGCTTTAGAAGTGCTGCAATCATGTCCAGCACAACGGAAATTACTTTTGTCGGCTATAGGAGCTGTTCATATTCAGGACCCGAACCTGATAATCTTCGATCTAGAAAATAGTACACCACGTCTCCCTCATCAAATGGCTTTCCAGATCCCAGTGATAGTAAAAAACAGGCCAATTCATCAGACTGTAATTAATGAAGGAGCTTCTACGTGTATTATGTCGATTCAGTGTTGGAGATCGCTTGGTTCTCCGACATTGAACCAATCCCCGACGATTCTTAAGGCCTTCGATGGCCGTGGGTTCCATCCGTTTGGCATTCTATAGGATTTCCCTATAGGGGTTGAAGGAAAAACCGTTAGTCTAGATGTGGAAGTGGTTGATGCCCCTCTAGACTACAACCTTCTTTTGGGTCGCAGTTGGTCTTATGCTATGACAGCGGTAGTGTCATCGGTCTTCAGAGTTATAAAGTTTCCACACAATGGTAAGATCGTGACCATAGACTAGCTGGCTTACTTCTCATCCGACCCAGCCTCTTCAGAGAGTATCCAGCATGTCGGTAAAACGACTATCCCTTACAAGGATGTTGGTGTAGGATTAGTTAAAGATTCCGGTTTACTGGGAACTTTTCCCTTTCCTCCGCTCAACGCAGACCCTTCATTTGATTTTATTCATATGATTACTTCAGACACTATTATTTATGATGATCCTTGGATTGTCCCATCTGAATCTGAGATAGACTCATTTGGTGATGCTATGCCTTTGAGTCCATGTGAAATTGCTTATGAAGCGGTGCAGTCTTTTTCCGACCCGAGTTCAACCCAAATTGACCAAATGAATGTGGTCGGTGAAGAATCACTTTTCACATCAACCTCGGAACGGATAGCGTTTCCTAAAGTTGTGTCATCTGACGAACAACTTCGCGAAATCCTAAGTGTAGACGATCTACCATGGGAAGATCTCCATCACAGATCTTCATTTTTACCTGAGGGTGATGACTTTGAAAATGATTTTTCATTCATTTTTTCAGCTGAATATGTCAAGGACGCTCAGAATCCCATGAAACATCCTGATTCAGAGTTGAATTTGGCAAACATTTCTCAAACTATTGCCATTGACATTTCAGTCAAAACGGAACTATTGAGAACATTCATATAGGTGCCTCGTGTACATATGACGAAATTCAAAGCTACAAGGCCCTATTCCAAGAGTTTCGCGACGTGTTTGCCTGGTCCTATGAGGAGATGCTAGGAATTGATCCCTCCATTATTTTTCATGAGATTAAGACTTACCCGGACGCTAAACCCGTTCGGCAACGTCTGCATCAGATACACCCTAGGAAAGCGGCTGCAATTAAAGCAAAAGTCGAGAAGCTGTTGAAAGTAGGTTTCATTTATCCGATCCCGTTAACGAATTGGGTTTCGAATATTGTTCCAGTTAATAAGAAACAAGGAACAATAAGAATATGCATCGACTATAGGGATATAAATCGTGCTTGTCCAAAAGACAACTATCCCACACCCTATATCGATCAAATAATTGATGATTGTGCCGGCAGTGAAATATTTTCCTTCATGGACGATTTTTCCGGTTACAACCAAATCAATATTCTACCTGCCGATCAACCAAATACGGCCTTCATTTGTCCTTGGGGGACGTTTGCTTATTGCAAATTACCTTTTCGACTTAAGAATGCAAGAGCCACTTTCCAACGGGCAATGTCTTACGCGTTTCACGACATCAAACACATTGTGCAACCGTATCTCGATGATTTGCCTGCTCACTCTTTACGTCGAGCTGATCACCTTGTTCACTTACGAGCTATTTTCATGAGGTGTCGGCATTATTGAATTCGATTGAACCCACAAAAATGTGTCTTCTGTATAGAAGTGGGACGATTGCTAGGATTTGTCGTTTCAAAAGCCGGTATCCACGTCGATCCCTCGAAGGTAGAAGCAATCATCAAATTGCCTCCTCCTTCGAGTTTGCGCCAACTCCAAAGTTTGCAAGGGAAAGCAAACTTTTTACGTCGATTAATTCCTAAATACGCCGAGGTTACAAAGGGTTTCACCCGGTTGTTGAAACAAAATTCTCAATTCTCTTGGGATGAGATAGCTCAGAAATCTTTTGATGCACTTAAGCACGCGTTGACCCATGCACCGTTGCTGCATCCTCCCAACTACAACCAGGATTACTTCTTGTATCTCGCCGCCTCCCACTCCACCATTGGAATGGTCTTAGTTCAGGAAGATGAATTCGGAACGGAACATGTGATATACTATCTTAGTCGGACCTTAAATCCAACCGAGTTAAAATACTCACATGTGGAAAAGTTTGCACTGGCGGCAGTTCAAGCTGTCCAGCATTTTCGTCACTACATTCTTCTCCGCAAAACTACAGTGATTTCGGATTGCAACCCTATGATCTATATTTTGACCAAACAATTGCTAGGGGGCAAGTACTCCAAATGGATCGTTATCCTACAGGAGTTCGATTTGGAGTTCGAGAAGTCCAAGTCTAAGAAATCCTTAGTTTTTGCCGAGTTGATGTGTGATTTCCCACGTGCTAATATAGAGACTGTGGCAGAGGAGCCCATTACGGATGAATCTTTGTTTCTTATCAGTACTTTAGATCCGTGGTATGGGGATATAATCGTCTATCTCCAGACCCAATCCTTTCGGCCCGAAATCTCAAAGTCGGAACGTCGGAAAATTCGATTCCAGTCCCAACAATAAAAAATCATTGGAGATACTCTTTATCGTCATGGGGCGGACTTGATTTTTCGACGTTGCTTAACTCATGAGGAAGATGAGAGGGTTTTGAATGACTGTCACTCTGGAGCGTGTGGCGGTCATATGTTTGGGTTTGCCACTGCCCAAAAGATATTGCGCGTTGGTTATTTTTGGCCGTCCTTATTTAAAGATTGTATAACTGCGGTCCGAAAATGCCACAACTGTCAGGTGTTTGATCGAAAGATGCGTGCGCCACCTGCTCCTCTCCACCCTATAATTTCCGTTGGTCCTTTCGCCAAATGGGGTATCGACTTTATTACTTGTAACCCTCACTCGGCCGGGGGGCATGCGTATATCATCCTTGCGGTTGATTATTTTACTAAGTGGGCCGAGGCGATGCCTACATTTGAGGCAGACGGCAAGACAGCAACAATTTTCGTATTCAATCACATTATAGCTAGGTTTGGTGTCCCACAAGCAATAATCACTGACCATGGGTGCCATTTTCGAAACATTATGATGAAAGAACTTACAGGCCAGCTTGGTTTACGTCATGATAGTTCTACTCCTTATTATCCCCAAGCGAACGGTCTGGTTGAGTCTATCAACAAAGTTCTAGTCATCATGATCCGACGGATCATTGGTATTCATCGGTCGAATTGGCACAACATGTTATTTTCGGCGCTATGTGCATACCGAACCTCAGTAAAAACATCAACAGGGTTCACTCCTTTCCAACTAGTTTATGGTTTGGAAGCCGTGCTACCCATTGAATGCGAAATCCCGTCACTGCAAATGGCCATCGAATTACTCCCAGCTACTTCCGAAGAGGAGAAGCATCTGTTATACTTAGCTAAATTAGATGAGACTCGACGTGAAGCAGCTTTAGCAATTGAGACTCACGCCAAACGAATGAAAACTCAGTATGACCGGAATGTGACCCCTCGAAGTTTTTCGGAAGGAGACCTAGTGTTGTTATATGATCAAGCTAATGATAAGCTAGGCGCTGGAAAATTCGTTCCTATGTGGCATGGGCCCTACATTGTTAAGCGAAAGCTAGCAAAAGGGGCTTATGAGCTGGTAGACTTTGACGGGGACTCTTTGGGTAAACCCAAAAATGGACTTTACCTAAAGAGGTATTATGCTTAAATGATGGGTATGGAGATTTTAGTTAGTTTAGTTTTCTCTTTCTAGCCAGTATGTGTGCTTAGTTTAGACTGTGTGCTTAGTTTAGACAGTTTGTATTAATGTAGAGAGTGTGTTTTCGTCGTTATTCTGGCTTATCTTGGTTTTGCTCTTGATATTGCAGATGTCGACGCCTCTCCAAACGTACATTGGATTTGCTGATGGTGCTTGTCGTAGTATACGGAATATCTCTTCCGCAGCTTGGGTTATCTATTCGCCCTCTGACGAGTTAGTTTCTATGCATGGGGTGAGCCTCGGTCAAACAACAAACAACATTGCAGAATACAGTGCAGTGATTGAATTATTATCTGAATCTATTTCATTTGAGATTCGGAGTTTGATAGTGAGGTTAGATTCTAAACTCATTGTATTACAGCTTAATAGAGTCTATGCCATTAGGAATCCAGTGTTGCTGAGATTGTTTTTGAGGGTGCGTCTCTTGGAACGTGAATTTGATTACATTGAATATCAACATATTACAAGGTCTTTGAACACATTAGCAGATGAAATGGCGTCTCGAATGTTAAATAGACATTTGTAACAATCATAAATGCAAATTTATAAACATTTCATCATACATGTTAAACAAAATAAGCCGGTAATAATGATATATATATAGATAGGAGTGTGTCAAAAAATATACATTGTCTTTGATCATAGGTTTAAAACACCTTATGATCGGCAAAATGATAAGTACAAAAAAGTCAAAATGTCATATGTGACTACAAAAGTGACCATCCAGTCACTGGTGATGCTCCCTGTAAGACACCACTGCACGGGCTACCCTACATAGAAATCTCCTAAAAGGTCCCGAGACGGCGACTACATAACGCTGCAGTCTGATAGGAATATCATCTATAGTCATCTCCAGTATATCCACCGTCAGACGCTCTAGATCCTGCTCCAACTCAGCTAGCGTCTCTACGGCTGCATCCTATGGGGCCGGTGCCGGTACAGTTGGATGTCTCCTCTCAAAAGCCCGGAGATTGGCTGGACGTCGTGGGCCTACATCTGCATTTTGAACATTTTTACTATAAGTTTGAGACGATACATATAAAAAACAAAAAAATAGATAATTTAAAAACTTGTGAAAAATGAAGTACCTCTGTCATCCCATTGTTCTCCCTGTGGAAGAACCATGTTCAGATCATTCCAAAAATCCATTCCGGCATAAGGAAAATCCTGAATAGCAAAGACCTGGTTTTCCAACCAGTGAAAGTAACCATCAGGAAATCGAACAACTGTCGTGCCCTCATCAAGATGCCGGGCCATCACCGCAACCCATCTCGTCAACTTAGGCTCCCGAGGAGCCCCAACTGGAATAGTAAGCTGCTGGGGGATCAGCATAGGAACTCTCTCTAGGGCAAAGCTCACAACTAAAGGCCCATACCCAAAGGTCTTTAGTTGCCCGTTCTTTACCCTAGTCAGTTGGCCCTTCATGTTGGCCAACACAGCATCGCACCAGTTGAAAATGGTGCCTCGGTAGAAATCTATCACCATCCGCATTTGGGACCCGGTGGCAATGTGCAAAGCGGCTGCGCCGCAGAGTCTGGTAACTGAAAAGGCAATTACCATAAGTTCAGGCACGGATATATATCTGATTTCTATCCCTTTCTCATGATTCTGATTGTTGCACCACTCTAGCCGGAGGCTAGCAAGGGATTGGCCACCCGGCCTAGTCCCGGAGAGAGTCAGTTGCTCGCCCCTATTGGGAAAAATAGTGAGAAAGTATATGTCAGAGGGCTCTATCTCGAGCTGGTGCCCTCCGATGTAAAAGAATTGTTCCTGGACGTTCCACCTTTCAACCAGCCACTCTAAGAATGGCACCTGAGCCCTCATGCCAGGTATGGCCTAGTATTTGTATAGTCCGCATGCCTTCAAAGCATCAATGGAGGGTTGAGGATTTATTGCGGCTAAATCAATGTCCTCGTGCTCTCTTTCGCGCCAATCAAGCATGGTGTGCTCCCTACACATCATAAAACATCTATTAGAATCCATAAAATTTTAAAATTTTGGTCTATTTTGGAGGTATGAGGGTTTCAAAATGCGTTTTGCGGGGTACACACCCCGACCTTTAGGAACAGAGCGTCTGTACGCAGCTGCCCTTAAGGCCGGGTGTGTACACCCGGTATTTTCCCCATTGAGAAAATATCGGGGTACGCAGGTCAGCAGTGCATGACCTGCGTACCCGAAAGGGCGCATCTTGAAACCCCAAGACCCCCAAAAAATCAAATAAAAACTTAAAAATGAATTCTAAACGGATGGAAATTAAGAGAGGGGTGTTGTAGAATACCTAATGAAACGGCGTTCGATTCTGACGGTCGGATTCTCCGCAATGTCCACGAGAAGTTTCTTTCCAAAAGTCCTTTTCTCAACCTCAACAGTAAAATGGTAAAAATGACATGGTAAGAAGTCTTTTTATAGGTTTTTTGGATAAATGAATGCTAAATTTGTTTATTTTTCACCGTGAAAGGATATTTTTCAATGTATTTTTGCCCATCTTAAACAGGTATGAGTAATGTGTTCTTTTTGTGCAGGACAAAGGGGGTTTAGGGTAATTATCATTTTTCATGTCAGAGTCATCTTTTAAGCCCTTTTCTGACTCCTAAAACATGAAAAGATTGCTGAGCATTTCTTTTACACTCGTTAAAATGGAATTAAAAGACGGTCTTATTATAGCCCTTTTCCGACCGTAAAAACGCGAAAATATTGCCGGGTTTTTGTCATTTCAAACTCGATATTGGAAATAAAACGACGTGTCTTTGATCGCTTTTTACTTTTCAGGTCAACGACACTAAACATGAAAGTACTCCTTGGTCGCAAGATCAAGCGGTTCTCTCAGGTATGATTTTATACTTTTTCGGGCTTGAGAGACACAAACTTACGAAAAAGTTCACCTTGGAGTCTTCTTTAGTTTTTTCAGACTCTCTAAAAATTGAAAAACACCGAGTTTCTCCTATACTGGACTCGTTAAAATTTCACAGTAAAGGACCTGTTCGATTACAAACAGGAATGGACCACTCCTTCTTAGGGTCCGAATCTAAACTAAGTTGGACTCATCCGAAGGATGAGCTTATAATCAAGCATATGTTATCCTCCTCAAGCTTGTAAAAAATAAAGAGGTACTTGCAAGAAATGGTGGGGGAAAAGAGAGAAGAATGAACCTATTTGTTATCCTTTGCCGCAAAAGAACCTTATCACCGCTCTTGAACACGACACTTTTCATTCATCTGGGTTGGGAAATCCTTTGGCTTAAAGTTGATTAAACCTATTTGAAAATATTCAACAATTTTTGGGTATTAACTTTGGGTCAATCGTCACCAA
This sequence comes from Pinus tabuliformis, assembly GCA_031772625.1. Taxonomy (NCBI): domain Eukaryota; kingdom Viridiplantae; phylum Streptophyta; class Pinopsida; order Pinales; family Pinaceae; genus Pinus; species Pinus tabuliformis. Next base: position 20,350,095 of record CM062815.1, read on the forward strand.
AGCCATCTATCGTGTCATTATGTGTTCAAGAGGTCTCTGCAAATAAACCATTCATACGCAAAACACATGTCGTCCATTTTACCATCCCTGAGTCAATCCTTACAGCAACATTTCTTCAACTTGAACAATGATTTCGTGTTGTGGGCTTGCCTGCAATGGGTCGCTTTCTATCGACATCAACACATTATCTAGAAAGATGACTTAGAAATCGTCAGTACCTTGAAGTCTACATGCATCAATGGCAGGTTTCTCGCCTTTGACGACGGTTTACATCATTGACTTTCGATCAAGGGATTCCGTGACATGTTCGACATCAACTCATTCATTCACATTTCATGGATTGTATTGGGTACTTTGAGAACCATTGACATCACTGGTGGTCTCTCTCACACTTGTTAACGGTTTACATCATTGACCGGTAATCAAGTGGTTTCTACATGCTCGACATCAACTCATTTATTCGCATGGATAGAATCATACCAATTCGAGAAGTAGAAATGAAGACCCTGGATCTAGTTTCCACCATCCAGGCTGCGAGGAGTTTTGTATTCATTATATAGTAGACTTATCATAAACAGATGGCTGCGTCCATACTGTGTCTACAGAAGCCTATGATTGTGATGTACTGCAAAATCATTCTTGAATCAGAGTAATAGTTAGATTATTAGTTAAAGTTTGCAATCTGAGTATGGGAATGCCTACCTCAGTGATGATATCATTTTATATATGTCTTTTGGTGTTGAATAATTACAGGTTCTGACTGGGCTCTCCGCAAGACACTCCTTGAAATGATAAAGTACTCCACCCTTCCTAAATCATATGAAACCCTAATCTACTACAGGCTTCGCACTTTAGAGGGCAATTTGTTACACTAAAAAATGTCACCATGACTATTTTCAGTTAGTATGGCTCCATCCACTGTCATACTATCCTCCTTGGCAAGTCTCATGCCTCTGCTCTACATGTCAAACTCTAGAAAGAAGAGAAAAGTCATTTAAAGTCAATTATCTCTGGTACGTAGTTTCTCTTAGCCTTACCTGCGGGTACGCAGCCCAAGTTCACAATACTTGCATACATGTACGCTCTGTATGTAAAGGGGTGGGTGCGTACCCCTGTAAAGGTCAAAAGGTGCGAGTTTCATCTTAAAAAAGTTACTTGTGGTCATTTCTAGAGCATTCTAGAAGCTTGTTTGACGTGTATGAAGCGCCTCCAGATGGTTCATGTACCCAAAGAAAGAGGAACTTATCCCATTGAAAGAGGGGCTTATCCCATCCATGGTGGAGCTAATTAACTTCCTCTAGAACACTATAAATACAGGCATTGGGCCAGAGGGAGGGAGGTTAAAAAAGCTGAACATTCCTAAGGGTAGATGCTGCTGGAATTAGGACTTCCTTGTGAGAGCTTGTGAGGAGAGATTACCATCTTTACTTGTTTCCACTGGGAGGTGGGTGAGCTGATCAGAGTAAAGGAGGACTCTTGTGGACCCTGGGAGGAGCTTGCACAACACCAAGGCTCAGGTTGTAATGGTTCCTTTTGTTACCTTTAATAAAAATTAGTACATTCTTCTCAATAACTTGTTATTTATGAGTTGTTTCATATACTCCTTGGTCTATATGTTGAATATGCTTTGTTTTATGTTATAATCAGGTGTTATTTAATAGTTTGACTATTGGTGAATGCAGGTTTTGAAGAGAAGGAGGAGCTCATCCAGATCAACAAAGCTGGGCTACGACAATAGCGTTGGGTTAGAGGTAAGAACTAAACACTTGATTTCTCATATTGTAATGCATATTTAGAGAAGGATTGCTCTCTTTTGTCTTGTTTGTCATTAGAAAGTCTTAGACTTCTAGGAAGGTCGGTTGTGTCCGCACCGTCGACTGATTCCGTGTGACATGGGGTCTTCAATATCATTCGATCTTCACTCAAAGTACAAGTCGATCCATGTGAGAGATGTTCTGGAGTCGAAAATGGAAAGACATCGCTTGATTACCAGCCAATGATGTAAGCTGTTAACAGGCGCGAGAGGAATCATCGATAATGATAATGACCCTCAAGGTACTGCAATACAATTCACGTGGTGTGAATAAAGGACTTGGCATCGAACACCACGTAAAATCTTTCGGTCGAAGGCCATTGATGTAAACCTATCACCGGAAGTGAGAAACTTGCCATTGAGGCATGCAAGCTTCAATGTACTGAAAGGTGTGTCCCTAGATTAGCTTCTTTGATAATGAGCTGATGTCGACAAGAAGCAATCTGTCATAGGAGGGCCTGAATGAATCCCACATCAATGACACGGAATGGATAAATTGATTTTAATGGAGGTGAAAATGGTTTGGTGATATAAGCTTCAGGGTGGTGGTCATGAAAGAATGGAGCGTAAATGTATTGCAGCGGGTGAGACACAGGTGAATTCTCTGAGTGACTTCTCTTGAACATATCAGCGACATTGACATGATGGATTGGTAGCATTAGCCCCAAATTTGGATGGTGTGATGTGACCATGGTGATGTGACCGGTGGATGAAACAACCCAACCCGACTTGGATGCGGAGTGAAAGTGTCATGTTCAAGAGCGACTTGCTACCAACAAAGTTTCTTCAAGTTTTCTTCCCAATTTTTCCCCAGTCATTACTGACCAGTACCTCTTTATTTTTGTCAAGCTTGAGGAGGATAAGATATGCTTGTTCTATAATTTTTCCTTCTGGAAAACCCATCGCTATTTTTAACGAGCCTAGCGATAGTGAAACTCGTTCTTGTCTGCTATGGACAAGTTTGTCGCTATTAGGTTTTAACGAGTTTAACGACAAAGATAACTCGGTCCTTTTCAATTTTAGAGAGTCTGAAAGGGACATAAAGGAAACTCCAAAAATCCTTTTTCGTCATCTCATCCCTTAATTCCGAAAAATTATAAAACAATACAGAGGGGATGAATTTTCGATACTTTTAACGAGCCGAACAAAACACGCGCTCAATATTTTTGTGTAATATTCCCTCAGGTCCAAAAAGATTAAAATTTAAAGGAAGGATAGCACTTCCGGTCCCTTTAACGAGCTGGAGAGGGCAATGGCTCGGCAATCTTTTCATATTTTACGAGTCAGTTGAAAAGAGCTTAAAGGAGACTCGTCTTTGAGGAATGAGTGATAAAATTGGGAAGCAGCTGATTCCAGTTAAGGTTTGGCATTTTCTAATCAGGGCAGTGTTACAAGGATGGCTAATAGGATCACTCTTCGCAGCTGTTCCTCAAAAGGGGTAAACAATCAAATGGAGGTGAATGATCGGACAATACAGAGTGGAGGTGATGATGGGAACACGACCAAGGTTTTAAAGGCTGAAGTACTACATTCACGATGATTATTTACTAGGAATTGGTTAATTTTTTATTGAGCTTAAACACTGGGGGAAACATTTTCTCATTGCTTATGTTTATTTTTTAACGGGCATGAAGTTTGCGTTAAAACTACTCGATTAATCCAGTCGTATAATAGGAATGTCTCATATATGAAAACGACAATTTTTAAAGTTTTGCCCCACATCCTTTCTTTATGCAAGTTAGGAAACGACCAATCATACGAGTTTAAAGGGTTAGAGGACCTACAAATTTAAAAAAATAAATGGTCGCTCTTCGCTTGCACGCCAAAAGGTTTGCATGCCCCCAGGTATAAAATAGAGTTTCAAGGTCACCTTCTATTCTACCGACAAGACATTCGTTTTATCGGGAAAGGCCTACCTCTTTCAGGTTACCAAAGATTGTTTTACATGTCCTGCAAACAAAACAATTCTTCGGCGATGCCTACCGAAATAGACAAAGGCGAGTGGCATAGACGCCTCCACCCACATAACTTTGACAAGGGAATCTTATTCCAGTCCAACCCCCTTTTCCAATCGTAGACGGGAGTGTCAAACTAGTCATATATCTCTTGCGGAAACCTATCCTATATCTGAAGTTTTCCTGTCAAAGCAGACTAGGGTGCATGCCCCCTGGGTTTCAGTCATGTCCTCCGAATCACTCGTGCTCATCAGGAGGATGGACTGGGGATTGATGAGACATTCCTTGTGTGAAAAGACCATTTAGGGATGGTATATGACTATTTTCTATGCGTGAACCGGGGAATGAAAGCTGGTCTACGAGCTTGACCACTCTTCCTTCGTGCTGAAAACACATTACTCTAAAGAGTGATGAGACAATGGCTCCCATGCAATAAATATAGTCTCATCCAAGGAGTAGATTATAATCTAGGGGTCCTTGGACTACCATTACGTTCATTAGGAGGATGGACAGAGGATCGATGAGACATTCCTTGTGTGAAAAGACCGTTCAGGGATGGTATATGACTATTTGCTATGCGTGAACCGGGGAATGAAAGCTGGTCTACGAGCTTGACCACTCTTCCTTCGTGCAGAAAACACATTACTCTAAAGAGTGATGAGACAATGGCTCCCATGTAATAAATATAGTCTCGTCCAAGGAATAGATTATAATCCAGGGGTCCTTGGACTACCATTACGTTCATGTGAACAGTTTTCCCTCTCAATGTTATGGGCACATTGGGAAGGATCCCTAATGGTCGACTAGTTCCTTTGTCAAAGCCTGTTAGATTTCTCATCTCAGGAAAAAGTAATGGTGAACCAAGCGCTTTCCAGGCAGTCGAGGAAAGGATACTCACAGAAGCCCCTTCATCTATGATGGTACTGGCCATAACCATTCTATATACTTGAGCAATGATTCAGAATGGTATACTAGCCGTAAACGTGGTCTGCCTAGCTGATTCCAGTCGAAGGAAACAACTAGGTTTCTTGGAGGTGGGACCGAATGGACGACCGGGTACGACTCTGACGAACTTCCTTCCTGCAGTAAAGGAATGGGTAAATTGCCCCCATGTTCATCGGAGTCTGTGCTTACGAAAAGAATTTGGACAGTGTCATCCTTGTTCTCTTCGGTGACTGTATCATCTGAAGATGGAACCTCTGAAGGCAAGACCGGGTCAACTGCTGCCTCGACCTTTTGAATTTCATCTGGTATGGGTTTAGATGGTTTATCTTCAATTATAGATGCTTCGGCTGACCATCTAGGCTGGTCAGCCGGATTTTCAACTAGCGACGGACTGGGCAAGAGTTTCTTATATCCAAGAGGAAGTCGTAATGGTGAAACTGGACGATCATCCAAAACTCTTTTAGCGTCATCTAAGAAGGGACAATGGTGGACGGCGTGATCGCCTTCACACAGTTTACAAGGAAATTTATACTTTCCTTTTTGTCCAGGGACTTCACTTTCACTAGTCGACGATGTGTTTTCAACATGATCATCAGAGGTTGACGACACCAGGTTGTGCAAACGAGGAGACCAGTCCCTTAAGATCCGATGGATGCATGGACAATCTCTATGATAGTGGTCTCCTTTGCAAATGACACATGGTGATTTAGGCCTGGTCAGTGCAGTGTGTGGATTTTCGCTAGACGACGCTTAGTTGCCCCCTTTCACCTTTAGCTTCTTCTTCTTCTTCTTCTCTTTCTTCTTCTTTTCCTTCTTCTTCTCAGATACTTGATTTTTGGCTTTACCAGCCCCATCAAGCGAAGGGGAAGGAGGAGAGGAAGAGTTGGACGAAGTAGAGGGCTGGGGGGTAACTCTGGAATTGTCTAGTTACTGACTCAATTGTTTAGGAATCACGATGTTCTGAATGACGGAGGTTGAGAAAAGCCATACGGGCAAGCCAATCGTCAATCCTGGAAGTGACAATGTGGCCATGTGGGGTGCACCAACATCTCCCCAAGAGGAGAAGGGACTAGGATTTCCTCCAAGGGGAACTCCTTGGTCGGTAGACTCCATTTTCTCAACCTAAGATCAACATAGGAAAGGTGACGAATATTCCGTTTAAAATAAATTTTAGACGCTTTGACACAACTTGTTTTTTCAATTTTAAAGAGTCAAGAAAAAACAAAAGATGACTCTAGTCGCTTTCGATTTTTAATGAGCCTGAAGTGACAAGTGCTCAGATGGACCTTTTCCGTTAAGGATTCTGAAAAGGAATGAAAGGGACTGCTCTAGAAATCTAGGCAGAGGGATTACCAAACCAATCGCAAAACTGCAGAATACTTTTTACAGTACGATAGTCAATCTTCCCCAATGCTGTGTTCAGTGCATTGTGATTGATAGGGTGGCAGACACGGCTTCCTATGGATAAAGGATTAAGCCTATTGTGGTCTCCCAAAATATACTCGACGGTATGTGGGAGCACAAGTTCGTACCGGCACTTATCGTCTCAAAGTGGAGGAATCACCCAACCAACAGTGAGAACAACAGTTACCAGGCTTTACGACGTTCGAATATGTCTCTAGCCTAGAATTCTAGATGTTGTGCATTAGGTTCCAAAGCGTTGTTAGATTCATTAAATTTATTTTATAGTTGATCTTGCTTAAGAAATTTGCCTTTCAGGTTCACCGCGTGATGTAGATGTACAATTCCTAAAATGAAATCTAAGATGATAAACAGTCTTTTATCTTCTTTGTGCAATGACAATCCTAGCTACTAAGGAAAGAAAGATAGAATTCTTTCAACAAAGAGCAAAGAGCACACACTATATGCACTGTCCTAAATCAAACCAATCAAACAGTCTAAATGAAAATGCACATGCATGTATTTGTTTTCAGCCTTCTTAATATGTGAATGATAAAAAGAAAGCTAATGCGCAAATATGAATTACTCTTCAAAGCGACAATTACTAACAAGTTTCTTTTCAAAATCAAAATGAAGACAATGACAACACTTTGCGATTTGGAAATGAAGACTTGCTTTTGACACTAGAAAAACTACTAATTCAGATCAAATACAACAGTAACAGGGTAATCGACTATCAAGAGTAACCAGACTCCCTTGTAAGACTGAAAACGACACTTGCGACACTTTCAAATCAAGAAACGACAGTACAATTACGTTACTTTTTTGCAAAGGAGAACTAAAAACGACTCAACAAATACACAAAAACATTTACAGTTATTTGCACAATGGAGGCAGAATATCAGCAAGGAAAGGGATTTCAAACAGAGGTGTACTGACTACAGGCAACAAAATTTGTGAATAGATCTAAAAAGAGTGAACAGAAACCAAAATTCAGGAACAATGCCTAGTCTGATCAGTGCACCTGTAACACAGTGAATTTGAAATGCAGCGCACCTACTACACTAGGGAAGTGCGCTGAATTTCAGATTCGCAGAACAGAGAGTGCGCTGGGCTAGGGACGAGACTTTGCTTGGGTTTCGGGTCACAGTTTGCAGTTCATCTCAGGGACTTTGGCCGAGCAAGTGGTAATCAATAAGTGAACAACAGGGGTAGATCTAAGGAGGTTACTAAAGCCACCACAAGGGCAATTAGAGAGTTTGTAAATCAGTTGTTTAATTCATAAACAAAACCCAAAGATTGACTGAAGCAGCATTTATCTACTTTGCATTTGCATAGCAAATGCAGTTCGAAAGCTACCTAGTTCAACTTCAGGCTATGTCTGTAAGTTTATAAAGTAAACAAATGTAGATAAACAAACAACCTAGTTGCTCCCCAGCGGAGTCGCCATTTTGTTACAGGGAAAAGTGTCTATGCAAAACTGTTAATCCCACTAAGGTGTGGTAGCTACCTTAGAAACAAACAAAGTAAAACTACTTTCGTTTTCCTTTATGAAAGATAGATGAGAGAAGAATAAAGGAGACCAACCTCTGTCTTGTGCTTGGTTCCTTGCTCGATTCCTCTCTCTTCTGATAGTCCTTTGCTACTTGCTTCCTTGTATACCCAGCTTTACAGAGTACCTGTAGAATCAAAGCAACATAACACTATACGAGAACATGGATCTATTATCGTAAACAATCTAGGATCAGATGTAAATTGACCATACAAATGCACAAAACATAGATTACACAAGAGTATGGAGGAAAACTTGAATAGCTTTATTGATAATCAAGAAAGAGCCAAGAGAGTTACAACCAGTTGTTCTGACCCAGCATCATCCTCTTAGCAAGTAAGCCCTTCTTCACCTCATGCAAAGCTTAGATCACCCAACACTATGGTGTTGCCTCAAGAAACCAACAGCAATTCCTTACAAGATGCAAAATTCCAGCCCCGTGGATCTCTGGGATCAGGGATCCATATATAGATATATGTAAGGGAGATGAGTCAGCTTGTGATTTGATTAGTGTCTTCCCTCTGATAGTTCCTGCTTCCACTTGGAGATTGATGATCTCTTACTCATCCTTGGTCGAATTCAGAAAGGCAAGTTTCACAGGAGAAGTTTTTGGAAGATTCCATGCTTCTCCACCTCGCGGATTGACACTGCCATTTGTCTCTTCTCACCCATCGCACCCCATAGAAGGGCTTTTTGAAATGCAACGCACCCACTGAGTGTACTTAGGTGAGATGCAACGCACTTTGCCTATGGAGCAGGTGAAATGATCCTGTTTTGACCAGTTCTGAGTAGTTTTTAATGGAGAACTTCTAGGAGAAGATGTAATCAGTTGACCTTGTTCCTTTAGGGGTTGGAACAAAACTTTTAAGGACTTAGAAGCCCTTGTTTTATGGACATTTTATGCTTGGGGATGAAGTGCCCAAAAATGTATATAACAACGACCGTACCCACTCGAATGAAATTTGCGGTTTCCATGGGTGCACGACCCGAACAAAGGCACGAGGGAGCATCAAGCAAACGGGTCACACGAATTTGTAGGAGGCACACAGGCAATCACCTATTAGCATTTTTTGTATAGCCACATGTTCCCGAGCACTGACACATGACACAACATGACCCAACCTGACTCGCCTGAACGCATTTGCATGGGCACCCACACGTGACATGACCCGACTCGCCCAAACGAAATTTGGGGTTTCCATGGGTGCACGACCCAAACGAAATTTCGTTCAGGTGTGACTTGGAAACCCAAAATTTTTGGCGTGACATGAAAACCCCAAATTTTTTGTGCCAGGCGGAAAGCCCAAATTATAGGCACCGGGTGGAAACCCCAAATTTTGGGTGTGACATGGAAATCCCCAATTTTGGGTGCGACATGGAAACCCCAATTTTTTTGCATAGGGCAGAACCCCCAAAATTTTGGCACTAGGTGGAGACCCCAAATTTTGGGCGCGACATGGAAACCCAAAATTTTTTTGCACTGGGTGGAAGTCCAAAATTTTAGGCACCAAGTAGAAACCCCAAATGGCATGGAAACCCCAATTTTTCCCATGCTTGGGTGCCTTTTTCGTCACAACGTGGAAACCCAAAATTTTGGGCGTTGGGGTGTGACTTGGAAACCCCAAAATTTTGGGCACCAGAGCGTGACATGGAAACCCCAATTTTCCTGGGCTTCGATGCCCTTTCCATCGTTGTGTGGAGCCCTAAATTTCCCCCACCCAAGCAAAAAAAAAAATTTGTCTAGAGGAAGAGGCAAAGGTGCAAGAGTGGGAGGGTTTTCTGGATTTGTTTGTGACAAGAGCAAAGCTTTGAATCGAGGCAACCAAGGGCTAAATCTCAGTGGATCATGGTAGCAAGGCCACTCTGCCACTTACAATACCCTTTCACGTATTTACGTCATCTACAAAGGATTCTTCTCAACGACTGTTTGGAATTGAACTTCAAAGCGACGCCCCTACTGTGGGTCGAGATATAGTCCAAGAGTGACATGCACTGCTTCTAGTGTGGATTCTGACTTAGAGGCATTCAGTCATAATATGACACATGGTAGCTTCGCACCATTGGATTTTCAACCAAGCGCGATGACCAATTGTGTGAATTAATGGTTCCTCTCATACTAAGTTGAATCACTATTGCGGTGCGGTTCATTAGTAGGGTAAAACTAACATGTCTCATGACTATCTAAATCCAACTCGCATTCCCTATTGGTGGGTGAACAATCAAACACTTGGTGAATTCTGCTTCACAATGATAGGAAGAGCCAACATCGAAGAACTAAAAATAAATGTCGTTATGAATGCTTGGCTTCCACAAGCTAGTTTTCCCTGTGGTAACTTTTCTAACACCTGTAGCTTCAAATTCTGAAAATCTAAAGGATCGATAGGCCACGCTTTCATGGTTTGTATTCATACTGAAAATAAAAATCAAATGAGCTTTTACCCTTTTGTTCCACACGAGATTTATGTTCTCGTTGAGCTCATCTTAGGACACCTGCATTCTCTTTTAACAAATGTGCTACCCCAGCCAAACTCCCCACCTGACAATGTATTCTGCCCGGATTAACCTGCCGAAATGTGCCTTAAGGGTAAAAATAGGGGTAGTGCCCCATCTCCGCCCCATAGAATAAGTAAAATAACATTAAAAGTAGTGGTATTTAACTTGTGTTGAAAACAACGCCCACTTATTGTAGAGTCAAGCTCAAGAGGGTCTTTTTCCCCACTGATTCTACCAAGCCTGTTCCATTGGTTGTGGTTTTAGTAGATAGTATATAGAGATAGTGGAATCTCATTAATCCATTCATGCACGTGACTAATTAGATGACGAGGCATTTGGCTACCTTAAGAGAGTCATAGTTACTCCCACTATTTACCCGCGCTTGGTTGAATTTCTTCACTTTGACATTCAAAGCACTGGGCATAAATCACATTGCGTCAGCATCCGCAGGGACCATCGCAATGCTTTGTTTTAATTAAACAATCAGATTCCCTGTGTCCTCACCAGTTCTGAGTCGACTGTTCGACGCCTAGGGAAAAGCCCCCAGCAGGGGGCATTCTACACTCATAGCCCAATCGACACTCGACAGCCCACCCTCGCCATGAGAGAAACTCTGGTAGACTGCTGATAACCCACATGTTGAGTGTGAAGACCCCTAGGCCCAGCCCTCGGAGCCAATCCTTTTCCCAAAGTTATGGATTCGTTTTGCCGACTTCCCTTACCTACATTGTTCTATTGACCAGAGGCTATTCACCCTGGAGACCTGATACGGTTATGAGTATGACCGAGCATGAACGGTACTCGGTCCTCCAGATTTTCAAGGGTTGCCAAGGGCACACCGGATACTGCAAAATGTGTCGTGATCTTCCAGCTACTGGACCCTATCTTTGGGTGAACCGATTCCAGGGTGGGCAAGCTGTTGAAAAGAAAAAATAACTCTTCTCGGGGCCCCCGACGATGTCTCTGTATTTCCTAATGTTGCGGCCCGCTGCCATGTCACAGTTAGGGAATATTAACCTGATTCCCTTTCGATGCTCATGTAGATTGCACCCTTGATACAAGGCTTCCCCATCTCTTAGGATCAACTAACCCATGTTCAAGTGTTGTTCATAGGGAACCTTTCCACACTTCAATCTTCAAAGTTCTCATTTGAATATTTGCTACTACCACCAAGATCTGCACTGGGGACTGATCCACCCAAGCTCACGCCTAAGGTTTATCAACAACACCCGCATCCTCCTACTCATCAGAGCCAGACAATTGCTCCGACGGTTGAGTATAGTTTGCGTGCTTCAGTGCCATCCATTTTCGGGGCTAGTTGATTCAGCAGGTCAGTTGTGACACACTCCTTAGTGTATTTCGACTTCCATGACCACCGTCTTGCTATCTTAATCGTTCAAAACCCTTTTTGGGATCTAGTTAGCATGCAATTCAACACTATAACTCAACTTTCAGTTCATCCCGCATCACCAATTCTACTTACCAAAAATGGAGCTTTCGATTCCACGGTGTAGCTCAATGGAGAAGCCACACCCTCTTACCTATTTAAATTTTGAGAATAGGTCGAGGGCATTACACCCCCGATGCCTCTAATCATTTGCTTTACCCAATAAAACTTGTGTGTGAGCTCTAGCTATCCCGAGGGAAACTTCAGAGGAAACCAGCTGCTAGATGGTTCGATTAGTCATTCGGCCCTATACCCAAGTCAGATGAATGATTTGCAAATCAGTATTGCTACAATCCTCCACCAAAGTTTCCTCTCGCTTTGCCCTACTTAGGAATAGTTCACCATCTTTCGAGTCCCAACTGGTGTGCTCACACTCAAACCCTTCTCATAAGCTCAAGGTCAGTCGATAATGCACCCCACCAGAGAGGGCATCTCACCCGTCAGCGTCCTTGTGCCTCGAAGGTTTTTAAACCTGCTGACTTGCACACATGTTAGACTCCTTGGTTTGTGTTTCAAGATGGGTTGAATGGAAATCCCACCAACCACCACCACCAGCACGTAGGTGCACACGGTCTGCCACAAGGGCACATGGTTCATTCCTCAACCATCGCGACGGTAAACCGACAGGCAGTAATCCACCTGCGCTTGTGACGATGCAGTAGCCTGTGTTGGTTTTCACCTCAAGTCAAGGTGCAGACCAGCCTGAGTCATTCCACATTTGATGGAGATGCATCAACAGCCTCCATCCTCTTCCCTCTTCACAATTTCAAGCACTCTTTAACTCTCTTTTGAAATTCCTTTTCATCTTTCCCTCATGGTACTTGTTTTCTATCGTTCTCTCACCTATATTTAACCTTGGACGGAATTTACCACCCAATTAGGGTTGCATTCCCAAAAAACCCGACTCGCCAACAGTACCTCATGATACGGTAGGGTCCCGACCCGATGGGGTTGTCACCCTCTCAGGCGCCCCCTTCCAAGGGACTTGGCCTAAGTTCGCCACTGGGGACGCTTCTATAGATTATAATTCAGGTGACACTGCCACCTGATTTTCATGTTGGGCTCTTCTTGATTCAATAGCCGCTACTAGGGGAATCCATGTAAGTTTCTTTTCCTCCATTTAATTATATGCTTAAACTCAGCGGGTGTTCTCGCTTGAGCTGAGGTCGCAAAGTTGGAGGTAAATCCGCCCTACCCGATGGGAGGACAAGAGAGAGCAAAGCAAGTTCGAGTGATGCCACACAAAGCTTGCATCAGCTAATGTCGACTGCCCATCCAAGGGGACAAGAACACCTCTCATTGACTCACGCCACGAAACATCGCTTGAGGTATTTCAGCCAACCACACTGCATTGGGCATAGACGACCAACTTTGCTGCTCCCTAACATATTGCAGGGAGTAAGTTTAAATTGGATGCGATGCCTAGACAAACATGCCCTCGACCAAGGCCTTATGCGAAAATTTCATTCAAAACCTCGATGATTCACAGGATTCTGCAGTTCAAACTAAGTATCGTGTTTCGCTACGTTCTTCATAGTAACAAGAGTCGAGATATCCATTGCCAAGAGTTGTTTCGACGTATTACCGAAAAATCCACCACAACATTGAATAGGGGCACCCCCCATAAAAAATGTAAGGCTAAGGGCCAAAAGGAGGAAAGGAAGAAAAATGCATGAAAGAAAGAGAAACAAAGGTGTCTACCCCCATCATAGGAGGAGGCTCAAATAGAGAACAATCTCCACGAGCCCCACACCCTCACAAAAATGGGACAAATGCATGGAACAACAATTGAGAAGGAATAGGGTGGCCACCTCAGGAGCTCATACTGCTTTTAATCCTTCTTGAACACTAGTCCACAACAATTCCCCCTTTTCTCCGTAAAGCTAGGGACCGAAAGGAAGAAGGGAAGAAAACAAGGTGAAGGAAATAGAGATCAAATGTGGCTACCTGCTCACAGGGGAGGCTCAAACAAAGCACAAGCCTCCCAAGCCCCGTGCCTTCGCAAAAAGGGGGGAATTGAAGAGGACGATGATCGAGAAGGACTAGGGTGGCCACCCCGGGAGCTCGCACTATGTTTTGTCCTTCCCGAACACCAATCCACAATAATCCCACCTTTTCTCTATAAAGCTAAGGGCCAGAAGGAAGAAGTGAAGAAAACAACATAAAAGAAAGGGATATGAACTATGGCTATCGGCTCACAAGGGGAGGCTTCAAACAAAGAACAATCTTCCCCAACCCCGTGCCTTGGCAAAAATGAGGGAACTGCAGGGGATTACGATTGAGAAGGACTAGGGTGGCCACCCTAGGAGCTGACACTGCGTTTCGTCCTTCCCGAACACCAATCCACAACAATCCCGCCTTTTCTTTGTAAAGCTAGGGGCCAAAAGGAAGAAGGGAAGAAAACAACATGAAAGAAAGAGAGATATCAAACGTGTCTACCGGCTCACAGGGGGAAGCTCAAACAGAGAACAAGCTTCCCCAACCCCAATGAGACCAGTGTCTGGAGCATGTTACTGAGAGGTAAACAACCCCCCATCCCGGCACAAACCCACCCCGCTATTGCACCCCTTTGTGTACAAAACACCCAACAACCTTTCCAGCGAGAAAGTCAACGGGGGTCAAATACATCAATGGTGCAAGGCCACTAAAAAGAGGGACATCCACAAAGTGCACACTACAAAACAAAGAAATGACCAAGTCCCACAAAACACTCACAATCCAAAGGGAGGAAGAAAGACACAACTCGCTACTTCTTTTTTCCTTAGAAGGGGAGTGGATCATGAGAGGACGAGGAATTCCCTCGACGACAAACAACCCGACTCGCCGACAATGCCTCATGATGCGGCAGGGTCCTAGCCCGATAGGGTTGTCACCCTCTTAGGCCCCCCCTTCCAAGGGACTTGGCCCAGGTCTGCCGCTGAGGATGCTTCTATAGACTACAATTCAGGTGACGTTGCTGCCCAATTTTCATGCTGGGCTCTTCCCAGTTCGCTCGCCGCTACTAGGGGAATCCTTGTAAGTTTCTTTTCCTCCACTTAATTATATGCTTAAACTCAGTGGGTGTTCTCGCTTGAGCTAAGGTTGCAAAGTTGGAGCTAAATCCTCCCTACCCGATGGGAGGACGAGGGAGAGCAAAGCAAGTTTGAGTGATGCCCCACAAAGAATGCATCAGCTAATGTCGACTGACCGTCCAAGGGGACAAGATCACCGCTCACCGACGCATGCCACAAAACATCGCTTGAGGTATTTTAGCCAACTGCACCGCATTGGGCACGAATGACCACATATTGTAGGGAGCGCATTTGAATGCGATGCAATGCCTATACAGATGTGCCATCGACTGAGGCATCAGGTGCAAATTTCTTTCAAAAACTCGATGATTCATAGGATTTTGCAATTCACACTAAGTATCGCATTTCACTATGTTATTCATCATAACAAGAGCTGAGATATTCGTTACCAAGAGGCATTTCCATGTATTACCAAAAAATCTACCACAACACTAAATAGGGGCACTCCCCACAACAAATGTAAGGCTAAGGGCCAAAAGGAGGAAAGGCATAAAAATACATGAAAGAAAGAGAAGCAAAGGTGTCTATCCCACTCATAGGAGGAGGCTCAAATAGAGAACAATATTCCTGAGCCCCACGCCCTCACAAAAAGGGTGGAAATGCATGGAACAGTAATTGAGAAGGACTAGGGTGGCCACCCCAGGAGATCACACTACTTTTAATCCTTCCCGAACACCAGTCCACAACAATTCCCCCTTTCCTCCAAAAACCTAGGGATCGAAAGGAAGAAGGGAAGAAAACAAGGTGAAAGAAATAGAGATCAAACATGGCTATCGGCTCACAAAGGGAGGCTCAAACAAAGTACAAGCCTCCCAAGCCTTGTTGTTATAGACATTTTTGTGCCTTACAGCTCTAAGCATGAAATGTCCATAAACCAAGGGATCCTAAGTCCCTAAAAGTGTTGTTCCGACCCCTAGAGGAACAAGGTCAACAAATTACAGCTTCTCCCAGAAGTTCTCCACCAGAAACTGCTCAGAATCAGTCAAATCAGGATCATTTAAGCTGCTCCACTAGCTACTTGCGTTGCATAGCACCCAAGTACGATAGCTAGGTGCATTGCAATGCACCTGAATGCACTACCAGGGTGCGTTGAGCGGGAAATGACAAATGGAAGTGCCATTCCGCGAGGTGGAAAGACAATGGAAGCTTCCAGAATCTTCTCCAATGACACTTGCCTCACTGAGTTCGACCAAGGATGAGTAAGAGGCTCTCAGTCTCCAAGTGGAAGCAAGAACTGACAGAGAGAAGCCACTAGTCAAATGACAAGCTGACTCATCTTCTTTGCATACATCTATATATGGATCCCTCATCCCAGAGATCCGGAGGCTGGAATTTTGTACATTGGAGAGAATTGCTATTGGTTTTGAGATAGATATCATAGTATTGGGTGATTTATGCTTTGTTGGAGGTGAAGAGGCGATTCCTTTGCTGGGAGGTTGATGCTAGATCAGGAATCATCGGTTGTAACTCCTCCTGGATCTTCTTGTTATATCAATAAAACTATTTGAGTTTCTCCTACATGCTTGTGTATCATTGATGTTTGTTACATTTGTATGTTTAGCTTAAATCTGATCCTAAGCTATTTATGAATATAAATCCATGTCTTTGTGTAGTTTTCTTCTTCTGTGATCTTACAGCAACTTGGTGAAGCTGGGCAAGTAAGGGAGCAGGTAGCTGGAAGCTGTCAAAGAGGAGAGAGATTGGATCAAAGGACTAGCGCAAGACACAGGTTGGTTCATCCTATTCCTCTTTGTTTATAGTTCATAAAGAAGAATACAAAAGTAGTTGTCTTTGTTTGTTGCTAAGGTCACTGTCACACCTTAGTGGGATAGGGTCATTCTGAATAGACACTTTTTCCCACAACAAAATGGCGACTCCGCTGGGGAACGTGTCTAATTAGTTTTTTTGTGTTTCTCTTGTTGTTTGTTTCGTAAACTTAGAAGTAGCAATCGAACTGCATATTCCATTTACAAATGCAAAGTAGACATCTGCTACTTCAATCCATTCACTGGATCTGTTTATGATTTGAACAGTGGATTCACAAATGATCTGATTGCCCTTTGTGATAGCTCTTACATCTCCTTTAAATCAACCCTCTGATTGTGCATTACTGATTGCTTTTACTCGGCCAAAAACCATAGATTAAACTGCAAATCGTGACCCAGAACCCGGATAGAATTCTCGTTTCTGCCCCAGTGCAGGCTCTATGAAGGGGTTCTGCATTTCAACGTAGGTCCCGAGAGGGCTACCTTGCTGCAATCCAGTTTCTCTGTGTAACAGGTGGGCTGATCAGCCTTGCCTTCTGCAGCTGAGGTTCTTTGCTTCATTTTGTCAGTTTTATCTCTGTTTTTTTGCAGCGTGTGATCAGTGTATGTGTCTGTTTAAAAGCCCCTATTCTTTGCCTTAATTCCACCTCCTTTGTACAAAAATATTGTAGGTGTTTTTGTGTGTTTGTGGCATCATTTACAGTTTTCCATTGCAAAAGTAGAATAGTCATACTGTCGTCCTTTGATTTAGATCTGTCGTAACTATCGATTTTGGTCTTAGGAGAAAATTTATTTGCTGTTGACAGTCGATTATGCTTTTACTTTTGCCTTTGGTTTGAATTTGTGACTTTCTAGTGTCGAAACAAGTATTTATTTCAAAATCATAAAGTGTTGTAATCATCTCTACCTTTTGATTTCGAAAAGAAGCTTGTTTGTGTTTGTCATTTGAAAGCGAATTCAGATTTGTACATCAACTTTCTTTTTAGGCATCAATATTAAGAAAGTGAAAAACAAATACATGCACATGTGCATTTGCATATTGATAGTTTGTATGGCTTGATTTAGGAAAAGTGCATTTACAGTGTGCTCTTTGCTCTTTGCGAAAAGATTGTGTCTTTCTTTTCCCCTTGTAGCTAGGATTTTCATTGCTGAAAAGAGATAAAAGATTTTCTTATCATCTTTAGATTGCATTTAGGAATTACATCTACATCTCGTGGTGAACCCAAAAGGCAAACTTCATAAGAAATATCAACTTAAAATAAATTAAATGAATCTAACAACGCATTGGAACTTAACGCACAACATAGAGGTCTAGGCTAGAGACGTATTCCGCCGTCGTAAAGCCTGGTAACTGTTGTCCTCACTGATGGTTGGGTGATTCCTCCACTGTGAGACGATAAGTGCCAGTACGGACTTGTGCTCCCACGTACCGTCGAGTATATATTGGGAGACACCTATAGGCTTAAAACCTTTTATCCATAGGAAGCCGTGTCGGCCGCCCTACACAGATTCGGGAAGATTGACTGCCGTACCGTAAAATGTATTCTGCAGTTTTGTGATTGGTTTGGTACTCCCTCTACATAGATCTCCAGAGCAGTCCCTTTCGTTCCTTTTCAGACTCCTTAACAGAAAAGGTCCATCTGAGCACTTGTCACTTCAGGCTCATCAAAAATCGAAGGAGACTAGAGTCATCTTTTGTTTTTTCTCGACTCTTTAAAATTGAAAAAACAAGTTGTGTCTAAAGCGTCTAAAAATTTATTTTAAACGGAATATTCATTGCCCCTTTCCTACATTGATCTTAGGTTGAGAAAATGGAGTCTACCAACCAAGGAATTCCCCTTGGTGGAAATCCTAGTCCTTTCTCCTCTTGGGGAGATGTTGGTGCACCCCATATGGCCACCTTGTCGCTTCCAGGACTGACAATTAGCTTGCCAGTATGGCTCTTCTCAACTAATTTCGTTCAGAACACCACTATTCCGGAATAATTGAATCGGCAATTAGACGAGTCCAAAGTTACCCACCAACCTTCTACTTCCTCTAATTCTTCTTCTCCTCCTTCCTCTTTGCTTGATGGGGCTGGCAAAGCCAAAAGTCAAGTTCCTAAGGAGAAGAAGGAAAAGAAGAAGAAAGAGAAGAAGAAGAAGGATCCAAAGGTGAATGGGGGGAAACAAGTGTCGTCTAAAGAAAATCCACACACTGCACCGACCAGGCCTAAATCACCATGTGTCATTTGCAAGCGAGACCACTTTCACAGAGATTGTCCTTGCATCCCTGGGATACTAAGGGAATGGTCTCCCCATTTGCACAATCCGGTGTCATCAACCTCTGATAATCATGTTGAAAGCACACCGTCAACTAGCGAAAGTGAAGCCCAAGGACAAAAAGGGAGAGCTAGATTTCTCTGTAAACTGTGCAAAGGCGATCATGCCATCCACCGTTGTCCCTTCTTAGACGAAGCTAAAAGAGTTTTGGATGAGCATCCAGTTTCACCGTTACGACTTCCTCCTGGATATAAAAAACTCTTGCCGAGTCCTTCGTTAGTTGAGAATCCAGCTGGCCTGCTCAAGTGGTCGGCTGAAGCGCCTATCATTGAAGATAAACCATCTGGATCCATACCAGACGAAAGTCAAAAGGTCGAGGTGGCAGTTGACCCGGTCTTGCCTTCAGAGGTTTTATCTTCGAATGATAGAGTCACTGAAGAGAACAAGGATGACACCGTCCAAATTCTCTTCATCAACACAGACTCCGACGAACATGGGGGCAATTCACCCATTCCTTTATCGCAGGAAGGAAGTTTGTCAGAGCCATACCCGGCCGTCTACTCGGTCCCACCTCCAAGCAACCTAGTTGTCTCCTTCGACTGGAATCAACTAGGCAGACCGCATTTACCAGCAAGCATACCGTTCCGAATTATCATTCAAATATATAGAATGGTCATGGTTGGTACCATCATAGATGAGGGGGCTTTTGTGAGTATCCTTTCCTCTATTGCTTGGAAAGTACTTGGTTCGCCATCGCTTTTGCCTGAGATGAGAAATCTGACAGGCTTTGATAAAGGAACCAGTCGACCTTTAGGGATCCTTCCCAATGTGCCCATAACATTGAGAGGGAAGACAGTTCAAATGAACATAATGGTAGTTCAAGGACCCTTGGATTATAACCTAATCCTTGGATGAGACTATATTTATTGCATGGGATCCATCGTCTCCTCACTCTTTAGAGTAATGTGTTTTCCGCATGAAGGAAGAGTGGTCAAGCTTGTGGACCAGCTTTCATTTCCCGGATCACGCATAGCAAATAGTAATGTACCATCCTTAAATGGTCTCTTCATGCAAGAAATGTCTCAACCCCCAGTCCGTCCTCCCGATGAGCACGAGTAATTCGGAGCGAGATGACTGAAACCCAGGGGGCATGCATCCTGGTCTGCTTCGGCAGGAAAACTTCGGGTATAGGGTAGGTTTCCGCAGGAGAATATGACTAGTCTGTAACCCATCCATCGGTGGTAGAGGGGTTATTCTAGAATAAGATTCTCTTGTCAAAGTTATGTGAGTGGCGGACGTCGTTGCTCACCCTTGTTTATCTCGGTAGACATCTCCGAAGAAGTGTTTTGTTTGCTGTGTGAACAAAGCAATCTTCGGGTAACCTGTAAGAGGTAGGCCTTTCTTGATAAAACAAATGTTTTGTCTGCAAATTGAGGGGTAACCTTGAAATCGTATTTTATACCTGGGGGCATGCAAACCTTTTGGAGTGCAAGAAAAGAGCGGTTATTTATCTGTTTTTTGGATTAGTCGTTTCCTAACTTGCATAAAGAAAGGATGTGGGGAAAAAATCTAAAAGTTGCCGTTTTATATGAGACATTCTTATCATATGACTGGATTAATCGAGCAGTTTTAGTGCATAGTTCAAGCTCGTTAAAAAATAAACATAAGACATGAGCAAATGTTTCCACCCGCGTTTAAGCTCGTTAAAAAATGAACTATTCCCTGGTAAATAACCACCGTGAATGTAGCTTATCAGCCATTAAAGCCTTGGTCGTGTTTGCACCGTCACCTCCACTTTTCCATTGGCCGATCATTCACCTCCATTTGATTGTTTACCCATTTTGAGGAATAGCTACGAAGAGTGATTTCACTAGCCATCCTTGTGACACTGCCGTGATTGGAAAATTCCAAACCTTACTTGGAAACAGCTGCTACCCATTTTATTACTCGTTCCCCAAAAGACGAGTCTTCTTTAAGCTCTTTTCATCTGACTCGTAAAATATGAAAAGATTGCTGAGTTTTGGCCTTCCAGCTCGTTAAAGCGACGGGAAGTGCTATCCCTCCTCTAGATTTTAATCTTTTTGGACCCGAGGGATTATTCCACAAAAAGATCAAGCGCTTGTTTTGTTTGGCTCGTTAAAACTATCGAAAATTCATCCCTTCTGTATTGTTTTATACTTTTTTGGGCTTAAGGGATTAGATGACGAAAAAGGAATTTTGGAGTTACCTTTATGTACCTTTTCAGACTCTCTAAAAATGAAAAGGACCGAGTTATCTTTGTCGTTAAACTCGTTAAAAATATTAATAACGACAAACTTGTCTTTAGACTAGAACGAGTTTCACTATCGCTAGGCTCGGTAAAACATAGCGATGGGTTTGCCCGAAGGGAAAATTATAGAACAAGCATATGTTATCCTCCTCAAGCTTGACAAAAATAAAGAGGTACTTGTCAGCAATGACTGGGGAAAAATTGGGAAAAACTCAAAGAATCTTTATTGGTAGCAAGTCGCTCTTGAACATGACACTTCCACTCCGAGCCTGAGTCAGGTTGGGTTGTTTCATTCACCGGTCACATCACCATGGTCACGCCATACCATCCACATTTGGGGTAAATGCTACCAATCCATCACATAAGTGTCGCTGATATGTTCAAGAGAAGTCATCCAGAGAAGTCACCTGTGTCCCATCCACTACCATACATTATACTTCATTCTTTCATGACTGCCATCCTGAACCATATATCATCAGATCGTTTTCACCTCCATCAAAATCATTTGCTCCATTCCGTGTCATTGATGTGGGATTCATTAAGGCCCTCCTTTGACGGATCACTTCTTGTCGACATCAGCTCATTATCCAAGAAGTTGATCTAGGAACACCCCCTTCAGTACTTTGAAGCTTGCATGCCTCAATGGCAAGTTTCTCACTTCCGGCGATAGGTATACATCAATGACCTTTGACCGAAAGATTTTGCGTGGTGTTCGATGCCAAGTCCTTTATTCACACCACGTGAATTGTATTGCGTACCTTGAGGGTCATCATCATTATCGGTGATTCCTCTCGCGCTTGTTAACAGTTTACATCATTGACTGGTAATCAAGCGATGTCTTTCCATGTTCGACTTCAAAACATTTCTCACATGGATCGACTTGTACTTCGAGTGAAGATCGGACGAGATTGAAGACCCCGCATCTAGTTTCATCCATCCGGGCTGCGATATATGTTCAGGAAAAATAAAGACATTGAAATGTACATCATTGCAGCACAGATGATCATCCTACCAAAAGGATGATGGCTCTATCAGAATCATCAGTCTACCATCAGACGATTGTCTGTCCTATGTACATGAAAATGAATTTATAAAGCTGAGCATGGGAATGCCTGGCTCAGCTAGATCATGAAAAATAGTATGAAGATAATGTATTGTATTGTATCTTATTACAGGTCTCCTCCCAGCATTGAAAGAACTTCGGATCCTCCTAATAAAGCACTTCACCCGATAAACGGCCTCATACTTTAGGGGGCAACTGTTATAGAAATTTTTGTGCCTTACAACTCTAAGCATGAAATGTCCATAAACCAAGGGATCCTAAGTCCCTACAAGTGTTGTTCCGACCCCTAGAGGAACACGGTCAACAAATTACAGCTTCTCCCAGAAGTTCTCCACCAGAAACTGCTCAGAATTAGTCAAATCAGGATCATTTCAGCTTCTCCACTCGCTGCCTGCGTTGCATAGCACCCAAGTACGCTAGCTAGGTGCGTTGCAACGCACATGAATGCACTACCAGGGTGCGTTGAGCAGGAAATGACAAATGGCAGTGCCATTCCGCGAGGTGGAAAGACAATGGAAGCTTCCAGAATCTTCTCCAATGACACTTGCCTCACTGAGTTCGACCAAGGATGAGTAAGAGGCTCTCAGTCTCCAAGTGGAAGCAAGAACTGACAGAGAGAAGCCACTAGTCAAATGACAAGCTGACTCATCTTCTTTGCATACATCTATATATGGATCCCTCATCCCAGAGATCTGGAGGCTGGAATTTTGTACATTGCAGAGAATTGTTGTTGGTTTTGAGATAGATATCAGAGTATTGGGTGATTTATGCTTTGTTGGAGGTGAAGAGGGGATTCCTTTGCTGGGAGGTTGATGCTGGATCAGGAATCATCGGTTGTAACTCCTCCTGGATCTTCTTGTTATATCAATAAAACTATTTGAGTTTCTCCTACATGCTTGTGTATCATTGATGTTTGTTACATTTGTATGTTTAGCTTAAATCTGATCCTAAGCTATTTATGAATATAAATACATGTCTTTGTGTAGTTTTCTTCTTTTGTGATCTTACAGGAACTTGGTGAAGCTGGGCAAGTAAGGGAGCAAGTAGTTGGAAGTTGTCAAAGAGGAGAGAGATTGGATCAAAGGACTAGCGCAAGACACAGGTTGGTTCATCCTATTACTCTTCGTTTATAGTTCATAAAGAAGAATACAAAAGTAGTTTTCTCTGTTTGTTGCTAAGGTCACTGTCACACCTTAGTGGGATAGGGTCGTTCTGAATAGACACTTTTCCCCACAAAAAAATGGCGACTCCGCTGGGGAACGTGTCTAATTAGTTTATTTGTGTTTCTCTTGTTGTTTGTTTCGTAAAATTAGAAGTAGCAATCGAACTGCATTTGCCATTTACAAATGCAAAGTAGACATCTGCTACTTCAATCCATTCACTGGATCTGTTTATGATTTGAACAGTGGATTCACAAATGATCTGATTTCCCTTTGTGATAGCTCTTACACCTCCTTTAAATCAACCCTATGATTGTGCACTACTGATTGCTTTTACTCGGCCAAAAACCATAGATTAAACTGCAAACCGTGACCCAGAACCCAGATAGAATTCTCGTTTCTGCCCCACCGCAGGCTCTGTGAAGGGGTTCTACATTTCAACGCAGGTCCCGAGAGGGCTACCTTGCTGCAATCTAGTTTCTTTGTGTAACAGGTGCGCTGATCAGCCTTGCCTTCTGCATCTGAGGTTCTTTGCTTCATTTTGTCAGTTTTATCTCTGTTTTTTTGCAGCCTGTGATCAGTGTATGTGTCTCTTTAAAAACCCCTTTTCTTTGCCTTAATTCTGCCTCCTTTGCACAAAAATACTGTAGGTGTTTTTGTGTGTTTGTGGCATCATTTACAGTTTTCCATTGCAAAATTAGAATAGTCATACTGTCGTCCTTTAATTTAGATCTGTCGTAACTATCGATTTTGGTCTTAGGAGAAAGTTTATTTGCTGTTGACAGTCGATTATGCTTTTACTTTTGCCTTTGGTTTGAATTTGTGACTTTCTAGTGTCGAAACAAGTATTTATTTCAAAATCATAAAGTGTCGTAATCATCTCTACCTTTTGATTTCGGAAAGAAGCTTGTTTTTGTTTGTCATTTGAAAGCGAATTCAGATTTGTACATCAACTTTCTTTTTAGGCATCAATATTAAGAAAGTGAAAAAAAAATACATGCACATGTGCATTTGCATATTGATAGTTTGTATGGCTTGATTTAGGAAAAGTTCATTTACAGTGTGCTCTTTGCTCTTTGTGAAAAGATTGTGTCTTTCTTTTCCCCTTGTAGCTAGGATTTTCATTGCTGAAAAGAGATAAAAGATTTGCTTATCATCTTTAGATTGCATTTAGGAATTACATCTACATCTCGTGGTGAACCCGAAAGGCAAACTTCATAAGAAAGATGAACATAAAATAAATTGAATGAATCTAACAACGCATTGGAACTTAATGCACAACATAGAGGTCTATGCTAGAGACGTATTCCGGCGTAGTAAAGCCTGGTAACTGTTGTCCTCACTGATGGTTGGGTGATTCCTCCACTGTGAGACGATAAGTGCCAGTACAAACTTGTGCTCCCACGTACCGTCGAGTATATATTGGGAGACCCCTATAGGCTTAAAACCTTTTATCCATAGGAAGCCGTGTCGACCGCCCTACTAATCGCAATGCACCGAACACAGCATTCGGGAAGATTGACTGCCGTACCGTAAAATGTATTCTGCAGTTTTGTGATCGGTTTGGTACTCCCTCTACCTAGATCTCCAGAGCAGTCCCTTTCGTTCCTTTTCAGACTCCTTAACGGAAAAGGTCCATCTGAGCACTTGTCACTTCAGGCTCATTAAAAATCGAAGGAGACTAGAGTCATCTTTTGTTTTTTCTCGACTCTTTAAAATTGAAAAAACAAGTTGTGTCTAAAGCGTCTAAAAATTTATTTTAAACGGAATATTCATTACCCCTTTCCTACGTTGATCTTAGGTTGAGAAAATGGAGTCTACCAACCAAGGAATTCCCCTTGGTGGAAATCCTAGTCCTTTCTCATCTTCGGGAGATGTTGGTGCACCCCATATGGCCACCTTGTCGCTTCCAGGACTGACAATTGGCTTGCCAGTATGGCTCTTCTCAACCAATGTTGTTCAGAACACCACTATTCCTGAATAATCGAATCGGTAATTAGACGAGTCCAAAGTTACCCACCAACCTTCTACTTGCTCTAATTCTTCTTCTCCTCCTTCATCTTTGCTTGATGGGGCTGGCGAAGCCAAAAGTCAAGTTCCTAAGGAGAAGAAGGAAAAGAAGAAGAAAGAGAAGAAGAAGAAGGAGCCAAAGGTGAATGGGGGGAAACAAGTGTCGTCTAACGAAAATCCACACACTGCACCGACCAGGCCTAAATCGCCATGTGTCATTTGCAAGGGAGACCACTTTCACAGAGATTGTCCTTGCATCCCCCAGATACTAAGGGACTGGTCTCCCCGTTTTCACAATCCGGTGTCATCAACCTCTGATAATCATGTTGAAAGCACACCGTCAATTAGCGAAAGTGAAGCCCCAGGACAAAAAGGGAGAGCTAGATTTCCCTATAAACTATGCGAAGGCGATCATGCCATCCACCGTTGTCCCTTCTTAGATGAAGCTAAAAGAGTTTTGGATGATCGTCCGGTTTCACCGTTACGACTTCCTCCTGGATATAAAAAACTCTTGCCGAGTCCTTCGTTAGTTGAGAATCCAGCTGGCCCGCTCAAGTGGTCGGCTGAAGCACCTATCATTGAAGATAAACCATCTGGATCCATACCAGATGAAATTCAAAAGGTTGAGGCGGAAGTTGACCCGGTCTTGCCTTCAGAGGTTTTATCTTCAAATGATACAATCACTGAAGAGAACAAGGATGACACCGTCCAAATTCGCTTCATCAACACAGAATCTGACGAACATGGGGGCAATTCACCCATTCCTTTATCGTAGGAAGGAAGTTCGTCAAAGCCATACCCGGCCGTCTACTCGGTCCCACCTCCAAGCAACCTAGTTGTCTCCTTCGACAAGAATCAACTAGGCAGACCCCATTTACCATCAAGCATACCGTTCCGAATTATCATTCAAATATATAGAATGGTCATGGCTGGTACCATCATAGATGAGGGGGCTTTTGTGAGTGTCATTTCCTCTATTGCTTGGAAAGCACTTGGTTCGCCATCACTTTTGCCTGAGATGAGAAATCTGACAGGCTTTGATAAAGGAACCGGTCGACCTTTAGGGATCCTTCCCAATGTGCCCATAACATTGAGAGGGAAGACAATTCAA
This sequence comes from Pinus tabuliformis, assembly GCA_031772625.1. Taxonomy (NCBI): domain Eukaryota; kingdom Viridiplantae; phylum Streptophyta; class Pinopsida; order Pinales; family Pinaceae; genus Pinus; species Pinus tabuliformis. The sequence goes on from CM062815.1 coordinate 20,376,412, forward strand.
ATGAACATAATGGTAGTTCAAGGACCCTTGGATTATAACCTACTCCTTGGACAAGACTATATTTATTGCATGGGAGCCATCGTCTCCTCACTCTTTAGAGTAATGTGTTTTCCGCACGAAGGAAGAGTGGTCAAGCTCATGGACCAGCTTTCATTTCCCGGATCACGCATAGCAAATAGTCATGTACCATCCTTAAATGGTCTCTTCATGCAAGAAATGTCTCAACCCCCAGTCCGTCCTCCCGATGAGCACGAGTAATTCAGAGGGATATGACTGAAACCCAGGGGGCATGCATCCTGGTCTGCTTCGGCAGGAAAACTTCGGGTATAGGGTAGGTTTCCACGGGAGAATATGACTAGTCTGTACCCCATCCGTCGGTGGAAGAGGGATTATTCTAGAATAAGATTCTCTTGTCAAAGTTATGTGAGTGGCGGACGTCATTGCTCACCCTTGTTTATCTCGGTAGACATCGCCGAAGAAGTGTTTTTTTTGCTGTGTGAACAGAGCAATCTTCGGGTAACCTGTAAGAGGTAGGCCTTTCCTGATAAAACAAATGTTTTGTCTGCAAATTGAGGGGTAACCTTGAAATCGTGTTTTATACCTGGGAGCATGCAAACCTTTTGGAGTGCAAGCAAAGAGCGGTTATTTATCTATTTTTTGGATTAGTCATTTCCTAACTTGCATAAAGAAAGGATGTGGGGCAAAAATCTAAAAGTTGTCATTTTATATGAGACATTCTTATCATATGACTGGATTAATCGAGCAGTTTTAGCGCATAGTTCAAGCTCGTTAAAAAATAAACATAAGACATGAGCAAATGTTTCCACCCGCATTTAAGCTCGTTAAAAAATGAACTATTCCCTGGTAAATAACCACCGTGAATGTAACTTATCAGCCATTAAAGCCTTGGTCATGTTTGCACCATTACCTCCACTTTTCCATTGGCCGATCATTCACCTCCATTTGATTGTTTACCCGTTTTGAGGAACAGCTGCGAAGAGTGATTTCACTAGCCATCCTTGTGACACTGCCGTGATTGGAAAATTCCAAACCTTACCTGGAATCAGCTGCTACCCATTTTATCACTCGTTCCTAAAAAGACGAGTCTTCTTTAAGCTCTTTTCATCTGACTCGCAAAATATGAAAAGATTGCCGAGTTTTGGCCTTCCAGCTCGTTAAAGCGACGGGAAGTGTTATCCCTCCACTAGATTTTAATCTTTTTGGACTCGAGGGATTATTGCACAAAACTATCGAGCGCTTGTTTTGTTCGGCTCGTTAAAACTATCGAAAATTCATCCCTTCTGTATTGTTTTATACTTTTTTGGGCTTAAGGGATTAGACGACGAAAAAGGAATTTTGGAGTTACCTTTATGTACCTTTTCAGACTCTCTAAAAATGAAAAGGACCGAGTTATCTTTGTCGTTAAACTCCTTAAAAAGATTAATAGCGACAAACTTGTCTTTAGACGAGAACGAGTTTCACTATCGCTAGGCTCGGTAAAACATAGCGATGGGTTTGCCCGAAGGGCAATTTATAGAACAAGCATATGTTTTTTTTTTTTTTTTTTTCAATGTGGTTCATGGGCACTGGGTGGCCGCTACGTCCACGTAGAGAAGCGGGGCAGTTCCACCCGAAGGGATCTGCCGGTCGGCCATATCAGGCCTAACCCCGAGGGCGTCGAGGAGATTTGACCCCGTGACCTCCCGACCAGGAAAGTGCTTAGCAATGGGAACTCGACCATTTGAGCTATCCCTTGGGGCTTAGAACAAGCATATGTTATCCTCCTCAAGCTTGACAAAAATAAAGAGGTACTGGTCAGCAATGACTGGGGAAAAATTGGGAAAAACTCAAAGAATCTTTATTGGTAGCAAGTCGCTCTTGAACATGACACTTCCACTCCGAGCCTGAGTCAGGTTGGGTTGTTTCATTCATCTGTCACATCACCATTGTCACGCCATACCATCCGCATTTGGGGTAAATGCTACCAATCCATCACATAAGTGTCACCGATATGTTCAAGAGAAGTCATCCAGAGAAGTCACCTGTGTCCCATCCACTACCATACATTATACTTCATTCTTTCATGACCGCCATCCTGAACCGTATATCATCAGATCGTTTTCACCTCCATCAAAATCATTTGCTCCGTTCCGTGTCATTGATGTGGGATTCATTAAGGCCCTCCTTTGACGGATCACTTCTTGTCGACATCAGCTCATTATCCAAGAAGTTGATCTAGGAACAACCCCTTCAGTACTTTGAAGCTTGCATGCCTCAATGGCAAGTTTCTCACTTCCGGCGATAGGTATACATCAATGACCTTCGACCGAAAGATTTTGCGTGGTGTTCGACGCCAAGTCCTTTATTCACACCACGTGAATTGTACTACAGTACCTTGAGGGTCATCATCATTATCGGTGATTCCTCTTGCGCTTGTTAACAATTTACATCATTGACTGGTAATCAAGCGATGTCTTTCCATGTTCGACTTCAAAACATTTCTCACATGGATCGACTTGTACTTCGAGTGAAGATCAGACGAGATTGAAGACCCCGGATCTAGTTTCATCCATCCGGGCTGCGATATATATTCAGGAAAAATAAAGACATTGAAATGTACAACATTGCAGCACAGATGATCATCCTACCAAACGGATGATGGCTCTATCAGAATCATCAGTCTACCATCAGACGATTGTCTGTCCTATGTACATGAAAATGAATTTATAAAGCTAAGCATGGGAATGCCTGCCTCAGCTAGATCATGAAAAATAGTATGAAGATAATGTATTGTATTGTATCTTATTACAGGTCTCCTCCCAGCATTGAAAGAACTTCGGATCCTCCTAATAAAGCATTTCACCCGATAAACGGCCTCATACTTTAGGGGGCAACTATTATAGACATTTTTGTGCCTTACAGCTCTAAGCATGAAATGTCCATAAACCAAGGGATTCTAAGTCCCTAAAAGTGTTGTTCCGACCCATAGAGGAACAAGGTCAACAAATTACAGCTTCTCCCAGAAGTTCTCCACCAGAAACTGCTCAGAATCAGTCAAATCAGGATCATTTCAGCTACTCCACTAGCTACCTGCGTTGCATAGCACCCAAGTACACTAGATGCAACGCACCTGAATGCACTACCAGGGTGCATTGAGTGGGAAATGACAAATGGCAGTGACATTCCACGAGGTGGAAAGACAATGGAAGCTTCCAGAATCTTCTCCAATGACACTTGCCTCATTGAGTTCGACCAAGGATGAGTAAGAGGCTCTCAATCTCCAAGTGGAAGCAAGAACTGACAGAGAGAAGCCACTAGTCAAATGAAAAGCTGACTCATCTTCTTTGCATACATCTATATATGGATCCCTCATCCCAGAGATCTGGAGGCTGGAATTTTGTACATTGCAGAGAATTGTTGTTGGTTTTGAGATAGATATCAGAGTATTGGGTGATTTATGCTTTGTTGGAGGTGAAGAGGGGATTCCTTTGCTGGGAGGTTGATGCTGGATCAGAAATCATCGGTTGTAACTCCTCCTGGATCTTCTTGTTATATCAATAAAACTATTTTAGTTTCTCCTACATGCTTGTGTATCATTGATAATTGTTACATTTGTATGTTTAGCTTAAATCTGATCCTACGCTATTTATGAATATAAATACATGTCTTTGTGCAGTTTTCTTCTTTTGTGATCTTACAGGAACTTGGTGAAGCTGGGCAAGTAAGGGAGCAGGTAGCTGGAAGCTGTCAAAGAGGAGAGAGATTGGATCAAAGGACTAGCGCAAGACACAGGTTGGTTCATCCTATTCCTCTTCGTTTATAGTTCATAAAGAAGAATACAAAAGTAGTTTTCTCTGTTTGTTGCTAAGGTCACTGTCTCACCTTAGTGGGATAGGGTCGTTCTCAATAGACACTTTTCCCCACAAAACCCGTGCCTTCACAAAAAGGGGGGAATTGAATGGGACGATGATCGAGAAGGACTAGGGTGGCCACCCTGGGAGCTTGCACTACTTTTCGTCCTTCCCGAACACCAATCCACAACAATTCCACCTTTTCTCTGTAAAGCTAAGGAATAGAAGGAATAACGAAAGAAAACAACATGAAAGAAAGGGATATCAATCGTGGCTGCTAGCTCCCAATGGGAGGCTTCAAACACAAAACAAACTTCCCCAACCCCGTACCTTGGCAAAAAGGGGGGAACTGCAAGGGAGGACCATCAAGAAGGACTAGAGTGGCCACCCTGGGAGCTCACACTACGTTTCTTCCTTCCCTAACACCAATCCACAATAATCCCACCTTTTCTCTATAAATATAGGGGCCAAAAGGAAGAAGGGAAGAAAACAACATGAAAGAAAGAGAGATATCAAACATGTCTACCGGCTCACAAGGGGAGGCTCAAACAGAGAAAAAGCTTACCCAACCCCGTGACTTCATAAAAATAGGGGAAATACAAGGGATGATTGAGAAGGACTAGGGTGGCCACCCCCAGAACTCATATTGTTTTTTATCCTTCCTGAACACCAATCCACAACAATCTCACATTTTCTCCGTAAAGCTAGGGGCCAAAAGCAAGAAGGGAAGAAAACAACATGAAAGCAAGAGATATCAAACGTGGCTACCGGCTCACAAGGGGAGGCTCAAACAGAGAACAAGCTTCCGAAACCCTGCACCTTCGCAAAAAGAGGGGAAATGCAGGGGACAGCAATTGAGAAGGACTAGGGTGGCCACCTCAGGAACTTGTACTGCTTTTTGCCCTTCCCAAACACCAATCCACAACAATCCCACCTCTTCTCCATAAAGCTAGGGGCAAAAGGAAGAACGGAAGAGAACACCACCAAAGAAACAAAGATCCCAAGAAAAGAGAGAAGCTCAATAGCACGTCGAGTAGATGTCCTCTAACCAAAAATAAATGAAACAAGGTACCCAATCAAAAAGTATCCCACCTCTTCACACCCTCCCACATACATTACAGTGTGGATTATTGAAGAAGGTATGTTTTTATTCACTTTTTTCCATCTTTTCTTTAGAACTCGTAACATCTTTGCATCATGAACTAGGTAGATAATGGGAAATCATGATAAAATCTATAAAGATTTATATGCAACATAAAAATGCTAATAATTTCCATTTCTTATGCAGGAAAAAGGAGAAACTAAAGATTTCAGATCCAAAGAAAAAGATAGGGCCAAGCTAACCACTGTCCCTTTGGCAGGGAACCACATGCAAACAAGACGATCTAAATTAAAACACCTCAGCCAAGGAAAGGAAAAGGAGATATCAACTCGGCACAAGAAAATGACTGGATAATTGAGGATTAATAGCTTGGTGAATCCCTCAGGATCCTTTAATCTTGAGGGATCACTGCTTAACTATTTTTGCATCCTTGATATCTTCGCTTCAGCTGTTATAAGTAGGCGGAAGCACTGCTAGCCCGGGGGACTGTTAATTTGTCATGTAACTTTACTCTGTACTTGAACTTTGATCATCGACTCTCGTTGAGAAGAGATTTATTGTAACTCTGTTTCAATGCTTTAATATAAATCTGGTTGTTTTTCCATCTGTGATTCTGGAATAACTTCAAGCAGTGTATCCATGGAGGCTAAGGGCCCTGCCCTGGTGGAACACTTTCTCCTGTATCATTATCTTTAGTTCATGTGTGGTTTGTATTATCAGCTACAATCAGTAATCTGGTGTATTTTGTTATTTTATACCGTAGCTCTATTATATTTTATATATCACTCTCTGCAATAGGAAAGTCATATTGTGCATTATAATCTTATAACACATTAGTGTTCCTGTAAAGTCATTAATGTAACATCATTGTTCTTTACAGAATGCTATTGCTGTTCAATTGTAGAGTAACCGTGTTGTAATCTTCTTAAGTTGGTATTACTGTATTCGTCTATGGTTCATACTTCATACGATTGCTGTTCAATTGACATTACTATTCCATTATGAATTGTGATCGTTACCCTTTCTAACCGGGATCAATACTTGCGGTATTAGACTCAGATTACTATTTTCCCTAATATTTCTGTGTGCTGTGTGTATTGTCTATTTCGGCACCGTGTATCTACAATTGGTACTACGCATTGTTCTATATTTCATTGGTAATTGGTTGTTGTTCCATTTCTATTTGTTGTTTGATTTATCCTTTGGGTAAAGATTGGTATTTGACTTCTATAGGATAAGGTTGTTGTACTTGTTTCTGTAGATTAAGGTGTTGCTGTTCATCAGACTTAGTTGTTGTTACATTTTCTAATTGTTGTTCCATTTCTCAATTGATGTTCCATTTCCTGTTATTTTCGTTACTGATTGCTTTGGTATGCAAAATGATCTAAAATTGTAGTGGGCATTGGCATTTGCTGTCTAGTCCCCAGATTGATGATCTGTTCCTTGATTATTTTTTGTTACATCAGTTTCCAAAGGGATGAGTTATTGCTACTGGACCCTTGACTGATAAGTTGCTTAGTTTTCTGAATGCATGATTTAGGCTTCAAAGTATTTTTCTGTAAGTAGATTTTCTTTCAAGCATCCATTTAATCTTGTATTTTCTTGAGCACTATACTACTAGCATTACTCTAACAAATGACAGCCTCAAATTGAGTACACTCTTTGAGATAAAAAATCGTTCTTGGATTGACAAGTTAATGTGAGGTAATTAGAGGTGAAAAAGACCCTTTTTGCGACTCGTCATTTTGGCACCGTTGCCGGGGAAGAGTGTAGCCATTTGTTTCTTTTTCAGAGTAGTGTAAGAGCTTGCTAGGAAAGAGCTGGGTTTTAAAAATGGAAGGTAAGAACCTGCGTGTGGAGTATGTAATAGCCCTGCTCCCCTACCCGCTTTCCTGTAGATTTGGTACTGTTTTGTTTGGGTAGAACCTAGCAATTGATTTGTGTGCATGACTAAGCAGAAAAAGCCAGAGAAGAATCTCAAACCTCTACCCAATCCTGATAAAGCTAAGGGGCCAGTGACCGTTGGCTGATCGACCTTTATAGACAAAATCTTTAAGAAAGTAGAATCTCAGCCTTCAGTAGTACCTAGAAAAATTATTTCTAGACAGCCTACTAGTTCCCTTCAGGCCACAGGATCAACATTTGTAGCCTTTGCTGAGGTGCATAGTCAAACCGAAGAGCAAGATTTTCAAGAAATTGAAAATTCTAGCCCAAAATCATTGCAAGAAGGGAAGTTTAGCAATCTCTGTGAAGGAAGGGGAGAAACAGGTGAAGCAGAAGAACCAAAATCTCCTCTTAGGGTAATTTAGCCATTAAGTAGCCCAGATAAGGGGAGTGCTGCAAAAATCATTTATAACGAAATTCAAAAACCTGAATCCCCTCAGACATTAGACACTCTCATCATCCTAGACAAAGATAGTGTTGTCAAGGCCATTCCCATTAGAGCCATTCCCCCTCGACAACCTAGGAATACCCTCCTAGATATCCCAGAAGGCTATTGGCATATATTTGATCAAATGGCCCAGAATTAGCCTAACACCCAAACCTCTACTCTGCAATACCCCATTGTGGATACTACAGCTAATGCACCTATGAAATAAATTCCTCTTCAGCATATCCCTACATTCCATGGCCTTACATCATAAGATCCAGATGCATTTCTGTTTAAATTCAACGTGCTGTGTAGAGGATATGATTATACCACCGATCCCCAAAAAATGAAATTATTTCCTTCTACATTAAGAGGAGCTGCTTTAAGATGGTTTATGGGATTAGGTGGTGGTGTTATAAATAATTGGGATCAAATGAAAGAGTCTTTTCTAAAAAAGTATCAGGACTATTGCAGGTCTCGAGAATTAAAAGATGAAATATTTCAGATGGTAGCTAAACCAAATGAAACATTAGAAGAGTATGTTGAACGATTCCAGTATAATCTTCAAAGATCTCCTTATGCATCATTACCTTTACCCGATAATATATTAAAAACATCATTAATTAGGGGAATGAAGGAAAAATGGATTGAGACATTAGAAATTATGGGGAAAGGAGATATTTATCAAGAAAATTTTGCTGACATTATTGATTTATGTATCAGGAGTTCGAGAGGCAGAACAAGACAAAAACCAGCAGAGCATGATCGATTTGTAAGAGATAAGAGAATTTCGGTAGAAGGAGTAACTCGTGCAAAAAGTGGAAATTTATTAGAAAATTTTAAAACTGACATATTGGGGACGCTGACAACACAACTTGATATTATGCAGGCTAAACAAAAGCAAGTAGAAGCAGAATAGAATTTGGCAATATTTTGTCCCAGATGTAGGAAGAAACACAGCCACAAGGAGTGTCCATTAGATGCAGTTCAAGTTTGCGCCATTTGTACAAAATACCACTCCACATAGAGCTTCCTCTCACTTCCTTGACTGAAAGTAGTATACAAGGAAGCAGAAGGAGCCAGAACTAGTGTATCTACTTAATCAGCACCATCAGTGGTAGCTGCAACAAACAGGTATGTTTTCAGACCCAACTTCTTCTTTCTAGCCTTAGCAATACCATGCCCAACAATATAATTCAATGTGGCAAAATCAACCTCACTTCCCAAATTGCTCACAACAATCATTCCCTTCGTCATCTCCATGGCCGAGTCAAGTAAGCCAACCCAATTGGCCAAATTTTCCCTATACCCCACCATATTAGCAAAACAATGTTTTTCCCCCGGAAGGGACTCCTCCTACTTCACAGAGTCAAACCTGGCAGACAAAATGGAAAAGACCGATGAATCAGCCAGTAGGAATTATCCCGCTCCCTCAACCTACACTGCCATCTCTACAACAAAATCCCCAGTCCAATTTAAGGCCGCAACTTCCAGCCCAACCCAACCCCAATCCAAATAACAGACCGGTCCAGACCATTCAAATAATTGAAACACCAGAGGCAAGAACTGATCTAAAGTAGTGTGATGACCTTCAATTAAGATCGGGGCGTATTATTGAAATAGAGGGAGATAAAACAGTCCAAGTTGAAAATCAGTTACCTGTAGAACAACCATTATAGGAAGAGGATGTGCCCAGACAACAAATTCATGATCGACCAACCACATCCTCTCCTCCATTCCCAGAACGCTTAATTATACCTCGAACTATACAACATTTTGATTTCAACATTATGGGAGAATTACGAAACCTGTATATAAAAATCCCGCTCCTCCAAGCCATTCAAAACATCCCGATATATGCAAAGACTATCAAAGAACTATGTATAAGGAAACCAAGGAGGACAATAACAAATAACCCAAAAGTCCAAGTAGTTGGCACTTTATCTGACTTATTATCAGGAAAAAAACACCTGTTAAATATGAAGACCCAGGAAATCCAATAGTAATAATACAAATCTATGGTCAAACCTTCTCTAATGCCTTAGTTGATCTAGGAGCTGCAATTAACATCTTAACAACTGCTACTTTCCAAAAACTGGGCATTACATCAGTAGAACTAACCTCCACTTTATTAGAACTAGCTGATCGATCTGTAGTTAGGCCAGAGGGCACACTACATGATGTCATGGTATTTGTTGATTCCTGGGAATATCTGGCTGATTTTCTGATAATAAACCCCAAAAACTGACTTGATGGACATCCATTGATCTTAGGCAGACCTTGGCTCACAATTTCTGATGCTTATCTTGGCTGTCAACAAGGAAATATGACCATTTCTAGGCGGACAAATATTAAGAATCTAGCTCTATACCCCCCAGCGCAGCCAAGTGTCACCATAATAAAAACTAACAAGCACCCTGTATCATATCTCACCGAAAATATTAGATCTCCATTAACCATACAAGAGGCCCTCGATTTTAAAGACCAAACAGAAGACAATGCCAATAATAATTTCATTAGCCAAGCTGAACCCAGATCCCATTTACAATGTCACATGATAGAAGCAGCATTTGATAATGAATTGGAAGAGGATCTTCTTAAAGGTACGCATGATCAACCAACACCTGCTACCTCTGTCTCGAATAGCAAAATTATGGAAATTGAGCTAGGAAAGACTTTAAACATTAATGCCAACTTGACTTCAGAACAAGAAAAGAAACTCATCCAGTTATTCAGGAAACATAAAGAGGCATTTGCATGGGACTACCTTGATATGAAAGGAATTGATCCCCAGTTATGTACACACCACATTTATATAGAAAAGGATGCGAGAACTGTTCGCCAACCACAAAGGAGACTTAACCCTCATCTAAAAGACGTTGTAAAAGCTGAACTCCAAAAACTTTTAGATGTTAACTTCATCTACCCTATCTCTGATAGTAAATGGGTCTCTCCACTTGTTGTGGTACCGAAGAAGAATGGGAAGTGGAGAATTTGTGTAGACTATAGAGAATTAAATAAAGCAACACAAAAAGACCACTTTCCCCTTCCATTCATTGATCAAGTATTAGACACTTTGACAGGAAAGAAATTCTTTTCTTTCTTAGATGGCTTCAATGGATACAATTAGATTCAGATTGCCCCTGAAGACCAAGAAAAAACTACTTTTACTTGTCCTTGGGGAACATTTGCCTACAGAGTTTTACCTTTTGGCTTATGCAATGCTCCTGCCACATTTCAAAGAGCTATCCTCAACATTTTTTCAGACCTAGTAAATGAGGGGCTTGAAGTCTATATGGATGATTTTACACCGTACGGAGATGATTTTGATCTAGCATTGGACACACTAGAAAAAGTCCCGCAGCGCTGCATTTCCACCAGGCTTTGCTTAAGCCATGAAAAATGTTATATGATGATGAAAGAAGGACTTATTCCAAGCCACTATATCTCAGTAGCTGGCATACAGGTAGACCCAGCCAAAATTCAAATAATTTTGCTAATTCCCACCCTTACCACTCAAACAGAGGTACGTAGTTTTCTTGGATTCTCAGGTTATTATAGAAGGTTTATAGAACATTATTCACATATTGCTGCATCTCTATATGCACTAATAGGTAATGTTGACTTTCTTTGGATAGAAAAATGTGACCATGCTTTTCAAGATCTGAAGAAGCTTGTCTCCATAGCTCTAGTCCTTAGTGGATCAAATTGGAACCTACCATTCTAGATTTCGTTCCTTGGGCAGGAAGAAGACAAAAAACCATATGCAATTTATTATATTAGCAAGAATTTATCCCCTTGAGAAGTTGGGTAAGTTTAGAATTTCTGTATGGAATGTGCCTTTTCCCTTCAACTAGAGCATTAATGCAGCTACTGAGGGCAATTATCCCCTGCTGAATCGAATTATACTGTTACTAAAAAAGAATTTCTAACCGTAATACATGCTATCAATAAGTTCAGGCATTACATTACTGGATATCCTCTTATTTTATATACAGATCACTTTGCCATAAAATATTTAGCAAATAAACCAATCACAAATGGTAGAATAACTAGATGGCTAATTTTATTGTAGGAATTGGATATTACAATCAAGAATAGATCTGGAAAAGAAAATCCTATAGCTGACTTTCTCTCGTGAATGCCAAAACCAGTGGATGCAGCAATAGTTGAAGATCAATTCCCAAATGAGCATTTGTTTGTTGTCACTATGAAAACACCCTGGTATGGTGACGTTGCGAATTACTTAGCAGTAGGTAAATTACCAAAACATCTGAGCCCCAATGAACGAAAACAGATTGTCCAGAGAAGTGCTCGATTTTCCTGGATTGGAGGCTACCTGTTCCATACAAAAGCAGATATGCACATCAGAAGATGTGTCTGGGAGGATGAAATTTTTGATATCTTGAAAGCTTGTCATGACGGACCATGAGATGAACACTTTGTCGATAATAGAAATAGACATAACATGTTGTAAAAAGGGTATTATTGGCCTACAATCTTCAAAGACACGAAGAAATTCATTCAATCTTGTGATAATTGCCAAAGAGCAGGATGCCCTAGTCAGGCCGATGAAATGCCCCTGAACCCACAACTAGTTATTGAACCATTCAAACGATGGACACTTGATTTTGTCAGTCCATTAAGCCATCCTCGAATCAGAAATCATATATTCTGGTGGAAATAGAATATGTCACCAAATGGGTTGAAGCAGAAGCATTACCGAGATCTACAGAGGATTCTGTCATGCAATTCCTGTTTCATATATTTGTGCGATATGGGCTCCCAAGAGACATAATTACAAATGGTGGACCACAGTTTGCTGGTAATAATATTGTTGCAACACTTAAAAACTATCATATCTAGCATAAAATTACTACTCCATACCACCCACAAGCAAACGGTCAAGTAGAAAGCAGCAACAAACTAATAGAAGCAATCCTGACAAAAACCATTGCATCACATAGACGCGATTGGGCTGCAAGACTACCAGAGGCCTTGTGGGCTTACAGAACTACATGGAGAAGCACTATTGGCTATTCACCATACCAATTGGTGTTTGGAAAGCAACCCATGTTTCCTATAGAATTTGAAATCCAAACACTGCGAACAGCACAAGAAGTCGAGCTAGATCTAAATGAGGCACAGATTAATAGATTATAGTAGATCAATGAGTTAGACAAAATTGGGCTCTCTGCCCTTCAACATACTGCATTAATCCAACAACAGCGAGTTAAATGGCATGATGCTCTCATTAAAAATAAAGTCTTCCGCGAAGGGGACTGGGCACTCTTATACGATTCCAATTTTCAGGAATTTCCCAAGAAACTTTAGACTCGTTGGCTCGGGCCATATGAAATCCAGAAGGTACATGATAATGGCACCTTAACTCTAGTCACTATTGATGGATCTGGACATACCTTTAAAGTAAATGGCCACCGAGTTCAATTATACCGAAAACCACTTACTAGGGAATCCTTCTGTTAGCAACTAAGCGAGGACTCTGATATGCAAATTCTACAGGGGGAAGAGCAATCTTCCTCACCCGTGATTCATTAAGTGATTCACCTTTTTTATACTTTGTACATAATTTAATTGTTTTGTATATATTTTTGTATTTCCATTGTTTTTTCCTGCTGTTCTTTTTCTAAAGAAACAGCATTTGTGTGCACTTTTGTCATTTTTGTTGTTCCTTTTCTAAGGGAACGACATTTGAGTGTTTTGTTGTTCATTTTCCAAAGGAAAAAAAAAATTGATTTTTCTGTTCCTTTTCCAAAGGAACGGTATTTTTGTGGTTTGCTGTTCCTTTTCCAAAGGAACAGCATTCGAGTGTTTTGTTGTTCCTTTTCCAAAGGAACAACACCTTTGATTTATGTTGTTCCTTTTCTAAAGGATCATCACTTTCGATTTTTGTTGTTCCTTTTCCAAAGGAATGGCACTTTTCATCACTTGCGTTTGTGCTATTCCTTTTTCAAAGGAACGACACTTTTGGTTTTCTACTGTTCCTTTCCTAAAGGAACGACATGTTCGGTTTTTGTTGTTCCTTTTTCAAAGGAACGACACTTTCAATTTTTGTTGTTCCTTTTTCAAAGTAACGACATTTGTGTTTTTGCTGTTCCTTTTCCAAAGGAACGACACTTTTCAGCACTTGTGTTTCTACTGTTCCTTTTTCAAAGGAACGACACTTTTGGTTTTCTGTTGTTCCTTTCCTAAAGGAACAACATGTTCGGTTTTTGCTGTTCCTTTTTCAAAGGAACGACACTTTCAGTTTTTGTTGTTCCTTTCTCAAAGGAACAACACTTGAATTCCTTTTCCCTTCCTTTTTCAAACAACAACATTCTTGTATTCCTTCTACTTATGCTTATAGATCCCTACTGTTCCTCTTGTTTCAGGTCTCTGGAGCAAAGCTATACACTCATGCAATGGATACAAAGCTAGAGCATACTGAAATTAGCAAATTATGTAAAATCGCTACATTTACAAGAAATTGTTGTGAATTGGTAAAGAGGAGCGAAGAAAGGACACAATTATTCATTACTTTTGCTGTCATTACCCTACTAATACCAACATGATTGATCATCTTTATCATGCTGCTTCTTTTTAAATTCCCATAATCTTTTTTGATAATTATTAAGGAATAAGAACAAAGGATTTATATTTTTCTATTGAGATGTTAAGACTTCTTCCACCATTCCTACTCTTAAGTAAGGTTGAACCACCCTTTATGTATAAATGGGAGAGCATGTTATAAAAATAAAAAAGACGAATGTTTTGAATTGTCAAATGCAGGATAGGGGGTCTCATCAAGAGCCAGCCTACCATGATCATAAGGAAGAAAGTGAAGTGGAATTCCCACTATGGCCACCACACTAGGGACATGGTCCAAGAGGCACATCAGAAAAAATAAAGAGTCCTTGGAACAGGAGGTCTCATCACGAGCCAGCCTGCCCACCTTTCTCTCCTTCCTAGTGAATGGCATTATGATTTAACTGGTTACCAAGCCAGCATAATGACCTCCATTTTGACATTGAATAGAACTTCCTATGCATACACAAAGGATCATGGTTCCATGGGTGAAACATACAACTCTGCCAAGGTTATGGACACCTGTCGGTAGCAGAGCTCTGTTAATGGTATTGAAGTCACATTTCTTATACACCAATAGCCATCATTAATAGCCTTTTCTGTCTTATACCTTAGTAATCTGTCAAATAAGATTATGCATATCCCTTCCCCAAAATATTAAACGCATGAAAATCCATTATAACCAATCATGACGGAAAAAGTAGACAATGACCACATTACACTCGTTATGCATGTCAGTTGTCCTGTCCTCCCAGCCTCACATCATGTAACTACATTTTCTTATTTATTAAGTGATCCTATTATACACCTTGATTTCAGTAACTTGCTACTTTTGTAAGCAAGGCATCGTTGCATATGTTGTTCCTTTATGACCCTGTACCAGAACAGATCGACCCGCGCCTCCTCCATTTGATGGCCAAGGATGGCCTATCACATTGCGGGGGGAGGGGGGGATGACTTCATAATTTGTTGATATACATGTCAAGCCATTACTTGTCAAACTCTTACTCTGGAATATCAAGGCTTAACGGTATCTTGTTTTTCAATTTGCATGCCTTGCTATTCCTAAGATATTTCCGTCTGTAACAATTAGTAAGATTTGAACGAGCAATGCGATTTTACCATTTTCCACTGTGTTTCTAACAGTTCGAATAACTTGTTGTTCCATTGTCGTTTCTATGTTTTTACAGTGAGCTAAAGTATGGGAGGAAGGTCAATTCGAAGAGAACCATAGGTATTGACAGTCTCTGACGCTGCACGGGAAATCTTGGCAAGGGCAGGATGGTTAGTTTATCTTAATCGCATTCACGAATCCAACGAGACATTGGCAATAGAATTCTTGTAGAATTTACAAGAAAATCACTCCACGGTAAGGGGAAAACATATAGCAGTCACCAATGACGTAATTCCAGAGTTCTTGGGACTACTAGTCACTGGACCTGTGTCGACTCTGAAGAAGGAGAGACTACAAAAGATCATGGAGATCTTCTAGGATGAAGGCCAGAACTTGACAGTTAGAGGAAAGGGAGTCCTACCAGTAGCATTAGGAGAGCCGTGGGTAGAATTGGTGATGATCATCTAGAGCTACATTACCTGTGAAGGTAGGAAAGACGTGATGAGACCACGACACCTTAAACTCTTAGCTATATTAAAAGAAAATTGCTCTGTGAACCTGCCTGCATTTTTAAATTCATTACTGCATGATGTTGCCTGAAGCATGAAAAAGTCACAACATGTGGAATTGGTGGTGAGTCACCATGGGTTGATATGGCTAATAGTTAGCCACAGTTTGGCTTAGCAACAGAGTAGCTGGGAAGAGCTAATTGCTATAATAGATGGGGCACCAACTCCGCTAGCCCCAAAATGCAAACACACTACCAGTACACCAAATAAACCATCAAAACGGAGAAAATCAATTAGATTGGCACGGATTAGAGGAAGGTTGGAAAATCCCCAAGGGAGTACCAGCCAGCCTGTGGAGATATATGACTCAGGGGATGAGCAACACCCGCAATTGGAAGGAGAAGAGAATGAGAAAGAAGTAGAAGGAAATGAGGAAGGAGAGACTGAGGAAGAGACTGAGCAACCTGAGCAGGTGGAGGTAGAGGTAGAACAACATGAAGAGGTTCCATTGCAAAATCCATTACAAGAGGATGAATTGGCCAAAATTCTGGCCAATATCGGTGAGTATGGCCAGCCTCTTAGCCTGCCAGGCCTCCAGACTGAGGAAGGACTGAAAGAGCATTCTGCTCAAGATAAAAATGCACCCGAGGAATTGTGTGATGAGGAAGAAAATAAAGAGAACCATTCTGTTCATGATGAAAGCATGACAAGAGAAGAAAATGATGAAGATATGGGAGGGGAACAATCTTCTCCCAGCCAGACTACACCAGAATAATTGCATGAAGAAGAAGGGGTGGACAAGGAAGTTACCCAGGAAGTAACAGTGCCAGCTAGGGTTTCTACTCCTGAGCAGCCTGAACAGAACACTGAAGAAGCACCCCAAGAAGAAAACCAGGGAATTGGAAAAGATAACAGTCCAGGCCCGAATAAATAGACAGTTGTTCCTTCTAAGGAAGCAGAAGAAATCAAACGATTATGAAAATAACAAAAAAGGTTGCTAAATGTGATAGCTCAACTTTGAAAGAAAATCAGGGTTTTAAGAATGAGAAAAAGAGCAAAGAAAAATTCAAGGGAAAAACATGCGGCTACTCTAGTGAGAGCCCCCAAGAAAAAGGTTCGAAAGACCCCCGTTCAGCTTGTTGTTCAAAACACTGTCTAAAAACAGTCTGCTGAAACACAGTCTACTGTTCAAATGGTTGTCGAAGAACAATCTGATGTTTAAATTGCTGTCAAAACACAGTCTGTTGTTCAAACTCTTGTTAAAGCACAGACTGCTGTTCAAAAGAAAAAGGAACAGCATTCCATTGTTTCTCATGTTGAATTACAAATGGACGATATATTGGCCTGTGACAAGGAAGTTCAGACAAAAGCACAGTCTTCTGAAGGGATATAGACTATAAACACAAGGCAACACAATAGGAAGATTCAAGTAAATCTTCCACTAGCCACTACTATGTGGGACAGTGATCTGAGGACAGTAACCCTACGAGAGGGTTTGATGCAAGCGCAACAAGCAGTTGAAAAACTCACGGAACAAATGGTTTCTCAAGAAAAGTATGAAGAATTACAACAACAGCTAAGGAATGTCAATTTATCCGAGAGCCAAACCCTTGAAGGATGGCGAAAATAACAAGAAAAAGTCGCAAAGGTAACTCATAGATTAGATGTAGTCATCAAACAGATGGATACCTTATGCTCTTTGTACACTGACGTCCTAGCATGTAGAGCACCTGCCAAGAATTATGCCTTGTTTCTAATGGAACGATATCTGCAATTGAAAATTAAGGCCGTCAAAGCAAGAGCCCCCATCCAAATTAATACCATTGATGATTTTATAAATTGTTGTAAGCATTATGGAGTGAAGGTTCAGAGACTACTGTGTGAATTCTATCTGCATAACCTTGTGCTAGATCAAGACACAGAGCAAAACCCTGGCCCTTTCATTGGGGATATCCAACTGCAGGCATTTATTTCGTTTGGAGTTAGTCAAATTAAATGGCTTAAAGCCTATAATTCCTTCCAAAGATAAGAAAACGGATTAGAATTATGGGTAAGAGCTGAGCCTAGAGATCCATTACAGTTATCGAACAAACACAAGAGCCTTATGAGGACTCCGGGCATAATTGATGCACTAAAACCCATTCATATAGCAACCAATCGACAAGGGATAGAATACTTCTTTACCATTAAGGACCTTGCCATTGCAGCTACTAAATTTCGATATCAGACCTCTAATTCGAACATCCAACTCAAGGAACCATTTAATTACGAGAATTTTAAGTTAGCCGCTGATTGTCTAAACCTCTATGGTGAAATTATCCTGAGGGTAGGGCCATCTTGGTTAGGATATAGGTTTCGAAGTCTGATTATTTGGCACCCTACACCTGGATACCAAGCCCTATATGAGATGCTTGAGGGTCAGACAGGCCATCTTTTTGAACACCTAGTTAGGCATCATGGCTGTAGGCCACTACATGAGATCCCATCTCCAGCCTACTCTCTCACTGCCTTACATGTCAACTACAATGTTTTCATGAGGGCATGAAAAAGGGTAAGCAGGAGGGTGTGTGGAGTATTGAAGAAGGTATGTTTTTATTGACTATTTTGCCATCTTTTCTTTAGAACTCGTAACATCTTTGCATCATGAACTAGGTAGATAATGGGAAATCATGATAAAATCTATAAAGATTTATATGCAACGTAAAAGCACTAATAATTTCCATTTCTTATGCAGGAAAAGGGAGAAACTAAAGATTTCCACTCCAAAGAAAAAGACAGGGCCAAGCTAACTGTTGTCCCTTTGGCGGGGAACCATATGCAAACAAGACGATCTAAATTAAAACACCTCAGCCAAGGAAAGGAAAAGGAGATATCGACTTGGCGCAAGAAAATGACCAGATAACTGAGGATTAACAGCTTGGCGAATCCCTCAGGATCCTTTGATCATGAGGGATCATTGCTTAACTATTTTTGCATCCTTGATATCTCTGCTTCAGCTGTTATAAGTAGGGGCAACACTGCTAGCCCGAGGGACTGTTAATTTGTCGTGTAACTTTGCTCTGTACTTGAACTTTGATCATCGATTCTCATCGAGAAGAGATTTACTATAACTCTGTTTCAATGCTTTAATATAAATCTGGTTGTTGTTCCATCTGTGATTCTGGAATAACTTCAAGCGGTGTATCCCTGGAGGCTAAGGACCCGGCCTTGGTGGAACACTTGCTCCTGTATTATTATCTGTAGTTTGTGTGTGGTTTTTATTATCAGCTGCAATCGGTAATCTGGTGTATTTTGTTATTTTATATCACAGCTCTGTTATATTTTATATATCGCTCTCTGCAACAGGAAAGTCATATTGTGCATTCTGATCTTATAACGCATTATTGTTCCTATAAAGTCATTAATGTAACATCGTTGTTCTTTACAAAATGCTATTGTTGTTCAATTGCAGAGTAACCGAGCTGTAATCTTCTTAAGTTGGTATTACTGTATTTGTCTATGGTTCATACTGTTAACACCCAGGTTGTTCCCTTTGACTCCCAAGGGAATACGGCCGGGGTAACCACTAACCAAACTTTGGATCACAGCTTCTAGCCAAACTGTAATCAGAGAGGGCTCTCTCTTTAAGATTTGTCTCTGTTTTGTGAAGATTTTAGGCTAGTTATGAATTCAGGGTTTGATTTTATGTTTTGGTTGAGGGATGTTTTTTTGTGCCTAAGGTGGAAATCTTCAGATAATTTTAGTCCATTGGGAAATGGAGTCTGTGGCTACAGGTTGTCTGAGATATTAAGTTGAGTTGCTGAAACTGCAGGGCCATTTAAATACATCATGAAACAAATTTGAAATTGAGATTATGAGGTGTGTTTAACCAGTGAAAAGCAATCAAGAATTTTCCACTAAGCTGGGGTGTAAGAAAGAGATATATTGCACAGGAGCATACTTGAATTCCTGAAACAACAATCACTGTGAAAGATATAGTTTGGAGGTGCAGCAGTTAAGAATTACACCTTATGACTATAACTGAAGAAAAACACTTGTAGCAGCATAGATTGAGTTCGGGGTATTGTGTGAATAAATCCTAGAACTATTCTTTTTCTTTGCCATTAACTATAACACAAAAACATGAATGAGTTATGAAAAGATAACAAAACACATAAGGAAAAGTTTTAAGTAAGACTTATTGTGCCATGAAGTACGCAGGAATCCTGTAACATTCAGCAAAACACCATAATGACTCAGATAACGCAGAGCTTTTGAAATTCCATCAGCCTTTGTATTAATACTCTGGAAATTTACAACATAAGAAACTGTAGAAGAGAAATCAACAGCAACCCCTGCAAACTTATGCGAGGGGGAATATATACAAATGTTTCATACAAAATATCTGAGGCGTTGAGTCATCTGAGAAATAAATATGTTCACCAATTTGTACAGAACAGCAGATAAGAAGTTATTACAGCTTTCAATACAACATAAATGCTCTTTAATTTGTTAGAAGACTTTTTGACCTTTGGAGGCCACTGAGTCGGTTGAACATTCTGTTATTAATGCTGAACGACGTGTCTTTGTGGCTCTGTCCTCCTGTAGCTTTTCGGCCCTGTCACCTGTGACTGTCAGTGCTGCTTTAGTGGCCGAATAGTTTTGCTGAGTTGGCTCAGCCCATTCTTCTCCATGCATGCTGATTTTATCAAATTTTTCTTGTGCATGATCATTTATGTATTTTAATGAAAAAACATGAATACAGGCTCTGGTTTCACAATATTAATTGTATCAATTTAGTCCAGACTTGCTGTGTGGGAAATTCATGTCTTAGAATTGCCTCTAGAGTCTCATCTGCCTCTGTGAATTTGTAGAAATTTGGAGGCACATCAAACAAATGTTTGATTTCATCCATGATGAAAAATAAGTTCTCTACCCTGTTGTAGAGACTCTGCCCTGATGCTGGCCCTGATTCTTTTGAAGTGCTGGGATTTTCTGTAATCTGATTTGTAGCAAAGGTGTTGACCCTCTTGGCATAATTTTCATGGAAAAGTAGTCTTCCTGCGCTGTTCAGTAAGCTAGGAAGACCTCTGTTCTGCAATGCTACAAATTTGTCCATGAATTTATTAACCTCTGTCTGCATATCCTGGCTTCTTCTCTCTAGTGTTTGTACCAGGCTTCTTAGTGTCAGGACTCTCTTTATTATCAAAATGGTTTCAGTCCTGTTGGAAATTCCCATTGTGGCCAGCTGAGTACTTGTTGTGTTACTAAGCACATTGATCATTCTGTTGGCAACCTTAGGCATATTGCCTAGAGATGCCCTTGCTCTTTGGATTTCCCTATGTGCTTTTCCAATGAGCTCCATATGCTCATGAATAGTCTCAATGTATTGCCACTGGTCAGTGATGGATTGGCCAATGTTGGCCCATAGGACTGTCTTGAGCTCAGCCACTACTTTATCAAGTGTGAGCTCCTTCTCCAGCTCCTTTATCCTTTCTTTGAGAGCCTTTATCTCTCTTCCTTTCTCAGCAACACTTTGCTTTGATTTGTCATATTTTTCATTCAATTTGACCAAATTTTCCCTGGCCTCATTTAATTCTGCCATTTGGGCTTCCAGGGCTTGGATTTCATTTCTCAGCTTCTGCATGTCCAGGCTTGGAGCCTGCTCTGTTGTTGGCGCTGGTGCTGATGTGGAAGGTGCTGCCTGTTCTGTCTGCTGAGTGGGAGGAGCAGTAGTTTGAGGAGGCTCCTCAAGGTTAATTATTTCTGGAGGAGGCTGAGATGTTTGACCTCCTTCCTTTTGCTGTAATGCTGCCTGCAATGCAGCCCGTGCAGCCTCTGATTCTCCCAGCTTCTCTTGTGTTTGGATCAGCTATTTGTATAAGGACACTAGCATTGCTGCTGCATCTTGGTCATGTCTCAGCTGAGCAACTTCTTCAGTCTGTGGGTGGATGGTTGCTGGGACTTTGACCATTCTTCTTAGTGCTGCCATGTCTGCATCCCTTAACTTTAATAATGCCTGCACAGCCTTGATGTCTTTGGGATCATGCCCAAGTTCTATGATTATCTCCTCTAGGGCCTTGATTCTGTTGTCTTTTGCTTGAGAGGATGCCCTTTCCAACTCAAGTTGGGCAGTTGTTTTATTTAGGCTATTTTCTAGCCTGTAGTTCACCAATGTCTTATCTGCCAAGCTAGCATACACCATCTCACCCGTTTGCTTATGTAATTCGATTTGATCCATCGGGTGGATGTCCTTGGCAAGGACCTCAAGGTTGGTCCTTATGTAATCTGCAGCTGACTGTGGCTGCAACATGGCTGGCATAAAATGGCTCATGATCATCTTGCCCTCTTGGAAATCATACGCAGACATTAGTCTTTGCTGGTTGGTGGGAGCCATTTTCAACAAATGATTATATAGTTGTATCCTTATGGGCTCATTCCTTTTCTTTATGTCAATGAACTGCTGCTTGATACCCAGTTCACCTCCTCTTTGCTGGCTTGAGGAGCTAACTTCTCCTCCCACTATCCTCTCTTGTTCCTGCTGGAAGGAACTTGCAGAGGCCTCCATGCTAGGTGGGCCCATGCCCAAAGATTGCCCTATAGGCATCTCTTCCTCTGAGAGGGGATTCATTCTGTGTCTTTTCTCTCTTTGATTGGTGGATGCTGTGAGGGGAGTCTCTCTGTCCCTCTTTCTACTTATGTCCTCCTTTTGTGGGGTTTGGAGGACTGAGGCTTCAGATATTGTTTCTTGCCTTGGAGGCACAATTTGTGGTGGTTGTTGCTCAGTGAAAATTGGGGCCTCTGATGTATGCTCTTCTTGCATTGGCTGCTCTTTTTCTTGCTGCCCCTCTTGTTGCTGTTGTACCTGTGGTTGTTGTTGTACTTGCTGCTGCTGTAGCTCTTCATGAGGTGGGTGCTCTGGCTCCATCTCCTTCTCCTTGCTTTTGCTAGAGGCTTGACTAGTGACTTTAGCCGCTTGCTGATGTGCTGTGGAGGATGAGGCAGCTGCTCCCACCTGGATGCGTGGAAGAGCAAATACCTGTGCAGAAAGCTCTAAGTCAGCCATCTTTTCGAGATTTCTAACTGCTCTTTGATTTAATTCTTCTTGTGTGACTGCCTCCTCTAAGGTTCCTCTCCTCCACTTTATTTGATTAGCATATTTTTCTATATGAGGCAACCTTACATGATCATAACTGGACAGCCTATACTTGACCCTTCTTAAAGTTATGAAGTGATTGGGGTCATATGGTTTCCAAAGGAAACTGGTCTGAAGGCCAAGGGATTCAAGCATTATGTCTACTTCTTTCCAACCTTCCTCCCTTTTGTTATAAATAAAGTGGCCTAATTGGTTCCTGACCTTGAGTTGTGCTTTCTTACCTTTGCTTGAAAAATGTAGCACATCAGCATTCCCAAATTGCCTGAAGTATTCAAGGGCAAACAATCTCATGGGCACATATTTGGGCAATCTGTATGGGGGTAGCTCACACCCATATATCCTGATGACTGTGTGGTTTTGGTAATAGTACCAATCCCCAATGCTATATGCCTTAGAAAATTGAATAATTCTCTGCATATCATCCGTTAATCTTGGAGGAGGTGAGCTCATAAGCAGAGACATGGCTAGGTGGATGAAGAGGTCTATAAACTCACAATAAGTGTATGGAGAATTAGATAGGCAGTGGAAAGTAGAAAACCAATAAACTACTGACCTTGGTTGCCTTGTGCATCCACTCTTTTCATAGCAAAATGAAATTTCTCATGTTGATAATACAAAATTAAGTGGTAGATGTAGGAGGTGTATCTGAACACCCTTTCTCTTGCCAAATTCATCAGTTGCTCATGTATTTTTTCAGATATGTAGGTGGCATAGTCATAGCAGATTGGAGATTTGCATTTTTTCAGATATGTAGGTGGCATATTCATAGCAGATTGGAGATTTGCCAGGGGAAAACATGAGCATCATCACCAGCACAGTTTCATCAACAAACTCAATTGAATTATAGCCCAGAATGGGACTGATCATGTCTACTAGGTCTCTACCCAATTGATTAAGGTATACATGAGAAATAGGAGGGTACATCACAGTGTCAGAGCCAATGTATAATTGATTTAGCTTGGTGACCTGAGCATCTGTCAACTTAGCTCCTTGCTTTATCAGATCAATCAGTGATAAAGGAACCAATTTCTTCTCAGTTTTGAATTGCAGCATCTCTCTGATGGCTTCAGGGGTGACATAGAAAACAACTGAGCCTGAAGGGTCAATCACACCCCTCTGAGTGGCATCATAACAGTCAGCACACAGGTGGATTAGGTCAGGAAACTGGTTGACCTGAGGAAGCTTGAAGATAGGGAGAAAAGAGTCCCAAATACCCAATACATCTGTTCCAGTCTCATGTTTAATCTTCAATTCATTTAATAAGTGGATGTGGTACTTGCTGTGCATCAGCATTTCTTCTGATATTTGGTAATCCAAGTCAGCTAATGGCTTCCATTCTAGTTCTCTCTGAGGGGCATTCAAAGGGGCAAAATTCAAGGCTACAGGTGCTACTGGTGCATCCATAGTTAGTTTAGGATTTTGCTTGTATAAGAACTGGTGTTACTATGCAGAACGATACGAAAAGGAGTATTTCTTGGAAAGAGAGGTGATTTACGGAGGAACAGGGGATAAATGGTAATGGTAGAAATTGAAATACTGCAAAAAGCACTAATAGGGCAAATGCTTGTCCTTAGAAACTCTCCTTACGGTGAATTGGTGTAGCTTGGGTTCTCAGTTCACGAATGCGCGAACAGATTGCAGGTTTAGTGAAAACTCGGGTAAACAAGGCTCTGCTAGTAAATTTCGACTTTACAACTAAAAATAGAGGCTAGCCATAGGGGATTTAGCGGTAACTACTGTGTTTTTTTTATTCCTTAAGCTATTTTCGGCGATTTACAGACAAAACTAGGCGCGGGAGGAATTGACGGGGATAAATACCTGGTACACTATCAGCACTGGTCACAAATGTAGGTGGATTTGGGGCACCAACGGTCCTCGGGTTGAATTCGACAGGTTGGCGTGAGCTTGGACGTAAAATGCATGCAGGATAAACAACAGTCGTTTTTGCAAAAAGTGCAAAAAACGCGGTTTTTTGGCCAAAATATGGATTTTTTGGAACATTGGCGCTTTTTTTGGATGACGTCAGCATGACGTCATCAGGTGGGGTCAAGGCCGGATGACGTCAGCATGACATCATCAGGTGACATGGTGGCCTGTGAGTGGTTCACGGGGATGGTGAGGTGGCAGGTAGGTTGGAGCAATGGCGGACGGGGGCGCTGACGCGGCGATGACGTAGCAATGACGTTGGTAAGGCGGGTTCACCAAAACCGGAAATGGTAGGCGGTTTAATATCGCACCGCCTTCTATATGGAAGCGGAAATGTTAGAGGATGCTCCAATACGATGTGGGGGTGATGCGTGGCAGAGGCCCGACGTCACCCTCTGACAAATTTCGGAAGGTATCTTACGGACGTCGGGGCCGGTCCGAAATGCACGAGAGCCGTCAGATGAAAAGGGCCAGATCCGACGGTCGACGGATCGTTAAGCTGCCAGGACGATACGGATATGGGCGGGGATTAAAATAATATTTTCTTTGGAGTTTGCGCCCGGCGGGGACCTTAGAACTTTGGCGGATTGCATTATTTTTCAATGTATTTTGTGGAAAACGCGCTTTTGCGCTAAACTTTGGTTAAAATGGGAAAAGTGGGTTTTTATGTATATTTTGCAAATGAAGCGGGTTAGGGGTACAAATGGGATTTTTATAAGGTTTTTTAGCAAACGAAAGGGGTTAAATGGCTTGGATAACTTCTGAAGGGGGGAAGAGGGGTAAGGCTTAGGGTTCTTAAACTGACCAGATGTCAATTTAGTCCCTGACAGTGAACATATGGCTATAATGCCAAAGGGAAGGGATATTTATAGAATGCTTGGGGTTTATACACCATAGTGTTTATAATAATAGGGGAAGGGTAACATAGGGGATTTAGATAGTAAGAAGTTACGGGTTAATATGGATGGAAGAAGTGAATGAGGAGTGATATCCCTAAGTTTATATGAAAACAACTTAGCTTAGGGAGTAGACCAAAATGAAAAGAATTTTAGACAAGAAATGTGGCTTTTTTTAAAGGAATAAGAACCAACATAAAACCTTGAATTCTTTCATGTACACAACTGATGAAGGGATGTTAGTAATGAATGTGAAAAGGGGGAAAGTGGAAGTTATTCATGCTCCTTTTCTTTGCTACAACATGATGGAGAAGAAGACCTTCTCTATCCACTGATGTTTCCTTTGTGTTAGACCAGCAAAACTCATTTGACAGTAATAACATTTCTGCAACCCCAACTGCCTACCCATCAACTTGCCTAGCATTTTTTGTTTCTTCATGGAGGGTGCACTTAGACTTGCAGACCCTTATGTGCCTTTTCTTTTCTTTTGGATTTTTCTTTTGATTTTCTATCTAGGGCTACCCTTATTGCTTCCAAGGTCCCAGATTAAACAGTTGGGAACCTTACTTCTCTACCTAGCTACTGGTCTGCCAAGATTAAACAGTTTGGACAGACTTCTTTCTCTATTCTACAACAAAAATTGAAACATGGCATGATTCGGATTAGGCTGTTGGATCATCCATCAAACTGAATCAACATCAAGCTATATACACATGTTGTCTTTCCTTGAAAATATGGGATCTTTGCATCACCAAAGCAGAGCATATTTGGAACTTTCTTTGCCAATCATGAAATATGAAACCTATTGGTATAGGTAGCTAACAATGGCTCCACATGGGGATGGTTTTTCCATTTGAAAGACCAAGAACAGCAGGTCAGAATGCCTTGGCCCTTGACTTCTTGTATCAAAACTTGGAGTATTCCTCTTTGAAATCCCAAAATTGTGCTCTTCCCATCTTGGTAAATCTCTGAACTTATTTGCCTTTTGCTGATAACTTAATAAACTTGGGAAACTGCATTTTTACATGTTAACAGAAAGTAATATATACACCTGAATATTTACAAAGGAAACATAACTGCACTTATGGATAGTAGTCAAAATAGTGCTTCAACATCCTGCCATTTACAGGACCTTCATCCAAATCAGCTTCATCAAGACTTTTAAGGAAATAAGTATTGTTTCCTTGTACTGCTTGAATAGCAAATGGTCCTCTCCAAAGGGAATCAAATTTTCCATGTTTTCCCTTATCTTCCCTTCTTGAATCCCATTTGAGGACTTTGTCACCAATGTTAAAATCTTCTGCCTTAGTCCTTCTATCAAAAGCTTTCTTTATTTTTTCTTGTAAAACTTGAACTCTGCTGTAAACTTGATCTCTAGTTTGCTGCAAACATATTATTTGATTGATCCTTCTTTGCATGTCATTTGGTTCAGCTTGACTTTCTTGAAGAAGTTTCATGACAGGAACCCCTAGTGATGAACTAAATTTGGCTTCTAATCCATAAACTAACTCATATGGGCTGACCCCAATTGATCTCTTGGTTGTTAGTCTATCTGCCCATAAGGCATTGACAAGCTTCTTATGCCAATTCTTTTTATTTTCTTCCAACACTTTCTTTATGATGTTTACAAGGATTTTATTTGATGATTCTGCTAGGCCATTTCCTTGGGGATAGTATGCAGTAGAATGGCCCAAGGTAATGTGAAATTTGTGGCAGAAATTCACCATCTTCTTGGATCTGAAGGCAGCAACATTGTCTGTTATTATTTTATCAGGACAACCAAATCTAGAAAGAATATTGGTCTCAAGGAACTGAGTGATAGTGGAATCATTTTCTTGTCTACATGGAACAGCTTCAATCCATTTAGTAAAGTAGTCTGTAGCTGTTGGAATCCATCTATGTTGGCCTGAAGATGAGGGATGGATTTCCCCAATGAAATCTAAGCCCAATTGTTGAAAAGGTCTCTCTGTTGCAATAGGCCTCAAAGGAAGTGGCAGTAATTTTCTCTTTCCCTCAAACACTTGGCATTTATGACATGAAGTGGTAAATTTTTTGACATCAGCAAAAATAGTGGGCCAATAGTAACCAGCCCTCAGTATTTTATCCAGAGTGGACTTCCAATACAAGTGTCCACCACAGTCACCTACATGAAATTCTTTGGTGACATTGTTAGTCTCATTCTCAATCAGGCAGTTTAACAATATACCCTCATGGTTTTTCTAAAGCAAATTGCCATCCATAACACAAAATCTTGAAGCTTTCATTTTTAGGAACCTACATTTAGTTCTGGACAATCCTGGGGGAGCGCACATGTTTTGTAACACATAACAGATATCAGAATACCAAGGGGATTGTTCAAAGGCCACATTGATCTTTGGAGTCGCCAGCTCTGATTCATTGTCCAGCTGGTTTATGTCTAAGGCTTGGAAGTTTGCTTCGGTCATTAATTTGGCCAAACCTTGCCCTTTTATCAGTTTTGTAGGTTTTATTTCAATATCAAATTCCAAAATGTTGGCAATCCATTTTCCTCTTCTGCCCTCTAAGTTTTCTTGAGTGAGTATGTCTTTCACAATGGGACTTGGCACATAAGCTATCACATGGGAATAAAGGATGTAAATCCTGAAATCTTTAATGGCCTTGACCAAAGCATAAGCTTGTTTTTCCATGATCTGATACTTTAGAGGTGCATCTCTAAGAGCTCTACTAAAGAAAGCAATGGGTTTCTCATTTCCTTGGTCATCTTTCTGCAATAGTACAACAACAATGGTATGTTGGGAGGCAAAAGAGAAAATGATAAATTCTCTATCAAATTGAGGATTTGTTAAGACTGGGGTTTGGGTAAGGGCCAATTTTATACCTTCAAAGGCTTGATTTGCTTCTACTGTCCATTTCACTTTTGAATCCTTCTTTAGCATGTTGTTTAGTAATCTGATCAGTTATGCTAAGTTTGGGATAAACCTTCTTAAGAAATTGATCTTCCCTAAGAAAGCTTGCAATTCTTTGATGTTTCTTGGGTGGGGCATGTGTAGGATAGCTTGTATTCTGTCTGGGTCAATTCTTATGCCATCCTTTGAAATGATATGCCCTAACAGCCTACCTTCTTCCAAACCAAATAGAGACTTCTTGGGATTCAAGGAAATTCCATATTTCCTACATGTTAAGAAGATCTGCCTTAGGTGCTTCAAGTGTTCTTGGTCAGATTTTGAGAAAGGTGTGAGGTCATCCAAATAAATGACAAGAAAGTCATGAATCTCTTTGGCAAAAGCAATATCCATTGCTCTTTGGAATGTTGCCCCTGCATTTTTCAATCCAAAAGGCATTTTTACATATTTGAAAGTTCCCCATGGGGTCGTGAATGTAGTTTTGTCCTGATCATCAGGGTGCACTAGGATTTGATTAAAACCTGAGAATCCATCAAGTAATGATATCCTTGAGGCCCCTACCACTCTTTGGAGAATGTGATCCATCTTAGGTAAGGGATAGTTGTCTTTGAGGGACACTTGATTTAAGTTTCTAAGATTGGCCTTATTTCACCAGTTTTCTTTCTTGTGGGGACCAAATTTGAAATCCAATCAGAGAACCTGATTGGTGCTATGATGCCAGCTTTAAACATTTTTTGCATCTCTTTTTCAATTGAAGGGAGAAGCATGGGATTAATCCTTCTCAATTTCTGCTTGAATGGCTTTTGATTAGGCTTGAGAGGGATAGTATGCTGGATAACAGAGGTGTCATAGGATTTTAAATCCTCATATCCCCATGCAAAGACATCCTGAAACTCTTTAAAGAGGTCAATGTATTTAGGTTTTTGATCAGGAGGTAGGGATGCAGACAATTTTATTATTTTGGGCTTCTCAATAGTTCCAATGTTGCATTCTTCAATGGCAGCATTAAGGGGTTGCATTTTTGGTTTTCTAGGGATATCATTTGAGTCAAAAATGTCCTCCAATGGAGTTAGGCCTGTTGGAAGAAAATTGTCTTTTAGCTCTATGATTTCAGCCTCTGTAGCAGCTATTTCTTCACAACTGGTTTGTTGAATTTCTTGTATGTTGTCTTTGCTAAAAATTGTTGGATGTAGGATTTGGTTAGCTGTTTTGGGTGATATTGGCTTGTTGTTCTATTCATTCTGTATTTGTGATTGACTTGCTCCCTCAGTGTCAAAGTTTAATCCTGAAAATTCTTGTTGTAAGGTCAAGAAGTTATTTATTTGTATATCATCCTCAAATACTTGCCAATCTTTAACATTGTTTGGGATAGAAGGTCTGTGTTTTATCTCGGCTGTAAAGCAATGTCCAGGTTCAAAGGGTAATTTGCAGGTACTTGCAAATGTGGCCAAACTGTGAGCATGAAGATTGTGGGTCCTAGAGATTTTGGTGATTTGAAATTCAGTGAAGGAGTTTAGTATTTCAGCAGCAGCAGACCTATAAGATCTCAATCTTTTGTCATTGGTGACAAAATATCCCTTTACTTGTTGGATAATTAAGTCTGAATCTCCCATGATTGAAACCTTTGTGGCTTGTAGGGATTTTACTAGTTTGAGGCCCAGTAAAAGAGCTTCATATTCTGCCATGTTATTAGTGCATCTGAAATTTAGCCTATAGGCTCGACCTTCTGCATGATTGTTCTGCTTGTTATGTATCCAAACTCCAGCTCCTGCCCCTAATTTGTTGACTGAACCATCAAATTCAAGGAACCATAGGATCTCTTGTTCTAGGGGAGACTTTATAGCTTCTCTGTGATCTGGGATTGTGAGTTGAAGTTCTGGTTTTTCCTTTAGTTTGTCTTTTAGGACAGTCTCATCACTTGACTGAGTCAGCTTGATTTCTAGAGCAGCAGCTTGTTCATTAATGTCTTGATCTTGTTTGAGTGTCTTGGTTTCATCATCATTTACAAGACCTGAATTATCATTGAAGAGAATATATGAATCAATGTCAGAATGGACAGCATATATGGGGAAATTTTGAGGTTTTTCTTCACTCCTAACCATGTATTTCATGAGTGTTTCTCTGTATAGTCTCTTTGGTTGCCCAAAGACAGAGATAGTGGCATATGACATGTCTAACTGCAGGGAACCTTGAAGTTTAGCTCCCCATGATCTAGATAACAACATTCCATACTTGGGTGGGATATCAGCAACTACAACATCCATCAAGATTGTCTTATTGGGGTATTGGACAAGTGATACACAGAGATCTTTTATCAGACATAAACACTTAACTTGGCTGGAGTCAAATGAGAATAAGTCCTTATAGGGTCTTGTAATATCCAGATTTAATTTTTCCATGACTGATTTGGGCATCAGGTTGTGAGAAGCACCAGAGTCAAACATTGCATTGTGTAATATCTTATCATGAACATGCAGGCTGACATAAAAAGGTAAGATTCCTGCAACTACTGTCTTTCCATCAACCTCTGGGCCGAAAAGTAGTTCTGGGGTATCATCCAACATATTAACATCATCTTTGTTGTGATTGAGTTGCAGGGATTTTCTGATTTGTTGTTTGTAGATGCTGTGTTTGGCCAACTCTGAAAGAGGAATGGCTATCTTTAATTTTCCAATTTCAGCTTCTAAGTCAAAAGTTTTATCCAGTTGGGTCTTGGTATTTTGGTTAATAGCCCTTTCCTTTTAAATGGAATCCTTAATGCCTTCCTCCTGATTCTCTTTTTGATCTTGAGGCTTATCCATTTTACTTGACTTTTGAGGAATATTGCTTGGCTTATGTTGGAAGGGTGTTGCATCTACTGGTTGTTGATTTGAGGGGAATGTTTCAGTTATTTCCTCAACTGTTACTTCATCTGTAACTGGACCAGTTTTGTCACTTGGTTCTGTGACAATAGCTTTCTTAAGCCGTGGGATATCCTTTGTTTGGTCAGGCTGTGTCACATTTATTGTTCTACTCCTCAATCTATATTGTTTATGAACTTCAAAGACTGCTGTATCATATCCTTGTTTGAAATCAAATGACTCACCTGATTTGGTTTGGAATTGTTTGATGTCATCATCCTCATGATCTTCTTGTGTTAAAAAGACTTGATTTTCACCATCCAAACCCATTAAATTAATGTGAGGATCCTCATTGGGTTCACTTGATGTGGAAGCCTCAGCATAATTCTCTTGGAAAGGGGGTCTTATGTCTGGATCAGAACCGACCTTGCCAACGTTTGGGTTTTGATTTCTCCTAAAATTTGGATTCCTGATAGGGTTATTTTGTGGTGCTTCCCATGATGACTTTCTCTCAACTGACTCTACTCTATCACCCAATATCTTCATACCAGTGAGTATTGCATCCAGTTTTTGGTCAAAGGCTGAGGGTTCTTCTTTGAAGGTGGTTCTCTTTTCCAATCTTGCTCTGTTTCTTTTGGCAATCAGGTTAGCCTCTACTGTGACAGCAACCTTTTGGGCATATTCAAGGGTTTCAGGGGCTCTTTCCTTCAACTGATACGCCATATCAGGGTCAAAACCATCAGGAAATTTGTACAAGGCTAAATCAGGAGGAGGTCTTAAATTTTGTGGTATTGCGTTATATACATTGTTGAATCTTGCACAATACTCCAAAACGGTCTCTTGAGGACCTCGTTTGATTGTGTCATATTCTCCAAGTATGTGCAGGGGATCTTTCTTTTTCTCCCATCTATTAGTAAAGGTTTGATAAAGCTCATCAGGAGTTGTGATGGTATTTACAGTCAGGGATCTAAACCAAGTTCTCACATCCCCTGTCAGGCTCTGAACAAAGATTCTCATTCTCACACTGTCATCATCTATTTCATAGTTCTCAAAATGGTCTTGCATCCTTTTGGCATGCTGAATTGCTGTGAAGGGGCCAGTGGAGTCAAAATATGAGATATTGGATTGGTAGTCCTGAGGTAGGGCTGCAGCATTAGCAGGAAATTGCAGGGGTGCATATCTATTGGCCATATTTGTGGGATTTGTAGGATTGACTGGGATAACTGGGATAACATGAATGACTGGTACAACAGGGATAATGGGAACGGTGGGAACCAGAGTGTTGGTCAAGGGAATATGTGCAGTGGATGGCGGTGTGAAAGGAGGGCTTTGAGATGTAGATGGTGAACTGGGGGAAACAGGGGTAGACCGAAATAGAACCTTGATTGGAGTTGGAACAGGGTTTGGATAAGCTATCTTAGGACTCAAATCAACAACAGTTTCCTGTCCTTGCTGCTTCCTAATGATTTTAGGGATTATATTAGGATTTTCAAAAACAGTTGGTGGATTGGGGTCGGGATTTGACCTTGTATATCGCAGATTCTTCTTGGGAGCCAGCTTTTGAACTAGTTTTTGAGTATGTTTTTGGAATATTTTGTGTCTACAAGGGCCAGACAAGATTTTGGAATGGCTGTGTATATCTTAAAGCTAGCATGAAGATTAACTGAAGCAGCTCTAAGAAATATACAGAAATTAGAAAATCCTGAGGAATTCCCCAGTGGAGTCGCCAATTATGCTAACACCTAGGTTGTTCCCTTTGACTCCCAAGGGAATATGGCCGAGGTAACCACTAACCAATCTTTGGATCATAGCTTCTAGCCAAACTGTAATCAGAGAGGGCTCTCTCTTTAAGATTTGTCTCTGTTTTGTGAAGATTTTAGGCTAGTTATGAATTCAGGGTTTGATTTTATGTTTTGGTTGAGGGATGTCTTCTGTGCCTAAGGTGGAAATCTTCAGATAATTTTAGTCCATTGGGCAATGGAGTCTGTGGCTACAGGTTGTCTGAGATATTAAGTTGAGTTGCTGAAACTGCAGGGCCATTTAAATACATCATGAAACAAATTTGAAATTGAGATTATGAGGTGTGTTTAACCAGTGAAAAGAAATCAAGAATTTTCCACTAAGCTGGGGTGTAAGAAAGAGATATATTGCACAGGAGCATACTTGAATTCCTGAAACAACATTCACTGTGAAAGATATAGTTTGGAGGTGTAGCAGTTAAGAATTACACCTTATGACTGTAACTGAAGAAAAACACTTGTAGCAGCATAGATTGAGTTCGGGGTATTGTGTGAATAAATCCTAGAACTATTCTTTTTCTTTGCCATTAACTATAACACAGAAACATGAATGAGTTATGAAAAGATAACAAAACACATAAGGAAAAGTTTTAAGTAAGACTTATTGTGCCATGAAGTACGCAGGAATCCTGTAACATTCAGCAAAACACCATAATGACTCAGATAACGCAGAGCTTTTGAAATTCCATCAGCCTTTGTATTAATACTCTGGAAATTTACAGCATAAGAAACTGTAGAAGAGAAATCAACAGCAACCCCTGCAAACTTATGCGAGGGGGAATATATACAAACGTTTCATACAAAATATCTGAGGCGTTGAGTCATCTGAGAAATAAATATGTTCACCAACTTGTATAGAACATCAGATAAGAAGTTATTACAGCTTTCAATACAACATAAATGCTCTTTAATTCTGTCAGAAGACTTTTTGACCTTTGGAGGCCACTGAGTCGGTTGAACATTCTGTTATTAATGTTGAACGACGTGTCTTTGTGGCTCTGTCCTCCTGTATCTTTTCGGCCCTGTCACCTGTGACTGTCAGTGCTGCTTTAGTGGCCGAATAGTTTTGTTGAGTTGGCTCAGCCCATTCTTCTCCATGCATGCTGATTTTATCAAATTTTTCCTGTGCATGATCATTTATGTATTTTAATGAAAAAACATGAATACAGGCTCTGGTTTCACAATATTAATTGTATCAATTTAGTCCAGACTTCCTGTGTGGGAAATTGATGTCTTAGAATTGCCTCTAGAGTCTCATCTGCCTCTGTGTATTTGTAGAAATTTGGAGGCACATCAAACAAATGTTTGATTTCATCCATGATGAAAAACAAGTTCTCTACCGTGTTGTAGAGACTCTGCCCTGATGCTGGCCCTGATTCTTCTGAAGTTTTGGGCTTTTCTGTAATCTGATTTGTAGCAAAGGTGTTGACCCTCTTGGCATAATTTTCATGGGAAAGTAGTCTTCCTGTGCTGTTCAGTAAGCTAGGAAGACCTCTGTTCTGCAATGCTACAAATTTGTCCATGAATTTATTAACCTCTGTCTGCATATCCTGGCTTCTTCTCTCTAGTGTTTGTACCAGGCTTCTTAGTGTCAGGACTCTCTTTATTATCAAAATGGTTTCAGTCTTGTTGGAAATTCCCATTGTGGCCAGCTGAGTACTTGTTTTATTATTAAGCACATTGATCATTCTGTTGGAAACCTCAGGCATATTGCCTAGAGATTCCCTTGCTCTTTGGATTTCCCTATGTGCTTTTCCAATGAGCTCCATCTGCTCATGAATAGTCTCAATGTATTGCCCCTGGTTAGTGATGGATTGGCCAATGTTGGCCCACAGGACTGTCTTGAGCTCAACCACTACTTTATCAAGTGTGAGCTCCTTCTCCAGCTCCTTTATCCTTTCTTTGAGAGCCTTTATCTCTCTTCCTTTCTCAGCAACACTTTGCTTTGATTTGTCATATTTTTCATTCAATTTGAACAAATTTTCCCTGGCCTCATTTAATTCTGCCATTTGGGCTTCCAGGGCTTGGATTTCATTTCTCAGCTTCTGCATGTCCAGGCTTGGAGCCTGCTCTGTTGTTGGCGCTGGTGTTGATGTGGAAGGCGCTGCCTATTCTGTCTACTGAGTGGGAGGAGCCGCAGTTTGAGGAGGCTCCTCGAGGTTAATTATTTCTGGAGGAGGCTGAGATGTTTGACATCCTTCCTTTTGCTGTAATGCTGCCTGCAATGCAGCCTGTGTAGCCTCTGATTCTCCCAGCTTCTCTTGTGTTTGGATCAGCTGTTTGTATAAGGACACTAGCATTGCTGCTGCATCTTGGTCATGTCTCAGCTGAGCAACTTCTTCAGTCTATGGGTGGATGGTTGCTGGGACTTTGACCATTTTTCTTAGTGTTGCCATGTCTACATCCCTTAATTTTAATAATTCCTGCACAGCCTTGATGTCTTTGGGATCATGCCCAAGTTCTATGATTATCTCCTCTAGGGCCTTGATTCTGTTGTCTTTTGCTTGAGAGGATGCCCTTTCCAACTCAAGTTGGGCAGTTGTATTATTTAGGCTATTTTCTAGCCTGTAGTTCACCAATGTCTTATCTGCCAAGCTAGCATACACCATCTCACCCATTTTCTTATGTAATTCGATTTGATCCATCGGGTGGATGTCCTTGGCAAGGACATCAAGGTTGGTCCTTATGTAATCTGCAGCTGACTGTGGCTGCAACACGGCTGGCATAAAATGACTCATGATCATCTTGCCCTCTTGGACATCATACGCAGACATTAGTCTTTGCTAGTTGGTGGGAGCCATTTTCAACAAATGATTATATAGTTGTATCCTTATGGGCTCATTCCTTTTCTTTATGTCAATGAACTGCTGCTTGATACCCAGTTCACCTCCTCTTTGTTGGCTTGAGAAGCTAACTTCTCCTCCCACTGTCCTCTCTTGTTCCTGCTAGAAGGAACTTGCAGAGGCCTCCATGCTAGGTGGGCCCATGCCCAAAGATTGCCCTATATGCATCTCTTCCCCTGAGAGGGGATTCATTCTGTGTCTTTTCTCTCCTTGATTGGTGGATGCTGTGAGGGGAGTCTCTCTGTCCCTCTTTCTACTTATGTCCTCCTTTTGTGCGGTTTGGAGGACTGAGGCTTTAGCTGTTGTTTCTTTCCTTGGAGGCACAATTTGTGGTGGCTGCTGCTCAGTGAAAATTGGGGCCTCTGATGTATGCTCTTCTTGCATTGGCTACTCTTTTTCTTGCTGCCCCTCTTGTTGCTGTTGTACCTGTGGCTGTTGCTGTACTTGCTGCTGCTGTAGCTCTTCATGAGGTGGGTGCTCTGGCTCCATCTCCTTCTCCTTGCCTTTGCTAGAGGCTTGACTAGTGACTTTAGCCGCTTGCTGATGTGCTGTGGAGGATGAGGTAGCTGCTCCCACCTGGATGCCTGGAAGAGCAAATACCTGTGCAGAAAGCTCTAAGTCAGCCATCTTTCGGAGATTTCTAACTACTCTTTGATTTAATTCTTCTTGTGTGACTGCCTCCTCTAAGGTTCCTCTCCTCCACTTTATTTGATTAGCATATTTTTCTATGTGAGGCAACCTTACATGATCATAACTGGACAGCCTATACTTGACCCTTATTAAAGTTATGAATTGATTGGGGTCATATGGTTTCCAAAGGAAACTGGTCTGAAGGCCAAGGGATTCAAGCATTTTGTCTGCTTCTTGCCAACCTTCCTCCCTTTTGTTATAAATAAAGTGGCCTAATTGGTTCCTGACCTTGAGTTGTGCTTTCTTACCTTTGCCTGAAAAATGTAGCACATCAGCATTCCCAAATTGCCTGAAGTATTCAAGGGCAAACAATCTCATGGGCACATATTTGGGCAATCTGTATGGGGGCAGCTCACACCCATATATCCTGATGACTGTGTGGTTTTGGTAATAGTACCAATCCCCAATGTTGTATGCCTTAGACAATTGAAGAATTCTCTGCATATCATCCGTTAGTCTTGGAGGAGGTGAGCTCATAAGTAGAGACATGGCTGGGTGGATGAAGAGGTCTATAAACTCACAATAAGTGTTTGGAGAATTAGGTAGGCAGTGGAAAGCAGAAGACCAATAAACCACTGACCGTGGATTGCCTTGTGCATCCACTCTTTTCATAGCAAAATGAAATTTCTCATGTTGATAATACAAAATTAAGTGGTAGATGTAGGAGGTGTATCTGAACACCCTTTCTCTTGCCAAATTCATCAGTTGCTCATGTATTTTGTCAGATATGTAGGTGGCATAGTCATAGCAGATTGGAGATTTGATAGGGGCAATCATGAGCATCATCACCAGCACAGTTTCATCAACAAACTCAATTGAATTATAGCCCAGAATGGGACTGATCATGTCTACTAGGTCTCTACCCAATTGATTAAGGTATACATGAGAAATAGGAGGGTACATCACAGTGTCAGAGCCAATGTATAATTGATTTAGCTTGGTGACCTGAGCATCTGTCAACTTAGCTCCTTGCTTTATCAGATCAATCAGTGATAAAGGAACCAATTTCTTCTCAGTTTTGAATTGTAGCATCTCTCTAATGGCTTTAGGGGTGACATAGAAAACAACTGAGCCTGAAGGGTCAATCACAGCCCTCTGAGTGGCATCATAACAGTCAGCACACAGGTGGATTTGGGGTGCCAACGGTCCTTGGGTTGAATTCGGCAGGTTGGCGTGAGCTTGGACGTAAAATGCATGCAGGAGAAACAACAGTCGTTTTTGCAAAAACTGCAAAAAACACGGTTTTTTGGCCAAAATATGGATTTTTGGAACATTAGCGCTTTTTTGGATGACATCAGCATGACGTCATCAGGTGACGTGGC
This sequence comes from Pinus tabuliformis, assembly GCA_031772625.1. Taxonomy (NCBI): domain Eukaryota; kingdom Viridiplantae; phylum Streptophyta; class Pinopsida; order Pinales; family Pinaceae; genus Pinus; species Pinus tabuliformis. The sequence goes on from CM062815.1 coordinate 20,414,277, forward strand.
GGCCTGTGAGTGGTTCACGGGGATGGTGAGGTGGCAGGTAGGTCGGAGAAATGGCGGACGGGGGCACTGACGCGGCGATGACGTAGCAGTGACATTGGTAAGGCGGGTTCACCGAAACTGGAAATGGTAGGCGGTTTAATATCGCACCGCCTTCTATACGGAAGCAGAAATGTCAGAGGATGCTCCGATACGATGTGGGGGTGACGCGTGTGTTGTTGGGAAAAGTATCCAATACGGAATGACCCTATCCCACTCTAAGGGTGATAGTTCCTTAGCAACAATCAAAGCAAAGCTATCTAAGATTTCTTCTTTATGAGATGTAAAAGAGGGGAGAAAGAGATCCACTAACCGATGTCTTCCGCTAATGGTTGATCCAATCTTCTCTCCTTGCTGCTTGCTTCCAGCTCCTTGCTCTTTCACGGGCCCAGCTACACCAAGATCCTGCAAAAAGACAAGAGAGGGAAACTACAAGAAGCATACATTCATAATTGATTCAAGGATGAGAATAAATCAAATACACAAGTACAACAATATATCATTGAAACACATGCATATAGAAGAACCTAAAATGCTTTATTAATGGAAGAAAGTAAGGTTCAGGAAGTGATACAACCATAAGAGGCCCAATCTAGCATCACCTTCCCAGTAGAAGGAAATCTCCTCTTCACCTCCTTCAAAGCAATCACCCAATAGTTCTAAACTCAAACCAACAGCAATTCTTTACACAAAATTCCAGCCTCTAGATCTCATGGGAGAGAGATCCATATATAGAGTTTTGGAGAGATCATGAGTCAGCTTGAGGCTGGTATGAAGCTGACTAGTGTCCTCTCCATCTTCAGTTCTTCTTCAGTTCTTGAGTCCACTTGGAGGTTCTTGCTTCCACTTGGAGATCTAGAACCTCTTACTCATCACCAGTCGAATTCCCTGATCCAAGTGTCATTTTGGAAGCTTCCTGGGCACTGACACATTGAGGAATGAGACTTCCACTTGTCAAATCTCGCTCAGCGCAGGTAGCCTTTGTTGGAGTTGACATTCAACGCAGGTAGTCCATGGAGCAGTTGACATTCAGCGCAGATGTTCAGTCGAGCAGTTGACATGATCCAGAATTGCCTTGTTTTTGAGTAATTTTCAGTGGAGAACTTATTTGGATTGCTGTGGTTTGCTGACCTTGTTCCTCTAGGGGTAGGAACAACATGTTTAGGGACTTTGGATCCCTTAGATTATGGACATTTCATGCTTCATGCTGTAAGGCACAAAAATGTCTATAACAGTTGCCCCCTAAAGTATGAGGTCGTTTATCGGGTGAAATGCTTTATCAGGAGGATCCGAAGTTCATTCAATCGCAGGGAGGTGACCTGTAATAAGATACAATACAATACATTATTTTTTCATACTGCTTTCATGATCTAGCTGAGGCGGGCATTCCCATGCTCAGCTTTATAAATACATTTTTCTGTACATAGAACAGACAATCGTCTGAAGGTAGACTGATAATTTTCTGATGAAATTATCATCCTTTGAGTAGGATGATCATCTGCTGCACATGTCAATGTCTTTATTTCCTGAATATATGTCGCAGCCCGGATGGATGAAACTAGATCCGGGGTCTTCAAACTCGTCCGATCTTCACTCTAAGTACAAGTCGATCCATGTGAGAATTTCTTGGAGTCGAACACGGAAAGACATCGCTTGATTACCAGTCAATGATGTAAACTGTTAACAAGCACGAGAGGAATCACCGATAATGATGATGACCCTCAAGGTACTGCAGTACAATTCACGTGGTGTGAATAGAGGACTTGGTGTCGAACACCACGCAAAATCTTCCGGTCGAAGGTCATTGATGTATACCTTTCGCCGGAAGTGAGAAACTTGCCATTGAGGCATGCAAGCTTCAAAGTACTGAGGGGGGTGTTCCTAGATCAACTTCTTGGATAATGAGCTGATGTCGACAAGAAGTGATCCGTCAAAGGAGGGCCTTAATGAATCCCACATCAGTGACACGGAATGGAGCTAATGATTGTGATGAAGGTGAAAACGATCTGTGACATATGATTCAGGGTGGCGGTCATGAAAGGATGAAAGATGATGTATGGCAGTGGATGGGACACAGTTGACTCTTTCTGAACAACATCTCTTGAACATATAACGACACTGATGCGATGGATTGGTAGCATTACCCCAAATGTGGATGGTATGGCGAGACCATGGTGATCAGACCGGTGAATGAGACAACCCAACCCGATGTGGTACGGAGGAAAAGTGTCATGTTCAAGAGCGACTTGCTACCATTAAAGCTTTGAGATTCTTCCAATTTTTCCCCAGTCATTTCTGACCAGTACCTCTTTATTTTTGTCAAGCTTGAGGAGGATAACATATGCTTGTTCTATAACCTGCCCTTCGGGCAAGCCCATCGCTATGTTTTAACGAGCCTAGCGATAGGGAAACTTGTTCTTGTCTAAAGACAAGTTTGTCGCTATTTAATGCATTTAACGAGCCTAGCGACAAAGACAACTCGGTCCTTTTCATTTTTAAAGAGTCTGAAAAGGTACGTAAAGTTAACTCCAAAGGTCCTTTTTCGTCATCTAATCCCTTAAGTCCGAAAAAGTATAAAACAATACAGAAGGGATGAATGTTCGATAGTTTTATCGAGCCGAACTAGACAAGCGCTCGATCCTTTTGTGCAATAATCCCTCAGGTCCAAAAAGATTAAAATCTAGAGGAGGGATAGCTCTTCCGGTCGGTTTAACGAGTTGGAAGGCCAAAACTCGGCAAACTTTTCATATTTTACGAGTCAGTGAAAAGAACTCAAAGAAGACTCGTATTTTGAGGAGCGAGTGATAAACAGGGATAGCAGCAGATTCCAGGTACAGGTTGGAATTTTCCAATCACGGCAGTGTCACAAGGAGGGCTAGGTGAAATCACTCTTCGCAGCTGTTCCTCAAAATAGGTAAAAAATCAAGTGGAAGTGAACGATCGGCCAAATGAAAAGTGGAGGTGACAGTGCAAACACGACCAAGGCTTTTATGGCTGATGAATTTACGATCTCAAATGGTTATTTACCGGTTCATTTTTTCTGGATGAGCTTGAACTCTGGGGGGAAGCTTGCTCACAGGTGCATTTATTTTTTAATGAGCATAAACTCGTGCTAAAACTGCTCATTTTGCGTTTATTTTTTAACGAGCATGAACTTTGCTAAAACTGCTCGTTTATACCAGTCATAAGATAAGAATGTCTCCTGGGAGATCGCTATTTTTACGGAGCTTCATCTCCCTACGCTTTGCTCAAATCCTTTCGTTATGCAAGTTTGGTAACAACTAATCCTACGAGTTTAAAGGGTTAGACCTACAGGTTTAAAGGGAGGACCTAAAAATTTAAAAAAATCAATAGCCGCCCTTGCTTGCATTCCGAAAGGTTTGCATGCCCCCAGGTATAAAGTACAATTTCAAGGTTACCCCTCCGGCTTCTCACATCTGCTTTTCTTTGGGTGTTCACAGCTACTTGTCTCCTTGCTAGTCTAGTTTTCCCGGGACTATACGAGATCACAAGAGAGCAGCTACTTGTTTTTTCTCGCTAGTCTAACTTTAATGATCTTTGCAAGATCGCAAGAGAACAGCTACTTGCGACAAGAGAACAGCTACTTGCGACAAGAGAAGAACACTACTCAAAGACAAAACATTTGTTTTACTGAGGTGAGGCCTACCTCTTTCTGGTTATCCAAGGATTGTTCCATTAGAAGATTAAACAGAACATTCCTCGGCGGTGTCTACCGAAGTGGACAAAGGTGAGATAGGCGTTGCCCCAAACACATAACCTTGACAAAAGAATCTTATTCCAGAACAACCCCTCTTCCTTCTTTCGGACGGGGTACGGACTAGTCATATTCTCCCGTGGAAATCCTACCTTATATCCAGGGTCTTTTCTGCCCAAAGCAGACCAGGATGCATGCCCCCTGGGTTCCAGTCCTACCTTCCGAATCACTCGCACTCATCGGGAAGAAGGACCGGGGGTGGAGACATTTCTTGATTGAATAGACCATTCAGGGTTGGTATGTGACTATTTGCGATGCGTGATCCCGGAAATGAAAGTTGGTCTACGAGCTTGACCATTCTTCCTTCGTGTGGAAAACACATTACTCTAAAGAGTGAGGAGACTACGGCTCCCATGCAATATATATAGTCTCGTCCAAGGAGTAGGTTATAATCCAAGGGTCCCTGGACGACCATCACGTTCATTTGAACGGCCTTCCCTTTCAATGTAATGGGCACATTGGGGAGGATCCCTAATGGTCGACTGGTTCCTTTACCGAAACCCGAGAGATTTCTTATCTCAGGCAAAAGTGCCGGGGAACCCAGTGCTTTCCAAGCAATAGAGGAAAGGATACTCATAGATGCCCCTTCATCAATGATAGTTCCAGCCATTACCATTCTGTATATTTGGACTATAATTTTGAATGGTATACTGGTTGGTAACCGGGGTCTGCTTAGTTGGTTCCAATCAAAGGACACAACCAGGTTGCTTGGTGGTGGGACCGAATATACGGCCGGATATGACCCTGACGATGTTCCTTCCTGCGATAAAGGAATGGGTGCATTGCCCTGATGCTCATCAGAGTCGGTGTTGATGAAAAAGAATCTAGATGGTGTCATCCTTATTCTCTTCAGTGAGGGTGTCATTTGAAGATGAATCTTCAGTGATGGTGTCATTTGAAGAAGAAACTTCTGAAAGGAGAACCGGGTCAACTGCCATTTCGACCTTTGGACTTTCGTCCGGTCTGGATTCACTAGGTTCATTTTCAATGACTGATGATTCAGCTGACCACTTGAGCGGGCCAGCTGTATTTTCAACCAACGAAGGACTTGGCACGAGTTTTCTGTATCCAGGAGGAAGTCGTAACAGTGAAACCGGACGATCTTCCAAAACTCTCTTCGCTTCGTCTAAGAAGGGACAATGGTGGATGGCGTGATCTCCTTCACACAGTCTGCAGGGGGATCTTGCTCCCCCTCTTTGTCTTGAACCTTCACTTTCGCTGGTTGACGGTAAGCATTCAACATGGCTATCAGAGGTTGATGCTCCCGAACTGTGCAAACGAGCGGACCAATCCCTTAGTATCTGGGGAATACAGGGACAGTCTCTATGGAAGTGGTCTCCTCTACATATGACACATGGTGATTTAGGCCTGGTCTGTGCTGTGTGTGGATTTTTGTCAGATGTCTTTTGCTTGCCCCCAGTCGCCTTAGGCTCCTTCTTCTTCTTCTCTCTCTTCTTCTTCTCCTTCTTCTCCATGGGAGCTTGGCTTTTGCCAGCTCTAACTTGCGAAGAGGAAGGATTGGAGGAAGAGTTATAGGAAGTAGAAGGCTGGTGGGCAGCTCTAGACTGATCTGACTGTTGACTCGACCGTTCAGGAACCGTGGTCTTCTGAACTACACTGGTTGAGAATAGCCAGACTGGCAGGCCAATTGTCAGTCCTGGAAGCGACAATGTGGCCATGTGGGGCGCACCAACTTCTCCCCAAGAGGAGAAGGGACTAGGATTTCCATCATGGGGAATTCCTTGGTTGGTGTGTTCCATGCTCTCAACCTAAAGATCAACGCAGGAATAGGAGGTGATTATGTTCCGTTTAAAATAAATTTTATAACGACGCTTTAGACACAACTTGCTTTTTCACTTTTTAAGAGTCGAGAAAAAGCTAAAGATGACTCTAGTCTCCTTCGATGTTTTAACGAGCCCGAAGTGACAAATGCTCGGATGGACTTTTTCAGTTATAGAGTTTGAAAAAGGCCAAAAGAAACTGCTCTGGAGTTCTAGGCAGAAGGTGTGCCAAACTTTTCGCAAAACCACAGAATACGTTTTACGGTACGGGTGGTCGATCTTCGTGAATGTTGTGTTCACTGCATTGCGATCAGTAGGGCAGCTGAAATGGCTTCCTATGGATAAAGGCTTTATTCCTATAGGGGTCTCCCAATATATACACGATGGTACGTGGGAGCACAAGTCCATATTGATACTTATCGCTTCACCGTGGAGGAATCACCCAACCACTCAATGGTAAGATATCACGTTTAACGACGCCGGAACACGTCTCTAGCTTAGACCTCTATGTGTTTGCGTTATGTTTCAAAGCGTTGTTATGTAAATTCAATTTATTTTAGGTTGATCTTGTTTAGCAGTTTGCCTTTATGGATCACCATGAGATGTATGGTACAACTCCTAAATGCAGTCTAAAGATGAGAAGCAAGCTTTTTCAATCTTTTCAACTTATGAAAATCTTAACTACTGAGGGAAAAGAAAGACATCATCTTTTCACACAGATCATAGAGCACACACTAATGCACTTTTTCCTAAATCAACATGCAAGCTGTCAAAATGCACATGCACAATGCAGGTATTTCTTTTCTCTTTCTTAATGTTGATGTATTACAAAAAGAAAGTTGTTGTATAACTTTGAATTCAATTTCAAGTGAAAGCAAACAAGCTTTTGTCCAAAATCAAAAGACACCTTAAGATTTACTTGTTTCAACACTAGAAATACATAAATTCAAACCATTTGACGAAAGCAAAAGCTCAATCAGCTATGAACAGCAAACAAACTAACTCTTAGGATTAAAACGACACTTATGACAGGTCGAGATCTAAGAGGCCACAGCAAGACTAGTTCACTTTCGTAATGGGAAACTGCAAATGATGTAAGAAATACACAAAGAACAAATACAGTTTCTTTATACAACCGAGGCGGAATAGTGGCAAAGAAAGGTGGTTTCGGATAGGTATATTGACTGGTAACAGGCTGCAAAAACAAGACTGAAAACTGGGCAACAGAAAGCAGAGAACCCCAGTTGCACAAGGCTTAACTGGTTCAGCGCAACATCAACACTGTCAGTTTGACATTCAGCGCATGTAGCCTTCACGGGACCTGCGTTGAAATGCAGACTGCCTTCACAGCAGTTGCGCTGAAGGAGAAACTCTCGTTTCTCTTAGGTTCTGGGTCACAGATTGCTCAAAAATCAACAGTTTTTGGCCAAATCAAAGCTATCAATCAAGTACACACTAGAGGATGATTCAAGGGAGGATGAAGACTATCACTAAGAGCTGTTCAGAGTCCTTGTGGATCAGCTCTTCAAATCATAAACATGCCCAGAAACTGAGCTAGAGTAGCTGCCCTCTACTTTGCATTTGAAAGATCCAAATGCAGTTCGATTCGGTACTCCCTGTGTTTATAAAATGAATAGAAAAAACACAAACAACCCACAAGATACGATCCCCAGTGGAGTCGCCAATTTGTTGTTGGGAAAAGTATCCAATACGGAATGACCCTATCCCACTCTAAGGGTGATAGTTCCTTAGCAACAATCAAAGCAAAGCTATCTAAGATTTCTTCTTTATGAGATGTAAAAGAGGGGAGAAAGAGATCCACTAACCGATGTCTTCCGCTAATGGTTGATCCAATCTTCTCTCCTTGTTGCTTGCTGCTAGCTCCTTGCTCTTTTACGGGCCCAGCTACACCAAGATCTTGCAAAAAGACAAGAGAGGGAAAATACAAGAAGCATACATTCATAATTGATTCAAGGATTAGAATAAATCAAATACACAAGTACAACAATACATCATTGAAACACATGCATATAGAAGAACCTCAAATGCTTTATTAATGGAAGAAAGTAAGTTTCAGGAAGTGATACAACCATAAGAGGCCCAATCCAGCATCACCTTCCCAGCAGAAAGAAATCTCCTCTTCACCTCCTTCAAAGCAATCACCCAATAGTTCTAAACTCAAACCAACAACAATTCTTTACACAAAATTCCAGCCTCTAGATCTCATGGGAGAGAGATCCATATATAGAGTTTTGGAGAGATCATGAGTCAGCTTGAGGCTGGTATGAAGCTGACTAGTGTCCTCTCCATCTTTAGTTCTTCTTCAGTTCTTGAGTCCACTTGGAGGTTCTTGCTTCCACTTGGAGATCTAGAACCTCTTACTCATCACCAGTCGAATTCCCTGATCCAAGTGTCATTTTGGAAGCTTCCTGGGCACAGACACATTGAGGAATGAGACTTACACTTGTCAAATCTCACTCAGCGCAGGTAGCCTTTGTTGGAGTTGACATTCAATGCAGGTAGTCCATGGAGTAGTTGACATTCAGCGCAGATGCTCAGTGGAGCAGTTGACATGATCCAGAATTGCCTTGTTTTTGAGTAATTTTCAGTGGAGAACTTATTTGGATTGCTGTGGTTTGCTGACCTTGTTCCTCTAGGGGTAGGAACAACATGTTTAGGGACTTTGGATCCCTTAGATTATGGACATTTCATGCTTCATGATGTAAGGCACAAAAATGTCTATAACAGTGTGGCAGAGGCCTGACGTCACCCTCTGACAAATTTCGGAAGGTATCTTACGGACGTCGGGGCCGGTCCGAAATGCACGAGAGCCGTCGGATGAAAAGGGCCAGATCCGATGGTCGACGGATCGTTAAGCTGCCAGGTCGATACAGATATGGGTGGGGATTAAAATAATATTTTCTTTGGAGTTTGCGCCCGGCAGGGACCTTAGAACTTTGGCGGATTGCATTATTTTTTAATGTATTTTGTGAAAACGCGCTTTTGCGCTAAAATTTGGTTAAAATGGGAAAAGTGGGTTTTTATGTATATTTTGCAAATGAAGCGGGTTAGGGGTACAAATGGGGTTTTTTACAAGTTTTTTTAGCAAATGAAGGGGTTAAATGGCTTGGATAACTTCTGAAGGGGGGAAGAGGGGTAAGGCTTAGGGTTCTTAAACTGACCAGATGTCAATTTAGTCCCTGACAGTGAACATATGGCTATAATGCCAAGGGGAAGGGATATTTATAGAATGCTTGGGGTTTATACACCATAGTGTTTATAATAATAGGGGAAGGGTAACATAGGGGATTTAGATAGTAAGAAGTTAGGGGTTAATATGGATGGAAGAAGTGAATGAGGAGTGATATCCCTAAGTTTATATGAAAACAACTTAGCTTAGGGAGTAGATCAAAATGAAAAGAATTTTAGACAAGAAATGTGGCTTTTTTTAAAGGAATAAGAACCAACATAAAACCTTGAATTCTTTCATGTACACAACTGATGAAGGGATGTTAGTAATGAATGTGAAAAGGGGGAAAATGGAAGTTAGTCATGCTCCTTTGCTTTGCTGCAACATGATAGAGAAGAAGACCTTCTCTATCCACTGATGTGTCCTTTGTGTTAGACCAGCAAAACTCATTTGAAAGTAATAACATTTCTGCAACCCCAACTGCCTACCCATCAACTTGCCTAGCATTTTTTGTTTCTTCATGGAGGGTGCACTTAGACTTGCAGACTCTTATGTGCCTTTTCTTTTCTTTTGGATTTTTCTTTTGATTTTCTATCTAGGGCTACCCTTATTGCTTCCAAGGTCCCAGCTTTTTCTTTTGATTTTCTATCTAGGGCTACCCTTATTGCTTCCAAGGTCCCAGATTAAACAGTTGGGAACCTTACTTCTCTACCTAGCTACTGGTCTGCCAAGATTAAACAGTTTGGACAAACTTCTTTCTCTATTCTACAACAAAAATTGAAACATGGCATGATCCGGATTAGGCTGTTGGATCATCCATCAAACTGAATCAACATCAAGCTATATACACATGTTGTCTTTCCTTGAAAATATGGGATCTTTGCATCACCAAAGCAGAGCATATTTGGAACTTTCTTTGCCAATCATGAAATATGAAACCTATTGGTATAGGTAGCTAACACATACTTCATATGATTACTGTTCAATTGACATTGCTATTCCATTATGAATTTTGATCATTACCCTTTCTAACCGGGATCAATACTTGCGGTATCAGACTCAGATTATTGTTTTCCTTAATATTTCTGTGTGCTGTGTGTATTGTCTATTTTAGCACTGTGTACCTACAATTGGTACTATGTGCTGTTCTATATTTCATTGGTAATTGGTTCTCGTTCCATTTCTATTTTCTATCTGATTTATCCTTTGGGTAAAGATTGATATTTGATTTCTGTAGGATAAGGTTGTTGTACTTGTTTCTATAGATTAAGGTGTTGCTGTTCATTAGATTTAGTTGTTGTTACATTTTCTAGTTGTTGTTCCATTTCTCAATTACTGTTCCAATTCTTGTTATTTGCATTACTGATTGCCTTGGTATGCAGAATGATCTGAAACTGTAGTGGGCATTGGCATTTGCTGTCTAGTCCCCAGATTGATGATCTGTTCCTTGATTACCTTTGCTTACATCAGTTTTCAAAGGGATGAGTTATTGTTACTGGACCCTTGACTGATAAGTGGCTCAGTTTTCTGAATGCATGATTTAGGCTTCAAAGTATTTTGCTATAAGTAGATTTTCTTTCAAGCATCCATTTAACCTTGTATTTTCTTGAGCACTATACTACTAGCATTACTCTGACAAATGACAGCCTCAAACTGAGTACACTCTTTGAGATAACAAATCGTTCCTGGATTGACAAGTTAATGTGAGGTAATTAGAGGTGAAAAGGACCCTTTTTGTGGCTTGACATACGACACAACACCCTTTGTAGCTTGCAACATAACAAACAATAATCAAACAACCAAGCAAATAAATCACAACCTAAACTTGACCACTAGACAAGACAAGGGCCATGATGAGACCATTGTCTGGAGCACGTTACTGAGAGGTAAACAACCCTCCAACCCAGCACAAGGCTTCAAACAACAAATAGACTACTAATAAGAAACCCACCCTGCTATTGCACCCCTCTGTGTACAAAACACCCAACAACCTTTCTAGAAAGAAAGTCAACAAGGGTCAAGAATCAAACCCCAAAGAGGAGTTGTCACAAGCCAACACTCAATGCTAGAGAAAGCCACGGGCCACAAATACATTGATGGTGCAAGGGATTTCTACAAAGTGCATACCACGAAACAAAGAAATGACCAAGTCCCACAAAAACCCCACAATCCAAATGGAGGAAGAAAGACACAACCCGCTACTTCTTTTTTCCTTAGAAGGGGAGTGGCTCATGAGAGGATGACGAATTCCCTAGATGAAAATGGTAGGAGATAAGATTTCCACCCTCATGCCCATTGGCAGGGAGAATTGCAATCTCGATGGAGCTCAAACCGAGGGAGGGGTTTTTCATTACCTAGACATCCAACCCCTTCGCAAGGGCATATCAAGGAATAGTCGGAAGTAATAGGGTGGCAAGCCCAATGGGTTGAACCGATCTTCATCCACCCCATACTGACCCCACCTTGACAATTTCCCCTCACGAAAGGTTTGAGCTACCAAGCGCGCGCGCAACCACTCCCTTGACCCAACCAGCAGCAAAAAAGCTCACCCAAGCAACACATCAACCACCGTCGCCTTTTCGAGAGAACCAACTATGGAAGCCTACACCCTTGGCCCATGCCTTCCAATGAAAAAAAGAATGAGCATCGCCATTATGAATGAGTCTAAATTTATCCATTGTATTTCCCATGCACCTCAACTGTAGCAACCATGCCCAAACAAACAGATTGGTGGAAGGGCTCTGAAGAAACAAGCTTTTGAACCCCCTATAGAAACACATGGGGGAAAGAAAAAAAGGATGGGTGAGACAAGCACAAGCATGGCTTGCAAGCACACACATGAAAAATCAAGCGTTACCTTAAGATAAGAAACCAACAATGTTCCTGCCAAACACCAAACCTGCTCCCCTAGAGACACACCACATAGTCCCACATTGAATTTGAAACCCAACCAACCCGAACCAAAAACGAAAACCCCTACTATCAATGATCGTACCATAGGTTCATCTATGGTAACCTTGTTATGACTTCTCCTTCCTCTAAATGATAAGTTTCAATGAACTTCTCATGACATCAATGGCAGCGAACCACCATCATTGACGCAATCCGAACACTTTACCAGATCATTTAATTGGTAGAAGCGATGGCCAGTGTCTACAAAGGGCAGGGATGCAGTCTACGCGAGTTGATGACACACGCTTACTAGGAATTCCTCGTTGAAGACCAATAATTCCAATGGTCTATCCCCATCATGATGCAATTTGAGAAGATTTCCCGATCCTCTCGAACTAGGAAGAAAAACTCATTGGCTACATTAGTGTAGTGTGCGTGTGGCCCAGAACATCTGAGGGCATCATAGACCTATTATTTCCTCAAACTTCCATGGCCTAAATGACCATAGTCCCTCTAAGAAGCTGGCCATGAAGGGGAACTTCCATGTAACTAGTTAGTAGGCTGAGGTCTCGTTCGTTATCGGAATTAACCAGACAAATTGCTCCACCAACTAAGAATAGCCATGCACCACCACCCATAGAATAAAGAAAGAGCTCTCAATATATCAATCCTTACTATGTCTGGACCTGGTAAGTTTCCCTATGTTGAGTCAAATTAAGCCGCAGGCTCCACTCCTGGTGGTGCCCTTTCGTCAACTCCATTAAGTTTTAGCCTTGCGACCATACTTCCCCCAAAACCCAAACACTCTGATTTCTCAGAAGATACTGGCAGAGTCCTTAGAGCAACATCTACCGATCCTTGGTCAGCATCATTAATGGTTGAGACTAAGATAGTATCTGATCATCTTCGAGCCCCCAACTTTCGTTCTTGATTAATGAAAAAATCCTTGGAAAACGCTTTCGCAGTGGTCTGTCTTTCATAAATCCAAGAATTTCACCTTTGAGAATGAAATATGAATGCCCCGAATAGTCCCTATTAATCATTACTCCAATCCCGAAGGCCAACACAATAGGACAAGACTCCTATCACGTTATTCCATTCTAATGTATTCAGAGCATAAGCTTGCTTTGAGCACTCTAATTTTTTCAAAGTAACAACACTGGAGCCGCGACCCAGCCAATTAAGGCCAGGAGCATGCTGCCGACAAAAGGGATGGAAGGGCAGGTGTTTGCCCTCCAATGGATCTTCGTTAAGGGATTTGGATTGTAATCATTCCAATTACCAGACTCGATGAGCCCATTATTGTTATTTATTGTCACTACCTCCCCATGTCAGGATTGGGTAATTTGCGCTCCTTCTACCTTCCTTGGATGTGGTAGCCGTTTCTCTGGCTCCCTCTTTGGAATCAAACCCTAATTCTCTATCACCCATCATCACACTAGTAGGCCTCTATCCTACCATCGAAAGTTGATAGGGCAGAAATTTGAATGAAGTATCACCAACACAAGGGTCGTGTGATCCGTCGAGTTATCGTGATTCACCTGAGAAGCAGGCAAGCCCGCACCAACCTTTTATCTAAAAAATGCATCCCTTCCAAAGAGTCAGGACTTGGTGCACGTATTATATATAGAATTACTATAGTTATTTGAGTAGTATGGTACCATCACAAAAACTATAACTGATTTAATGAGCCATCCATAGTTTCACAGTCTAAATTAGTTCATACTTAGACATGCATGGCTTAATCTTTGAGACAATCATATGACTACTGTTAGGATCAACCAGGTAGCACCTTCCCACTTCAAAGGGCATGCTGGGTTCTCTATTACCAAGAGCCAACCTGAACACCCATCAAGTCAAAGAGATATCAAAATATCATGTAAAACTTTTATGCCTTGCACCTCTTGCATCCCAAGAAGGAAGCACACGCAACATGCCAAGGACATGGTGAAAAAATGGGTAGACCTACTGAGCCACAATGCACCAAGGCCACTTCGAAGTTTGTAACATGCCCCAACCAACAATAAATTGAGTGATCACTCACCCACTCCCTTAGAAATGCCTCCAAAAGCCTCCATGCCCCGCACCGAGGCCACCTAGGAGTCCACCCAGACAACAGCAATGGTGGACCTCGATCTTCCGATCGCCTGCAATAGCCTTGATGCAAAGTAAATAAATGGAGAACAACCAACCACACAACCTCTATATTATAAATGAGCCCCAACCCTCCTTGCCCCACATCGAGGCCACTTAGGAATCCACCCAGACAACAGTAACGATGGGCCTCAATCTCCCGATCACCTGCGGAAGCCTTGATGCAAATGAAAAGGATGGAAATAAAAAGAGGACGAACGACCACCAATCCTATCATAGAGAAGCCATACAAACCTCCAAGCCCCGCACCGATGCCACCTAGGAGTCCACCTGACAGTAGAAATAGTGGACCTCGATCGGAAGATCACCTGTGGTAGCCTCGACACAAAGGCAAGGGAAGGAAATAATACAGGACAAACCAAACCTGCAACCTCCCCTAGAAATGCCCCCCAACCCTCACCTCCCCACACAGAGGCCACATAGGAGTCCACTCAGATAGCAGTAATGATGGAACTCGATCACATGATCGCCAGTGGTAGCCTCAATGCAAAGGAAATAGAAGGAAATAAAACAAGACCAACCGAGCCCACAACCTCTCTTAGCAATTTCCCCCGACCCTCCCTGCCCCACACCGAGGCCACCTAGCAGTCCACCCGGACAACAACAATGGTAGACCTCGATCACTTGACCACCTGTAGCAACCATGATGCAAAGGAAAAGGAAGGAAATAAATGAAAATCAAGAGGCTCGCTACACAATACAAGAACATATACAAACAGGAGGAGGGACCGGGCAGCTCCACACCCCACGCACCCTACCGACAGGCAACCTAGGAGATTTCCCATAGCTTTACCAATTGGAAAATGAATAATTTTCACCTACGACCACCTCCATGCAGAGGAGGGAGGTTGAAGTGTTCCACATCAAAATCCTTCTTCCAGATAGCCCCCACCATCGATGTAGCAAGCCTCCTCCCCATTGAACCATGAGTGCATACACAATTGAAACAACAAATTCCCATAAATGTTGTGACTTAAAATTTCCAACCATAAAAGCCTGCCATGCACGCGAGATGCAAGGAAAAATTGAACCCCTCGATCAAACATATTGGCCAACATATCTATTAAAACCTCAAAGCCAATGCAACCACGGATGATGTGCATTTTGAAAGGAATGCCAACCCTTAACTTTACAATAAGCAGAACAGTGCCTCACATCGCCTGATGGAAAAAGAAAGCAAGAGGGAGGGTAGGTGGTTGACAACCAAAACCCTTCCACATTCCTCTTAAATGTATGCTTCTCAACCAACAATGACAACACATAAAGAGTACAAGCACAAGAAGCTGACACGAAAAACAATCGAACAATGAAGAGGCTAGCCATCACAGGGAGCCACACCACAAAAACCCATACAACTCTGAGAACTTAGAGCCGAAGGGGAATTGTTCACATATGCCTCCCGGTACAAGCATGGCCAACATTACCACTCATGTTCTACTAAGTGGGTATGGAGAGAAGATGAAAATCGGCCACCCTACAAACGACCCAAGTCCATTCTTGTGGAAAACCCAAAAAACCAACTCAATTACCAACCCACCTTTCACATGAAAATCAAAACCCTCCCACCAAATAAGGAGGAGTTGAACAATATAACGAGGAGCCAATTTCAATGGAGCCACAAATGGCTGCCCAACCCAATAAAATTTTTCTATTTGCAACAACTGAGGGGCACGATAGCAACATAGGCACGACAAAGTTTTTGGGTTTCAATCTGGGACCACAACGACGCAGGCTCAAAGGAGCGCTGAGCAAATTTTAACATTTTTATCGTTCGGATGTGTAAGAGGGATAGGGATGAGCATGGCCAACATTACCTCTAATGTGCTACTGAGTGGGGATGGAGGGAAGATGAAAGTCGACCACCCTACAAATGAACCAAGGCCATTGTTCAAGAAAACCTAACAAAACAACTCAATTACGAACCCACCATTCACATGGAAAGAAAACCCATCACTTGTATCATTCAGACTAGAATGAGGGACCAGGAAGAGGCAGGGAGCCACATCAAAACAACCCATACAACTCCAATAACTTGAATAACGGGAATTGTTCATATATGCCTCCCAGGACAAGCATGGCCAACATTACCACTCATGTGCTACCGAGTGGGGATGGAGAGAAGATGAAAATCGGCCACCCTACAAATGACCCAAATCCATTATTCAGGCAAACCTGAAAAAACAACTCAATTGCCAAACCACCTTTCACATGAAAAGAAAACCTGTCACTTGTATCATTTGGATGGGCATGAGGGGACCAAGACGAGCCAGGGAACCACACCACAACAACCCATAAAACTCCAAGAACTTAGAGAGTAGAAGGTGAATTGTTCACATATTCCTCCAGGGACGAGCATGGCCAACATTACCACTCATGTTCTACTGGGTGGGGATGGAGAGAAGATGAAAATCGCTGACCCTACAAATGACCCAAGCCCATCATTTAGGCAAACCCAAAAAAACAAATCAATTATCAATCCACATTTCACAAGAAAATAAAACCTGTCACTTGTATCTTTTAAAGGGGCACGAGGGGATTAGGATGAGCTAGGGAGCCACACAACAACAACCCATACAACTCTAGGAACTTAGAGAGAAGAAGGGGAATTGTTCACATCTGCCTCCCGGGATGAGCATGGCCAACATTACCGCTCATGTGCTACCAAGTGGGGATGGAGAGAAGATGAAAATCGGCCACCCTACAAATGACCCAAGGCCATCGTTCAGGAAAGCCTGAAAAAAAAACTCAATTACCAACCCACCTTTCACATAGAAAGAAAACTTTCCACTTGTATCATTTAGATGGGCAAGAGTGACCAAGACAAGCCCAAGAGCCACACCGCAACAACCCATACAACTCTAAGAACTTGGAGAGTAGAAGGGGAATTATTGACATATGCCTCCCAAGACAAGCATGGACAAAATTACCACTCATGTGCTATTGAGTCGAGATGGAGAGAAGATGAAAATCACCACCCTACAAATGATGCAAGGCCATATTTTCAGGCAAACCTGAAAAAACAACACAATTACCAGCCCACCTTTCACATGAAAAGAAAACCTATCACTTATATCATTTGGATGGGCACGAGGGACTAGGACGAGCCAGGGAGCCACACCATAACAGCCCATACAACTCCAAGAAATTGGAGAGTAGAAGGGGAATTGTTCACATATGCCTTCCAGGATGAGAATGGCCAACATTACTGCTCTTGTGCTACCAAGTGGGGATGGAGAGAAGCTGAAAATCAGCCACCCTACAAATGACCCAAGGCCATCCTTCAAGGAAACCCGAAAAAAAAACTCAATTACCAACCCGCCTTTCACAAAAAAAGAAAACGGATCACTTGTATCATTTGGATGGGCATGAGGGACCAGGACGAGCCCGGGAGCCACACCACAACAACCCATACAACTCCAAGAACTTAGAGACCACAAGGGGAATTTTTCACATATGCCTTCTGGGACGAGCATGGCCAACATTACCACTCATGTGCTATCGAGTGGGGATGGAGAGAAGATGAAAATCCTCCACCCTACAAATGACCAAAGGCCATTCTTCAGGAAAAGCCGAAAAAACAACTCAATTACCATCCCACCTTTCACACGAAAAGAAAGCATGTCACTTGTATAATTTTGATGGGCACGAGGGGAGCAGGACGAGCTAGGGAGCCACACTACAATAACCCATACAACTCCAATAACTTACAGAGTAGAAGGGGAATTATTCACATATGCCTCCCAGGACAAGAATGGCTAACATTATCACTCATGTGCTACCAAGTTGGGATGGAGATAAGATGAAAATCGGCCACCCTACAAATGACCCAAGGCCATCATTCAGGCAAGCCCAAAAAATCAACTCAATTACCAACCTACCTTTCACACGGAAAGAAAACTTGTCACTTGTATCATTTGGATGGGCATGAGGGACCAAGACGAGCATGGGAGCCACATCACAGTAGCCCATACAACTCCAAGAACTTGGAGAGCAGAAGGGGAATTGTTCACATATACCTTCCAGGATGAGCATGGCCAACATTAATACTCATGTGCTACCAAGTGGGGATGGAGAGAAGATGAAAATTGGCCACCCTAGAAATGACCGAAGGCCATTCTTCAAGAAAACCCAAAAAAATGACTCAATTACCAACCCATGTTTCACATGAAAAGAAAATGCATCATTCGTATCATTTGGATGGGCACAAGGGACCAGGACAAGCCTAGGAGCCACACCACAGTAGCCCATACAACTTCAAGAACTTGGAGAGAAGAAGGGGAATTATTCACATATGCCTCCCGAGATGAGCATGGCCAACATTACCACTCATGTGGTACCGAGTGGGGATGGAGAGAAGATAAAAATCGGCAACCCTACAAATGATCAAGGCCATTCTTCAGGAAAACCTGAAAAAAAAAAACTCAATTACCAGCCCACCTTTCACACGAAAAGAAAACCTATCACTTGTATCATTTGGATGGACACGAGGGACTAGGGTGAGCATTGTAGCCACACCACAATAGCCCATACAACTCCAAGAACTTGGAGAGAAGAAAGGGAATTGTTCACATATGCCTCCCGGGACGAGCATCACCAAGATTACCGCTCATGTGCTACCAAGTGGGGATGGAGAGAAGATGAAAATCGGCCACCCTACAAATGACCCAAGGTCATTCTTCAGGAAAAGCCGAAAAACAAGTCAATTATCAACCCACCTTTCACACGAAAAGTCGACCCAAGGAACAAGACGACCATGACCAACATTACCACTCGTGTTCTACCTAGTGGGGATGGAGATTAGATGAGAATCCACCACCCTACAAATGACCCAATGCCATCCTTCAGGCAAAACCGAACAAACATCTCTATTACCAGCCCACTTTTCACATGAAAAGGAAGACCACACCAGAACGAGTTTACATGGGTGCCCTCACACGACCCAACCTGACCCAACCAAATGAGTTTTCATGGCTGACCTCACACGACACGACATGACCCAACCCGAACGAGTTTACATGGGCACCCACACACGACCGAAATAAAGGCACAAGGGAGAGTCGGGAAAACGAGCTACACGAATGTGCATAAAGTCCAGCCCGAGTCATAACCTAGCAATTTTGATATGGGCTCATGTTCCTAGGCATGCCCTCACACTGAACGACTTGACCAAACAAGTTTGCATGGGCGCCCTCAAACGACCCGCCCGAACGAGTTTACACAAACGCCCTCAAACAACCCGCCCAAACAAGTTTACACAGGTGCCCTCAAATGACCCACCTGAACGAGTTAACATGGGTGCCCTCAAACAACCCTCCTAAGCGAGTTTACATGGCCACCCACAAATGTCCCTACACTGGTGGTAATCTTCCAACCACACTATAGCGAGGTGCGGCACCATCGACCACTTTCTTTTCACCAATACTTATGACTGTGGACTACGCCTAACATTCGTACTTAGTTTATTTTTCATTACCAAGTATTAGTTTATCCTTTATACATGATGAAAACCATGAACACTCATCATAAATAGCAATAACATGAATAATTTCACAACAGTATTAAGGGAGGGGCAACTCCCCGTTGTGAGTCGGCCTGAATCAATATATATATATATATATATATATATATATATATATATATATATATATATATATATATATATATATATATATATATATATATATATATATATATATATATATAATCTTCAATTTTCACAACACAAGCTAACTCTTGGAGGCAACCCCAAATTTACACTTACCCAAATTCTCACAACTTTGGCGAACTTAGTTTCCTAGCTCATCGGCACCTCTGAATGATCACCACATGACTCACCCAACTCTCCATTCACTCGTCGCACTTTTTGTTTCGACCCGGCACCTGGCACACCCAACCGTGGGTCGCCCTCACCCATTTAGCAACTAATCCAACTGTTCGGTCTGCCCGTTGTTCAGCAGGCACGCCCTCCACACACCTCACATGACCCACCACATGGATGCCCTACTCGGTTACTCCACCTGGCCGCACCACAAACTCGTTCACCTGACGCCCTCCACAGGTTTCCCGACCTGTCTGCTGTGTCAACCACCCAGTTGCCCTATATTCGTTCACCTTATGCCCTACTCAATTCACCCGTCTCATCCACCCAGTTCAACCGCCAACCAACTTTGCTCTGCTTTCCCGTTCAGCCCGGGCTCATGCATCCAACTCTAGGTCAAACCGTATTCCACGCACTTAGGTCGCACTTTTGGTTGATGTTCAAATGATCGAATGATGACTCTCTACCATCCTTCATTTGCTTACTTATACACTTGAACGCCCATCATTCAAATGCCCAGCCAACCTATCCATCATCGCACAACCATCGACTTTTACCACTTAACCAACACATCAACCCACCTGTTCCATCGTTCAGCTACCCACCCATTCCATCATTCGCTTGTCGTCCCGCCCATCATTTGGGGCATCCGAGACTACCCACATGGGTATAAGTAAAACTCCACATTACTCCATTGGATTTCTTCCCAAAATGCTCGCACGGCCTGTAGCTCATCTCGTGCACCCACGAACTTTGCTAACCATAGCTCGTCTACTCGTTCGATGAGTTGCCCATCCATCACACGGATCTCAGGGCATTACATCCTCCCCAACCTAAAATTGTTGTCATCCTCGACAATATCTCATCTCAGTGACCATCCATCACCAAGAAAACAACCATATCCTTGATCCATGATATCAACTAGTCCATACATTGTAAACATTCCCGCAACATATGAAAAACGACCGCCTCCACCATGTGAAGTTCCATCACGTGAACTATCATCATGATACTCCAACATAATTATAACACATCTCTTGACACTGCTCGAGCCCCATAATCTTAGCTATTTCGGTAGCTAATCCAACTGTCACACTCAAACCATGAGAATGCACATCCTCATGCCACCATCAGTCTTTTCTCAGACTCTGCCACTATCCGAACTCATCCGAATCTACTCCAAACACATGCTCAGGTCCATGGAAACTCCATCCCATTTGCAACATGTCATGATGCTAATTCCAAACCATTCCTGCATCATCTATCTGTCAAACCTACTCAACCTGTTTAAAGGACTCACTGCCATGAGCAACTAACAATGATCCCCATCTTCTAAGTCATCTAAGAAGATGTGGAGGGAGCAGAGCCTGAAAGCTCTCCCTCACTGATCAGCTCAATCCACTTGTATGGATCTTCTATCTCCATCCTCTGTAGATATGCAACCTGATCCTCCTCCAAGAAATTTGGCCTCACATAAACCTTATCATCGCCATCATCATCCTCAACTTCCTCTAGCCTCCTAGACAAATCCAAGATGTTATCGGACAATGTCTTGATAACCTGTGACTATTCCGCAAGCTTTGCCTTAGCAGTAGACAACTGCTTACACACCTCATCCATATGCTTCTTGCCTTCCATCTGCATCACTGCCAGCTTACACTCAGGTCTTGTCACACCAATGGTTGGAACACCAATGGGTACATCTTCCCTTCCATCATAAATGTATAGCTTCTTCAAATGTCAGCAATCCTCACTATCATGAAGTTAACTTTCCTGCTCCACTCACCCAGTGTCGTGTCCACCTTTTTAGCCACACCAATCACAGAATTAGGAGGAGAATTCACTCTCTTAATTTGTACCTGCACTGGTAAAAATTTTAGCCCAATCCTTCTCGCAACATCTTCGCTCATGAAGTTGTGAGTAGCCTCACTATCCGCCATAGTGAGTACATCCACACTCCCAACCTTCATCTGAACAGACTCCAAGTTGTTCCTTTACGGATCTCTTCATGAGACCACTTTCGTAGTAGCTGCAGCTCCAAGAATCTGCATCACCCCCACAAAAGTCTCTTCTTTCCTCACATTAGACTGTGCCACCACAACCACTTTTAGTCTTGAAGGACAATTCTTCATCGTATGTGGTTCCACACATATCCGACACTTCAATGGTTTCTTCGTCTTCGACTTGTCACTCGATTTCAAAGCATCATCTTTCGTACATTTCTCTTTCAGCTTATCAAACTTATTCCTTTTCTCATCAGAAGTTTTTTCATAATGCTCCACCAAATGATCCACAGTAGCGAAAGCCTCCTCAAGTGTCTTAATCTTCTGCCTCTTCACTTCGTTGTGTGCCCAAGGTTTCAGCCCTATAACAAAGTTTAACACCTTATCCCTTTCTGCCATGTCCGGAAGTTCTAGAACTGCACTTGCAAACTCTCGCTGATATGCTTGTAGACTTCCCGTTTGCTTTATAAACTTTATCTTCATCCTTGCTTCCCAAGTTTCATCCAGAGGACTGAAGTGGGTCTGCAAAGCCTTCTTCATGTCATCCCACAAAGTTATGTCGTTAGCACTGCTATTGGCAATCTGATCCATCCTTCTTCACCACCACATCTTAGCATCCTTTGTCAAGAACTGAGCAGCCACTTTTACGTTGGTCTCCTCATCAAGCAGTCCCAAGTGTTCCAAGTATTGCTCCATGTCTTATAGAAAGTTACCAAGAGTCTTCGCACTTCTTATACCATCATAAGATTCTGGTTCCTTGACTTTCACATGAGACACTCCTCAACCTGAGTTATGTCTCATGGCCTTCTTCAACACCGCGATTTCATCCTTTGCTTCATCAATAGATTGCTGCAATTCCAAGATTTTTGCCAAACCTTGATCTCTCACCTTCCCAATCTCTTTGACTTCCTCTTCTAATTGTGTATACTTCCATTCGGTATACTCATATCGGTCTCGGAGTTCATAGAATTACTCTCTCATATTCACATTGCTTTCTTGATCTTTAGTGACCCCGGCCATCTTCGAAGTCCAGAAAGAATCCAATTCTTCCATCCTTTCCAATATCCTGTTTATAAAAGCCTCAGTTGCATTGTGGCTAGATTCACTCACCAAAGCATGATGTTCACCTGCCATCTCTGCCATCAGATTCCTTCTTTGTGATCGAGTATATACCATCCACCATTCACCAGGTTCCCTGCAAACCGAATCAGCTTTTGATACCAATGATTAGCTTATTTCACCCGCTCTTCACTTGAATCAGCTTTGATACCACCTGTCATGCCCCTACACTGGCGGTAATCTTCCAACCATAGTATAGCTAGGTGCGGCACCACCGATCACTTTCTTTTCACCAATACGTATGACCATGGACTATGCCTAACATTTGTACTTAGTTTATTTTTCATTACCAAGTATTATTTTATCCTTTATACATGATGAAAACCATGAACATTCATCATAAATAGCAATAACATGAACAATTGCACAACAGTATAAAGGGAGGGGCAACTCCCCCATGTGAGTCTGCCCAAATCATATATATATATATATATATATATATATATATATATATATATATATATATATATATATATATATATAATATTCAATTTTCACAATACAATTTAAATCTTGGAGGAAACCCCAAATTTTCACAACTTCGGCAAACTCAGTTACCCACCTCGTCGACAGCTCCGAGATGTTGATGAGCCCCAAATTTGGTAACATTTTGGGCTCATTTGGCCTAACTACCCTTGCTCAACCCTTCATTTTTCATGACTTATGCATCATTTTCTTAGTATATTTATGTCATTTGTACGAATGAGGGCAGTCACTATTCGTAGGTGGCTAACACGTGTTTATTTCAGGTTTTTTGACAATTAATGGAGCAAAACCACGCAGATGGGGGCTAGGAAACAGCTAAGATGGGATTGAGATTTTGTAGGAAGGTTTTCCACATCATTGAAAGGCCTTCCTCATGATCTTCACCCCCAACTCCGAGCTCTGACAGCCACCACCACCGAGTTAGAAGGCAGCCAAACGGATTTTGAGGAAGCAGCAGTTCACCCCTAGTTTGGTCAGCCAATTTCCACTGATTTAGGAGGCCAGCTTGGGACCTCGTAATGTATAAATGATGAGGTTTTAGCCTTCGAAAAGGACTTTTGAAACCTTGTTTCACATTCTGGATTACGAGCTGTAGCTCTGTTTTGCTCTTTTGTAAGCCATTATTGGCATGTTATTTGACTTATGATTATTATCTTTTAATTGAAAGCAGGAAGATTTGAGTTCAATTCTGAGTTCTTAAAGGAGTCATAGCTCTCGGGGTTGGGCCCAACCTGAGAGCCTAAGGCCTCATTCCTTTGTATTGTTATCTTTCTTTCAGCATCATGTTTTTTGTTCTTTTCCTTTACATGCATTTAGAAACGTAGTTTGCTGAGCTAGATTTCTTGGTGTGGTTAAGTAGGTTAGTTTTGTAAAACAGAGTTGCTTCAGCAATTAGAATAGAGTAAGGAGATTGGAGTTAATAAGGGTTCCAA
The DNA here is from genome assembly GCA_031772625.1 of Pinus tabuliformis. Classification (NCBI taxonomy): domain Eukaryota; kingdom Viridiplantae; phylum Streptophyta; class Pinopsida; order Pinales; family Pinaceae; genus Pinus; species Pinus tabuliformis. The sequence goes on from CM062815.1 coordinate 20,438,463, forward strand.
GAAAGGGTTGACTGCACACTCATTTTCACCTCTGTCTAGGGGCTGGAATTGCAGACAGTGCCACCCACCAAAAACATTGTTTTACATATTCATGCAATCTTTGATGCAGTATTTTCGTTTGTAGAAGTGTCCATGCGTTCAGATCTTGTGGAATGATTCTTTGCTTCAGTACCATGCATGAGTTTCCTTAAAAATAACGTTGCTGATCTTTGGTTCTATTAAACAGTTAGAATAGATTCATGATATTTCGGTTATGTGCAGGACGTGGATGATTTGTTTCGTTTACACTGTGCAGTACTACTCCCTCACTCTCTTATCCTTCTAAAACCATGCCTAGGCCAACTACTCATCTCCTAATTAGACCCCCTGTCTCTCAACCATTCTATTACCCACGTTATTCTACCTTTTCGGCCTTCCATTCCCTCTACCCTCTTCCAGACAACCTAGCTTAGCACACCCCCTCTTCATCTCCTCTCTCTGTCACTAAGTCATTACAGACCCCTCTCCTACCTCCCTTTCCATCCATGTAGCCTCTTTCGCTCACCCATCACTCAAAAATCCGATCATAGAACATCTTGTAGGAATTACTGAACTTCCTGTAGAAATTTTGAACATCCTGTAGAACCCCTGCAGACTTCCTGTAGAAGCTCATAAACTCAGTTTCTTGGCATACAAACTTTGTGAAACTCTCTGAAAGGATGTTAGGGACTCCTTAGATCCTCTCTGAGCCTTCCTGACCTCTTCCAAGCATTTCTCCCCTTGACCTACCCCTGCACAGTAAAGACCCAGTTAGAAGCACATGCATAATAATTCCAACAACTTGAACAAAAATGCAAAAATATGTTCTCTTCAGATAAAAGTAGTTTAGACACATGCATCTCACCTTCATAGAAGTAATGGCATCACTTTCAATAATTTTCATTCCCACCTTTGCATCAGTAGGACTAGCTGGTAGAATTAGGGTTTGTTAGGTTTGTGTTTCTTGTTGGCTTTCAGTTCCTTTCTGGAAGTAGGTTAATTGCCTTTGAGTTAGCTTTCGTTCATCAGTTAAAAAGATTCTTCTAAGAGCTCATAGAAGTTGGCTTGAGCCCTAGCGGGCTTGTGCCAGCTAACCAAGTGACAGCTGCGGCAAGAGCTAGTACTTTTGCATACAGCACCGTCGCTTCCAAGTTTGTTACGAACTACCGGGTTGATAAAATTAGAGAAGGAAGCTCCAGGAGTTGTAGCATTATTGCTACAATACTGGGGCTCACCATATTTTTGGCGCCATTGCCGGGGAAGCGTCAGAGCATTAGTGATTGTTGCTTTTCTTCTACTTTCCTACTCTCGCCTTCTTCTAAGTAGTTTATTTCATTTCCATTCTGCAAAAGTAGCATAGACATTTCCTGCTTTCATAGATTAGCATTTCAATCCTGCAATTTCATTTTTGCAAGCGTAGATTAGCATTTCAATTCTGCAAGCGTAGACTAGCATTTCAATTCCTGCAATTTCATTTGAGTAAAATAGATTAGTTCTTTCCTGCTTTCATTTCAATTCCGCATTTTCATTTCAACAAGATAGTTAGTTGCAGTTCAATCTGTTTTAGTTTTGCAGGTACCAGAGAAAAACAAAAGCAATCAAAAGTCTTTCCATTTCATGCCTCGTAGGAATCGAGATAAAACAGGCAAATTCTTACCCAACACCCCCACCACATCACTAAGTCACCCTTCTCTCTTCTTTGGTGACAGTGATCCAGAAGAACCTATAGGCGAGCCTCCTGAGATATACGAAGATCCTATAGTAGAAGAAGAGTTAGAGAACACTCCATCTGAAGCCATGGCTGACCATAGGGGAGAAGATGAGAGAATAGAAGGTGCCTTCCCCATCCGAGAGACCAATGGAGACATGAAAATGAAGAACATAAGCCCTTCTGCTTTACCTCACTTACATGGACTGACTACTGAGGACCCTGATACCTTCCTGTTTGAGTTTGTTGTCCTTTGTCGAACCTATGACTATACTGAAGATGAGCAGAAAATGAAACTCTTCCCCTCAACCCTTAAGGATGCAGCATTATGCTGGTTCATGGGCTTACCTGGGAACAGTATCACTACTTGGGCTCAGATGCAGCAAGCTTTCAATACCAAATACCGGGACTACTGTAGGTCGAAGGAAACCAAGGGAGAAATCTTTCGAATGACCATGGGGAATGATGAGTCCGTAGAGGATTACGAGGAAAGGTTCCAACTTAGCTATAAACGGGCCAGGTGCACACTTGACCTTGAATCCCTCAAGTTGGTTCTGCTCCGAGGAGTCCCTTAAGACATCTTAGATACCCTTCACATGCTAGCTGGAGGAGATATTTACCAACTACCTTATGAGGACATAAAGGCTGTGTTTAGAAACCACTCTAGGGCAGCCCGGAAAAGAGGTAGAGGAAACCTCATCTCAACTGGTATTCCTTTCTCCAAACATGAGTTTGCAAATCAATTAGAGGACCTCAAGAGTGAGGTGAGATAGACCATTGCCATGCAACTTGATACATTCCGAATCCAGCAGAAGAAAGAAGAAGCTGAGAGGGCCTTGTTATCTTCTGCCCTAGGTGTACAAGGAAACACCCTAAGAATGAATGCCCATTACATTCGGTTGAAGTATGTTTTGTTTGTGAGGAGGACCACCCCACAAACCAATGTCCAACCTTACCTGGGCTTAAAGCCATGTACCAAGGGACAGAAGCACCCACTGAACCTCTCTATTTCCTCAACCAAAGGAGGCCACAAGGACCTAGACCTTACCAGCAGGGGATGCAAGGGACACCCCAAGCTTATTACAACCCCAACCAATCCACTCCTATGCCTTCCTGGGGACCCCCTGCTCATTCTTCTTGGTCTATGCCTCCTCCATGGTCTTACCCACCTCAGTACCATACTCAGCCCACTACTCATTTGTTTCACTCACATGACCAGCCACAGCCTCAGTGGAATGCACCTCAATCAGGGTGGAGGCCCCAGTACAGTACTCCTCCCGCCATTTTGCCTCCACCACCAGTTCAACCACAACCATTACCTCCTGCTCCTCCAAGGCAACCTCAAATGCCTGCTCAACCGAACCCGAACCCCAACAACATACAGGCCCAACAGGTATATACTGGGGAAACATCATGCCCTACCTATGCTGTGGAGATCCAGGAGATCAATCTGCGATCTGGAAAGACTCTTCCAGATCGCCAACCTCCTCCCCCAGAGGACGAGGAAGATAAACAGGAAAGTGAACCAAAGGCCATTCCACCCTTTCCTGAGAGACTAACAACCACCACACAACCCAACCCAGAGGAGGATGAGCTTCTGGGAGAGCTCAAACAGTTGTGTGTAAAAATACCACTTCTCCAAGCCATCAAAGATGTACCAATATACAACAAACTGGTTAAGGAAAAGTGTTTTAGACACCCAGGCAGGCAAAAGAGAGATGCTTCAACCATCAATGTCATAGGACAACTGTCTGATTTTATGTTGGGACAAGTCATCTGCCCAAAGTATTTGGATCCTGGGAGTCCTGTAGTTGATGTCCACATCAATGGCACCATCATACCTTTCACATTGATTGATCTGGGAGTTGCCATTAATGTGATGACCAGAGATACCATGCTTAAACTCAACCTTCAGGGTTCCTTGAGAGAGACCTCGACAGTCCTACAACTAGCAGATCGCTCCACCGTGACTCCTGAAGGGATTCTAGAGGACATATTGGTCTCTGTTGACTCTTGGGAATACCCTACAGGTTTCTTGGTTCTGCAACCAAAGGCAAAGCTTACTGGATACCCCCTTACTTTGGGAAGGCCTTGGTTAGCCACTGCAGATGCTTACATAAGCTGCCCTGCAGGAAACATGACCATCAAAAATGGTCCTATGTCCAAGCAGCTAGTCCTGTACCCTCCTGCCCAACCCTCATTAGAGCATGACTTACCACTTTTGTTGGAGGAAGGAGAAGAGGATGAGGTGTACTCAGCACCTTTGTGCACCCTAGACACCACTAGGGGAGGCCTCCCAACCGAGGATGATTTGATTGAGACCTTGATCCAAACTCCACCTCCCAGTGCATTGTCCTTAGAGGAATTGGTGGAGGATGCCCAAGCCAGCACCTTAGTGGACCTTTGTGTGACCAACCCTGTCACTCCCAGAGTCAAAAGTGTGGAGTTCGGCCCTGAGAGAACGTTAAAGATCAGCTCCTCCCTATCTCCTTCCTAGGAAAAGGAGCTGTGTAGTTTGTTGGCCAGTCATCTAGATGCTTTTTCTTGGAGCTATAAGGAGATGAAAGGAGTCCATCCTTCGGTCTGTACCCATCACATCTACATCAAAGAGGATTGTAAACCGGTTAGGAAACCCCATAGAAGAATGAATCCAGCCCTTAAGGACATCGTCAAGGAAGAAATGCAAAAACTGGTGGATGCCGGATTCATTTACCCCATCTCGGATAGCGAATGGGTGTCCCCTCTGGTGTTGGTTCCAAGAAAAATGGGAAGTGGAGAATCTGTGTGGACTACCGAGAACTGAACAAAGCTACCAAGAAAGACCATTTTCCTCTACCCTTCATAGATCAAGTGTTGGATGGACTGGCAGGAAAGAAGTTTTTCTCTTTCCTGGATGGGTTTAGCGGGTATAACCAGATCCAAATCAGCCCTGAAGACCAAGATAAGACCACCTTCACTTGTCCTTGGGGTACCTTTGCTTACCAGTTCTTCCCTTTGGACTATGCAATGCTCCTGCCACCTTCCAGAGAGCCGTTCTGAGCATCTTTTCTAAGCTGGTCCATGATTCGGTGGAAATCTACATGGATGACTTCACCCCTTATGGGTCCAACTTCCAGGAATCATTGTCCATTCTGTGAAAAGTCCTAACCAAATGCATTGAGATGAACCTGTCCCTTAGTCCTGAAAAGTGTGAATTCTTGATGACTGAAGGGACCGTGCTAGGCCATACCATTTCTTTCCAAGGGTTACAAGTGGATCCTAACAAAATTGCTCTCATCAAGAAGGTTCCACCTCCTTAGAAGGTAAGAGATGTTCGAAGTTTCTTAGGATTAGCAGGGTATTATAGGAGATTCATTAAAGACTTCAGCAAGCTAGCCTTGCCATTGTTTGGCCTCTTGGCAAAAGATGTTGAGTTTAAATGGACTGACGACTGTCAGAGGGCTCTGAATGAATTAAAGGACAAGTTGGTGTCTGCCCCAATCTTGAGAGGTCCAAACTGGGCCCTACCTTTCCACATCCACATTGATGCCTCGAACAAAGCCATAGGGGCAGCCTTAGGACAAGTTGAACAAAAAATTCCATATGCCATCTACTTTGTCAGCAAAAACTTATCCAAGGCAGAACTAAACTACACTGTAACTGAGAAAGAATTCTTGGCCGTGGTCCATGCACTGAACAAGTTCCGACATTATATCACTGGCTATCAAAAATTTGTACATACTGATCATGTTGCAATTAGATATTTAATGAATAAACCAGATGTGAATGCTCGTATTATTAGATGGTTACTTTTGTTGCAGCAGTTTGATTTGACTATCGTTGACAAACTAGGTAAAGAAAATGTTGTTGCTGACTTTTGTCTAGATTGGATTTATCTGCAGATGAGGATGGAACAGTGGATGACCAGATGCCCGATGAACATCTGTTTTCTATTTTAGTACTCTCTCCATGGTTTGCTGATATAGCAAACTACCTTGTTTCAGCACAGTTCCCTCCGCACCTATCCTCAAGAGAGAAGAGCAGAATCGTCAGAAAAAGTGCCTCATTCACTTGGATCGGGGGAAACCTGTTCAAGCTTGGCCCTGATCAGATCTTAAGGCGTTGTGTAAGGGAGGAGGAAGTCTTTGATATCCTCCTCACCTATCATGATGGCCCTTGTGGAGGACATTTTGCAGCAAAGAGGACTGCCTTCAAAATCCTGCAGGCAGGCTACTATTGGCCCACGCTTCATCAAGATTTCAGAAGGTATATCAGCCAGTGTGACCGATGCCAAAGGATGGGGAACCCGACTCCAAGGGATGAAATGCCTCTCCAACCTCAAGTGACTCTTGAGCCATTTGAGAAGTGGGGTATGGATTTTGTGGGCCCAATCAATCCTCCTTCGAGGCAAAGTTCTTACATCATTGTGTGCACAGACTACCTGACAAAGTGGGCAGAAACCAAGGCAATCAAAGCAGTGACAGAAGAAAAGGTGGCCGAGTTCTTAAGAGAAAACATTTTCTACAAGTTTGGCTACCCAAGAGAGCTAGTCACTGATCAAGGAAGCCAGTTCACCTCCAACTTAATTGAAGACCTACTAGCTCATCACAAAATCAAGCATAGGACTTCCACCCCCTATCATCCTCAAGCAAATGGGCAGGTGGAAGTCACCAATAGAGCATTGGAAGGGATCTTGACTAAGGTGGTGAGCAGCAGCAGAAAAGATTGGGCAGATCGCCTGGTTGAGGCCACATGGGCTTACAACACCACTTGGAAGACCACAATCGGTTTCACACCTTATGAGCTAGTCTATGGGAAGAGAGCTTTGTTGTCAATTGAATTCGAGTACAACACTTTGAGAATGGCAGCTCAGCTGGACCTAGATCTCAGCCATGCCCAACAAGAAAGGTTATTGCAGCTGAATGGATTGGACGAGCACCGAATGCAGGCCCTTCTTCACTCAGAAGTGGTTCAACTTCAGAGGAAGGTGTGGCATGACCAACACCTCAATGATAGGGAATTTTAGCGAGGAGATTGGGAGCTGTTGTATGATTCTAGGCATAAATATTTCAAGGGGAAGCTGAGAACCAGATGGCTGGGACCATATGCCGTGGAAAAATGTAATGACAATGGATCTGTTCTTATTCGGACCATTGATGAGGAGGCCATCCCTATGCTTGTCAATGGGCATCGGTTGAAGATCTACAGAAAGCCTCTGCCAAGGCAGGAATTCATCAAAACTGTGGAAAAATCAATGTTGGTCACAGAAAAGGGTTCTGCCTCTATTTTGGGCATACCCTGAGTTCCAAAAAAAAAAAAATATATCCTTGGGTGAAAACCTCTCTGAGGCGCTCAAGGCAGATGGTAAGGGTGAAAACCTCATGGAGGCGCCCCTACTGTCTTTCAAAAAAAAAAAAAAAAAAAGGAGGTTTGAAAAAGACCCTTGAGTGAAAACCTCTCTGAGGCGCTTAAGGCAGATAGTAAGGGTGAAAACCTCATGGAGGCGCCCCTGCTGTCTTTCAAAAAAAAGAGGAAAAAACAATAAAAAAGAAAAGAGAAAAAAGCAGGTAAAAGCAAGTTCACAATGTGGCAATGTATGCAGGTTGCAGGTATTCCATGCAGGAAAGGAGGCCCACAATCCAAAGACAAGGGTCCCTACGATGTTACCAGGTGACCTCACCAGCACTCCCTCTAGAAACACTCATCTCTTCCAAGGTCTGGGCATGATGTGATCACAGATTAGCCTCCTACAGGAAGCTACAGGACTTTCTACAGGAAGTCCTGTATTTCTACAAGAAACTTCTTGTAGAAGCTCGGGACGGCCCAGAATTGACTGTGTGAGGAGATCTAATGCCCAAGGTCAAGCATGGAGGCATGCAAGCTACTCTTTTCGCCATCACGCACTGCTGTCACCTCCTTCTACCACCCCAGTTGCCATGCAATGGAAAACACCTGCACAGTCAAATCAGAACACTGAATTATCAGAGGAAGCAATTCTAAATGGAAAAAAGATGCAGAGATACCATGCAACACTTATCATAGCTATCCAAGGGCCCTACGATCATGATCGTGATGCCACCTTCACCATTTAGCATGCACCCGAGGAGAAAAAACTGCTACAGGACATCCTACAGGAATCCTGTAGCAGTTCAGCCAGCTGGAGTGTACACTACCAAAACGCCTGCAGAACATCGAGCGGGCACATGCACCATCCGCAGCTAGGTAATAAGCTTCGTAGCCAGCAGCAACCTGCAAGGAAGAACCCCCGTGCTTGTGCACAACGTAGCAACCAGCAAATCCAATCACCATCGTCCTGAAACCTGGAAATCATGTCGCGGACGCACAGGTAAGTGCCTCACCCTTCTTTCGTTCAAATTACATGAATAATGCTATGAAATGTTTGCAAGCGTGAGAATGAATGGGTTGAGCAGTCGAATGGCCATTCAACTGGCCACGACGACTAGCCACTGGTCTAGTCGGATTTGGAAAGTGGCGATCGTGGCAAGCAAATTGGGTAATAGACACGTGAGAAGTGTCCAGTCGGGGAGAAGCGGTGTTTTAACAGAAATGACGGTGGCGGATCTGCAGAGAATGATGCGGCAGTCAGGGAAACTTGCAGTGGAATGAGTGGGTGACGTAGTCCAACGGTCCGGCAGGGACAGCTCACCCCCGCGCCACGAATTCCGCCGGGATTCAAATCTGTCGGCTAGATCGCCACCCCACGCATTTATCATCAGCCGTTTAGAAGTCGAGTGAGCGTCCAAATTTTTCTGAAGCTCGTTACTCCAAGTCTTCGGCTTGTTTGAACGTTTGGTAGTGGCACAGAAGGCGCAAACCACTGCAGTGCTCTCCAGAACCCGTGCACTTCTTCTACTGGAAAGTTATGCTACAGGAAGCTCACTGCCACGAGGAAAATTGGTCTCTTCACGTCAAGGTGGCGAATTGGAAAAGGTAAGCCTAAACCTGTTCCTCCCATGCAATTGGTTTCGAGGGTGGCGGAGTCGATGTTCTCCAAGACGTAAAACTACAGTCTGATCATAAAAATTGCAAGCATTGTCTTCCTTTTGCTTGAATTGTCGTCGAAGTATATGTGGGGTTTTCTACAGGATATGATTTTTAAGGCTCATATGTAGATAGTCTTCGTGAAGTGTGTGTGTGGCAGAGGCATAGTTCTACGCTCTGTCCCAAAAGGCTAGTTTTTGATACACACCCGCCACCTCCAGCTAACAGAGCAGGTTTTCACCATGCCGAGTGGATTCATCAGAAAGGAACCGATCGACTCAAAGAAACTAAGGGAGAACCATGAGGTGGTAGAGCTATTCACTCGTGCGTAATGGATGTCGTTCTGCAACAAACTTCAAGGATATGATGATGAGGTGGAAGAGGAGTTCTTGCGAGCTCTGAAGACAAAATCGAAAACGCTGGCCACCGTCAATTTCAGGGGTTTGAGTCTCAGACTCACCCCACAGTTCATCAGCCGAGTCACTGAGCTCCCAATGGGGGTACCGTGGGACAAGGAGGAGAGGAAATTAGGCCAGAAGGCTAAAAAGGAGTTCTTTCCACCAGAGGATAAATTCTCAGAGGATAAGAACGGGGTTCGCAGAACTAGCTTACTGCCACTTTAGAGCGAGGTCAGCCTCCAAATAATGAAAAACATAACGTGCGAGGGACGGTTCAGCATTGTATATGGGTACCATTTCCGACTACTCACAGAATTAAGGCATGAGATGGACCTACATGCAGAAAGCAAACTAAGTATTCCCTACTTCCTCCTACATTCTATGATTGAATGTGCCACCAAATTGCGAGAGGACACACCAGACCAGGTAGCTCATCACGGGCTCATTAAGCTCCTCGTGGAGGATGCACTCCACACATTCAAAGTCCCTCTCTCGTGGAAGCCTTCCGAAATCTGACTAAGGATGGCGATATAAAAATGTTGACTGAAGAGCTTGGTTCCTCCAGCAGCGAGGAGAAGGAGTCAGTACCACCAGAGAAGAAAGGAAAAGGCCAAGAACCCACGGCGAAAGCACCAAAGAAAGAGAAAAAGGAGAAACAAGAGAAAAAGGTTGCCAAAGAAAAGGATGACACATCCGTATTGACTCCCAGAGAGAAAAGGTTACAAAGTAGGGTGGACAGGACTGAGCAAGTCCACGTCAGCAAAGGCACCTCGACAGCAGCCTCGACCAAGTCAAAAAGGAAAACACACTCAGTCAAACAGGCTAAAATGGTGCCACCTATTTCTACAGGAAAACCAAAAACGGCTTCTACAGGAAGCCAAAAATCAGCTGAAACACGGCCTTCTACATGAAGCCCTGAGAAAGGAAAACCAAAGGAAAAGAGAGCATTAATTCTTGAGAGGGAGGCAACCGCCCTTAGTACACCTCCTAAGCTGAAGGAAAAGAGAAAGAGGGAGATCCCTCTGTATTTTAAAGCCCGGAGAAGTGTAAGAATAAAAACAGGCAGGCCACAGCCTCCATCCAGTAGCCCAATTATTATAGAGGATACCCCTACTTTGCCCAGAGAGAGGTCCCCCTCAAAAATATCAGTCACCTATGAGAGGGGGAGCCCGAAGACAACCACGTGGAAGGAGAGGATGGACAGGTTGGCTTCAGAAGCTCGGCTACAGGATGCTGAGGCTACTCTACAGGAAACCTTAGCCCGGCTTAAGGAGACAGAGAGGATGGAGGGAGAAGCACCCTCATCACCACCGAGGGAAGATGAAGTAGAAGCACCGAGAGAAGAAGAGAAAGAGCATATTCCAGAGCCTAGTCCCCAGCCAAGTTTGAGCTCATATTATAATTTCTTAGAAGCTGGAAAGATTATACCACAACAATTCACTGTGCCACTTTTCTTTGCGTTGGAAGAAGAAAGAGTGAGAACGCACACGTGGATGAAAATAGCTAAGTCAAAAGGCGTAGCAGATATAGGCTCCTTGGAGGAACAACTCAAGGAGGCACGAAAGGAATTAGCTATGGCCAAACACGTGGCAAACTGCCAGCGAGTGTTCCTACAGGAAGAGAATGAAAAATTGAGACTGCAGCTACAGGAACTGAAGAAAGGAAAGGGCACATCCTCAGGGGACATCACAACAGAACAGCAAGGCAGAGAAGGACTGCAAGTCAGTCTTGGGGAGCCAACCACGCATCTACAGGAAAGGGAGCTGCAAGCACAAATTGAGATACAAGTTCTCAAACAGCAGTTGCAGCAAAAAGAGGCACAATTGGCCTGCATGGCCAGTTGGGCCATGGATGCTATACAATGCAGACAACTGGCCAAATCCTATGGCCTGTACCTGAGAGACCAATGGCTACAATTTCAGATTAACGCATTAGCACAGAGGGGTATCTCTCAGCTCCAAGACCCACAGCAGTTCACTGAATTATGCAATACCAGTTCATCAAAGGATAAGGCCAAACTATCGGAGTTCTATCTCCATAATTTGGCCCTTCCTAATGTGACTTCATGGGATCCCAACACGGTCTTAGGAGATATGCAGTTAATGGTATTTGCCTCATGGATGAACCATGAAGACAAGAGAGCAACAGAAGTTAAAGAGGTCATGAACCGAGGGTTGAATGAGCCATTATTAATTAGAGCAGAGCCAGGGGATCCAACTACATTAATATCAGCACACCAACACTTATCCACCGACCCTCAAGCTTCATTGAAATATATGGATCAGCAGGCCCAGGCCATAGCGCATTTTGAGGATATGGAGAGACTGTTAGGGGACAACTGTGTTCAATCTTGCACCCACCGATGGAACACATTGGCTCACAGTCTAAAAATCAGGGAATATCACACTCCAACTCGAATGAGGGAAGCTCTAGTATGGGTGCCCCTCTATAAGAAATCCATGCAGAACCTCCAGGCTAGCTGGATTGGCCTCAAGCTAAGCCCACCTCTGCTGTTAGGATTGATGGAAGGCAGCACAGAAAAAGATGAGCATGAACAGTGGGAAGAGGTGGAAAGAAAGGTTGGGTTCCATATCAGTGAGGAGGACACTACTGCAGAAGCCTGGGATGTGAGGGTGGTAGTGAAGTCAATGAAGGACGAGGAGCTGGATTAGTTGCTCAAGGATGAGTAATCATTTTAGCTGGGGGGTGATGATGAGCCCCAAATTTGGTAACATTTTGGGCTCATTTGGCCTAACTACCCTTGCTCAACCCTTCATTTTTCATGACTTATGCATCATTTTCTTAGTATATTTATGTCATTTGTACGAACGAGGGCAGTCACTATTCCTAGGTGGCTAACACGTGTTTATTTCAGGTTTTTTGACAATTAATGGAGCAAAACCACGCAGATGGGGACTAGGAGACAGCCAAGATGGGATTGAGATTTTGTAGGAAGGTTGTCCATAGCATTGAAAGGCCTTCCTCTTGATCTTCACCCCCAACTCCGAGCTGTGACAGCCATCACCACCGAGTTAGAAGGCAGCCAAACGGATTTTGAGGAAGCAGCAGTTCACCCCTAGTTTGGTCAGCCAATTTCCACTGACTTAGGAGGCCAGCTTGGGACCTCGTAATGTTTAAATGATGAGGCTGTAGCCTTCGAAAAGGACTTTTGAAACCTTGTTTCACATTCTGGATTACGAGCTGTAGCTCTGTTTTGCTCTTTTGTAAGCCATTATTGGCATGTTATTTGACTTATGATTATTATCTTTTAATGGAATGCAGGCAGATTTGAGTTCAGTTCTGAGTTCTTAAAGGAGCCATAGCTCTCGGGGTTGGGCCCAACCTGAGAGCCTAAGGCCTCCTTCCTTTGTACTGCTATCTTTCTTTCAGCATCGTGTTCTTTGTTCTTTTCCTTTACATGCATTTGGAAACGTAGTTTGGTGAGCTAGATTTCTTGGTGTGGTTAAGTAGGTTAGTTTTGTAAAACAGAGTTGCTTCAGCAGTTAGAATAGAGTAAGGAGATTGGAGTTAATAAGGGTTCCAAGAAAGGGTTGACTGCACACTCATTTTCACCTCTGTCTAGGGGCTGGAATTGCAGACAGTGCCACCCACCAAAACCATTGTTTTACATATTCATGTAATCTTTGATGCAGTATTTTCGTTTGTAGAAGTGTCCATGCATTCAGATCTTGTGGAATGATTCTTTGCTTCAGTACCATGCATGAGTTTCCTTAAAAATAACATTGCTGATCTTTGGTTCTATTAAATAGTTAGAATAGATTCATGATATTTCGGTTATGTGCAGGATGTGGATGATTTGTTTCATTTACACTGTGCAGTACTACTCCCTCACTCTCTTATCCTTCTAAAACCATGCCTAGGCCAACTACTCATCTCCCAATTAGACCCCCTATCTCTCAACCATTCTATTACCCACGTTATTCTACCTCTTCGGCCTTCCATTCCCTCTACCCTCTTCCAGACAACCTAGCTTAGCACACCCCCTCTTCATCTCCTCTCTCTGTCTCTAAGTCATTACAGACCCCTCTCCTACCTCCCTATCCATCCATGTAGCCTCTTTCACTCACCCATCACTCAAAAATCCTATCATAGAACATCATGTAGGAATTACTGAACTTCCTGTAGAAATTCTGAACATCCTGTAGAACCCCTGCAGACTTCCTGTAGAAGCTCATAAACTCGGTTGCTTTGCATCCAAACTTTTTGAAACTCTCTGAAAGGATGTTAGGGACTCCCTAGACCCTCTCTGAGCCTTCCTGACCTCTTCCAATCATTTCTCCCCTTGACCTAACCCTGCACAGTAAAGACCCGGTCAGAAGCACATGCATAATAATTCCAACAACTTGAACAAAAATGCAAAAATATGTTCTCTTCAGATAAAAGTAGTTTAGACACATGCATCTCACCTTCATAGAAGTAATGGCATCACTTTCAGTAATTTGCATTCCCACCTTTGCATCAGTAGGACTAGTTGGTAGAATTAGGGTTTGCTAGGGTTTGTGTTTCTTGTTGGCTTTCAGTTCCTTTCTGGAAGTAGGTTAATTTCCTTTGAGTTAGCTTTCATTCATCGGTTAAAAATCTTCTTCTAAGAGCTCATAGAAGTTGGCTTGAGCCCTAGCGGACTTGTACCAGCTGACCAAGTGACAACTGCGGCAAGAGGTAGTAGTTGTGCATACAGCACCGTCGCTTCCAAGTTTGTTACGAACTACCGGGTTGATAAAATTAGAGAAGGAAGCTCCAGGAGTTGTAGCATTATTGCTACAATACTGGGGCCCACCAGATGTCACCGCATGACTCACCCAACTCTATGTTCACCCGTCGCACGTTTTGTTTCCACCCAGCGCTCAACACACCCAACCGCAGGTTGCCCTCACCCGTTCGCCAACTCATCCAACCATTCAGTCTGCCCATCTTTCGATGGGTGTGCCCTCTGTACACCTCACATGACCCACCACACAGACACCCTACTCAGTTACTCCACCTGGCCACACCACAAACTCATTCACCCGACGCCCTCTGCAGGTTTCCCAACCTATCCACCATGTTAACCACCTGGTCTCCCTGCATTCGTTCACCTGGCCCCCTATTCGAGTTTCCCATGTCCTCCATCGGGTTCGACCTCCAACCAACTTCACTCTACCCACCCGTTTAGCCCAAGCTCATGCGTCCAATTGTAGTCCATGCACTTAGCTCACTCTTTTGGTTGATGTCTGAATGATTGAATGATTAATCTCCACCATCCTTCGTTTTCTTACTTTTATGCTTGAACGCCCATTGTTCAAATTCCCAGCCGACCTGCCCATCATCGCACAACCGTTAGATTTCTCCACTTAACCAACACGTTGGCCCACCCATTCCCTCATTCAGCTACCCACCCATTCCATTGTTCGGCTGCCCGCCCATTCCATCGTTCACCCGTCGGCCCATCCATTGGTCGGGGCACCCGGGACCTCCCACACTTGTATAAGTAAAATTCCACATTACTCCATTGCATTTCTTCCCAAAATTCTGACTTGGCCTATAGCTTGCCTCGAGCGCCCACACACTTCGCCAACCATAGCTCATCTACTCATTCACTAAGTCGCCCATCCGTTGCACCGATCTCAAGGCGTTACAGAATTGAAGGCATAAGGGAGAGCCAAGGAAATGGGCTGTACGAACTTGCACAAAGCCCACCCCAAGTCACAACTTAGCATTTTTGATATGGGCTCATGTGCTCGTGTGTTCCCTCACACTAAACAACCCACCAGAATGAGTTTACACAAACGCCCTTGCCCAACCTGCCCGACCCACCCGAATGAGTTTACATAGACGCCCTCAAACGACCCGCCCGAATGAGCTGACATGGACACCCTCAAATGACCCACCTGAACGAGTTCACACAGACACCCTCAAATGACTAGCTTGAAAGAGTTAACATGGGCGCCCACATGACTGAAATGAAGTCACAAGGGAGAGTCAGGCAAATGAGCTGCAGGAACACGCACAAAGCCCACCCCAGGTCAAAACTTAGCATATTTGATACGGGATCATGTGCTTAGGTACACCCTCACACTAAAGGACCCAACCGAATGAGTTTACAAACACCCTTGCCCGACCCACCTGAACAAATTTACATGGATGCCCTCGCCTGACCCAACCTAATGACCTGCCTGAACGAGTTTACACAGACGCCTTTGAACAACCTGCCCGAACAACCCGCCTGAATGGGTTGACACAGACCCCCTCAAATGACTTACCTGAACAAGTTTACATGGGCACCCACATGACTAAAACGAAGGCACAAGGGAGAGTCAGGCAAATGAGCTGACTGAACATCCATAAAGCCCACCTCGGGTCACAATTTAGCATTTTTTATACAGGCTTGTGTGCCTGGGTGTACCCTCACACTGAATGACCCTCCCAAATGAGTTTACATCAACACCCTCACTCGACCCGCCCCACCTGCCCCACCTACTCAAATGAGTTTACATGGATGCCCTCGCCGAACCCACCCGACCCGCTCGACCAACCCGAACGAGTCTACATGGACACACTCTCCCAACCCGCCTAAATGTCACGCCCGAATGAGTTTACACGGACACCCTCAAATGACCCGCCTGAACAACCTGCCCAAATGAGTTGACATGGACGCCCTCAAATGACCCGCCCGAATGACCTTCCCGAATGAGTTGACACAGACGCCCTCAAACGACCTGCCCAAATGACCCACCTAAAGGAGTTTACACAGACACCCTCAAACGACCCACCCGAACGAGTTTACACGAATGCCCTCGAATGACCCACCTAAACGAGTTTGCATGGATGCCCTCAAATGACCCGTCCAAATGCGTTTACACAGATTCCCTCAAATGACCCACCCGAACGAGTTCGCATGGGCTCCCACACTACCGAAATGAAGCCATAAGGGAGATCTGGGAAAACGAGTTGCACGAAAATGCACAAAGCCGACCTCGGGTCACAACTTAGCATTTTTGATATGAGCTCATGTGCCTGGGTGCGCCCTCACATTGAATGACATGAACGAATGAGTTTACGCAGGCACCCTCAAATGACCCTCTCGAACGATTTTACATGGCAAACGACCTGCCTAAATAAGTTTACATGGCAAATGACTCGCCCAAACTAGTTTACACGGCTGCCTTCAAATGACCCGCCCGAACGAGTTTACATGGCCGCTCTCAAACGACCCGCCAGAACAAGTTTACACGGGTGCCCTCAAATGACCCGCTCGAACGAATTTACATGTCTGCCTGTTATAGAAATTTTTGTGCCTTGCAGCTCCAAGCATGAAAGGTCCATAAACCAAGAGATCCTAAGTCCCTAAAAGTGTTGTTCCGACCCCTAGAGGAACAAGGTCAACAAATTACAGCTTCTCCCAGAAGTTCTCCACCAGAAACTGCTCAGAATCAGTCAAATCAGGATCATTTCAGCTGCTCCACTGGCTAGCTGCGTTGCATAGCACCCAAATACACTAGCTAGGTGCATTGCAATGCACCTAAATGCACTACCAGGGTGCGTTGAGCGGGAAATGACAAATGGAAGTGCCATTCCGCGAGGTGGAAAGACAATGGAAGCTTCCAGAATCTTCTCCAATGACACTTGCCTCACTGAGTTCGACCAAGGATGAGTAAGAGGCTCTCAGTCTCCAAGTGGAAGCAAGAACTGATAGAGAGAAGACACTAGTCAAATCATAAGCTGACTCATCTTCCTTGCATACATCTATATATGGATCCCTCATCCCAGAAATCCAGAGACTGGAATTTCATACATTGCAAAGAATTACTGTTGGTTTTGAGATAGATATCAGAGTATTGGGTGATTTATGCTTTGTTGGAGGTGAAGAGGGGCTTCTTTGCTAGGAGGTTGATGCTGGATCAGGAATCATCGGTTGTAACTCCTCCTGGATCTTCTTGTTATATCAATAAAACTATTTGAGTTTCTCCTACATGCTTGTGTATCATTGATGTTTGTTACATTTGTATGTTTAGCTTAAATCTGATCCTAAGCTATTTATGAATATAAATCCATGTCTTTGTGTAGTTTTCTTCTTCTGTGATCTTACAGGAACTTGGTGAAGCTGGACAAGTAAGGGAGCAGGTAGCTGGAAGCTGTCAAAGAGGAGAGAGATTGGATCAAAGGACTAGCGCAAGACACAGGTTGGTTCATCCTATTCCTCTTCGTTTATAGTTCATAAAGAAGAATACAAAAGTAGTTTTCTCTGTTTGTTTCTAAGGTCACTGTTACACCTTAGTGGGATAGGGTCATTCTGAATAGACACTTTTCCCATTAACAAAATAGCGACTCCGCTGGGGATCGTGTCTATTTAGTTTGTTTGTGTTTCTCTTGTTGTTTGTTTCATAAACTTAGAAGTAGCAAATCGAACTACATTTGCCATTAAAAAATGCAAAGTAGACATCTGCTACTTCAATCCATTCGATGGATCTGTTTATGATTTAAACAGCTGATTCACAAATGATATGATTGCCCTTTGTGATAGCTCTTAGACCTTCTTTAAATCTACCCTCTGATTGTGCATTACTGATTGCTTTTACTCGGCAAAAAACCAAAGACTAAACTGTAAACCATGACCCAGAACCTGGATAGAATTCTCGTTTCTGCCCCAGCACAAGTACTGTGAAGAGTTCCTGCATTTCAGCGTAGTTCCGGAGAGGCCAACCTGCACTGCAATCTAGTTTCTCTGTATAACAAGTGCGCTGATCAGCCTAGCCTTGTGCAGCTGAGGTTCTTTGCTTCATTTTTTCAGTTTTGTCTCTGATTTTTGTAGCCTGTGATCAGTGTATGTGTCTGTTTAAAAACCCCTTTTTTTGGCCGTAATTCTGCCTCCTTTGTACAAAAGGACTGTAGATGTTTTTGTGTGTTTGTTACGTCATTTACAGTTTTCCATTGCAAAAGTAGAATAGTCATATTGTCGTCCTTTGATTTAGGTCTGTCGCAAGTGTCGATTTTGATCTTAGGAGGAAGTTTATTTGCTGTTGACAGTCGATTATGCTTTTACTTTTGCCTTTGGTTTGAATTTGTGACTTTCTAGTCTCGAAACGAGTATTTATTTCAAAATCATAAAGTGTCGTAATCATCTCTACTTTTTGATTTCGAAAAGAAGCTTGTTTGTGTTTGTCACTTGAAAGCAAATCCAGATTTGTACGTCAACATTATTTTTAGGCATCAATATTAAGAAAGTGAAAAACAAATACATGCACATGTGCATTTGCATATTGACAGTCTGTTTGGCTTGATTTAGGAAAGTGCATTTACAGTGTGCTCTTTGATCTTTGTGAAAAGATTGTGTCTTTCTTTTCCCCTTGTAGCTAGGATTTTCATTGTTGAAAAGAGATAAAAGTTTGCTTATCATCTTTAGGTTTCATTTTAGGAATTACATCTATATCTTGTGGTGAACCCAAAAGGAAAACTTCATAAGAAAGATCAACTTAAAATAAATTCAATGAACTTAACAACGCTTTGGAACTTAACGCACAACATTTAGAGGTCTAGGCTAGAGACGTATTCCGGCGTCGTAAAGCCTGGTAACTGTTGTCCTCACTGATGGTTGGGTGATTCCTCCACTTTGAGACGATAAGTGCCAGTACGGACTTGTGCTCCCACATACTGTCGAGTATATATTGGGAGACCCCTATAGGCTTAAATCCTTTTATCCATAAGAAGCCGTGTCGGCCGCCCTACTGATCGCAATGCACTGAACACAGCATTCGGGAAGATTGACTGCCGTACCATAAAAAGTATTCTGCAGTTTTGCGATTGATTTGGTACTCTCTCTACCTAGATCTCCAGAGCAGTCCCTTTCGTTCCTTTTCAGACTCCTTAACGGAAAATGTCCATCTGAGCACTTGTCACTTCAGGCTCATTAAAAATCGAAGGAGACTAGAGTCATCTTTTGTTTTTTCTCGACTCTTAAAAACTAAGAAAACAAGTTGTGTCAAAAGCGTCTAAAATTCATTTAACTCGGAAACATACTTCCCCTTTTTATTTTAGTTGATCGAGTAATCCGCAATCGTGGAAGAAAGTCAATTGAAACCCCGTCGTTCGCGGAGCTTACGAGTCAACCGTCTTTGTCTCCGGAATCGAAACCAGTACGGACAAAGCGAACTCGTTTAACCAGTTCCAAATATCCTATTAAAGTTAGAACAAGTGTTCCAACGACATCAGAGACTCCGGTTACTCCAAACATTTCTGGAATCCCTGCCTCTACAGAAGAAGTTCAACAGCCACAGAGGGACAGTGATACTGATCCTGGTCTGAGAGTAAACACTTGCGTTACCGAACCAGTTCCATCTACAACCGGTTCGGAGAGTCTTGCTCTTCAAACATCTATCGCTGTCGATTCCACACCTTCTTCAGCACCAGAAATATTTTACAGACCTAACGGTCTTCCCCTTCCACCTGGTCTGATTGCAATTGAAGAAATTGTAGAAGATCCTCAAACAAGTACTCCAACGCACTTTGGAGTCGGGATCACTCTATATCCTTCTTCATCAGAAGTTAGTCTACCACCAGCAGAAGCTCCTGTAGAATCGCTAGGTAATCTTTTGGATAGACTACAAATGTCTGAACAACCATCAACATCTAGGACTATGTCATCTGACACAGCGATAGCAGAACTCCCTGCTGTCACTCCGACAATGTTCGCCGGCATACCATCTATCCCGACTAGCTCTCAACCGCTAGAAGGAGCCCACTCAGGGGCTATTTCGATAGTCTGGTCCGTTCCTGTTTGCTCAACTAAAATAATATTCGGAAACTCTTATGTTGAGTCTCAACAAATTGATTTGTTTGGAGGTCAATTTGGGTAGTTCGGTCCCCAAGGGAAAACAATTCCCTTGAGTTATGGATTACCACCGTATGGGGGGCAGTATGCCCTTTCATTATCCCCTCCAGGAGGATATCCATACGGGAGTTTACAACAACATTCAGGTTACACTGGAATTACCTCAAGTGGTTGGGTACCTATACTACCTCAACAACCAAGAGTTGTGTATTCGATGCAACAATGCGTACCTATGTCGAATATCCTGACTACACCAGCTATTGTGACGGTGTCACAAGTTCAAATGTTGCCTATTGTATGCCAACCTCAGATTTCTCAGGTTGTAATGCAATAGCCCATTGACCCTGCGACTCAACCACAATCGCCGACTAGTAGGGCGACACAGGTCCAGACGGGTACAGTTACCCCTCACCTTGGTCCAACGGTTAGTATAGCGCAACAGCACATGGCTTCGCAACCATGGCTGGTGCAATACCAACAACCACAATTCCAACAAGTATACCAAGGTTCTGAGCAGCAAATCTTTGCGAACAGTGGACAACCATACATTCAAAACGGTCAAAATCAACCATTTTACAATGGTCATGTCCACCAACCTTACCAGTCATACCAACATCAAATGCATTATGCTGGTATGCAAAGACCAACTGCTCAGGCAATCCTATCTTATCCTGGGTATGCCTCACCTAACCTGAATCAGCAGTTACCCTTTGTGGCAACCTTAGAGTTACCTGATTCAAATCAGTTAACAAACGATCCAATTGCTTATGCCCCTTGGTGGCCAGCAATTCCGCATAAACTTCCATCAGTTATTCCTAAATTTAATGGAAATCCGGGTGAAGATCCATCGAATCACGTGATGACATTTCATCTATGGTGTTCATCAAACACCGTAAATGATGATTCGATAAGGCTTCGCCTCTTTCAGAGGACGTTAACGGGTCCAGTGGCAAAATGGTACATTGAATTGCCTAGAGCTTCGTTCGACAACTTCAGTACCTTAGCCACAACCCTTTTAACCCATTTTCAATTACCGATAAGGTACAAAACGGGAACAAAACTCCTTACCAACTTCAAATAGACAACGACCACTCACATATCTGATCATATACATGAGTGGCGACGTCGTCGTAGGATGGTAAAAATGTATGTCCCTGATCAGCTATTAGCTGAATGGTTTATTGTTATCACAAAATCAAGCACTGAAAGGCTGCTGATCAGTTAGACTTTGTGTAACTATTTCAAACCAGACTTTTGACTAAGGCTTAGCCTCCTTAGCCTGAGAGGGCTCTCTCAAAGGGTTATTGATTTTAACTATTGATGAGATGGCTAACTCTTGCAAAGTAAATTTAACACATATGTTGGCTGGACAGACATTACAAAGACTTCCATTGGGCTCATGGAGTAAATCATCACTTCAGTAAACTATAACACTACTCAT
Source organism: Pinus tabuliformis (assembly GCA_031772625.1). Taxonomy (NCBI): domain Eukaryota; kingdom Viridiplantae; phylum Streptophyta; class Pinopsida; order Pinales; family Pinaceae; genus Pinus; species Pinus tabuliformis. The sequence goes on from CM062815.1 coordinate 20,459,834, forward strand.
TCATAGAAGTCAGGGCATGTAATGTTTAAATACTCAAAACACATCTCATAGAAACCTCAGCTTACAAATACACACAGGAAATCAGAGCAGCAAAGTGAATTCTGAGTGATTGTGTATCTATATAGCTGTAAAAACATAAAGGATAAAACAAAACCAAATATCTTGAGCATTTGAAACACTGTATGAATCCTGAGAAGAAAAGCAGTCACTTGTATTACTGAAAATGAGTTTGTACACAAGCCAAAATAACACTCTGTTTTCTCCAAAAATCCAACCCTCATTACATAAAAGTTCATCTATATATAGAAACATAACTTTAACTACTTTGAGCTTCCTCCTCCAGCATGAGGGGAGCTCGATGACTGCCACTAATTACCCCTATCTGCTATTGAACTAACTGATTAAATACAATAAGTGCTAAACTGGAATTTTAAAGAGTCCTAATTAAACTATAACGGTAATTCTATCCTCCTCGTAGAATGATTCTTCCTTGTTCTTTGACACCTGTCTCCTTTCAGTTTGGCCGAGATAGTTGAGAAGAGGATTCAATGTTCCATACTAGCTTTGGATGCTGAATGCTTTGATGGTTCAGAGATGTTAGGAGAAAACCCCTGTTTTACCGGTTCCAGTCTTCCACCACTTATTCGAAAATGCAGCAGCATGTCTCCAGCTCTTTAATATCCCAAAAATGTAGAGCACCACCATGTTTCCAGATGTGTTGGAGGCTTCGTTGATGAACAGGTGTGCAAGCCAAGACTTCTTGTATGCAACTCCTTCCAAACCCTAATGACCCGTAATAAAGTGCCTTTATAATAAAAACTTTAACTTGAGACAAAACATTTCACTTTTACAAAAAGGTACACCTGTCATCATTTGAATGGCTATGCTAGCTTCATGTGGTCTCCTAAATGTCCCTTAGATGTTTCCTTTGAAAATTTTCTGATCATCCCATCAAACTGTTTGTCTGCGTTAAAAAACAACACCTACAGCAGTTTCGTAGCGCGCTACGAAACTGCTGAATTTGCTAAAACAGTGTGTATTTGCCCTGAGGTATTTGCTGCTTGGACCTTTGATTCTTTAAACCTCCTTTACATGTGGTAGAGATCTATATGTCCTCAAAATAATGAAACTAAACAAAATTTGACAAAACTTAGAACAAGACCTTTCTCAACATCAGTGAGCAGCTAATTGACCTAGCTGTGCTTTTAAGTCTGCAACCTCTCTCCTCAAGGCTTTGTTTTCAGCTCTTAAATGCATGTTTATTTTTCTGATGGATTTGGCCTGCTTGAGAGCTGGAACTATCCATGTGTAAACATCAGCTACTGAATCCACCTGGCCTACTAGGTCTTTACTTCCTTTCAAAACAGCTTTTCGATAATTTGCATACCTGACTGCAGACTCCCTAGTGGCACTCTTCACCTTGGCAATTTCATTTTTTGCTGCCTCCAACTGGTTCTTTATGGCTATAATATTACCTCCTTGGGAAATAATGACTGTTCTATTCTTGTCTTTTTGCTTGATTTTCTTTGCCTCCTCTGTTCTGGACAATTCCTCGGCTACCTCTGTTCTAGGCAATTTTTCAACTTCCTCTGCTCTAGGCAGTTTCTCAGCTTCCCTTACTTGTTTTCTTGTAACAGGTCTTCTTGGTTTGAAGATAAATTCATCACCTGGTTCATCAAACCTCAGTCTTTTTGAAGCTTTAGATTTCTTAGTGCTTTCTGGTGATGATTGAGTCAAATCAATGTGCATTGGTTCAATATGCACCGGTTCAACCTGCTCAAACTCAATGGCCTCAAGCAAATCACTCAAGCTGGCCTTAGATATCGGGCTTTCCTCAACAGCTAATGCTTTGCCTTTTTCTTTGCTTATTTGACTCCTTGTCCTAACTCTTGACACTGTTTCAGATCCACTTGGTCTAGGTACAACTTTCTTATGCTTAGCTTCTTCTTTTGATGATGGCTGAGGTTGCTCTTTAATGATCAGTGGCTTCACTGATTTTCTCAACTGTGACTTGGTCTTCTTTTTATCTTTTGCCTCCTTTTGAAGCTCAGCTATTGTGGGTTCTTCATCAACTGATTTTCCTTTTTCTCTAACTGGCTGTGGAGTAAGACCTGTTTTACTTTGGAAACCAGCCATGAAGATGAAAGAGTTCCAGTCTCTACCAATTTTCTGAAGACCATCCAGCACTAACAATTTAACCAAACCACGGTGAAATAACGATGTTTCACAGTCATCCTTCCTTAATTGCACTTTGTCACACATTTTGCTGAGACTGCGAAACAAGTAAAATGGAATATCTATGGATGCTTTACCAGTAAAATGCAACAACAACTTGAAGTGATAGGAGTAGACCTTATTATATCTTCCCTCACAGGTTAAGTACTTTTGAATACAGGTGAGAAGAAGGGCATAGTGCTCCTTAACATAGTTTCTAGGCACTGCTTTTGTTAGGTCTTCATTCACATATGCCTCTTTTAAAAACTCTTTGCAGGGGTTCATATCAAATTTAAAGTTCTTAAACCATTCTTGCCCCCCTCTTGGAATCTCAGTTACAGTAACAATTGCCTCCGGAGACACTTGAACTTCTAACATAGCTACTTTAGAATTCAAACCCGTGAAGTTTAAGGCAAAATCCTTTGTTACCTGAGCATGGCCACCCTGCAGCTTCTTACAGAAATTCCAATAGCCGGCATCCTTGAAGGCTTTCTTCATGCCTTCATCTCTTAATGCAAGGTCCAAACCTTCAGGCTCTGTTCTCTGACATTTTCCAGACCTATGTTCTTTCCTCTCCATTTCGCTTTTGAAATTTTCGCACAGAGAATGGCCAACAGCTTCAACTCAAATGGTAATTCAATTCCTTTTAACGCGGGCTTGCTTGTAATCAGGCTCACTTGAAAAACTCAGGCTCGCTTGCAAACTCAAATACCTCATCACACAGGCTGGTCACTTATGCATCATTTACGATCATCATAAAGAATCTATGCACGGTAAAACCCGTTTGAATAATATTTATGTGCATGCCTACAAATCTATTGGTGGAGTGATGGTTAATGAGTGTTTGGGAGGTACGCCCACTGACATGAACGGACGGAAGTGGTGACTCATCAACAGACTTGACCCTTTTAGGAATATACGCTGCAAAACACACGAATCTGCGATTTCATAGTGCAGTTAGTTATGAATTGGCATAATGCGCTGCGAAACGGCTTGATGCTGACGCGCTGCGAAATGGCTAAACAATGATTACGCTGCAAAACTAACCAATGAAACTGCGCTGCGAAATTACGGAAAGGATCGGTGACATGGATAAGACAAGACATGGCTTTTGCAATCATGATGGAGGATGACCAATAGGATTAGAGAACGATTTACATCAAACACCTTTAAAACTTCAACCCTAAGTAAGAGACATAGGACAAAAACCATTTGAGACCAACTTTTTGACAGTGAACTTGGACAAAGGATTATATACATATGTTTATAGTTCTAAGTGATAACAGTTTATCAAGTCATTACTACCTTCCATCATGGAAGATGCAGCAAAGGGGGGAGTCGTAACAGAAGAGAAAGTTACCGCTCATGCACAATATCTGGACTTGATCTATACCCAGTCCGGCACGCTCTACGACAAAATACCTGATGCCCCTAGACCAAAATTCTCAATTCCTCCTCCTCCTAAATCAAACAATGACTCTCACGCTGACGATGGCATGCTTGGCACAACAGACACGAAATCGACAAAGGCTACATCCAAGAAGGCCCGTAAGATTTCAGGTCAAAATGAAAAAGATGAACTTCTTGCTTCAGAAGTAAATGCCGTATCGACAGGTAAGGGCAAAGAAACCAAACAACTAGGAAGCAAGAAGAAAGGCAAAGGGAAGAAGAAGAAACAGATGAGTCATCTCCTGAAAAACCTTCTACAAACCCTTCTGGGCAAACGAAACCCCCTACGGGGTGTCATATATGTGATGAGGATCATTGGACGAAAGAGTGTCCATACAAAGCTGAGCTTAAGAAATTCTTTAAAAGTTCGAAAACCTCAGCAGTGTTAACTGATCCGTTTCCAAACCCAGGAACGAATCTGGTTGAAAGTGGAAATGCTTCCCCGTCTCAAGTGCTGATGTTGTCGATTTCAAAACAGTAGAATGATGCTTTGATTTCGACAAGGAACAAAGATTATGGGAATCCACAGCTGTCGAACAACAAGGATAAAGATCAACCAAGTAGTTCGACCACAACTTCGACAGAAGTTGTACCACCCACCATCCCTGAATTGACGATAAAACCGCCGAAGGGAGTAGTACACAAGTCGACATTTAATCCCCGCGCTAGAGCGGCGCAGCATTATAACATAGTGGTGGATTTGTCCCAATCGCCATCTGCTATGTCGACTCTTGAAGTACTACAAAATTGCCCGTCCCAAAGGCAGGCTTTATTATCGGTCATTGGTGGGATTGATCCAAAGGATTCTGATCTTGTATCCTTCGACCACAAAGGATACGATCGTCAGTTACTGGCTCAACTAGCTTTCCTTGTTCAAGTGAAAGCCCTCAACAAAACTGTTCATCGAACAATTACTGATGAGGGGGCATCTACATGTATTATGTCGATGAGTTGCTGGAAAACTTTAGGATCTCCAACCTTGTCGCGGTCAGCGACGACATTAAAAGCATTTGACGGAAGGACATATACCCCATATGGCATCCTAAATAACTTGAAAGTTGAACTGGGGGGAAAACGGTAGAAATAGATGTTGAAGTCATCGATGGGAATCTTGATTACAACATCCTACTAGGAAGACCATGGATATATGCCATGGCAGCTGTTGTGTCGACCTATTTTAGAAAGATTGCGTTCCCCTTTCAAGGAGGAATTACAGTCGTCGATCAACAAAACTTCCTCCCCAATGGTTCTCAAGTTACAGGAAGCATTCCCATGATCCATGGAAGCCCCCATTCACTTCAGAATATCAGAGTAGGCCTACTAAAAGATCCTATACTAATGGGAACTTTCGCTCTTCCACCTCCAATCAATCTGGCAGAAGTAGCTTCAATAGGAACCTGCAACATGATATCTTCTACAAAGATCTCAGAAAACGATATCGACATGGATCATGCAGTGGTTTTGCCCCCAAGCCCAACGGAAATATTATAGCAATCAATGTTTCTAGCATGGGAGGCAAACCCAAATCAATGCTCATCAAGCTTTTGGATAGATAGGTCTAGAGAATATGGTACTCCTATAGATCCTTGGTCGCGAGTGCATGTCACCGACAAAGGAATTATCCAATCTATGGTAATTGAAGGAGCACCATGGAATGATTCCCACCATCGCTCCCTTCTTCCGGATTGTGAAGAAGATACTCAAAATGACCTTTATCATCCTTCAGTCTTTGATTTTCTATCAAATACTGTAAATACGGTGGATTCCAAGCGGAACTTATCCAACATTGAAGAGACTATAGCCATAAATATCTCGACCAAAACAGATGTTTTAGAGAATATTTATGCTGGCAAATGTTGTTCTCCTTCATAAAAGGAAATATATAACGCTCTTTTTCGCGAATTCAGAGATGTCTTTGCTTGGTCATACAGTGAAATGCCAGGCATTGACTCAAGTATCGTTGAACACGAAATTAAGATGTATCTAGATGTAAAACCAGTACGACAACGGCGAAGGCAGGTGCACCCCAAGAAAGTCGCTGTCATTAAGGCAGAAGTTGAAAAACTTCTCCATGCTGGTTTCATCTACCCGGTTCCTCTAACCGATTGGGTATCGAATATTGTCCCTGTTATGAAGAAACAGGTGACAATTAGAGTGTGCGTTGATTATAGGGATGTAAATCAAACTTATCCAAAAGACAACTACCCTACACCCTTCATCGACCAGATAATTGATGAATGCGCCGGATGTGAAATCTTTTCATTCATGGATGGATTCTCTGGGTATAATCAAATAAATATCCGCCCACAAGACCAGTCAAAGACTGCATTCATTTGTCCGTGGGGCACATTCGCATATCGAAAATTACCCTTTGGCTTAAAGAAAACATGGGCGACATTTCAGAGGGCAATGAATTATGCCTTCCATGACATCAAAAACATCGTTCAACCATACCTCGACGACCTTCCAGCTCATTCGCGAAAGCGGACTGATCATCCGCAGCATTTAAGAGCGATATTTCTACGTTTCCGACACTACAAGATATGACTCAATCCGCACAAATGTGTATTTTACGTCAGTTTTGTTCGTTTACTTGGCTTTGTAGTCTCCAAGGATGGGATCCGTCTCAACCCATGTAAGGTCCAGGCAATCATAAATTTGCCTCCACCTTCAAATTTGCTTCAGATTCAGAAACTCCAAGGGAAAGAAAACTTTCTGAGGAGGTTCATTCCAAATTACACAGAACTGGATAAAGGTTATACACATATTTTGAAAAAGGAGGTACCCTTTGTCTGGGATCAGGTTGCGCAAGCTTCCTTTGATGCTTTGAAAGATTCCCTAATGAAAGCATCATTAATGTACGCCCCTGATTATCAAATAGACTTTAACCTATATCTGGCTGCAGCAGATACGACCATTGCGATGGTTTTAGTTCAAGAAGTCGATGGAATTGAGTATCCTATATATTATTTAAGTAAAAAATTAAATGATAGAGAAAGCAAATATTCTTACGTTGAAAATCTAGCACTTGCAGCTGTTCAAGCGATACAAAGATTTCGACAATATGTCCTCTTTCGGAAAACTACCATTCTGTCAGATTGCAACCCCATGACTTATATATTATCGCGACAATTGTTGGGGGGAAAATATTCAAAATGGATAGCAATTCTTCAAGAGTTTGATCTGGAATTTGTAAAATCCAAATCAAAGAAAGCTCTAGTTTTCGCAGAATTATTATGCGATCTCCCATCATCGTCCAACGATGAAACATCTGAAGAATCAATCGTGGATGAAAGTTTGTTTCTGATATCTACAAGCAATGAATGGTATGGAGATATAATCATTTATCTCCAAACCCAAAAATTTAGGCCAAACACCTCACACTCTGAACAAAAACGTATTCGATAGCAAGAAAAAGACTACATCATCGTCGGTGATACACTTTACTGTCGTGGTATCGATACAGTTCTGAGAAGGTGCCTCACACATGAGGAGGCCGAAAAAGCCCTGAATGAGTGTCATTCAGGCGCCTGTGGGGGGCATCAATCTGGATATGCTACAACACAAATTTTTTTACGAACAGGATAATTTTGGCCAACAATGTTCAAAGATTGCATAACCGCAGTCAGAAGTTTCCATTCTTGTCAAATTTTTTATAGCAAAACCAGAAAACCACCTGCACCTCTACAACCAATAGTTGTTGTTGGGCCATTCGCCAAATGGGGCATCGATTTCATGACATGTAACCCCACCTCGACCGGGGGGCATGGGTATATCATAGTCGCAGTTGACTATTTTACCAAATGGGCCGAGGCGATGCCTACATTAGATAATACTGGTGAAACAGCTGCCCTCTTCTTTTTCAATCATGTAGTCGCCAGATTCGGCGTACCACAGGCCATAGTCATAGATCATGGATCACATTTTCGCAATCACATGATGGTCGAATTAGCTGCCAAACTAGGGTTGTCTCACGACAACTCTACTCCATATTATCCGCAAGCCAACGGACAAGTTGAAGCAATCAACAAGGTCCTGAAACGCATGCTGCAAAGGATGATTGGAGTTCACAAGAGAAGATGGCACCTAATCCTGTACTCAGCTTTGTGGGCCTACCAAACATCGGTAAGGAATGCAACCGGATTCACACCCTTCCAACTGGTGTATGGCCTGGAAGCAGTCTTACCAATCCAGTGTGAAATCTCATCTCTCAAACTCGTGATTGATCTCCTCCCCGGAACTTCAGAAGAAGAGGCTCGTTTCTTGGAATTAATCCAATTGGATGAAACCCGTCGTGACGCCGCTTTGGCTAATGAAGCCCATAAGAAACGAGTCAAGGCGCAGTTCGACAAAAATGTCAAACCCCGTGTCTTCTCGGAAGGTGACTTGGTCTTGCTTTATGACCAAGAATCCGATAAATTGGGAGCAGGTAAATTTAAGTCTTTATGGATGGGCCCCTATATTGTTAAACGAGTGTTAGCGAAAGGAGCCTACGAGTTAATGGATTATGACGGAATTCCACTGGCGCAACCTCGTAATGGGTTGTACCTCAAGCGTTACTATGCATAAATAGTAACCAATATGCTTTTGTTATATTTTTGTTTTCGCTAAAGGGTTTGTTTTTGTCAAGTAATCCACTTTTTACACTTATTTCAGATGTCAAACATTTTGGAGCCATGTGTCGGATATGCCGACGGACCGAGTCGTAGTTCGCGGAACCTGTCCTCCGCAGCCTGGGCCATTTTTGATCCAAGCGGCGAGTTAGTAAGTTTCATAGGTGTATGTATTGGTCAATCAACGAATAACATCACTGAGTATAGCGCGTTGATAGAACTTCTCTCTGATGCCATCACCCATGGTATACGCCGACTAATTGTCAGGCTAGACTCACAACTCGTAATACTACAACTCAATGGTATATACTCCGTCCGAAACCCAGCTATTTATCGCATCTTCCTAAGGGTTAAGATTTTGGAAAGACAATTTGATCTTATTCAATACCAACATATTTCTAGAAACTTAAACACATTAACCGACTCATTAGCAAACTATGTGTTAGATAGACATTTGCAACATTTATAAAAAGAAACACATCATCAATGTTTTACCAAAATAAAACCCGAAAATCAAAAATATATATAGCTGTTTATGGTTTACACATAATGTTCTATAACCAAGACAAAATCAGTCACACGACCCAAAAACTCAAAATGCTAGGGGGCACCCTAGTCTAATGATGCTCGTGATAGCAAGTCACAGCCTGTGCGATCATGCGTAGGAGACGAGTCCATCGTCTAGGCACACCAGTAGTATGCCGCTATAATTGCAAAGGTAGCTCGTCAGTCCTCACATCTGGTATACTGAGAGTGAGGCCCTCAACTTGCTCCTATGAAGTTGAGAGAGTCTCGGCCACATCGAGGTCACGAAGAATAGCTCTTCCGACGGCCTCTCCTGCTGGGGCAGCAGCTGGTACTCTCAGGCGAACTACTGGACGAACAAGACCAACATCTGCATGTACGCATGAGTTTGATTAAAGTCTTGATAGAATAAAGCACAAGGACATTATAAACAAAAACAGTAAACAACAATATGGTCAGAGGTTTTACCAATAGCACCCCACTGCTCGCCATCCGGCAGCACTAAATCTGGATCACCCAGGAAGTCCATGCCAGCATATGGATACTCAGAATAAACCATCTCCTGGCGATCAAACCACCTGAATAAGGTATCAGAAAATGAAATCTGAGACTGGCCAGCATGCCTAGACATATGGTCAACCCATCTCTGCATACGTGGTTCAGTAGGAGAAGGTAAATCGAGTGCAATGTACTGCGGCTGCATCAGTGGTATCTTATCCAAGGCAAAGGCGGTCAAAATAGAACTGAACCCAAAGTTCTTCAACCTCCTGTTCTTTATCTTGGTCAACTGTTCTTTCATCACAAGAAGTACTGCATCGCACCAGTTGAACACCTTCGGTTGGAGACATTCCAAGGCATGCTGCATATAGGATCTGGTTGCTACATGAAGAGACGCACTACCGGCCATCCTACTAAAAGTAAAACAGGATAGTCCTAAGGGACCTGTCAGTGACATCACGAATGATGATCTTTCCATCTTTACTCGGCTGAGATCCTTCTCTACAGTACCGGCGGACATAATCTCTCACAGAATCGCCTCCTCGAGCCGAACCTGACAAAGAGATGGGGGCACCCTGCCTTGACAAGCCAAACAAGAAATAGATGTCTACTGCAGTCAAGGGGATAGATTTTCCCCTGATCTGAAAAACCTGATCTGTAGGATCCCAAGCATCGACCAAATACTGCAGTAAGTTGATCTACTGTCTCATGCTAGAAATGCGGAAAAACTTCAGCAAGCCACAGTTCCGCAGCGCATTCACTGTAATTGGATCATGTAGGGCAACCATGTCCTCTTCTTCATGCTCACGTTCTCGCCATGTAAGAGTAATCTTACTCCAAAGACCTCTAAAAAACAAACAAGAGAGGAGTTAGATCCTGATTTTGGTGAGAAACAGGCAAAAATTCCATTAAAAATTGTGCATCAAATTCCCTTTCTGCGCCCAACGTAGCTGCAGCAGTGTTCCAGGTGCATTGAATGCCAGATAGCCTTTAGACAGGCCAACATCCAGTGCAGGTTTCGATACACTGAGGGTGCGTTGATGGCAGAACAAGTTCCTCAAACCCCATGGGCTCAGAAAAGCTAGGAATCAAGCTCAAAATGCAAAATGGAAACCATGAAATGAAAGAGATCAAGTTTAGCTCCTACCTGGTCCATACGGCGCCGAGAATCGTCCACAGAATCTCCCAAAATCAACTGTGAAAATCGAGGGGGAAAAGCACCTCCAAAGCTCCAACAAACCAAGTTCAAATGAAATGGTAAAATGAGAGGTAAAAAACACTTTTAATTACTTTTACGTGGTTCAAAGTAAAATATTAGCATTTTAACTCATTTTCAAGCAAATATTGTTCATTTCTGACTGGTTTGATGAAGCAGTTGAAAATACAGTACGATCTTTGAAAGAACAAAGCTATTTATGGTAAAATCAAAACAAGACCATCCAATCGAGTAGTTTTAGCACATAGTTCAAGCTCGTTAAAAAATAAACATAAGACATGAGCAAATGTTTCCACCCGCGTTTAAGCTCGTTAAAAAATGAACTATTCCCCGGTAAATAACCACCGTGAATGTAGTACTTCAGTCATTAAAGCCTTGGTCGTGTTTGCACCGTCACCTCCACTTTTTCATTGGCCGATCATTCAACTACACTTGATTGTTTACCCATTTTAAGGAACAGCTGCGAAGAGTGATTTCACTAGCCATCCTTGTGACACTGCCGTGATTGGAAAATTCCAAACCTTACCTGGAATCAGCTGCTACCCATTTTATCACTCGTTCCTCAAAAGACGAGTCTTCTTTAAGATATTTTCAACTGACTCGTAAAATATGAAAAGATTGCCGAGTTTTGGCCTTCCAGCTCGTTAAAGCGACAGGAAGTGCTATCCCTCCTCTAGTTTTTAATCTTTTTGGACCTGAGGGATTATTGCACAAAAAGATCGAGCGCTTGTTTTCTTCGGCTCGTTAAAACTATCGAAAATTCATCCCTTCTGTATTGTTTTATACTTTTTCGGGCTTAAGGGATTAGATGACGAAAAAGAAATTGTGGAGTTACCTTTAATTACCTTTTCAGACTCTCTAAAAATGAAAAGGACCGAGTTATCTTTGTCGTTAAACTCGTTAAAAAGATCAATAGCGACAAACTTGTCTTTAGACGAGAACGAGTTTCACTATCGCTAGGCTCGTTAAAACATAGCGATGGGTTTGCCCGAAGGGCCAATTATAGAAAAAGCATATGTTATCCTCCTCAAGCTTGACAAAAATAAAGAGGTACTGGTCAGCAATGATTGGGGAAAAATTGGGAAGAAAGCTCAAAGAATCTTTATTGGTAGCAAGTCGCTCTTGAACATGACACTTCCACTCCGTGTCCGAGTCGGGTTGGGTTGTTTCATTCACCGGTCACATCGCCATGGTCACGCCATACCATCCACATTTGGGGTAAATGCTACCAATCCATCACGTAAGTGTCACCGACATGTTCAAGACAAGTCATCCAGAGAAGTCACCTGTGTCCCATCCACTACCATACATTATACTTCATTCTTTCATGACCGCCATCCTGAACCGTATATCATCAAACTGTTTTCACCTCCATCAAAATCATTTGCTCCGTTCCGTGTCATTGATGTGGGATTCATTAAGGCCCTCCTTTGACAGATCCCTTCTTGTCGACATCAGCTCATTATCCAAAACGTTGATCTAGGAACACCCCATTCATTACTTTGAAGCTTGCATGCCTCAATGGCAAGTTTCTCACTTCCGGCAACAGGTATACATCAATGACCTTCGACCGAAAGATTTTGCGTGGTGTTCGACGCCAAGTCCTTTATTCACACCACGTGAATTGTACTGCAGTACCTTGAGGGTCATCATCATTATCGGTGATTCCTCTCGCGCTTGTTAACAATTTACATCATTGACTGGTAATCAAGAGATGTCTTTCCATGTTCGACTTCAAAACATTTCTCACATGGATCGACTTGTACCTCAAGTGAAGATCGGACGAAATTGAAGACCCCAGATCTAGTTTCATCCATCCGGGCTGCGATATATATTCAGGAAAATAAAAACATTGAAATGTACAACATTGCAGCACAGATAATCATCCTACCAAAAGGATGATGGCTCTATCAAAATCATCAGTCTACCATCAGACGATTGTCTATCCTATGTACATAAAAAGGGTATTTATAAAGCTGAGGATGGGAATGCCTGCCTCAGCTAGATCATGAAAAATAGTATGAAGATAATGTATTGTATTGTATCTTATTACAGGTCTCCTCCCAGCATTGAAAGAACTTCGAATCCTCCTAATAAAGCATTTCACCCGATAAACGGCCTCATACTTTAGGGGGCAACTGTTATAGACATTTTTGTGCCTTGCAGCTCCAAGCATGAAATGTCCATAAACCAAGGGATCCTAAGTCCCAAAAAGTGTTGTTCCGACCCCTAGAGGAACAAGGTCAACAAATTACAACTTCTCCCAGAAGTTCTCCACCAGAAACTGCTCAGAATCAGTCAAATCAGGATCATTTCAGCTGCTCCACTAGCTAGCTGCGTTGCATAGCACCCAAATACACTATCTAGGTGCATTGCAACGCACCTAAATGCAGTACCAGGGTGCGTTGAGTGGGAAATGACAAATGGCAGTGCCATTCCGCGAGGTGGAAAGACAATGGAAGCTTCTAGAATCTTCTCCAATGACACTTGCCTCACTGAGTTTGACCAAGGATGAGTAAGAGGCTCTCAGTCTCCAAGTGGAAGCAAGAACTGACGGAGAGAAGACACTAGTCAAATCATAAGCTGACTCATCTTCCTTGCATACATCTATATATGGATCCCTCATCCCAGAGATTCAGAGGCTGGAATTTCGTACATTGCAAAGAATTGCTATTGGTTTTGAGATAGATATCATAGTATTGGGTGATTTATGCTGTGTTGGAGGTGAAGAGGGGCTTCTTTGCTAGGAGGTTGATGCTGGATCAGGAATCATCGGTTGTAACTCCTCCTGGATCTTCTTGTTATATCAATAAAACTATTTGAGTTTCTCCTACATGCTTGTGTATCATTGATGTTTGTTACATTTGTATGTTTAGCTTAAATCTGATCCTAAGCTATTTATGAATATAAATCCATGTCTTTGTGTAGTTTTCTTCTTCTGTGATCTTACAGGAACTTGGTGAAGTTGGACAACTAAGGGAGCAGGTAGCTGGAAGTTGTCAAAGAGGAGAGAGATTGGATCAAAGGACTAGCGCAAGACACAGGTTGGTTCATCCTATTCCTCTTCGTTTATAGTTCATAAAGAAGAATACAAAAGTAGTTCTCTCTGTTTCTTTCTAAGGTCACTGTCACACTTTAGTGGGATAGGGTCGTTCTGAATAGACACTTTTCCCGTTAACACTGCCCTCAAATGACTCTCCTGAATGAGTTTACGTGAGTGCCCTCAAACAACTCGCTCGAACGAGTTTACACATCCACCCTCAAATGACCTGCTCGAACGAGTTTACATGGAAAACGACCTTCTTGAACGAGTTTACATGGGCACCCTCAAATGATCCACTCGAACGAGTTTACATGGAAAATGACCCACCCGAACACGTTTACACAGCAAACGATCCTCAAATGACCCACCTGAATGATTTTATATGGAAAACGACCCTCCCGAACGAGTTTACATGGGTGCCCTCAAATGACCTGCCTGAATGATTTTACATGGACAACGACTCGCCTCAATGAGTTTACATGAGCACCCTCAAATGACTTGCCCAAACAAGTTTACACAACAAACGACCCTCAATTGACTCGCCCGAATGATTTTATATGGAAAACAACCCTCCCGAACGAGTTTACATGGGTGCCCTCAAATGAATTGCCCGAACGATTTTACATGGCAAATGACTCGCTCGAGCAAGTTTACATGGGCACCCTCAAATGACCCGCTCGAACGTGTTTACATGAGCTGCACGAACATGCAAAAGACACACAGGCGGTCACGACTTAGCATTTTCGGCATGGCCACGTGTGCCCGGGCATCCACACACGACACAGCATGACACAATCTGGCTTGCCTGAATGAAATTTTAGGTCTGAATGGGCGTACAACCCGAATGAAGGCATGAGAGTAGGAATATATTTGACTCTAATACATAATTATACCTGGTGTAACATGCCCTTAAGGTCTTCAACATTTTCTTTTGACTCTTTGAGTCACCTATAACACTTTAACATGTGCTAGGCCTATCTCAATGAGCAAGAAACTCAATGATAAATATATATATGTGTGTGTGTGTGTGTGTGTGTGTGTGTGTGTGTGTGTGTGTGTGTGTGTTTCTTTCCATGAATAAATACAAATATCAAAAGTACATTTATGAAGACCGAACCTAGTTACACTTTCTTCAACACGCCCTCTTAATTAGGGAGGTATTCATAAATCATTACAAGGTGTTTGGCTATTTTTCAATCTTGAATAATTCACATAAGAGAAACTAGATTGGCAACCCATCTGTTATAGCATCATATTAGCCAACATTGTTCATAGCAAGGTCTTGACTAACAAATTTATCTCTCATAAGATTAGAGAAAAATGTTGGTGAGGCCAATGGATTATAAACGCCTTAGTCATTGTCTCTCAAGGTACATACCCACCTAGGTGTCCCCTAACTATGACCTTCCAGGAAAACTCTTGGCTTCAGTTCCTAGCCTTCAAAGAATATCGCTCATCTTGCCTACTCATGTCTTGGGTGCCCTACACATCCTCAAAGAGCATCAGATGCCAGATGATTACCCAATCCTCCCATTCTTTCTTGAAAAATGAATATAAGAATGTTGTGTCTATCTCTTCCCCTTGATTGAGGAAGACATGCGCAAGTTTCCTCTAACAAGGAACTTGCCAAAGCTCCTTTGTAGTTGGGAACTTGTTAGAACTCCCTCTTAGCTAGGGACTTGTCCATTCATCAACAATGTCTTCTTCGTGGGTCCTTCACTTGCTTGATCTCCTTCTTTCCTTCGATGTCATGAAGTCTTTGTTTGAGATTCTTCTTGGCATGGTACCAGCCATCGATCACTTTCCCTCCTGGTTTGTCATACCAATGCTCCCTTCATGGAAAGTGGCCTTCTTGATATATATCAGGTCCTTTTTTCCATCTAGCTAATCCTTTGTCATCTTGTCTATCCTTCATAATACTTATCGCATGGATGCTTAGTTGTACTTGCTTGTTCCGATACTTTGATTTAGTGGCCCTTCATGACTTCATCGTGATATTGCTTCAACATAAAATGGTGATTTTGTTGGATGGCCTCTTCATCATGACATATTTATAGAGTTGAATCGGTTATCTGTACCTTACTATCTCTAAGGCCTTCGTAGGTGTCAAGGGTCCTTTGATCTTTTTCTTCCTTTGTCAGAGTTGCCATGCCTTCTTTCGAGAGATGTTGAGGAATCTTGTCAAATAGTTATTCTTTGTGACCACGATGTTCTTCACATGCTTGATCTCTTTCTTCATTTCCTTCTTCTTGGATTGATTAGTCAACCACCTTATACTCCTTGTGAGAGAACTTCTTCATGTTGACCTTTACTCCATTATAGTACATGCCTCCGATCATATCGTTGGCGAAAGAGATCCTTTTATTCTTGATCATGATTCTAGAACTTTTCCCATGACCCAATATATATGACGACATGACTTAAACTTTGATGCATACATACCTCATCTTAATTATGCTTTTATCATCTTGGCTTTATTTGATAGTTCTCCTCAATTGGTGTAGCCTTTCTTGCTTCATTTACTCTCGTCTGTACATCATCCTTTCTTGAATCCCATAAATCGGACTCCTAATGAGACATCTACTTGCTTATGTACAAAGCTTATTTTGAAGATTCTGTCAGAGGATCTTGAAGACCCTTACCTTGCAAATGTTTCTTCCTTTGATGATGGATACCTATCCGCCGTGTCAACCACGCGGTCGCACTGCGTTCGTTCACCCGACACCCTATTCGGGTCGCCCATCTCCTCCTCTTGGTTTGACTGCCAACCAACTTCGCTTTTCCCTCCCGTTCATCTTGGGCTCATGCATCCAACTATAGTCCACGCACTTAGCTCGCACTTTTGGTTGATGTTTGAATGATCAAATGATGACTCTCCACCATCCTTTGTTTGCTTACTTATATGCTTGAACGCCCATCGTTCAAACGCCCAGCCGACCTGCCCATCAATACACAATTGTCAAATTTCTCCACTTAACCAACATGTTGGCCTACCCATTCCATCGTTCGGCCATCCAACCATTCCATCATTTGCCCATCAGCCCATCGATCGGTCAGGGCACCTAGGACCGCCCACACGGGTATAAGTAAAACTCCACATTACTCCATTGCATTTCTTCTCAAAATGCTCACTCGGCCTATAGCTCATCTCTTACGCCCATGCACTTTGCCAACCTTAGCTCGTCTACTCATTTAATGAGTCACCCATCCATTGCACGGATCTCGTGGCGTTACAGAAACGAAGCCACAAGGGAGAGCTAGGAAAATGAGCTACATGAACATGCAGAAAACCGACCCCAGGTCACAACTTAGCATTTTTTATATGGGCTCATGTGCCTGGGCATGTCCTCACACTAAATGACCCACCTGAATTAGTTTACATGAAAACCCTTGCCCGACTCGCCCGACCCGCCTAAACGACTCACCCGAATGACCTGCCCGAACGAGTTTACACGGATGCCCTCAAATGACCCGCCCGAATGAGTTGACATGGACACCCTCAAATGACCCACCTGAATGAGTTGACATGGATGCCCTCAAATGACCCACTTGAACAAGTTAACATGGGTGCCCACATGACTGAAACAACGGCACAAGGGAGAGTCGTGAAAACTAGCTGCATGAATGTGCACAAAGCCCACCCCGGGTCACAACTTAGCATTTTTGATACGGGCTCGTGTGCTTGGGAGTGCCCTCACACTGAACGACCCAACCGAATGAGTTTACAGACACCCTCACCTAACCTGCCTGAACGAGTTTACATGGATGCCCTCGCCTGACCGGGATGTACGACCCGCCTGAACGAGTTTACACGGACACCCTCAAAATGACCCGCCCGAATGACATGTCTGAATGAGTTGACATGGACGCCCTCAAATGACCTACTCGAATGATTTTACATGGGTGCACACACGACCAAAATGAAGGGACAAGGGAGAGCCGGGAAAATGAGCTACATGAACATTCACAAACCCCGCCCTGGGTCACAACTTAGGATTTTTGATATGGGCTCGTGTTCCCAGGCATGCCCTCACACTGAACAACCCAACCAAATGAGTGTACATAGATGCCCTCGCCCGACCCACCCGAATGAGTTTACATGGACACCCTCACCTGAACCACCTGAACGAGTTTACGTGGACGCCCTCACCCGACCCACCCGAACGACTCGCCCAAACGATTTTAAACAGATGCCCTCAAACGACCTGCCTAAATGTGTTGAGACAGACACCCTCAAATGACCCACCCGAATGAGTTTACATGGGCACCCACACGACCGAAATGAAGGGACAAGAGAGAGCTGGGAAAATGAGCTACACGAACATGCACAAAGCCCACCTCGGGTCACAACATAGCATTTTTGATATGGGCTCGTTTGCCCGGACATATCCTCACACTGAACGACCTGACCGAACGAGTTTACATGGATAGCCTCGCCTGACCCGCCTGAATGAGTTTACATGGATGCCCTTGCCCAACCCACTTGAACGAGTTTACACGAACGCCCTCACCCGACCTGAACAACCCACCCTAATGAGTTTACAAGGATGCCCTTAAACAACCCACCCGAACGAGTTTACATGGATGCCCTCAAATGACCCACTTGAGAAAGTTTACATGGATGCCCTCAAATGACCCACCCTAATGCGTTGACACGGACTCCCTCAAACGACCTGCCTGAATGAGTTTACATGGGCACCCACACGACCAAGATGAAGGGACAAGGGAGAGCCAGGAAAAAGAGCTACACGAAGGTGCACAAAGTCCAACCTAGGTCACAACTTAGCATTTTTTATATGGGCTCGTGTGCCCGGGTGCGCCCTCACACTGAATGACCTGACTGAATGAGTTTACACGGATGCCCTCACCCAACCTGCCCAAATGAGTTTACACAGACACCCTCGCATGACTCGCCCGAACGAGTTTACATGGACACCCTCAAATGACCCGCCCAAACAGGTTTACATAGACACCCTCAAACGACCCACCTAAACAACCTGCCTGAATGAGTTGACACGGACGCCCTCAAATGACCTGCCCAAACGAGTTTACATGGGCACCCCCATGACTGAAACGAAGGCACAAAGGAGAGCCAGGAAAACGAGCTACATGAACATGCACAAATCCCACCCCAGGTCACAACTTAGCTTTTCTGATATGGGCTCATTTGCCTAGGCACGCCCTCCCACTGAATGACACTCCCAAATGAGTTTACACGAACACCCTCGCTTGACACGACCGACCCGCCCGAACAAGTTTACATGGACGCCCTCGCCTGACCCGCCTGAACAAGTTTACATGGACGCCCTCGCCTGACCCGCCTGAACGACCTGCCCAACCCACCCGACCCGACTAACCTGCCTGAATGAGTTTACATGGATTCCCTCACCCAACCCACCTGAATAACCCGCCTGAACAAGTTTACATAGATTCCCTCAAATGACTCACCCGAACGACCTGCCCGAACGAGTTGACAAGGAAACCCTCAAATGACCTACCCGAACAACCTTCCCGAATGAGTTGACATGGACACCCTCAAATGACCTACCCAAACAACCTTCCCAAATGAGTTGACATGGACGCCCTCAAATGACCCACCCAAACGACCCGCCCGAACATGTTTACATAGATGCCCTCAAACGACCCGCCCGAACGAGTTTACACAAACGCCCTCGAATGACCCGCCCGAATGAGTTTGCCCAGACACCCTCAAATAACCCGTCCGAATGAGTTTACACAGACGCCCTCAAATGACCCACCCGAATGAGTTCACATGGGTGCCCACACTACCAAAACAAAGCCACAAGGGAGATCTGGGCAAACGAGCTGCACGAACATGCACAAAGCCCACCCCGGGTCACAACTTAGCTTTTTTGATATGGGCTTGTGTTCCTGGGTGCACCCTCACACTGAATGACACAACCGAATGAGTTTACATAAGCACCCTCAAATGACCCTCCCAAACTTTTTTACATGGAAAATGACTCACCTAAACGAATTTACACGGTTGCCTTCAAATGACCCGCCCTAACGAGTTTACATGGCCACTCTCAAATGACTTGCCTGAACGAGTTTACACGGGCACCCTGAAATGACCCACCTGAACGAGTTTACATGGCCACCCTCGAACAACCCACCTAAATGAGTTTACATGGGTGCCCTCAAATGACCTGCCTAAACAAGTTTACACGGCCGCCCTCAAACGACCTGCCCAAACGAGTTTACATGGCAAACGAACTTCTCGAACGATTTTACATGGGTGCCCTCAAACAATCCACTCGAATGAGTTTACATGGAAAACAACCCACCTGAACAAGTTTACATGGTAAGCGACCCTCAAACGACCCGCCCGAATGATTTTATATGGAAAACAACCCTCCCAAATGAGTTTACACAGATGCGCTCAAATGACCTACCCAAATGATTTTACATGGCAAACGACTCGCGCAAACAAGTTTACACAGGCACCCTCAAATGACCCGCCCGAAAGAGTTTACACAGCAAACGACCCTCAACTGACCCGCTCAAATGATTTTATATGGAAAACGACCCTCCCGAACAAGCTTACATGGGTGCCCTCAAACAGCCTGCTCGAACGATTTCACATGGCAAACGACGTCGCTCGAACAAGTTTACACGAGCACCCTC